>CM054003.1:6476722-7219438 GCA_028641665.1 Chelonus formosanus | reverse complement strand
TTTATATTCGTCTAACTGTTTCGTGTTTATAGGATAGCTATCCTACTAAATCACATCAAGTTTATTCATTCAAAGTGATTTGTTCAAGTTTTAACAATTGCCATAATAAAACAAGAAAAAACTTATTATCTAATACGTGATAAGAGGGTAAAATTAACTTTATCACAACAGGATGTATAGATTATGTAACATTTTTTATATCTTTCGTGTAGCAATATATCCCTGTGAAGTTACTATCTGACGTTTAGTATCCTGTCACAGAAACATTACAGTTGAAGTGAAGAAGAACGTTTTTCATGAGACACAGCCTGGCGTGACGATATGTCGCGTGAGCAAAAACCTGATGAGTTCCTTCAAGCTTTTCTACATATTTGGTAATAGTAGTTATAAACTGTCACTCGTCGCTTTTAATAATGAATCATTTGAGTGTTGGAATAACAATACAAATTTGTATTTGGCCCAAAAAAAAAAATAATCAGACACTCTTCAAACAAAATAAAATAAAAATTGTATCGACTTTTTTCGGTTGTAGCCACTGTATAGTAATAATGAGTAGTGAATGCAAGTAATACTCTATTTTATTGAACTTTTTGAAAAGAATATTCACTTTCATTAAATAAAAAAAAAAATGACAAACAATATTCAAATAACATTTGATTGTTTACACCAATTTTTATTTTATCTATTGAAAAATTTACAAAGAAATTATAATCTTTTTTTTTTATATTAAAAATTCAAATATATTAAATGACAGAGAATAAGTTTATTGAGCAAAGATTGACATTAAACAGAAAAAGATTCAAAACTAACATGACTATATGAATTATTCTCTCTATTAAAATTTATTGACTATAAAAGAAATATTTTGTTCCCCGTAGACTACTGACAGGATGATTCTATACAAATCTCAAGAAGAAAGCTTACATCTGTCAAAAAAATAACCAAAACCTTCGGTCGATTGGACTTCATTTTAACACGTGATATTGGACTTAATATAAAATCAACATTTTGATTTCTCCTAGAAAAGATTTTCATCGTTGATATTGTTTGAAAAATGTTCAGATTTGATGAAAATGAAATTCTCAAGAGGTAGAAAAGACAAAATGCCTTTCATTTCAGTGTCACCCACAGCTGAGCATGGCAGTCTTCGGTGGATTCAGAATGAAGTAGGAATACTGAAGTAAATATAAAATAGTGAATATTTCAAGTTCCGAAGATGTTCCTTTCTACATACTAAAATAGACATATTTTAATATCCAGTATGACAAAAAATGGTGACGCATTAAAATTACAATAATATTTGACTTACTATTACTGCAATAATAATGAAACAAAACAGTCCTGATGTAGATTCAATTCAATGTTCAAATATAATTGATCGCAATGAAGATAAAAAAACATTTAGTTAAAAAGCGAATCATTTACATGAAAAATAGTAGAAAAATATAAAACATGATTCTCGTTTAAATATACGTCAAGAAATGATACACTTTTTCAACCGTTAAAAGCTTTATATGAACAAAAGAAAGATATATAAAGCTGTGAGAGCTTTAAATCAATGAATTAATATCATTTTATGCCATTTTGCAACGTAGTAGATTGCTTTGCAATTAGCAACATGGATAGAGCACAACGGGCTTTTACATTTTAACTTGGCACGGAACAAGTTAAATCCTCACAAAGAAAAGCTTCCTTTTTGCTGTTCCTACATAAAGCTCAAGGTGATGATAGTGTAATAATGTTAAAGAACCTTGCTTCAATGTGGGTTAATTCCTAAATAATTTAATTAAATTTTGATAACATACACATTTCAAACGAATATAATAATGCAACTGACATACTTTTTAACGTAAAACGAAAAAAATTAATTGAAAATTTATTATATTAGTTTTTAAGATAAATTTCGATATGAATTTTTCAAGGGAATCATTCACGTGCATTGCAAAAATTCACGTGAGAAAATCCAACAGTCGTCTCTTCGGTTTCTCTTGAGGACGGTCGGCTAGCCAATTTTGCGGCACGTCGTACTTAGACGACGTTTCCATTTCGTACGCTTGAATTATGGAGGATGGGATTTTCGATTCTTTCGTATTTCAAGCTCAGCCATAGTGCAGAGCTACCTGATGTCAGCTTTTTTACTGTCAAGCATATGATATTCCACGTATTACCATCAAAATATAATACACAAATGTGCAAAAGCTACTGGAAGAATTATAAAAATCCGAAATGACTTATCTTGTTTCTCTTTGATAAATATTTATTATTACGTAATCTCTTCGTTTGAAATAAAATTTAATCTATCGTTCAATTTTTAAGAATGTATTTCAGTAAATAAATTGATGATTCGTAGACTGTGCTCTTGAATAATATTATTCTAACAAATTGAATAACTTTGATAAAAGCTTTGAGCTGTCAATAAATCAAATCTGTAATATTAAGTACAATAGAATCA
Organism: Chelonus formosanus; assembly: GCA_028641665.1. Lineage (NCBI taxonomy): Eukaryota > Metazoa > Arthropoda > Insecta > Hymenoptera > Braconidae > Chelonus > Chelonus formosanus. The sequence continues at coordinate 7,216,986 of CM054003.1, read as the reverse complement.
GTACATGTGTATATAAAATTTATTTAGAAAATATGAAAAACTTATACTGCAAACCTAAGTGTTAAGCAACTAAACACTAAAAGTGTTTACGATGTTAAACATCAAAAACGAACTACGGCAATTTTGTAGACGACTATTAAACGCTTCTTGCCGTTTACCAAAATGCTATAGTTTGTTTATGGTGTTGAACATTGTAAACACTTAGGTGTTTAGTTATTAAACATTTTAAACGTTTTATTAATAAACATCTAAATTTTTCGGGATTTGCAGTGATAACTTTTTATAGAAACGATATTTAATTCACTATTTAAGCGAATCATTACATGCTAGATGCTATGAATTTCAATAAATAATAATATAATTAATTGTTTTATTTAAATTAAGTTTTTTTTAATATTGCTGAAAGAAAATCAGTTAATGATTGCACTGCAAATCTCTAATTTGGAAGTGTTCCAATTTAAAACACTTAAATTGTTTTAAAATGACACTACCTATTTGATTAACATTGTAGTCACTTTTTAGATGCTTAGAAGTTAATCAAATGGATGACGTCATTTTAAAGCACTTTAAATGTTTTAAATGAAAACACTATGATTTGCAGTGTGTAAATTTCGAGGGATAGCAGCAGTAAGGTATCTACACATTTAAATTTGTTCGAGTATAAACGAAATAGTGTTATTCATTGAAAAAAAAAATTACTTTCTATTAAAATTAAATACTAATTAGTAATTTTGTTTACTTCATAATTATATTGAAATTATGTTTGTTGAAGGCATCAACATTTATTATAAAGATAATTTTTTATGTCAAATAAGTTTTTCAGAGTAATGGCAATCCAGCTAGCTTAGCTAATGAAATAACATTTTAGTTGTAATGATGTATTTTCAAATGATTATAATATTTAATAATAAAAATAAAATTTATTTAATAAAATTTAATCAAAGCCTCAATTTAAATTCCATTCTCTTAATTAGTTTTCTACTAATCAAACATTGCATAGATAATTTCCTCCACGAACGACAACGCTTATGTACTAGCCATGTGTACACTAAGCTATTAAATTGTCTGATATATACCACGGAGCTTGCAGTATATACACCCTTTAAAACTTACAACAAAGATGAGGATATTAGCGCTCTATGCGGCTATATTGCCTATGTTCAGCAGTAAATCCACAAATTTATAGCGTAGCTGTTGGAATAACATGCAGCAATTTAACGATTACATGTTTGTACTTTTAAAGACTATATCTAATTACATTTAATTGAAGCTATGTTTTTGTGAAATGGTAAGAGATTTAGTATTCAGATTGGCTCAATTTTCAAATTCACATACGCACACAATAAATCTCATGTAGTCGATGGAGTTACGCCTCGCAAACGTTTGGCTATTTAACAAGAGCCGATTGAAACCTTCAATTGTGTTGGTAAGTTCAACACTATTCTACACCAGTATTATTCTTCTTATCGAACGCAAGCCCAATGGTCCCTGCAACTGTTTGTACTCTCGTGCATGCCTCCACCATTTTACTAGTGCGTACAAGTACACACATTTGTGTATTTCATTGTGCTCTGGGCATTAATTGAAAGGAAGTAGTTGCACGGTGTTAAAAGTCTACCGCAACGTGAAAAAAATTTCAAATTTTACATTTGAATTTTGCCAATGTTTTTATGAATACAATAAATTTTTTCCCTTTTTATTTATTTACGTTTTGTTTCTTTTTTTTCTTTTCTTTTTTTAATGTTCTCTACCAAATGATTTATTTTTTTAATTAAATTGAGAAAAAAATTTAATTAAATACAGTAAATATACTTTATTGATTGCCATTTATTTTAGTTTTATTTATAGAAAGATTTACTCCAATCAAACAAAAATGGTTTTTAATTTATTGCAGGCATTCTCACAACCAATTCTAGTTAAAAAACCTTTGAAATTATTTGAATATTTTTGTGGAATAAATTATCGCGGATGAAATATTGTTAAAGCTGTTTGCTGACTTCATTAAATAATAAATTATTTCACCAACAACTAGCTCCAAAATGCATTGAAATTCTTGTCTCAATAATCACGTACTATTCTCAAACAAGTTTCATAGTAATATTAGTTGTCAAAATTGTTTTGCTCCAAGCATCAACATGAGAACAGCTTAGATAAATGACAATTAATTATCACGTCTCTGTCTTATCAATTACTATTGCTGAGAAATATACATCATGCAGTCTGTAATACTCGCCTTCAAGTCGTATTAAATTATCGTGGATGACTTTGAAGGAGAAAAAATGAGTTTTATGAATAATGAAGTGAAAATTACTGCAAAAAATTCACTAAAACCCTGTCACTGAATTTATAGCATGATTTTTCTCAGTATACTATCTGTTAAAGATGATAATTTTCTAAGTGATAAATGACATTAAGAGTAACTAGAATCTAGTCTCATTGACTTACTACCCGATACAACGTTTTCTGTTGAATAAAAGATGATTTGGGGAATTTCCCAAGGCACATGAGAGATCCTTTTTTTGAGTAAATCTCATGACTGGTATCGCTTATTGGTTAATTCATAGCATTAAAACTCACGTTGAATTTAGTGTAGTGAGAACGAAAGCCTTTGGAAGATTTATTCGTAAACTTCACTCTTGGTAAATTCCCTCAAAGCTCCGTCAAGTAATTACTTATTTATAAATGCTCAATTTGTTATTTATATCATATCATCTGGTCATTATCTCATGAAATATTAATATTATTTACGATTATAAAAAGACAGTTCATCGAAAATACTAATGTAATACACGTTATCGATATATTTTACCACAACTATTTACCCTTATCTTTTTTCATTCTGTTCTTGGCCACTACTCCCGTTCAAGCATATTCTTTTTGTTCAGTCGTTGACATTTTATTGAGATCTATCCTCAAGAATTCTCTGCACGTTCTTGTGAAACATGCCAAGCATCCACGACACTTTGTCATTTCATTTTTAGCAGGATTTTTTTTTATCTTACTTGCAATAATACCCTACGTGCTCTTTTAGTGAGTAATAAACTATTGATCACTTAAAATATGACTTGAATATAAGGATAGAAATGTGCCATTTGCAATAAAAATATCATTGGTTTTTTTTTAAGTAAAGAAAAGTCGAATTTTAAATATTGTTATCACGTCTTTATGACTGATCCTTGAGAGCAATACTCAAGATACTTAACAATATCTAGTGATGAAGACACTGGAGAGATTTTAGCTGAGCAAGTTAAAGCGATCTCGAAGGAATTATCACGTCCAATGTCACACAGAAAAGGGATTTAACAAGATCCTTGGACTTACCACATTCACCTTGATGCTTGACTCTCGTGTTCTTTCGATCGTTGCAACTTGCTTGCCGCAGCTGGCATTGATTCTCGTATGTTACGTCATCAGTACCACATACGGGTTCACGGTTCTTCGGACAATTGAAAGGGCACTGGCAAACTGCACTTCCTGTTTCGGAAACGATACACGTTGCACCCCAAGCACAGTATGTTTTTTCACAAGGTTCTGCAAAAAAAAAATCGTTTTTTTTGTTTACTTTTGCTTTGTTAATTTTTAGGTCGATTGGAGAATTTTCAAATGGTCTAAATTCTTGTTTGCCATTTGTTTTAAAATTTTGTTAGATTGATTTTTGTGAGCTTTAACGAGTTTAGTTGTTATTCTGGAATGAATAGGATCAATATCGAAAGAAATTTTTTTTGCTTGAATAAATTGTAAAATCAGATTAAAAAAAAAATTTGAAAATTTCTAATGATTAAAAAGAAGGGATAAATACATTATTTATAATAATAGCTATTAATAAGAGCATAAAAATTTGAACTTACTGATAGAGATAAAAATAACTTGGAATGATTATTGTTTGCCAATATTTAGAATAAGAGTACATACATGAATTGTCTTCATGATAAGTTTGAATAACGAGTGAAATCTATGCGAAAAGAAATGGTATTGTTCATAAGCTTATAGGTCATTTGAATAGCTCTTTCTTCCTGGAAAATACCACACTCCATAAAACATCGAGGGCATTTCCCTCTGGAGCACTTTGAGCCGTCTGGTAAATTTTGTCGAACGTAGATTTACATCGAAGCGCTATGCAAGGAACCAGAAGTTCCGGTCATAAATCTCAAGAGAACTAAGGAATGGTTAGAGAAATATATTGGTAGGAGATGGTCAATCATGTAATAAGTAAAAGGCGTAGTTTACATAACATTGATTACTGTATTATAATTGAGAGTAGTTTGTAACTTTAAAAACGCGTTACTATTACTCTCGATTTTAAAGACAGATTTTCTAATAATATTCACGATTTAATGTGTTATGAAGTATTTTTATGAGATGAAGGATTATTTGAATTTGAAATAATCATCATTGATACAGAGAAATGCGCTCTATTAATTACAAGGAAGATAAATGAGATGAATTATTAAGTTTATTGATATAAATGAATCCCAAGTTACTTAAATAGTTTTTAAAAAATATTTGGAAATTCACGGAAAAAAGGATTAAATTAAAATTATCCTGCTATTCAGGTTAACTCGGGTATACAATAAAATTTACCTTGAAAAATAATCAAATTTTCCCTACCCGGAAAAAAATGTTGCACGAACTGTAAATAAAAAATGACAAGTGCACTTTTGGAACAATAGAACTACGAATATTTTTGTTTAACAATCAATTTTGAATTGTTGTAAGTAATTGTTGAGTTATCGTGAGTAATTATTTTACTGAGACCAGTCTTAAGTATCAAATTTACTTACAAGAACTTCAAATTTACTGTTGGAAAAAAAATATTTTTACTTCGAAATGTGCACTTGTGATTTTTTGCACTTACATTGAGTGAAGAAATTTTCTCTGTATACAAAAAAAAAGAACAGAGGGAAAAATTGGACCATCTTGTAAGGGAAATTGTACTTAAGCCTTCTTATAAGCCAGATCGATATTATTGATTAGATTTTTTCTCAACTGTTTCCTATTAATTTTTTTTAATCTTGATATTATTGAAAAATACTCATAGCTTGAATAAAAATCCAAATTCACTAGTTGAGGTCTTTCCATGACTTAAACTGAGCTATCTAGGACTCATCGTTGAAATGGTAGTAAACGGAGGAAAAAGCTTTATATTGTGCGGTTGCGGCACAGGGATTTAACGACCACGACGACAATAGCATCGAGAGTGCGACGTGACCCGCAATATTTAGCGAAAACCGAGATGAAGAAATGCTGGTTAAAGAAAAGCCACACTACATAAAAAGTGTCGCATGAAACAAAAGAAGTATGAAAAAAATTTCATGAATCACAGCAATGTGTGAAATACAATCTAATAATCTTTTTTTTTCTTATTATCAACCCTTTTGTAGATTGATTTTTCCACGGTCTACAGATTTTATTAGGAAAATTTCATTTATTTTATAAACAAAGCTTCTTGCATCGAACATTTTTTTCACAAATAAATCTGTCAATTTAGTTATGAAAGAAATTTTTCTAACAAGCTTTCATCTTTTTCAGAAAGAAAATGAAAAACTTGATAGATAAAAAAAAACAATAGCACGAGAATATTTTCTATCAGATTGTTCATTATGTGAAAAGACTACCTCAATCGTCGTCATGTTATTCAAAAAGGAATTCTCATCTTATCGATTATCATATAATAGACCTTACATTAGGGAACTCCGCCCCAAGGAACGTTTTAATGCCTCACAAACTCACTCAAAAGAGGGGAAACCATAACAACGTGATATTGATAGGTCAAAGCTTTCGATGTAAATATAGGTCAAGTTCGAGCTTACAAAGATTCCCGATAGAATGCTTGTTCGGACATAATATGTCCACGCCCTAAGAGAGAAAAGAGGATTTAATGTTTGTCTCTTGGCATTTTCAGGGATTATTGTGCTAAAATACACTTTACTACCATACCATATAATAATTCAACCCTCACTCTTTCACTAAATGTTTACATTCCTAACAAAATATAAAATCTTAATTCTTATCATCCATGGATTTTTTTCTATTTAGGATCAGTTTTACTTTTATCTCGAATACAATAGTTTAACATTTAAAACGATTATAAATGCTTATAAATTACTATTTTTAATGGAAAAATTTGATATTGAACGTAAGATTACTCATTTTTATGTTGTTCTTTGAATCATTGTCATGTCCGGTTGGATTATTATTAAAAAATAGGTCTGAGCACACTTTGTGCTTACAAGACGAACTTTCCATTATTAATTATTTATAATAAATTCATATTGTTATAAACAATACGTAATTGTTAAAAGTCATTTCTCATCATCAATAATATTATCTCGTCGAAGGAATTCAAATCGGTGCGAAATTCGCATTAGTTAATTGATAAATAAAATTTTTAATTGTTTATAATAAAGTCACATTGTTTTAAACAATGCGTAATTGTTGAAAGTCATATTCAGTTGTGAACAATAATAATTAGTCTGTAGTTTAGAAAAAAAAAGCTGATGTCCGTACATACATACATGCATACACACATCATTCTTCAAGATTGGTCAGTATGCTTGCAAATATTTTGAAACATGGAGATATGATAAAAATTCACATTTCACCAATCAACCCAATTACAATAACTTCCTTATACGAAGTTAAAAAGATCAGATGTGAATAAAAATAATTTTTTTCATTCATCAACATATCATTTCGATCAATCATTTTTAATTAATCTGCACTAATAAAATTTAAAAGAAAAAATGAATTCTGATATACATTAAATATTTACAATAAATTATATTTTATAAATATTTAACTTACCTATATTAATATTTAAACACAATTTAGAAAATAAATATTGTTGGTTTCCTTGACAGTATTTTTATTAAAAGATACTGAACAAAAATTACTTTCAAATTGAAATAAACTTTTCTTACATTTTTTCAAGTAAAAGCAGTTTACTGGCCTTAAAAATTATTTTCAACAGAAATTAAGATTGTTACAACTGAATATTCTTTTTCGTGCACAAGAAAAATCTGTAAATTGAATCAAAACTTTTTACAATGTAGTAATATTGTAAAAACAAAATAAAATAATTCAACATAACTTTGAATAACGTATGTAAACATAGATAAAATAGTTAAGATTGTAGAGAAGAGTTAGATAAAGTTGATTTTCATCAAAACTTTAATATATTTTCTGTGACAACATCAAATTGTCAACAGTGTGGAATCTCGTCGGTGCCTAAAGGCTAGTTTTTTCTATCGTTATATCATTAAAAAACGAGGTCAACTCCTCGCAGTGTCGCTGATACAATCGGCAGTGCGAGGAAGCAGTATTTCACATAGTTTATAACCACCAGAGGTGAACACGAGGCGACTTTTGCTTAGTTGATAGTAAACAGAGTATGTTAAGTAGTAAAGCGCCACCCGTGGTCAGCCATTGCATGGATAGGGTCAACGTTCTGGTTATTCGACCTTCTCAACATATCACCTTTTGGTTTATTATTTTTTATTAAATATTTACACTTTTTTACTGCGAAAATAACAAACGGTCGGATTATCCTCAACAGTAATAAATTCAAAAAAAAAAATATTTCCATTTTTTTATCTTCATCTTACTAATTTGAATAAATAGTAAGAAAAACAATTAAGTCATTACATCGGTTCTTTGTTGTAAAAAAAATTTTATCGATCTGCTTTCCATGTTAAAAGAATATTTAGGAACTATTAAAAAATTAATGCTTTAAATAAACTCCAGTCTATGTTTCCCCTCGTTGTTTTTCTTTTGTTTTTTATTCATATACTGCCCTAAGCATTCAATATTGACTGTTTCTTCTTATCAGTGTAATGTTGTTTAATCAAAGGTATAAAGCTCTAATAGCAGTAGTTGATATGATTTTTTTCTCCAAGAATTTTGTTAAAAAGTAAAAGTTTTTTTTCCACTTGAAGACTAAATTTTTATACTTCTATAACTTTTTAGTCGCAAGGATAATCCGTCATGATCTGTCTTGTCTGGTGGTCGTGACCTGCAATTACTTATCCACGAAAGGAAGAAAATTAAGAAGAGGGAGATGGAAAAGACTGTCAGAACTTGAGGCTTAATAAATTGATCCGTCCGCGAACTTTTATAATTTCTTGAGTAGCGTTTTATTTTTTTATATTATTTTTTAATCACTTCGTTTTTTTCAATAATTCAGCGAAAATAAATTTATTCTCTTAAGTCATAAAAATAAAATTCGACATAAACACAGAAAATAATGTTTCATATTTAATACTTACTACAAATACCTTTATTACTGTTGTTATAATAAATTGTTTCTTTTTTATTGTTTTATTATTATATTATATTATATTATATTATATAACATTATAATAATAATGAAGAAAAAATGAATGGCATAAAATTTAGAATTACTTAGTGAATCAATTAACTTTGTTACCACAGGGTGCATGTTTATGACTACAGTTTAAACACACATGCAAACTTTTATTAAGAGTATTTTAATATATAAATTTGTTTATGACAGTTTGTTCACATAAAAACTTAACTATTTATTCAAAGAATTATGATTAAATTCATAAATAGCAGTAATCAGAAAAATAAAGAAAACTAACGCCAATAATCCTTCATTCGATAATTAAACTTATATCAATTTTAAAATAAAATGTTTAACATCAGTCGAGAATTGTTTATTCTCAAGTAAATAATCGACTATAAAAATTTAATTATATCTTTTGATATTATTTGAAATAATAATTTATCATTTTGCTGTCAATGACATTAACGTACAAGGATATTCAAATTCAATACAATCTGTCTGACGTTATCTCTATTAAGGAGTAACTGCAATGAAATTCAATTAATAACAGTTGAGGAGATAAGTAATATGAATCTCGCATAGACAATTCTAAGCTGGTGAAGAAAAGATTATTGATGAAACAAAGAACCTTAAGAAAATAATCTGTTATGAGATTGGATGATTTGAAATGAGAAAATCAATTACTTTTATTAAATACTTTTGTTATTTTCTATTCAATTTATTTTCACAATACTTTATTCATGCATTTCTGTTCTTTCTATTGATTTGTTTATTCATTTATATTATGGAAGATTAATTTTTTTAATTACTTTGTACATTGACTAATTAAATTTTTTATAAGGTTTTTCAGGTTGAAGCCAAAAATGTTGAAGTACAAACTATTGTTACTGAAATTTGTCATTAGTGTTTTCATGATCAATTACTTATATAAAATAAAAAGTTAATTATTTGAACGACTAGGATGATGCACATGAAGCATGCGCACCTATCGCTCAACTTGTGGTGTCCAAATGGTATGTATTAATTACTCTGTGAAAATTGAATTACCAATTGAATTTACTAATATTACCACATCTGAAGCATATCCTTACCGTGGAATATTAATGATGTATAACGTCAATCAAAGACAATCACGTTATTATAAATGGTTAATAATCAGCTAACATATCCCTACTCTTCTTGATCATTGATACAAACAAATATCACAAATTTACAGACATTTTGTGTGTTTTGATGTTATTCAATGATATGATGATATCAAAATTCATTAAATATTTCCCTTGTCAGTAAAAAACTTTCAGGTATATAGTCAATAAAGCCAAAAATGTATGTAGAATAAAAAATAATCCAAGTATTGAGAACAATCATTCAAGTTGGCAAATAGTTTAATATGATTGGGTAAATGGGTAAAGCTTATTTATTAAGGTGTTGATTTATCAGTTTAAAACTATTTTCTATTTGCATACATTTCATCTAATCTAACTTGATAATGCTAATAGTTGACAGAATCAAAACCACTAATCAAACAGCTTCCACTTAATTTCCTGAGATAATTAACCATCTCATTTGCTTCGACCAAGTCCAAGGTCCATTTACAAACTCTAACCATATCCTATTATACACGGAAGTCCATTGTATTCAAGGAAACCGTGAGAACTGTGCCAACATATTGCCACAAATACCACGAATCTGCACATCACATTGTCTTTTATTTTTTTCTTCTTTTGTTTATTTTTATTTTAATAATTATTTCACTTTATTATTGATTTATATAAATAAATGAAGATATTTTTATATTTACTAAAAAACTCAATAACGTTAAAGTTCTCCAATAAGTACATAACTTTAGGGGAGTAACTTGGGAGTACAGGACTCATAAGAGAGAAGTTTAAACAAGCTGCATTTGATAGCAGTCATTTTAGATGGATATTAAACCTAAAGGATACATTTGTAGCTCGTTTTCATTTAAAAAAAACCAGACATCTATACCACGTGTTTTAAATACAGTAGTGCACGCACAGAATTTGAAATAAACAAAAATATTCCAAAAAAATTTTTACATTCAAATAACTTTTTTTTTTTTACATCAACAAGAAAAACTTTTATATTCGAGCAGTTCAAAAAAGTAGCGTACACCAGGACGATTATGGTTATTTTACAAATAAGTAACAAGAAAAACAGACAGTGAAATCGTTTAGTGGAGTACATTACGAAGAAAAGTATAAGTAAAAAAATCATTTCTTTTTCTTCATTCACACAAGTGAAAAACGGAACTTACAGATAAATGGGAAGAAATGTTTCCTCTTTTTCATCTTACTGGTCTACAGTCTTATGTTCTATTCACTATAATAACGCTTATCCTTTTCCCTTTTCTTCTACTTTACTCACTCTCTTTCTTCAAGATTACGTCACCCATTTCTTACCCTCAATTTTTCTCATTGCGCGCCACATAAAAGTCGATTTTTTTTTCATTTTTCAAAATGAGAGCAGATGATTCATCGTAACAAAGTGCTCTCCTTTTTACTCATCTCGACTGATTATTTTTAGTAAAGTTTATCAATAAAAAACTACCGATTTTGATTGCTTAAACTTGTTGAGATAAAAACATTTATTGACATAAGAAAATTGCGTCCCCTATCAGTTTATTAAAGGCAAAGAGATCCGGTTAACGTGATCGCTTCGATCTCTCCACTATGTACGAAGTAATGAGCTCGTGTGAAATAAGCTTCTGCAAAGGCTTACTCAGCACTTTAAACATTTCTTTGAATGAAGATCTGTGTCGTACGATAAACCGAAGTGTCTAGCATCCCTTAACCCTTTTCACTAGCTCACCCCTTAGCAGTCACCTTTTTGACCTGCTGTGGCCCAACTACTTTTATATTATCATCTCTCTGAGCTTTTGTCCCTTGAACCTGCATCATCTGTATGATACTATAGGGTGATGTAATATATTTTTCAATATAAAGATCAAGGCTGGAAAAATTTAATTATATTGCTGATTAATAATTGTCGTATTTTATTATTTCAAAGAAAAATTAAAAATAAATTGATTAACAATTTTTGTTGGAGATTGATAAATATCTTATCGTGATGTTGAGACATTAGATGGCAATGGACTATTTTTTTTCAATTACTTCATAGAGATTGATATAGTTGAGTCTTGAAGAAAATTTAAAGCAAAGTTAATTCTCAATGATTTATAAGTAAGCTTCAACCTCAACTTTTTTATGTGGTCACTATAATCCACTTAAAACTGCCTTATCACCTTTATTATCGTGCTTACTTCAGTGTTAAATATCAATTTAGAAAATCTCATCAGCGATAATTACAGTCCATAATCTCCAACTCTTATCAGTTTATCATGCTTTAAATACTATCCACGCATCTCCACTTCCGACATTCAGTAGTTAACAGTACTTCTTTTCACAAAACTTTCACTACAAATCTTCTACAGGCTACAATTACGTAATCTAGTTGCATCACAATTGTTTTTCATTCAAAGCCAGATAAACGCTCTATTCACATGTACGCATTTTTTCTTGACGAATTTTTTATATTGATTTTAATGAATTTTCAACTTAACATGAAAAATGATTGAACAACTTTCCTCAGAGTTTGATTGCAACATTTAAAATGTTTTCAAATTTTATAATAAAAATAATTAGGATCAAGTTTTTATTTAAAAAAAAGTAACGAGATAAAGAAATGAATAAACAAAACAAAAAAACGTTGTGATATTCATCTAGAAATTATAAGCAAAATATTTTACTATGTTTTTTTCCATTGGTTGATATGCTTTTATTGTTGATAGGGCACAGCATATAAAGAATATGAGAAAGGGTAAATACACATGTTGAAAGTAACCAATTACATTGCGTGTCAGAGTATTGATGCAGTAACATGTTCAGTTTCGATTTCATTTCTCATGAGAGTACACGCACTATTGAACCGTGAAATATTTATATTCAAATTTAACTGTCTCATCATATGCTCACGTCTACCTTTATTTTTATAACCCCACAAATATCGATGAAACACAATCGTATTTCATGTTTTATATTTTATTACATTTTATTTTTTCAATTGAATAGTTTCATCTTGATTAACTTATCTGTATTGGACTATTTATTATATAATTTATATTTTAGTGATTAATGAGTTTCAGTTATTTCACAGCCTTTATATAATTACGAAAGCTTGGTAAATAATCGATTAAATTCCATTGAGAATAAATATTTGTTATCATTATTTTTCCGTTTATCAAAAATAATCAATGCTTCTGTTAATGCTGTTAAGTTAAAATGTCCTTAATATTGTTATATTAACTGAAAGACTGTTGACTTTCTTATGCGAATACTTGATTGATAATTTCTCCTGACAGTCACCAGCACCATTTCTCTTAATGATTACAAAATCTGAACTCATACAGAGTAAAGTTTAATTAATAGAGGCTGTCAATATGAATGGACGAAAGAGACGTGATGACATGAGATCACGACTGCTCAGGACACATGACATCATTAAACTCAGTTTGACGTAAACGACTAATTAGCAATGGACGATGCTTGTTTCCTCTTGAGTTGTCTGCGTGCATGCATATATTGATCTCTCAATGAGAATAAAATAATAGAAGACTCTTTACTAATCGATCGAATGGGTGGCATGCTCAGCGAATGACAGCTCTTCGATCGGTTTCATTCTCATACAGAGTTAGTGCACCACTAGGGTACTCAGTCATTCCATGACTATCTGCGTTTGACGTTTACTGGGTCGCTTGTCAGCGACTCAATGCATTGTCACCATACCGCTTTGTTGAGAGATGGAGACAGACATATTGAGAAAGGAAGTTGGAACAGCCTCTCAATCTAGATTAAGCGACATTAGGCCATTATTTTGTTAAAATTCTGGCTTGCGATATGGACTATTTTATTAAAATCTGTCATAACAATATAAACTACTATTTTTAAATGAAATAATTAAACTATACGTCAAAAATTCACTTTATGTCCTTTGACTTCAGAGAAAAATAAAATTTTTTCAAAGCAAAAGCATTTTGGAGTGGAAAAAAATTTTATTAAGGCTTGTTTTAAGCTAGAACGTGATAAAATTTTATGAACTTTCATAAAAAGCCAGCTGTTAATTATATATTGTCTCACAATTGAGTATTTCTGAAGCTTCCATTTTACCAGAAACATACATAGTTTATTGAAATATTTCAGTATTGAAACTTTTTTGTTCCCATATAAAATTTAACACTCGGTGAATAATTGTTCCTCATAATTTGTTCACCTTATTTTTACACAAAAAAATGACTAAAACTAGTTTCAGTATTTTCAAGGGTCTTTACTCATTTACATTCGTTTCAGCAAGCTAAAAACGTTTCCTTGAATCCGTAGAATTGCAAATCCACCGGCCTATATTTGATCCCTAAGCTCAGAAGTACAAACTAGCAGAAACAAAAAAGAAATAAATTTTTCTGACTGACCGTAAGGAATACTAACAATCTAAAAGTTTTCGGTGGAACAAAGATAGTTGAATAAAACTTAATCATGAATTACAAATGTAGCAAAAGATTTAACAATACGACAACAAGAAAAGGCTGAACATGATTAAAAAATACCGCAAGCATAACTTGGTCTTTAATATGAAGTCTTCATCATTCTTTGATCAAAGTAAAAAGCTTTCAAATGAAAAGAAAAAGAATAAAGAAACACCGCGAACAATAATACTACGTTTTCTTTTCGTTCATTCTAACGTAGAAAAGAGGTGTAGGTTTATTTGTGGTCTCGAGAGATGAACCACTCCTTTCCCCAAGGTACGCAGTCCATTCTCTAGCTCTTCCAGTCTGCATCAGTGTGCTTTCAGGATCTCAAGAGAATCGCGAAAATAGGCGTTGTCCCAGCTCGAGACATCGACTACGTGACGGTGCACACACAAAGACTAAGCGCAAACGAGGGATTGAGATTTCAACTAAAATTTTCTGAACTCGATTTTCGAAAGTTTTCCTACCTTAATTTCATTTGTGGTATAATTTTACCAAAGTCTATGATACGTATGCTTATAACATATTGAACAACAATTCACTCTCCCAACAAATTATCGAGAAATAGCAGATTACAGCTTTAAATATCGAGAAACGATTTTTCAAAAATATTTCCCCAAGGATTTTCTTGCTTTCATAGAATACTTATTAATAAATCTCACCTTAAAACTCATTACCATAAATTAAAAATGCTTTGACATTTTAATTTCAGAGCTTAGACTCGTTGAAAATAATCTTAAATTAATATTCTTGAGCAAAAAAAATGTTTCCTTTCTCAAACGTATATAATCTCACTAAAGCTTGAGCTTTAGTTGGAAAACAAACATAGCCAGCTTTATAACACCTTTGCTAATTAGCTAAAATAAGATGAGTTAGCCAATTCTTGTTGACACATTTGAATGTTCACAGATTAATACATTCTTGACAAGATGTAAGATCTATACTAGTTAATAATTGTTAAGCTGAGTGCACTAAAATTGTGAACAGGCTGTACTCTATTAAATCCAAAGTACTCACTTAATCAATAACTGCATTTGCTTTTATGCTTACTCAGAACAGTCTGCAAACCAAATTCCTAGTGCACTTGGCATATGGTTTCAACGATAGCACTTTCCCAATTCGTCAATAATAATTTCTCTAGATACTTCTAGATACGATCGATTTTCCATTATTGATGTATCCATCAAAGGCTCCATCGCTCTTGTTGCACTTCTGTGCGTCTTAATGGTTCTCTTCCACTAACTTTAGCATCCTAAAGATTAGGTGTCACCACATAGAGACGATACGAAGGTCCTTGAGTGCTTTAGTAATGAAGTTTACTAGAAAATGCAACTAGAAGTGCACCTCACCATTACGGTCATATAAGTTTAACCGAGAGCAACAGAGATAAAGAGATGAAAGCAATAGAGATAGAATTAATAAAAGAAGCATAAGTAAAAGTCTCAGGTCACTGATCAAACACTCTTGTAATAGTGTATCTAATGCAGATTAATTAAATTGATTGACAAGTTCTGCATTACTTTATTCCCATTTAATCATAAAAGAGTATCAGAAAGTTACTGAGTAGCACGAGAGAAATCATTTCAACCATCTTTGATATTATTTTTTTCCAATAATCTGGAATGAATATGGAATATATACAAAGATCGAGTTTGTTATTTTAATTGGATTTAATAGAAAAACATTTTTTTTGAATAATAGAATAAATTTTTCCGTATTTTAATGTAGTAGTCAAATTTTTTTAACTGTTGAAAAAACTAGTAAAAGCTTCATTTTACCATTGATTGGATTTTCGAGAATAATTCAAGTGAATTCGCTAAGCATTCCATTTATTTCTGATATCTAGGATATGATAGGTCTTACTCATGGAGATATAATTGATCGCAATTTACTGTTCAAGAGTTAACTCTTAGCTGCAGCTAATCTATTGGGTTTCATAATGGAGATAGTCACTAAAATAACTGAACAAATTACAACTTTAGGCAACGAATCAAAAACGAATTGGATTTTTTATTGACTGCAGTTCTTTATTCTCTTAGTAATAAAATTAATTGCAAACTGAAAAAAATTAGGTGGATATATTGCTTAAGTTACCTAAATGCTTAACGGTTTTTTTCTTCTTTCTTATAATTCAAAACTTCAGAGATTTCTTTGTATAACACAAATGTACAGTTCAAAGCCTTTTAAGCATGCTCTATTTCATATCACTTAACATGCTCTGAAAAATGATGTTGAAACGTGCGAGGTATTTTAAATGACGTGAAAAAAATATATGAGAATGATTTTAAAATCTTCAAAAAATGAATTAAATCAGATGGATAAAATGATCCAGTGGCAGCTATAATTATTCTTAATTTTTCTTTTTTTTTTCCTATTTTCAGTTTCAATGGAAAAAATTTTATGAAAACATTAAAACGAAACCTACTTGAAATGAAAAAAATAAAAGAAGAATCGTCTTCAGAGATTTATCGCTATGATCCCAACAAACATATTCTGGTAAAAGAAATTAGATTTAAATTGGAAAATAATGATGCAGATTTTCAGAGAAATTTTCTCGTTGTTTCTAAATTCAAAACATATAAGTTTTTCTAGTTTAATCATAATTTTTTTTATATTAACTGCTTTGGATTGAAGTAACAAACGTATTAATATCTAATTTCAAATGAAAATGATGATACCAATTCAAGGATTTCCATTCTCTATGTATTTCATTCCACCATCATTAACTAAAGGAATCAGATAGTTCTAGGACTTGTGACGACATTAGACGATATTTCCATAATAAATGCGACAGTAAAGCTGAGATTTATGATACAAGACACCAATCTATAAATTGCTACTGCATAGAGTATCATGATAATGGACGTCTTGTATATTGTCTAGATAGTCAGAAGATGGAATACAGATGGCTGCTAAATGTAAGTAAATCTAGCAGGTGAAATAGAGATAGAAGATAACACTTCACATTTTCAAACAACCATTGAAGTTTTTTTTCTTGAATCAGTAAACTGCTAAACAATATATGCAATAACAAAAGTATCTCTACTCTAATAAAAGCTACTTCAATTTTTTAAAAACTTTCATTTCTTTTGTAAGATAACTAATCATTAACGTAATAGCACCGAGACTGAGAAAAAAGTTGATATTCAATTTTATTTTTATTAAATGAGAATAATTAAATTTTTTTAGTAAAAGTAATCATCAAAACTGGTATGAAATAATCGTTTCAAAAGTTAAAAAACTCTGAATGACTCCTGGCTACTTGAGTGCAGTATAGCATCTGCATCATATTACAGTCTTGAGCAGAATTTTAAGGAGTGCTCCTGGTGCTACTTCTACTTGAAAAGGTTAAACATTACACCCACAACTACGATGTTCACCAGTTGTAGAGCTTTATAACCAAGAGACCCTACGAGCTGAAGTTTATTAAGATTAAGGACTGCATTCATAGTAATTCTGGGCTTTTGGTACACCAAGTTTCAGTCGTGTAAGAAGGAATGAGCATTGTCGTGGTTTCACATGCATTTTACACCCCGGTAAAACCTGCGGGATTTTCATAATTATCACATAAAAGACTTGATGCTTTCTGTGATGCGTAGAAATATACAATTCAAGTTAAAATGATATTCTTGACGATATTTGATATGAATCCATTATGTTATTAGACATATTATTGAAAAAGAGTATTTGTAAACTAATTAAATTAAAAAATATTATTGGAAATAAAAATAAACACAAGTAGATAATGAACAAGTACTTAAATCTATAAATATTAAAAGATATGCAAAAGAATGCAAATAGTTTTTTTTACTGTAACTAGGAAGTACAAGGGCAATAAGCTTCTGCTTGTAATGCTACTGGCGTGTTGCAGTTGCACCATAACGACGAGAGTTTCCAGGCACTAGTTTCTAACGATCTAGGGTTAATTATGATACATAAAGTAAGATAGTTTTACCGAGAAAGAGAGAGAGAATCCAAGAGCTCTCTTAGAATATAATTTACAATCTAATAAATTATCATAAACTACCGTATAATAGTTTTAATGACTGGTAATAATTGATTTAATTTCGTTAAAGCATTACAATGGAATGAGCTCAATTGATTTATAGATTATTATTCTTGAATAATTGTAATAAAACTCAAAATTTGGTAGATAAAATGTTTGATTTCACAATTTCCCTTTTTAAAGTATTAACAATCAGGAAAAATAACTTGAAGCTTCTTTTTTCAGCATTTGATTGAATAAAAGAGATAAAAAATAATGGAATAGAACAGAGATTCAATAACAAATAACTATAATCAATTGATTACAAAAAAAAACATCTCAAAAGATAAAGATTGGAAAGTGAATATCAATGCACTCTTGATAATCCATATGAGAGAGAAATGGATTTTTTCTCCGTACGAATTGTTCAATGAATTCACACATCTAAATAGACTGAAAGCTAGGTAGTTGAATGAATAAAAGATAGGAAAAAAATTAATACTAAAAAGAATGGATCTGGAACACGTACAGAATCTGATTGCATTGCATTCTCAAAGCTGATTGTGGTTCTGCCATATCTATGATTTATAAAAATTCCCCAAATTGAAGAATTGTGAAAGCGTAAGCTTAAACTGAATAACATAGTATATTGGTTAGTGCCATATTTTGTTACCTTTCAGGTATCTTTAATTTTTTTATAGGATTTAATGGAAGTTTGCTGAAGAAACAGCCACAAATTAATCCATCAAACGAATTGATTTGTGGAACGTTTATCAATATTGATGATTTTCATAAATCATAATCAAATTTATGGGAGAGGAATAAATATGTATTTGTCATTTGAGTTGTTTAAAAAATTGTTCATCACATGAAGGAAATATATCAACAAATAGACAGCTAAGTCCAAAAGATGAACCAACTATAAAAATCATTGTAAATTCATTGAAAGAATTTCATTTTTTTTTCTTAATTAATCAGACTTTGTAAGAATTTATCTATTTTTTAGTGGGATGTATTTTATTGGTCTAGTTACTCTATTACTATTATAATCAATCAGAATGATTCAATAAATTCATTTTTTGTGTTCAAGAGTATTGTTTTGATTGTTTAAAAAATTTGGTGTTACTTCAATGTTGAGATAATATTTTTTGAATATTTTAATAATAAGACGAATAATAGCAATAAAATAATTTTTTGAGAAACACAAGAGCTCAGGTCAATAGTGTACATTGGCGCAGTTGCAGCAAGTTTTTAAAGCGAATCGAAGCGACAAGTCGAGAAGGTACTTTTATGCAAATTTGATTCACAAGTTTGGTACAGCAATGGAGACAACGGCTAGGTCATAGACGCTCAGTGGACTTTACTGGCCAATGCGTCATCTCTTGTACATGAAGTATATGAATATATGTAAATCTTATACATAGCTCTGCACATCTATATACAGATATGTTTGAACGGCCAACGTGAATTCGCGAAACTACTTGAAATTCTCTTGGCACATTCAGACACGGGCGTGTGCTCAGGCGTCTGGACGAAATTGAAAACTCGATTTTCTTGGACTTAGATTCCGTAAGATAAGACGGCAGCTAAATCATTCAAATGAGGATCCTACGGGCACCGATCAGCACGATGAGAAAAAAATGGTAGAAAAAAAAAAAAAATAAAAGTTTGAAAAAAAATATATGTATACATAAATTGCAGAAAACTTAATCGATTACTACGGAAAAATATTCGTTGAATAAATTCAACCAAGAGACTCAGGGTAAAAAAAAAATTCCACAAAAAATGCAGATGGATAAAAAGTATACCGGAAAATTATAGGTTTCATAAATAAATGTTTGCAAAACATTAGTAAAAGTATGAGATCTCACTCACAACAGTTTAGTGTCGACAGTAAAAAATAGAAGAAAAAAAATGCGAATAGATGACAATGGTTGGGTAGTTTTTTATATACGACTTTCAAGTTAGTACAAAAGTTACGAGCAATTTTTAACCACCATTTATATGTTTTATTCTTGTGAAACAACTAAAACATGCAAATAAAAGACATGGAGATTAAATTTCGTTTAAATAGATAACCAAAAGCACAAAAAAAAAAATTCCACGTAAGCAATACTGAAAGAGTTGACACATTCAGAAAAGAGCAATTAACAAGTGACAAATTTATTAAACTCTATAGCCTTTAATTTAGTAGAATTATATTTTTTACCAAAGTTAACGCTATTTTCATCACTGTCAAAGCTTTGCAATGTTTTACGTTAGAACGCCACCGAGAGAGTTATTGATCAGACTTGTTAATTGCTTCATGTTGCCTACGTATCATTTTTCCAGACATTTCAGAAAACTAAATATACAGAGAGTTATTTTATCTAAGTTATAAATAAATATTATCTTCCATTATCTTATCAAACAATGCAATTCACTTTTTTTTAAGAAAATTGATTGTCTAAAGTTGGAATAATTTATTTTTATCAACTGGAATTTTGAAATTAAGGAATAATATTTAGTGCAATAATGCAGTTTTGATATAAATATCCTTTTGATTTTTTTAGACACCAAATTAATAAAAAAAATAATTTAGCAAAGCCCACAGTCTTTTTATTATTTACGTTGTTTTTAACTGAAGAATTTCCTCTTTGATTGCATATTTGCATTAGGTTATTACCTAATAGATGCTTTCCATCAAGTATGAAAATAATTTCTCATCATCATCTTTAGCTAGAAAAAGGTTTAATACATTTTTTTTTCCTATGGGAAACATGAACTGGAATTAGTTTGTAATATTAACGTTCAAAGTTTTAAGAGTTTACTAAAACTACAAATTTTTCGCTTGACTGAATGTTATTCTGGCCTTCATTATATTCAATAATCTGACAGTTTCTACACCCTGAAGATACGGAAATACGTCAAACTAAACATAGCTAGTATATGAGGGTAATTTTCAGTGAGCAAGTTTTAATGGTCCTTTTATAGTGGGGCATTAGAGTACGTCTGGATGAATATCGAGGCATCTTGGAAAGCCCCTCCAATTTAATCGGTAAGTGGTTTAATGAAGGTTCTCAAATTTAATATATTAGAGGATTAATTTATTCTCTTTAGCGAAATTCCGATTTCAACAGTTAGTGTTATTTTAACACTCGGATTTGATGTTATAATTTTAGGCTAATAAATGAAATTCATGGCTTCATATTTTTCCCTTAAAAAATAGATTATCAGAAAGATGGAAAAAATTCCGTTCAGGTAGGAGCAGTAAAAAAGTATTGATGATGGTTATGTTAAGCCAGTGACCGGATGATTGCGAATGGATCGATGAGACGAAGGAGAGAATAAAGGTGAGAGGGTGGAAATACTAGAGTTATCACCCGATGGTTGTTAACTGTAATATTTGATGCGGTTATCAGTTCGTTCCTGCTATTGCAAAAGTAGTATCATTGAGTTGAAGAGGGTGTAAGAAAATAATTATTAGAATGAAATGAAAAAACATTCACCATTGATATTATTAACAAATGTCTCTTTAATCAATAACTTTTTAATTAAAAAAAAAAAGATTTATTTGAATAAGTGTTAGATTTTAATGAAAAAGTATCATTTTTGATAAAAGAAACCTTCTCTCAATATGTTAATATTCATGGATAAGTATGGAAATTTTTCATTCAATTGACTTGATATGAATTTTTTACAGAAATCAGTGTGGAAGAAGCCATGAATTAATCAAATAAAGACTCACAAGTTAATTTTTATCACCAGAAAAATCATTCAAGTTATTTAACATAATGAAAAGAGTGCAATCAGATGAACTAAATCGATCATCAACATTTCAATTGAAGCGAGAAATAAATTGGCCTTAAATTTCAATCGTCAAAAAAATAAATTAACTAGAATAATTTTATGATTCGTCTACTATTGACTAATATCTTACTTCTTCATTTTCTATGATTAATTGAATTACTTATCAATAAATATTTATTCCTAAAAATACAATCAGATACTATTGAATGTATTAAAAACGATTTTTTGTTTCAAACAACTATTTGTTTTAAGAGTCTGACTAAGAGCAAAGCTCAAGTAAAGTCTTTGTTCACGTAATTGATGCTGTAACTTTAAATGAATTTTTTGTGTTTAAAATTCATTGCTGAGATGTTCTTTTTGGACCGCAAACATATTCTATTAAAAATTTTCAATAAAATTACCCTTTTTATCAGGAAATTTTAGAAAGTTGGTGAATGCTGTTATGATTATGGAAAGTTCTGAAAGTTTAATGCTAAATATTGCGGTTGACTTGTATGGTTAAAAATTCTTGACACGGCAACGTCGTGATCGAAAAAACGAAGAGAATAAGATGAAGTATACATATAAATCGAGCAACTTAAGTCGCTATAATGGACTATCGATTTTCAAATGTTGGTGTCATGATGTGCCTCATGCTTGCAAGCACTCGCGCGTGCACCGAAATCGACGTTTATTTACTGGAAAATTAACCGTGAGTCAATGCCCGTGTCGAGGTGGCGGATTAGGTGGAATCGACTTTCTGATACTGATGCTAAAAGAAATGCGGCAATCCCTCTTTGTCTGACTATTTTTTCTGATCGCGCTTTTTATTGTCTGCAGAAGGAATCGTTCTTAACTCGCTTTTTTAGATTTCTCATTTGTATGCCATTTCTTCAGACTATTGTTGCCAACAAAATTTACATTGCTTCTTCTTCTCATCAAGATTTACGTTTCATAAAATATTAAAATAATGATTCCTCAAATTTATTTATTTTCAGGCACAATGTTCAGCTTGAGTATAATTAATTTATTCTTAAACTTAAATATTCAACAATGATGTATTCTACTTCTCTGTAAAAATGAATTAGTTAAAATCATTACAAAATAATGTAATCTTGATGATTAGCAGTAATGAAATAATCATAATTTGAATTAATGGTATTATTTTTATCGCAAGTAGTGAATATTTACTGACTTTTTTTTTTAAGTATTATAAATATATTCGTATGATCTTTATTATTCTTATTTCTGCAAATAGCCTGGAGTTTCGTGAAAGCATCACTTGAATTTTTTTGTAAATTTCGAAGACAGATCAGAGACATTAAATTTTTATAGGTAAAAGTTATTTTGTGCAGCTATAAAAAAAATCAAATATTCACTGCATGTATTTTAAAACTTGAAAAAAATTCAAGTGGCTTTTTTAAAACCTGGCTTTTTATGTCCACTTTTCTCTATGTTTGAAGTTAAATATATCTTCACTCATAACTTTGATATTGCTCTTGTAAAGAAAAATTTGCACTGGAAGAGTTACTTCATATCAAACAATTACGCAAATGCATTTTTAAGAGAAAAATGATCAAAGCTATGAAGTCGAAATTGATGTAAACGTATCAATAGTCTATCATCACATGCTTATTTATGACGTAAATAATATTCCTAACAGATCAAAGACTTATTGGACGGCTAATGATGATAACCATCTCTATTCGTCAATTAATTATGTAATATCGTCACATTATAACAATGATGATGAATTTTACGCTCTCAGTGAAACATTCATTACAATTGAAGCAAGATAAACTATTCATAAATTGAATTCGTCAGCAAATCACGAGGGATATACAGCACACTTGAGTTTGAATAATTTCAATCATACCACGGTTACCCTACTAGCACGTGCATTACACTACCTCAAGTCAAAAATTGTGCGGTGACCAATCAGCTTCCAGCTTTACACCGATTCCCACTGATTCATTAAATTAAATTGAATAAAAGGTCATTTTAAATAAAAGAGAATAGTAAATTACTAATATGATAATAAAAGGGTAATAATAACCAATTGTCTTTAAAATAAAAGATTTTCTAACTGAATTTTTCATTCATTTCAATCTGATATCAGATATGTTCTACTAAAATTTTCATATAAGCTTTATTCATGCGATTGGATTTAATAAAAACTCTGAAATTTTTTATTAATTTTCTTGGTGATGATGAAAATACATTTTGCTAGCTACTCATTTTTATATCAAAGCAGGATTTTCTTTTATTTGCAGGTTATAATAAAATATTATTTAATTGATTTTGTTGCAATCAAATATTAAAAACAATTTCATGGAAAACATAGCTTTTAGATAATGCACATTTACAGAGTATGGAATAATTAAATTTTATGGAGCAAAAATTTATTTCACGGTAACCTATGAAGTCTATTACATAATCAAAATAAGTGAACGTTGAAAAAAAGTATTTATCACATTGAAAATTTTATTTCATAACAATTCTGTATCAACATTCGTTTATTCAAGAAAAAAAGTCTCATTAATTTATCTTCATCGTCCTTTTACTATAACATTCAAAAATTTTCCGATTATCAAGTAGAAATTTAATTTACTAAAATTCATATTCGTTAATTATGTCAGAAAATAATTAATTAAAATTTCTGGGGGATTTCATTCTCGAATATCGCACATTCATTCAATAAGCTTTTAATTTAATTAATTGTTTATTCAAAAAAAATGTATATTTTAATATTTTCCTCAGTTTTTTTTACTGTCAGAATAAATGCACGAGTCAATACTACAGAGAAATATGGTAAGAGATGATAAATAAAGTACCATTAATTAATTTTCATCGACCGAATCCTCATCTCACTAATTACGAGCATCCGAATCGAAATTTAACATGAATTTCATGATCTTCACTTTTACTTGTCCATTTTATATCTACGAGATTTTAGTCTCATATCAATGAACACCTGAATCCGACCCGCATTTAAATTTAGTCGCAGTAGCTGTAATCGCTGAGCTCGAAATTCGGTGAGCCGCAAGACCTTCATCCCCTGTCGCATTTGTTCTCTTTTCGTCGTCCGATAGTTACCCATCCCTCAAGCTCTTGTTCATGAACAGTATCGGCAGAAATGCCACTGGGATTACACCCGTAAAGCTTAATCAGTTAGATTGCCTGCAATTTACCGTTCTTATCCGTTTGCACCCTATCGTTTGTTCTCTTAATTTTCAGATACCATACGCCATCAATTCTCACCATTTTTATTCTGCCATTCAAGTTAATTGTGTTCATACTTACATTTTTCTATCAACCTTTCTTTACCCTTCCATTGTCTCAATAAAATTCATTTTGGTAGATAATAAAATCTAATTCAATCTTATTTTCCTTTCCAATTTAAGTATTTTTCTGAGATAATACAGAAAAAAAGGTCTTGTTAATAAGCCAAAAGTAAGATTGGGTTTTATTAGTTGATGATAAATAATTATTTGTTAGTTATTACTATTGTTAGATGTAAAACTCACCCGCGTTATTACTGGCGAAATTATGATCCTTACCTGCAACAAGCAAGCACAAAGAAATTAATTGATAAATAGTGAGCATATAATTCTATTATTATTAGTTGATTAAAAAACAGCAAAATTATTTCATCACCTTAATTACACCAATGACATTCTGAATAAAGATGAAAAAAATTCTTTTATATTTAATTAGAAAATTAGTTTATTTGTTGTTTTTAATTCGCATATATTGTATACTATAGTAATTGATTACTTTGATTAATGGACGCTTTTTATTGATAAAAATTATATTACTTGATAATGATGATTACTTGTAAGTATAATTTAATTAGTGATACTCGAAGGGAAATTTTTTATTTCATTATTGGAGATAAAGAATATCATGCAGTAGATCTGATGTTATTAATGATGTCTTTTCTCTCGATATCTATTTTTCGTACCCTCTGCACTTAATATCGTCTGAATGCACTACAAAATTCCCTTGAATATACTTGATCAGTCTCTTCAAGCATATTTTTCACCCTTAACACTTGTTTGAAGACACTTGTCTTATTTTTGTCTGGCATCAGCTATTTTTTGTTCAGCAAAAAAAAAGAAATTTTTCAAGTTGTTATGAGTGTAAAAAAAATCTAGGAAAATAGAGTAAAAATTAAAGAAGAAAGGCAAGAAAATAGTTGCAATAAAATGCACAAAAAATATAAAGAAGTTCTAAAAGTGTCAAAGTATAATGAAAAATAAATTACTCAAGTCTTTATGACACTTTTCACTAAAAAAAACTCTTCAAAATTGGTACAAACACTTTAATTAGAGTGTGAATTAATTTTAGATAAAAATTTACAAAAAAATGATCCTTTCGTTAACTTTTTTGTTTTGAAAAAAAAATTCGGAATCTTTTTACAAAAGCACGTAATTTAGTTATTCAAATAATTACTTAAAGTCTTTCACCTCTTCAATAAACTAAAAGCCGAATTCATTCACTATTCTAACGCTACAGCAGAAAAAAGAACTTCTAAAATTGGAGGAAAATTTTATACAACCGTTCATACGAAAAATCACAGAAAGAAAAAGGGTGAGGTCCAAGTTGGCAATGTGAATGCGGGTCTATATATGTATGGTATATAGATCGCGTGACATAAAAAAGAAAAAAAGCAAAAAAAATGTAAAAGGTAGAACGAGTAAATATATAGACGCTTGAGCCAGCTATGTACTTGGTTGGATCATGTGTTGGTCGTACGTATCTGCACAAAACCTTTGTATGTGCTTGATAATATAGTTGGCGACTCGATGAAAAATTGAATGTCTTCGACGTTCAATGTTTTCTGAAATGGGCTGAAACTTTCGTTTTAAGTATAAAAAAAGAAGTCACAAGAGTAGAACGAATAAAAGGTTGAATGAGGGAGATATACCATATTCTGGAATTTTTGCAGCACAATCGATGTCAATCAACGTTAATAATTGATTGATTATTTGATAACTCTAAGCTTCAATAAATCATTACTTCGTGCATGCCATGATCTATAATATCATCATACAATGTCTCATATTCTTTTCTTTATAAAAAAAATACTACTATTGTGCTATAAAAGCTTTCCTTTTTTTTCGTACAATTATTTTTCACCACCTGCTCCAGAATTTACTAAAAAATAGTATTAGAGATATTTTTTTGACAAAACATCTTGATAAGTAAAAATAATTTATATTAAATTTGTTCATCTCATAGCAGTATGATGGAATATTATTCAAAAATTAAAAAAAAACGTTTTTCTGATAAACATATTTTTGTTTAAAGCATTTTGATTGAGTCTTTTGAACACTCGAATTCAATTACATTGGCTGATGCTTCAAGAGTTTTCGGTCAAGAGGTTCTTGATGTTATTTAGTTGAATGAATCGAGTTGTCATTCGTTAACTTTTGGTGGATATTTCGTGCAAATCAATAGTGTTTTATTTTTAGTTTTTTCTCTCTACTTTATTATATTTTTAGTGTATTGTCGATGTCAGTATTCGTAATTCCAAATCATCTTTTAACTCTTGTACTCTTGTATCTACAATATTCTGTCAATAATCATTGATAAATAATGCTTAATTAGGTAAAACACCAAATATCTGATCACTTGAAGTATTATGAAATAAAAATGAATAGAAATGATTTAATTGAATGCAGATGTGAGATAAAAATTGTTTGTGAGATTAAACATAGCAAATGAAAATAAGAATGAAAAACAAGAATACATATGTCTCAATATACTTCAGAGAATCTGTAAATTGAATCACACTATTTTCTCTCACCGCTATAGCTGCTGTATGTATAGAATGCGTATCGTTCATAAATTTGTTGCTTACGCGTTCCACTCATCCTGTCATTTTCCTTGACGGTCTGTAGAACTCGTGGAATATAAGTTTATTGAATCGCTTCGATCTACCCCATGTCGAAACGAAGAATCGTATCGACATGCAATATATCGAATCGCCGGCACTTCTATTCATCGCACCGTCGTTCTTTCATTTTTTTCCTATTATATCACGATACTACTAGTCATTTTATAAATTGAATCATATTTCATCTGCTATAGATGACATTAAAAAGTCAATAATTTGAGATATCTTCAATTTAAGTACGAAATTCTAGCATTTATTTTAAAAAAGAGAAAAGATTTTAAGAGCAAAATTTATGGTTAAACTTATGACTTGAATTTTTTAAATGTTTTTTTTTGTCTTGATTAAACTCTCTATAATACTTCATTTCTCATTGACAGCCGTTGCCAAAATTGAATAAATCACGACTTAGTATGCTAATAAAACCGATATTAAATTTGTTCTCACAAGCTCTTGAGATTGAAATTTTTAATCTTTTATTATTCTTATTAAATTAAACTTATTATGTTATATTATCATGCCTCAAATGATTTTTAAAATAGTTCTTTTATGTTGTGGTTTAATATTAAACTCGTTTTTAAAATAAGTCACACTTTAATTTTAATAACAGTAAATTTAATAGATTAATAAAACCCCTAATTTTCATTTTAAAACGATTTTTAGAGAAATACAATTCAAGTTCAGGATTAATCATTGTTTTATCATTGTGAAATAGCAAATTCTCATTGTTTGTTTCTCGTGCGATTTCAAAGTTTAATTAAGATCCCAGCTAGAAATCGAAACAAGATTTTGAACTGAACAAATTGAGACATCGACCAGGGTTGTATAAAATATCCTAAACTAACGTCGTCTATGCATATTAAGTGAAACTACTGTATCCCCGAGAGTATTAAGCACGGTTTCGAAGTGATCAAAGTCAAATGGTATCCATGATTACATTATTCAAATTTAAACTTATTCTTTAAAATAATGATTAGTTGATAATTGACACTTTGATATTAATACGTGGAGAATTTATTTTTAAAGAATTTTGTGGTCAAAAAATATACTAATGGAATAAAAAAGTTATGCAGGAAAGATTGCCACTAGCTCTTGAGAGCTTTTGTCGAGTCGATCCTTTATGGTTAACCGAAAAATACCAATGTCCACTGAGAAGCTCAGATGAGGTAATAATTTGTCTTTTTTTCTGTCTGCCCTCCTCCTCAGCCTCTACTGCACAACTGGCAAGAATGGGTCTCCACCGTTGGTATTCTCACAGGTAAAAAATAGCCGTGAGTTCCAGCACAGTTAGTCTTGACATTTTGTGGGATATGGACCGAAAGAAAAAATGGGCCACGGTGCTTCTCTCCTACTTGAGTAGAATATTTTTCCCAAGGAATTATTTATCTTGCCACAATAATGCATCTTTTGCCGCAAAATAAAAATCTTACGAAATACAAATTGTACTCTCTCATAATAATTTTATTCGACACAAATTGAATAAAAAGAGAATTAATGGTCGTCATCAAATGCTCGTAATAATTCTAAAAAATTCGTATAATATTTCAAATTCTAGAAATATACAATACAATTATAGTATCACTCACTAGAAAACTCAAGTACACAAGTGTATATTTATTTAACCTACTATTATTTTTTATGCTCAACGCCTTCTGTTTCATTACATTCACAATAAGCTACTCTTATTATTTGTATAACTACCATTTTTTTATCATGCAGGTTACCATTTGACTTCCTAGAAAGTCGCTAAACGGCAAATAATCGTCTAACCAGCGGTTGATCTTTTGTTCTTCGCCAAACAATACGTTTCCGCCTACGTCTGACTTTTTTATGGTATTACTATTTGCAACATTTCCTAGTATGCATATTCCAGTGCTTTAGTTTTTAATGTAATATCTATTGGATGAAATATCTCCAAAACCTCTTAACAAAGTAATAAATAAAGTTGAGTTTGTTTTGTTTTATGTTCTATAATTAATTTCTCTTTTAAAAAAAAAATATTTTTTTAATGTCTTTAATTAGTTAAATTTTTTTTCTTTTAATTATAGAACATAACAAGTTTGAGAATTATCAAAGTTCCGATTAAATAGAGTTGCACTGAGAAATACAATATTGATTAGTGCTCAAAGTAACAGTCCAAATCTCTCTATCTGAGTTGCAAGTGTACTTCAGCTTCACATTTCTAAGATTTGGGGAACCTTGTGGGTAGACACTACCATCATTAAAGTACTGTTGGTGCTACATTGAGTTTATTATATTCAACAAGGGCAAACAGTTATTTCCTACATTGCAAACTGAACTACTCAAGCTGCATAAATAAGTGGAAAATGGTTACCAACTCTTGTCAAAGTTACTTCATAATTAAACTTTATTTTATCATATTGAAATATATTATAAGAACCCCTGAATTACTTGAGTACTTTTATTTTTGAAAGCTATTCTCCAATTTCTTCTACAAGTTTCCTATGAATTGCCAATGGGAACTGTTTTCGGTAACTTTATATACAAACGTAGCGTGCTTAGTTACTTGTTTCAAATTTCATTGGTACATCAATTGTACATATTGAATGCATTTACTATTAGTACGTCATTACAACACAATCATTCATGCAAAAAGGATATTATAGTGGAATATTGATACTCTACATGCCTTGCCAATTACCTATTCACTTAGTCTATCATAGTTGCATTCTTAGAAATGATGAAATATAACCCAACTTTATCACAAAAAAACTTCTACTTTGATATTTGTAATTTGTTTTTTATTGCTAATTTTAATACACCTAAACTAGATTGATTGTTGATAATAATATATTTCACACCTAGGGAGGAAAAGTAGACTAGCTTAAACCACTTGTAAAATTACAACCCGAGCCGAAGGCAAGGGTGGTAAACACGTGGTTGAGGATAGTTTAATTATCCTCCCTAGGGCTGAATATGATTTTTCTTCATGTCTGTGGGGAAAGTTCAACCCCTCTCCAATGGAAAAGTGAACTTTCCGTGTGGGTATGAAGAAAAAGATATTTTTACCATAAAAAAGAGCCGAGGATCGAATGACAGTTGAGCAATAAATTCGTGAGGAAAGAAAAAAAATGATCGAACATGGTGATGGAAAAAAAATGTAAAAAAAATTCTATCAAGAGTATCATGAGTCAATGAAAAAGATGATATTAAAGATTATTTTTTAATATCTCATGAGAAGAGTTGACGAGTGCATTGAACGATTTTCAAATATAAAGTGTCATCGAATAGCGAAGATTGAATTAAATTGAAAAGAGGAAAACAGGGTTTATTAACTCATTTGAATATCGTGGAATTCATCCACGACGATCTCTAACCTCATCTTTTTCTGCTGATCACCTCTCGTCTAACTTCGTGAAGCCATCCAAGCTAAAATATCGATAATACTCTTCCAACCGAATAATTTTATCTCTCTATAGCAGATATATGACTTCCTCCCGTTATTTTAGCTCTGGCGAACACTTCAGAAATTTTCATAAAAATTTTCATGCATTATCCTAACAAAAAAATATCATCCGAAATGTCGAAAAAAAGTATTCTGAGTATGCATCCCGTATATGGTTAACATATTGGCTTTTCTGGGTATCAAATAAATGTATCTAGTGATATGAATGAACGTCAAATTGACAAAATAACCGGAAACTCATTTAAATTCCTCTTGATTACGACCTATAGAAGATCAGTACAAATGTAACAAAAGCATATAATATATAAAATGTAATAATAATTTATATTTTCCAACTAACAGAGCTGCAATAAAGCTGCTTGATATTAAAATAGTTTGAATTATTTTATTTATTTTTCAATTCTATAATTATCTGAAAATTAAATAAATTATTTGTCGAATGCCAAACTCGTCAATAACTAATTTTTTCCATTCAATACACAAAGCTGTATTAATTTTTTCATAACGATTCATTAGTGGTCTTTTTCAACGAAATAGTTGCAAGAATTTACTTGGCAAATAGCGAATCAATACAATAATTATGTAAAATATTTTTAAATGAAATTATTGTTTGTTTTATTAATGGTTAAGTCATAATATTTATGATGAAATACAATTACCCTTACACATTGTGCATGTCAGAACCAGTAATGAATGATTCCCATACATTTTTTCTAATATAAGTGATAATTGATAATATATGCTCAGACATATATTCGTAAAATATATGTATGCTGAACAGGACGTTGACGTACATGTCAAAATGCACGATAACATATTTTAACATACATAATCGAATACATGTATACATTTCTATATACTGTTGAATATATTATAGGTCAATGATGAAGTATGTAATTTCCAGCTAACTTATCAGAATATACATGAACAACATATATTTAGGTTTGTGTACTAGAGCTTTTCTAAATGTTTCGGAAATAATTTTTCACACAATTATCAATCTAAAAGTAAATAACTACCAACTTGGACTACACTTTAAACTAAATCGATACAAACTTAGACTAGCTATTTTATTGCATGATGAATTGTTGGATTATTCAACTGAATAACAATACTTTAGCTTCTATGTGGTGTTTGTTAAATTGATAATTCACGTAATTTACATAGTATATAAATTTAAATTTCCCAGATTATTATACCCGAGTATCTATGTCTCTGATTCACCAAGTTTTATTCTTCCATGATTTAGTTCACTGTTCTTTTCTACAATTGATAAGAAAAGTTTTCTTTTATCTTTTGAATGTTTTGCAACACCACTAATTTCTATCCTCAGAAACTTTACTTCTCCGTTCAAGCATGAAAGGTAGTTATTATTGAGAACTAGTTGAACTACCTTACTTTGTAAATATGCATGTGTATATAGGCATAGAGGGAAGTATTATATTTGAATAATATACAAAAGGAAATCGCATATAAAATACATTGTATGTAACTTTTGTCCATATTAAAATATTCAATATGTAAATTACATATAATCTTCATCTAATTTACATCTAGGGTTTCAACATTCCAGATATTTTTTTTAAATGATGAGATTTCAATGAATCTTCAAGATCGTAAAATTTCTTCCATCAAAGTTGAAGCCTTTTTTTATCATGAATGAATTAATAATAAGTAGAAATTGGAAATTCTTCGATGACAATTACTATCTTGATAATAAATTAAATACTCAATAAGTTAACCAAGTTTTAATATGTATTTAAAATGTAAGAATAATTGTATTTAAGTACAGATATTGAATATGCAACGATAGGTTTCGTTGGACATGAATATGCAAATTCAGTATTAATACTTAAAGAAAAAAATTGTTAAACAAAACGTCTTAGAGTATTTAATGCATCAAACGTTATTACTAACGTTAAAAATTAGATTAAAATTTTTTTCTAGATAGATAAGAGTGTTACGAGCTTACACCAATATTTATAGTTCATTAGGAAACATGTCGTTTACATTTTGTATCATTCTAAGATAAATATTTACTTTTTTTTATTTCTAAGATTATGGTATTTTAATCGTTGAAATTCTTTCAGGATTATCATATTTTTTTGACAAAGGTAGGTAGTATTAACGAGCTTTTGGAAATTTTTACTTTTAAAGAATACATCTTGAATGAAAAGACTTCAGTTTTTATTTACATCCTTTTTTTAATATTTCTTGTAATAAAATAGGAATAATGATAGAATCATTTTCTTGACTTGAAATTAATTCCATTGAATTTAATCTGATGAAGGAAGAAAAAAGGCAAATACTTAGAGTGCAGAAAAAAGT
Organism: Chelonus formosanus; assembly: GCA_028641665.1. NCBI lineage: Eukaryota > Metazoa > Arthropoda > Insecta > Hymenoptera > Braconidae > Chelonus > Chelonus formosanus. Next base: position 7,183,732 of record CM054003.1, on the reverse strand, counting down.
AATGTGATGAAGAGTAAAACACGTTACAAAAAAAAGCGTATTTTCGAATGCGTAAAAACAGGAAATAGGTGAGTTTTGTGTAGCTAAAGGGTTTCTGCAGGAATATCGAAACTTGGAGAAGTGAGGGTACAAGAGTTAAACTCTACAAAAAATGAGGATTAACCTTTTGTCTACGAGACCATTCGGGCATTCCTTTGTCCAAGTTGAGCACTCTGTCGCGACACCCTGTTTTTATCCATAGCCTGAAGTGTGTCCGTTTCTATGTGCCTCCCTTTCCTACTCTTCATCATCTACACCCAACCTCCACTAACATGCACCAACTCTGATGTACGATTCTCTAGTTAGAAAGTTAAATCTCGGTTTTCTCTCCATGAAAAGTTCCATTTCAGTTGATTCAACTCTCTTTCTCTGTATCCTTTACTCTTTTCTTTTACACTGGAACATACTCAATAGTTACTGTAGCAGAGAATACTTTTTTTGGTGAGGGTGTTTGAGTGAAAAAATATTCAGAGAATCGAATGAAACTTTTGTAATGATTTAAAAAATTCTATTGTTCTCTTTTCCTTCATTATTATCCACTTCTGCTATTTAATTCTATTTATTTTTGTCTACAGATTCACGAAAAAAGTTCTACTTTACAAAGTTAGCACTGTCAATTTTATTACTGATCAATTTGCAACCAGTTCGATGTAATACCTAATAGCTCACAATTTATGCTTTAGCTTAAATTCGTCAGTACACATCAGAATTGGAATTTTGGTGGAATTCTATTGTTTGAATAATTCGTTTGTCCAAGAAAAAATACCTAGCATATTTATTGAAATTCTTGTAAATAAACAAAATGATTATTTGATCTATTTGGTTTTTAGAAAATTCAATAACTTCTTTTTTTCTTTATACTGTTGTCAACAAACCACTAACACTAAAGTATCATTTCTCGGTGGATAGTTATTACACCCTAAGTGTGGGAAAGACCACCAGACAGTTGAGTGGACGATTGGTAGCTCCAAATGTTCAAGAGTTGTAGTGTCTTTGTATCAATCTCCACACGACCTCAGCTCGACCTTAGAGCATTGAGGCATTCCATTGCTACTCAGGGACCCTATACGTTTTACTTAGATCTGACCTGACACCAAAGTTACCACTCACATTCATTGGGGAATTCGTGTTTCTCTGTGAACCTCACTCTGAACTATGCTATGTAAAGAACAGTGTTTGAATTATTTATGTCATGTATTTCCAAATATAACCACGTTAACTCGAATTTATTAATAATAATACTTTATAAGTGATTGTTATTTTTGTTGCATATTGAAAAAGATAATTCAATATTGTGGAAAAGTATATGCTGTAAAATTGCATGTTTAATTTTAAATTATTGCTTTCGTTCGGAAAACAAATTAAATTTTTAAATTGCATAATGATATACCTAGTTGATTTTAAATAACGAGATAATTATAAAATATGATTTTTCATTAAAATTTCAAGAATCATTATCATTTATAAATGAATGTTTTTTGGTAATATTTTGTTCATTAATTTTATTTAAAACTTCACATCGTTACTAAATAAGATTTTATCTAATATTCATTTTGATTTCATAAATATACAAACTATTATTACAATTCTATGTTCAAATAGAAAGGTTTTATCAATTTTGTGATGTAATTGATGAATCAAATAAATACTTTCCAAAACCCATTGAATCGTAATGAAAAATTGCACAAGTATAATATTCGAGAAATCATTCTATTCAATCAATAAAAACTATATTGGAAAATCAATTGATAAAGCTCTTGAAAACGAATAGAAATAAATATAAACATATGAAAATTACATATTACTTGATACACAGATCAGAATAGATTTCTTTTATACATGCATTTTCTCTTACTGCAAATACTATCTTTCAATATGAGTAAAAATAAACCTGGTAATAAATTTTCATCTTTTTATCGACATGAAATAAAATACCAGACTTTATTAGGATTAGAGATGGTGCGAAGGAATTCTGATAGTCTCATTAAATGATCAAAAGCAAGGGATATCATGCAATGATTTATCATCGATTAACTGAACTGATATTAGCGTATTGTAGGCGGTAAACATGATAGGTGAAATATCGATACGAAGGCATATATGGAACCATATTGGGATAAGGGGGAGTGAATCATATTGAGTCGCAATCAAGCGCTTAGCCAACGGCAAGAGGGAGAAACATGAGAGTAGTAAGATACAAATCATAGAGTTCGTATCCAAAGAGAATAGGAAGTAGAGAAACATCAATAGGATAGAGACTTGTGGTACAAATTGTGCAATGGCTATCACTGAAACGATCACTTGTATTATTGGTCTTTAGGGAATAACAATAGAAACATACATTCATCGATTCTTTACATGTACATTATTTAATCCTAGTCTTTTAAGTAAATTGCGTTCAATTTTTTTCTAAAAAAAGTTATCTAGGATACACCGATCGATGCACTTTGATAAGAATCGGTATATTTTATTCATTATAAAAAATATTAATCACTATGCACTTTTGCACTCTGAATATTTTATAACCGAATAAATTGAAATTATGGAAGGTTAGCGGTTATTTTTTTTGTGATGTTATGATAAAGTTAATATCGACTTTTTTTAGAATTTAGATAAAATTTATAAGCAAAAAAATTGTGTTGGTTATAAAAATAAAATAATGTTGTTTATTTAACACAAATTATTGAAAATGAGACTTCTTTCATTATTTTATTTTAAAAGTAAATTTTTGAAAAATATAAACTAGTGTTTTTTGTTCATTCTTATATATTTATAGGAAAGAAGAATACGGTAAAAGGAGATAAAAAAATGACAAACAACTATGGAAAAACTTGATGTCGAATAGATGCGAGTAAAAGTTTTTAGTGTCATACAAGTTTGCACATTTGATGTGTATGGATAACGAAAAAAGAACAGTGAGTAAAAATTTCAGAAAAGGTCGTGGTGTCACACACTTTCAAGTGATACTCGAGGGAATAACCGTTCGTGATACACGCGAGTAAAGTTCGTAAATCTTGAACGCCGCTCCCTCTTGGGAACCATGTCTCAGTCACACCTCTTGGCTGCAAGAGTTAAAGCATCGTCCAAATCGTAAGCTTGCCTTCTACCCATGACTATTGTCTAACGAGATAACTAACCATAATAAAAAAGTTTTTGTTAAGAGACACATTTAAACTCTAATTCTAACTGAGAACTTTTTTTTAAATTTTCAAATTTCGAACAGATTAAAGTTGAAAACTGTGATTATAAAATTTTTGAATGTAACAAAATTTTTTGTACATTTAAAAGTAGTGAGGTGAAGTTATTTTTATCTAAATTTGATATAACAAATTAGGTATATTAATTAAAAATTTTTCAGTGTGGATATGAAATATATTCAATAAATAACTTCGTCAACTATTTAATATTTAAAAATAATTTGTAATTAAATAAAGAAATGTTAAGAGTTCTTTACGCGGACATTTGTCAAACTCAAAAATATTTTTATGAATTCAAGGGAAAAATCAAAAAATTTAGAAAGTATTTCTACGATATTTTTTTTATCATTTTAGTATTGCAAAACTGGCTGAATTATGAATAAAATTATATAAAAGAACTGCTGATACGTGTTCTTTCTTCAGAGCGTACATAAATAAAAAAATTTCAAGCATAAAAATGTGATGTTTATATTTGCCATAATTTAGTTAAATAATGATTATCTAATAAAATAATAAAGAGTCACCAACGTAGAAAAATTGAATATTGTATTTATAAGCATCTCACAGTAATCCTAATCGATTAAATCAAAAAACATTTTGACAAAGTTTATCTGTATTGATAAATGTGAGTAAAAAATTCCTTTTCATAGTGACTCAATAAATATGTAAATGTAGAGCATATATTATTATCGGAATACATGTAAAACATGGATCGTAGACTGTCGGTAAAATATACTAGAGCTTCTAACAGCGAGAGGGTTGTTCGAACTCGTTGTGTTTCTTTATTACACGTTTGACGCACTCTCTGTCGCGTGATTCTCTGTCGTTTACTCAACGAGATCCAAACTCAAGTTGACCCTGTGATAAAATCGATAAGTGTGGCCTCATTATGAAGTTATAACAGTTGACTCATACGTATCACTCAAACATGACAATTCTCTTTTATTTACTAGAGTAATTTATTAATCTACATTAAAAAAAAAAGCATGATTTCCAAAATAAAAAAAAAATACTTGAGGGTTGAAATGCTTTCGTTTAACATTATTCCATAAAAATGAAATACTACTCTCTGTGAAAAATTACGTAGTTAAAAAATAAGTGAAAAAAGTGATTAATTGCATTAAAAGTTTTTCGATTAATTAAAAATAACTGGTAAATTTTTTTTTAATCTCTAAAAATGTTAATTTTTTAAATAAAAAAAAAGTATCTTATGGAACATAAAACTTATTTTCATCATCGATTTATTTTTTTTTCTTACAGTTTTTTTGATAAAAAAGAGAAAAAAATGCATTAACAAAATTTTTTCTTGTAAAGTTTACAGACGAGGAAATAATTTGCATATTTTTTAAACCAAACAATTTTGTTCCTTATTACTTAACATAAGTTTATTTGCAAAACAAAAAAAAACATTCTCTCATAGATTGCTAAGTTGAAACTCTGTTTAGTAACATCCAAATCATTCATGAGTTTGAATATCCGTATAAAAATGAAGAGAATGGAATACTTCACGAAAATATAGTCAGATATTTTGCTTAAGGAAGTTGAATAATACCTCGAGTTTTTTTAAAGCTGTATGTGTTACCTTCACTCGTTACAAAGGAACATCGTCCCCCATGTATTTTGTGGATGCTGTTGCGTTGATATGGTGCAATAGCAGCACAATACAAACGATGATATGTGTGTGTACGTGTGTGATAAGGTTGTACTCCAGAAATTGCTTTCCGAGCAAGAAAGCTAAGCTTGAGGCAACTTTCTATGCACACACATATGAATCTCTATCCCAGTCATGCTTTCTCTAGACTATACAAGCTAACTATACTTTTCCTTCATTCGCATCCTTCCTTATGCTTTTCTACTTGTCTTTCCGTTCCTCCGGCCGCCTACAGTTATTTCCATTCTCTCTAACTCACTAACGGCCTCTCAACTCTCAAGAGGAAGTGCTGCGGAAGTGAAAAACCACGACTGCAGTCAGCCAACAATGACAAAGAGTAACAGGCATAAATTCAACGCAATTTACTACAGAAAAATATATTTTATCCGATGTCATATAAATATATAATTAAAACTGTCGAATAATTACTTATTTTATTGATTTAATTTACTCTAATTTTATTACTAAAAAATATTCTTTAAGCTTTTAGTGTATTTTTTCAACAAAATTCCTTGCTTCATTTTATTTAAAAGCAAATTTTTAATTCAAAGAACTCCTTTTTTTTTGTATTTTACTAATTAAAAAGTTTTCCGCGAGACTACAACAATTATTTCTAAAGTTATTTAATACTATACTCTACATAAAATTAATTGTACAACTATTCTTGATTACTATTTTTTTTCTGTTGCATTTTAACAATAGGTAAAATTATTTATTTTTCATTTCAATTCTATATAAAATAGCAAAAAATATTTCAACGAATTCTTTAAGAATAAAAAAAATTACAGTAATGTTATAGTTGAAATTTTACCAATATTCTTTTGTTACTTTGATTTTTCATGTTCATCTCTTTATATCATACATCATCTCATTCTCGGCTTTTCATTTCCCATAATTATTTTTCTTTTTCCCTTCAGTCAGAAATCGTAACGATTTATATTGACTGTACTCCATGTCGTAGAATATTTTTAGTAAAATTTTATTTCAACTTTTTCGTTTTTTTCAAGTCTCCGTTTCCCTACACGATCTTCTCTTTTTTCCGATATCTGACTCGATATCATCCTACTATTCGTGGCTTTTGTAGTCATTTCCACATACGTTCAACTATCCCTTACGAATTGTGCACACCAACTGTACAAGCACCATTTTATCCCTACTTTCACTTCCTACTGTACTTGGAATTCTATTTTGAAAATTCGATAGCCAGTGCGTAGAGCTATCAACTGGAGTGTTTCTACGCTAATAAAAGCTCTGGTTATTTACACAATGAACACTGGTCTTTGTTTGAAACAACTTTGCACTAGAACATCAACTATTTCAGTCAATCCAATAGTTTCATTTTGTTTTGTTTGTGTTGAGTGACCATAACATCACTACACTTCAAATGGTATTCCATAAAGATTACACAAAGCCGTTTTCTGATGCTTTAGTAAATGAAAATGCCAAAGAAGAGTAAAAGCTATAGTTGGACATGCCATTGGAACCTTTGTACGCTCATCACAATATAACATAAAAGCATTTATACGCATGAAGTGGCCGTTGAATCATTGGATAAAAATTAAATATCCAACTTGTGGCTATTCATTCTCTGCTAATTACTTAAAACTACTTAACTGTTTTTATAATTATAATTATTCATGCGTCAGAACTTTACTATTAAAAACTTTTCACTCATTTCTTTCAATTCTTCAGATTCAAGAGAAAAAAATATTTCTCACGTTTCTTTGGAAATAAAAATTAAATTATTGAATAATATAAATTTTTGTTCTTTGTTTTTTAAAACTTGACAAAAATTATTTTTAAAGATTTTGTTTGAAGTAATTATGAAAATTAATCATTGAAAAATAATTGAATTATTTATCTGACAATATTACATTCGAAAAGAAGAGAAGTATAATTATAGAAGAATGAACAAAAAATTGTTGAACGTTAACACTATGCTACTTTTCCTAAGCAAACTGTCGTGACTTTTTTGCTTCATCGTCACATCAATCTTCTTAGCCATTAACTTTCTTCTCGCCTTAATCTGATTTATTTTTACCATCAAACCTATAGAGAATGGCTGAAAACTTTTCTACTGACGCTATAAAAAATTCAACCACTCCCTAGACTCGATTGTTCACGTACAATTAAATGAAACGAACGAGATGTGAAACGATTTAGTTCTTTTTTTTTTAACTTGATTTTCCATACAGTTGCCACAACTTAAGAGTCGTGACTTGCAATCTCAAGTAGTTTCCGTGACCATTTACTCACACTCATGACCTCTGAATAATCATAATAACTATCCGTTTGATATATAACATATATGAAACTATGAATGAAAAAAATTATCAATAATTATATACTGGAAGAGAAATGTCCACTACACAAAGATTTTATGTTGTTATAATTACATTAAAATTATGATAATAAAAGATTGAGGGGATAAGAACTTTATGATTGATATATGACTATTCCAGGGAGTATCTAGCACTTGATAATTAACTAATAATAAATTTATAATGATAAAAAGAGAATTAAATTCGCATTAAATCAACTATTGATAGAATTAATTCTTAAGAGCAGTTAAAAAAATTATTATTTTGATTTGATAACTTACCCTCAAGTACCGGATGTCGTGGTTTATAGGACATATCTGTAAAAAATAAAAAACTTTTTACTTTTATTTAAAATTACTTATTGAATTATAATAGAATAATGTCAATCTAATTGCTGTATTGGACAAAAGTATGTTAATTAAAATTATAGGAAAAATTTAATGAATATAAAGCTTGTCAGTAATTACCATCTTGGAGATAAAATCTAATAAAAGCACCCAAAAGCTAACAAGATTGTAATTGATGAAAAATCGAAATCAGGTCATTCTCATATTACCTAAAATGACAATCTTCACAGCAAGTAAATTTTACATAGTAATGCTTACGATGTGGAAAATTATCTGCAAGTATTTCTTGTCGTCTTATGACACCTAAGCAGCATGATTACTTGAGCTTACTAAGTAAATACACTGATGTAATACCTGTCACATTTAAGGCTATCGAAGTTACCTTAACGAACCTTTAGCAGCCATCAACAGTGAAAATAAGGTCAAATTGATATGCGATAAAAATAACACTGTAATAACAACGTTGATTGGTTTTCATTTAATCATATGATGAAAATGAAATCATTTTCCACGCCTATACTTGGTTGCCTGCAGTAATAATCGTTGAGATTGAAGCAAATGATTCTGTCGTAAGAGATGATGCTGAAGAGATTAACGAGCGCAACATCGTCGAAAAGCGTCACGTGTTAACGAACCATAAGCAAACAAGGTTGGCAGGCAAGGGTTTTGTCATATAGGTTACACTGATGCATACATTCATATACCTGGAGGATTTGGGGATCGCTCCAAAGGACCTAGTCGTTTGAACCACTCGGTGCTGCCAAAGTAACGATATGTATGCAAGTCCACCTCTCTGTGGTAACTCCTACATCCCGATATCCCGTCGATAGCCTTTTCCGTTCAAGATATACGTCCACATCATGGTTAACACATGTCGCCACTATCTACTTGGATGTCAGCATCACCATCAAAGCTCTAAATTCTTCAAAGTTTTTGAATACCATTTCCATTGTCTTTTAAACACTTTTTTAGTCATTTGGTTGATCAAAAAATAAAAGTCGCTTTTTTAAATTTCATTTTTTTTTTGTTCTTTACTCATTCTTGATTTATTGTATTATTAAATGTTAGAATTTAAACAATTGTGAAAACTTTTATAATAAAAGCTAAAAATGAAATTGTTAGAATATTTAGAATGGTTCAAAATGGACTAGAAACGTATGTTTCTGTTGTTACAATTGATTTTTCATACAGCAGTTAATAAACTTTTATCAATAACTATACAAAAAATATTCTATAGTAAAAGAAGTGTGTGAAAATATCCAATATGCTATTTGTTTTGTTTGTCTTTAACAATAAGTGATTTATTATCACAAAAAAGTGTAAATCATGTTTAAATAATAGGAAATAATTCCATTTAAAGAAAAAACATCACATTCATTCGAAATTGTATGTTTGATGACATCAAAATTTACTAACCATAAGATTTTCAGAAGACTTAATGTATCTGATGATAAAGATACTATGAGATAATTAATTGATTCAGCATTTACTTGTGTTATGTCTCATGAAATTTCACCGTCATCGAGATTGAACAAGATGACATCTGACAGGAAATTCATTACTCAACTGAATGAAGAAAAACGACAGCAAGTATAAAAAAATAGAATTATATCATTTACAAACGATTGATTTTCTTCAATATATTTCAAGAAAAGTTTTCAAGGGCTAGAATAAATAGACAAAAAATGGGAAAACTTCTGACAGCGGATTTGTACTTTTATATCAAGGGTAGAACTTGGGTAATTTTTCCTCGATAATTTCTCACCTCATGTCATTCAGTGTAAATATATAATATATATCCTACTTTAACTAAAGATAGTCCAATTTAAAAGTGAAATCAACGTATTAATCTTTTATTATTTTTATGTTAATGACATTGACTCTAATAGATAGCTTGTTAATTCAACTCAAATAAATTAGAGGTATAAAAATAAGAATTATGAACACAGTGTAAAGTTAACACTCTTCAATTTATGACTGTCGTTCTTTTAACGTCCAACTGTTCATATGAGAAAAAGAGATAAGAGGATTTTCTTTTTATTTAATATTAGGAGTTCGTTTATTCTATAAATTTTCATATACACAACTATTAAACCCGAGTACGGGGAAAAATAATGATGATACAAATACTCTCATATTTAAAATTGCCACAATGTGGTCGACCAGCTGGAAAATTCACCGACATTAAATTCGGTGTAAAATTAGGAACTCCTCTAGAACCTTTACACACTTATATAGATTCAGTCAAACGCGAAAATTTAGTATGTAAGGCACGTGTTTGCATCTGCCTTTATGAGCGTTCCTGCGATTCTCCATTTCATTCTTATTCTTAAGCTGCAACTGCACCAATGCCATCACCAGCTGCTCGGTTTAGATTTCTTTTTTATTTGCATCCTTTTTGATTAGAGGTATTACCTAATTATGTTGGATCTGGATCAATTTATTTTATACTTTATTTATAAATAAATTCGAAAGAAATGAACTGTAGAGTTTTATACTTAGAAATTACCAGAGAATTTATTCAGACATTTCAAAAGCTTTTTTGCGGCTCTTTAAAAAGATTTTGATTAATTTTTATCTCTAAAAAATCCATAAAATAGTTGAATTCATGAAAAATGATAAAAGCTAATGCTTGATAGGTTTTATGGTTTTTAATAAAAATAACTGATAAAAATTACTAATAAAATCAATGATAAAAATTCATTTAAGAGATATTGCTGAATACTTTAGATCATAAATAGAAGATTATTATGAAGATTATTATGGCTCCAAGCCACGTTGTGAAAATGTCTGACTAAAAGCTAAATTTTAATATTATTCAACGACATTTTCTTATTCCGTTATTCGGATTTGGCCTGGAATAAATCGTCACCTCAGACACTTATTCTTATTTTATTTCTCCTTCATCATTTCACGACAAGCTCGGACTCACGTGGTAGTCATAAAAGCTCGCACGGAATTTGCAGACTGTTTTACTGTCTCATAAATTTCATTTGAGAAATCCTGTAATGTATTTGAAAATTTTTTTTCAATGTTTACTTATAAAAGTGTGCAATACAAAATAAATAGAACGTCTTGACATAATGAAATATTACGTAGGTGTTATGAAATTTTTGTTGAAGACAAATTATGTAAATAACTCTACTTCAAGACAAGAAAATGCGACATAACAAAATGTCGACAGTAGATGGGAGAGAAAAGCGAGCCAAGCATACCGCGCGAACGAGTCTTGTACCAAATTGGATTCTCAGATAACGATGTAATCGCAAAAGACTAGTTCTTTGCACCTTTTACCGAAACGTAACTCGGTTTCGGTTACGCTTTTACCCTTAGTTCCTTCATACTCACACCCTTTCACTTGCTAAAGCAATAGTAGTTACAAGCAACAGCTGTAAAGTTACTTAAATACGTTTACTTGGGATATGTATAGCAAAGTCTAGACTAAAATTTGTTGTTTTACGGTAAATACTTTGTGTCTTACTATAGAAAATTGGAAGAACGCTGCAGAGCATGACGTTAACTTTGTCGATGAAATTGCCCGAAAAACAAACTAATACACATACAGTAAATTACCTGTGGTTACGCTGAAATTGTAGATACCCTTGACAAGTCAGTTTGAAAATTACTCCACGTTTTTGATATTTTTCTTTCTTTATCTAATTAACTGTTCTGATCTTGATCAAGAATTATTTACAATTTGCGATAATAAACAGAATGAATTGAAGAAAGAGAAGAAGGTGAATGAATAAATAGTGAGAAAGAGGTAATAATGCCATTTACTCTGAACTGTTAGTACTTTAGAACATGTTTGCAGAATCACACGCTGTATCAGTATCCATTTCTGCACTTTCTGATGCTGTAAAGTGTAAACACATGGTACGAGTGGATGCACCATTTGTGGCAACTTTAAGTGATAAGAATGTACGATCAGTACAATGAGGTCAAACAGTTACAAATTTAAGGTTATTGGAGGAAGTGAAATAACCATTCAGAGAAGAGAATAACTAGAAGAAATGGAAGCCGATAATTATCTAACTGATTTTTTTTTTTTCGTTAAAGCAAAAATATTCTTTGTGAGGTTTTTTATTATTTAACTTGGAATGAAAAACTTCAAAGCTGACTTTTGATACCCTCTGGGATATCACTAACAAAACAATCCAGACCCAGTCATAACTATGCAAAGAGAATTCAACAACAATGAGCAGTGGTATCTCACCTTTCAGATGAGCAGAATGTGGTAAGGAGTCTAGAGAAATTTCAACTATTGAATTTTGGAAGAAGATCCTCTACTAATAATGCCACTAACTAATGATTAGTAGACAACACCTACCTTTGTTATAGATATTTTCTTACATTGAAAAAAAGAATATTATGTTACCTTTTATAATAGAAATTTATTTCTTATTGAGAAGTTTTTATATCTTTATATTTTGAAACATTTAAAGGAATATTAGAAAGTTAGAAGGAATCACTAAAGATATCAACTCCAAACAAATATCATTTAAAAATTCATAATCAGAAGAAGGTCTGAAAGGGATTTGAACAAATTCAGTTCACTTGCTTTTATTTATTATTTTTTTTTAATAGGAAGACTAAAATAATTTAAGTAAAAGAGACATTTGAAATATATTTTACTTATTGGATGATTAATATTGAAAACTGAGGTCAATGTCACTACAAAATGATTGTTAATGACTTCACATGACTCCAAAAAATTATATATATGTTGTTTATAACTATTTCAATTGATTATAAACATTCCACTTTGTCCCAAGTTATTGATATTGTTTCTAGGACTAATTGAAAGTGAGAAAATTGAAGGAAAATTTAGCAAATAAATTATACTATCTTTAATTAATTCATTTAGGCCACGAGTAGAATGAGTGAGATAAAATTCCTACGATGAGAGAAGCAGAATACCGAATAGCAAGGAAGCGAATAGGATAAACTGCCGATCGTATGATTTGAGACTAGTCGGGCTTGCCTGTCGAAGTTTGCCCAAGATTAATGTCGACTTTGCTCGAGAGTTAATAAGTCTAACACCGATAAATCCCAGAAACTCTCCCTTCTCACTTTTCTTTCACACTCATGCCGCACCTTGTTTTCTCACTCTTTCGCTATCTTTCATTCACTTGATTTTCCTCTCCGTTTCCACCCTGTCTCTTCCTTTGCTTCTCTTTCATCCATTTAACTAAAATCCTGTGGTCTCTTTTCGAACCGAATACATTCGTAGAAAGTTAAAAACTTGGCACACGGAAAAAATAAAAGTTTGCAGTACCTCGAAAGAGACTTTGTGAAATAAAAAAAAAAAAAAAATAAGGAAAGAGAAAATTAAGAGTAAGTCAAATCTCCGGAAGTAAGACTCTTAAAACTATTCTGGAGCTTTAAGCATCTTCGTCATTTTGTTACATAACCCTCTAAAGAGTTTATTTTGACACGTAGAAAATACAAGACTCTTCAAAAAATCTATGCAATGAGTATAGCTAAATAGTTGATTTTTTAAATTTATTAATTCATCTTTGATAAAACAACTTGAGAATTTCAAACTCAACTTGGTTATAGTTATTCGAACCTTGTGAAAAGAACTCTCGGTTTTCAGCATGAGTAAAAATGTAGAATGATCAAGAGATCAGCAGAATCCTTTCAACTGCTCAAGTTTAAGTTTACTCACAGAAGTAAATGAGAAGATACTTGAAGTTAATCAATAATGAACAAGTTGAGTTACTTATTCCCAATTGATATCAACTACATAATTCAGCGACTACAACTTTATTTCGACTTGAGAAAAAATGTATTGATCGTTCATTTCCAATAAAACTCAAGCCAAATAATTTAAACTTATCTGCGACATTTAATCCAATATAATGTCGGCCTTTCTGTCCAATATTATCTCAGCCAGCATGTTCAAATCGAGCACCGCTCTTTTTACGAAATACTTTGTAATTCCAACCGAACAGTTTCGCTAGTGGCAAGTTTCTACGTGCTAAGCATGTCAAATCCGACACATAAAACTGCAGGAGAGACAGTTACGCCCCACTAACGGATCGCCAGCACGTGCTATCGACGTTGAGGTAACTTCTTGACTCTTTCACTCTTTCGTTCATCCCCTTTTCATTTTTTGCTATATCATTGTTCTGTGTCAAAGACACAACCGTAAGTAATTACTGTCGATGGTCATTAAGAGAAGATAGACGACTTTTACTCTCTATTCTGACAGATTGAAGGTCTAAAGATGCAAAATTTCATTTCAGTAAGACAGTGACAAATTGAAAGAAATAGTTATCTTTTTTCTTTCAATTATAAGATTCTAAATATTTTTCATTACTTTTCTATCTAATAATCTTTTTTGATAAATTTAATACTCGATATCAACTGAGAAATGTTAAGAACCTCGAAAATTATTTAATTATTTTAATATGCTTTTTTTTAGTAGCTAAACTAGTTCAAGTTGAAGAAAAATCTCTAAAGTATGCATTGTTATATTTTTAGAAAAAAAGTAAGATACTTACAATTAAAATAGAGCAGGATTCCAGCTATGAAAACAAAACTAACTATGAGAAGAACGAGAAGAAGAAGTAGAATAGTTGGTCTACACCAAGGACTAGTAGGAACTTGTGTCTGTTCTGTTTCTTTGGTCCTTTTCTGATCTACAACAGCTGACTCTCCAGTAGCGTTTACTACAACACCTTTATAAGAATATTGTGGTGTTTTCTTTTCTGGTAAAAAGCCATGATCATCCTCAGGATCAGAGTAAACTCCATATGCTTCAAAGTTATTTTTCCGATATCCATTGGTTTTTTCCGGTGCTTTTGTCACAGTAGATTCCGGATTTTGCTTTCTGTGATATGCATTTGAAGCAGATCCAAGTTCACTTATCTTTAACGTCTGATCATACGACTTAGTTGAGGTATCTTGATATCTAGCGACAGGTTCATACTTTGATCTTTCCTGGATATAACTTTTCGAAGTGCTAAGTTCATATTTAGAAGTTGAACTTTGAAACCCTTTGATTCCTGAATCATAGTTTGTATCATCATATTTGGAATCATAAGGTCTACCAGCTGTGTCATATGTATCATAAATTTTGCCGGATGACTCGTATCTTGGTAGTGTACCATAGACCTTGGCGGTAGGAGCATATTTAGTCTCATACTTTGATCTTCCAATATCTGGATTAGCACAAGCACTTAATTCGTATGATGATTCACGCGTTTTTACACCTGATTCATATCCACCCTTCGCCAAATTATCATAAACTTGACTAATTGGTTCATAAATTTTGGCTGGATGATGTCGATGATCTTTCTTTGGTTCAAGCTTCAGAGTTTCTTCAGCATACCTTGATGCATATTCGTAATCAGTTAGATCACGAGAATAACGTCTACTAGAGTCTTGAGGATCTTGGTTGTAACTTCGGAGTTTTGCAGCGTCATTTCTATCATAAGCTGCATCCAAGTCTGATTCCTGATAGGTTCGTTCTACTCGTCTATCATACCGTAAACTTTCTTCCTGATAAATTCGACTGTCGTATCTATCTTCTCTATCGTAGCCTCCGCCAGGTAACTTTCTATCATAGCTACGTGCTAAAAAAGTATTGTCACCGTAGTCAACATTCTTGGTGTTCATAACAACACCACCTCCACCACTATCGATGTAACTCCCTGACGCCTGGCCATCTTGGAAGCACTTTGACTCATAATCCAGGTAACGGGAGGACCTTCGCTCGCTACCATAGTCCATGGAGCCTTCAACGACGTTTGGCAATTTGCTATTCAAATTTTCGCCGGCTAAGCCGGTAATTGTCTGGTTATAATTTTCCACATGTTCTACCAGATTAGGCAACCGCGATGATGAGCTACCTGGAGTATTCTCTGTTAAATCCAACTTCAATCCATTTCCTGTTCTTTGCATTTTCAGTCATTAACATGGTCGTGAGACAAATGAACCAATCCATAGATGAATACAATTAATTCTGAATTCCGAATCGCCAACATAAAGTAATCAATCGTTCTGGTCATTCAGAGGTTTCAACATTTTTTCTATACTTCATTGTTACTGACGTCGGCAGGAAATTGTGTTAGTCCATTACGTGCATTAGTAGACGGAATTCTGGTACGTCTGAAAACGAGAAAGAGAAAGATTTTGTTAGTTGAGTTAGTTGTGTTAGATACGGAAAATTTATTAGCGAGGAAAACGAAAAGAGTATTTGATTTGTTAAAGAATCCGTTAATCAACTTAGAATACTTTGAATATTGATAGAAATAAATAAAAATAAACCAAATAAAGTTTAATTAACTAATTCACAGAAAAATAAATTCTTCTTGATAGATAAATTAAAAATATTTTATCAACAGTAGAGAATGATTAACTACCAAGTTTAATAAATATTGTAAATTAGCAGTTGTATTTTGTGATAATGAAATTGAAAAAAAAGAATTCATTAGTTCTGAGAAAAAAAGCTATTTTGTTAATAATACACTTTATTATTAAGCTTTCACAGAGTATAAAAAAGTAGTACTGAGTAAAATGCTCTATCGTCATAAAATTCTCTCATCACCAAAGTAAACCAGAGTAATAAGTACAGTAGGGCTCAAAGAATCCTAGTATTTTATATGCAAATATGATTAGTTTCAGAGCATAACTTCATTTGTGTAGATTAAAAATATGGATAGCTCACTTTTTATATACTAACAGTAACAGAAAATGTAAGTGAAACACATACTGAATGAAACAGGAATACAAACTGAGTGTAAAATCCCAAACCTCTCAATTAATGATGCCCATGTGTTAGTATTTCTGCACACATATGTTCTTTATAATTAGTAAATGTATTTAATTATACAAAATAAAAAGGAAGATGGAGGAGAGAAAATATAAGAAGGAGGTAAAACAATTTAGTGAGTAAATGAAAAAATTAGCACCAACATGAATAGATTATTCAATATTTCACTTTGGACAAACAAACCCAAATGAATTGGAACAATTGAATTACATGTTCCTACAAGAAGGTAATTAGCTACATTCATTTGAAATGAAAAAGAAGTGTGAGTACACAAAAAAATAATATCTAAAATTGGTCCTTTCTCCGTTATTACGCAAATACTAACAGTTGAATTTTAGTTTAGAACTATTTTCTCCAACAAGGTATGCTGTTGTGAAAACTTTCTCGAAATTCCTACTCGGCAGTTCTCTGACCAACCGAATCGACAGAGTCCACGGTTGCGTTATCTTTGTTCCTCCAGAACCTTCATTTTATCTTAGGTCCATATTCAAACCAGCAGATATTCCAAAATTGCATAAGGTATTCTATTGGGTAATAATTGAGTCTTGGCATGCTATGACTATTCCAACTGGTTGAATTTCTCAATTCCTTCGACCTTTTTTTGTACTATATCTCCTTAAGCTATCCCGAGGGTTCGATCTTACGACACTAGTGGTCAATACCTAGAAGACCTTTTCTAGTGATCTCTTGAGTCCCTTACTTTCTTTCGATCACTTTATGTCCGAATATTTTCCGGTCTCTTTACGAGTATCGTAGCATTTTTTAGTTTTTTCGATTACTCCATTGACTTAAAGTTCATCTTAAATAATTTGTCAGGTGTCTTTGGAATGCAATTTTAATTGATAAAATACTATTAAGGTTAAGCTCTTTTTTTTCTGAAGTTTTAAAAGTTTAATTTTATACTAGAGTTTCCATTCTAAGTAGTTTTTATTTACATGAACATTACACGTTGATAGTATTTTTGTATCTTGATGGTAATTCCGTTCTAGATGTAAAAATGTTTTATTCACTTTATTTCATTTGTAGTGTAAAAGTTTTTTTAGATAAAAATAAAGAAGATAAAAAAAATTTTTGAACATTAAACAAAACTAATTGATCACGGTTAATAACTAGGACAAAACTAAAATTTTTTTTTAAAGTTCAACTATATTATTTACTACCAACTACTGATTATCAACAATATTCCTACAACTATTAATAGAGTACGTAAATATTTTTTAAAATGCTTAGATTATTTAAGTTCAGAGAAATGTTAAGATTGTTGTTAACATTTAAACTTTATTTCTGAATATTTTCATAGATTTTCTAACAATAAAATCTTGCTTTATGAATCATTTAAGATACAAATATGCTCAATAAGACAAAAAATGATTTTCAATAGCATAATAATTTCAATTTCTGCAAAGTTTCAGTTTTCATAAATTTTTATGATATTCCAAGTTCTCAGAAGTGAAAATGATTTCCTATTAAATTTAAAAAAAGATTTCTAGATTTTCAAGCATTTATTACTATTGAAATTCCCATTTAGTCATTTGACAATTTAACACAGACTACCGAATACTTTTTCTCGTTAAATCTGTAGTTATATTCTCTCTTTCACCCCTGCTTACGTATCACTGCTTCTCGTTTGCAACCCCCTTCTCAACGTCCAGCATGGCTGCACAAAAACTATTGAATTATTTATGTTTTTCCGTGGACCGCAGTCGCAATGCAGGATGCTAATGCATCTTCTTTTTTACGGCTTCTTTGAATGTTTAATGCGACGTTGCACACCTCCCTCAATCCTCGGCGTTTAGTTCTTTCGAGAAACACCGTGAATGAGAAAGTATAATGCAGGTGAAAACAAAAAAATATCACCACAAAGAATGAAAATAGAATTTTTTAAAGTTAAAATTACTATGAGAAAGTTTGAAAAATTGTTATTACTTCAAATTGCAATGTTTACTAACTAACAACAATAAATAAGTGTCTTACACTATCGAAGAAATGAAGAAAAAATGTATATCTTTCCAAAAATTTCGACACTATCTAACGGAACAGATTTCTATTTGTTTATTGAACCAATTGTAAGATAAACATCTCTTTTTTAAAATGTTTTATTGCATTCGCATTTTTGGATATAATTATTCCAAGACACAAGGATTTTTGAAATATGAATGTTTGGCATACTTTTTATCAAAAAATTTAAAAAATTTTAAACTTTAAAAAATGTGCTAAAAAATTCTTCAAATAGTATTTTAATTCTTTTACATGGTGGCACAATGTTCTGATATTTCTCTAAGCCAATAAAATTCTTGATGGTAAAATCCAACTTAAGGTTGTTTAAATGTAACGATATTTCATACTATGAATCTATTCCATATTGATGCAGCTCACCCTAGTTTTTCTCCATCCTATAAAAGAGCGAGAGAAAAAATGGGATAAAAAAATCTATAAGGAGATTCTAAAGATCGTACTTTCAGGAATTCCAAAGTGTATCATAAATTTCTAAGATGATTTGTTCTTGGTTATGAGCATCAAATGGTGGTGAGTTAAACTTTTACTCTGGGAATGAATCACAAATAAGAAAAAAAATAACAAACTGAAAGTCATTTTTTTTCGAACACATTTATATGTTGTTGTGTAAATTTAACTTTTATTTTATTTGTCAAGATTATTTATGTGAAAAAAATAATCATTATTTAACGAGCAAACTGAACAGAATAGCAAATAACAAAGTGAAATTATTCATTATTACAAATTGCCATTCTCGTAAGGGTATTGTGATTCAATAGGTGAAATATTTATTTATCTTCTTCACTTCATTTTTATTTTATTACAGGTTGCGTATCACTGAAAATTTCACGAATATTTAATGATAGTTCTATGTTGGCTGTACAAGTGAATAGTCTACAGAATTACTTATGGAACACATGAAATTCTTGACAACTAATTGAAGCAATTAAATGTTTAGATAATACCACTAGTATAGCTCCAAGTCTACAATATCCAGATACACCAAGTTTTCTACTTATACATTAGCCTGTATGTAACTCCCATGGCATCATAATTTTCTGAAGATATGTACGTGCAGAATACTGTGGTTCTAACCAAGTACAGAAGCTCGCTCCAGTCACATTCATTCTATAAGTATATTTTAATGTTTAAATGTGCTGGTTCAACATGTATTTCACTTGAAACCTGACTACATCTATGAATAACTTCGGTCGTGTACTATGATCATTATTTCATTCAATAATTTAATATTTTTATTCAAAAATACAGTTTAAATTATCAGATTTTGATTACAATATTTTTTAAAACTTGATGTTCTTCAACTTCCCAGTGGAAAGTTATTTGAGTAGGTTTTTGAAATAAAAATCATTTTCAGATAATTAATGAAAACTGATATTGATCTGATGATTTTGAGAATATCTCTTCAATTGTTGAAGGGATTTTAAAATTTCAATTGAATCATTTAAATCGTTGAAATGAATTAAATATTGGAGAATTTGATGAAATCAGAGAATTTCATGATTGTATAGTAATCTATTTTATTGCTTCTAGTTTATGTATAATTAAACGTATTCGAATGTTTTGGTGAAAATAACATAAATTTGTAGATTACAATTATTTGTATTGAAAAAAAATGTTTATCCTGAATAACAGTTTGGTATTCAACATCGAAGAGATTTTAACAATAACCATTTAAAATACTTCATGCAATAACTTGCTATTAAATCATTCAGAAGAAACTTAAAAAAATTTTTTTCACGACCATTATTATCTTTTGATATTAAGTTATATAAATTTTTTGTTAATAATTACAATCTTTAAGACTGTTTAGATACTCCTTTGTGATATTTTTTCTGTATTTTTAACAATATAAATTATTAAAGGAAGAAAAGCATCACTCTTTGCTTTATATAACTTAAAGAAAGACGACTTTTACTCATTTTTCTAATTCATTAACTTTTTTTCTCTGTTCCATTGACAAGTAAAATCTCAAGAGATACCTTTAGATTCAATTAAAGTACAATTAGACTCTTCGTCCTACGAATCACGACGCTATCCAACAGGATTTTCATTATAGTGTAAAAGCTTCCCGTACTCTTTACCATTGTGTAGTTGTAATTATATCTCATTGTGATTACTCTTTTCTCTCCCACTATTCCGCTCGATTTGTCGATGAAAAGAAAAAACTTTATAATGAAATGCAAAGTCAGTCCGATTTACTAGAATAATTAAAATCAATGCATACGTAACTTTTCCGATTAAATAAATTTTGTAGAAGTTAACAAAATAAGAAAATATTAGATAAAATGTTTAATTATCTTTAAGACCGAGTTAACGTAACATCTTTATAAAATAAAATACTTCTAATAGAGTTGACTAAGGGAATCGCTATTTTATAGTTGGTAAACAATGACAGACAAGAAAAATTCTTTTTTACTAGTATTTCAAAATGTTTATAACATTCTGATGATATTTGATATTATTTTTATTGTTTACTTGTCAACTTTAGGTTCAATTAAAAGTTAAAAGATAAAAAATATCAGCTATAAAATCGTAACATATTGGCTGAATGTTTTGATAAGCTTTATCTTAATCCGTGATGTTTGAAAAAATGTTTTTTTTTCCAGCAAGCAACACACTCTCCCTCGATTACACTTGTCTGTTTATCATCCCTAACGTATAACTTTAGAGCTCTTGTTGAACACGTTCTGACAATTTATCATCAATCTCCAGCATGATATGATATAGTTTCTCCCAATTAAAAAATATTTTTTTGACAAGTGAATTGAATTTTTATTGTTTTAAATTTATTTCTCTAAACTGATGAAATTTTATTGTTAATTAAAAAAACTTTATTTGTAACACAATTCATCTCTGAAGATGATCTATGTTTGACATATGGTGACCTAAATCACTCAACGAAAAAAAAAACAATTTATATTTCAATTATTTCAACCATAATGGCGGTTTTATTAAAAAATCATGCAAATGTAAAGTCAAGAATGATTTATTCATGTCCATATCATTCAGTTTATTTAGAAAATCATGTAATAAAATTTTTAAAGGTGTTCTTCAATTATCTATTAGAATTGAGAATCGATTATTTTTTATTATAAATGCATGGCAGATATGTTCAAGATAATACTGTTGATAAGATATTTTATGAGCATCAAGAGGTTAATAAAGATTTGAAATATCTGGGAAATGTTAAAAAGATGAATGTGGCAATCAATGTTAACTTGAATCCGACGTCCTGTCAGCAATGCTGACGAGAATGCAATCAAAATAAAGAACTGTGCACCAGAATGTGAGAATTTCATAGTTATGTACCTTAGGCTGATGAATTATGGAACTACTTCTTGTGTTATGCTGAAAGCCAAGACAGCTCCAATGAAAGTTTCATTCAAATGTTTCATTAACAATATCTATCTAAACGAGCAAAGACATCTGTCAAATATCAATTATAAAATACATCATTTTTATAATTTATTTCTATAATTACATTCAGAGAAATTTCTGGTTAACTCAACTATTTAAAATAGTTATTTTTTTTTATCAAAAAAAAAAGGAGTCACTGCTACTAGTCTGAAATAGTTAATATTTAGAAAGTAGTTACTCCTACTATTGTCTCTAGTACCATCAACTACTCCGTAGTTATTTTAACTAGACAAACTAGTTAGTGTGACTACTTTCCGATACTTAAAACAAAGTAGTAGCTGTAACTATTTCGATTTTTCTCAGTGTAGAAGAAATATTGTTGTGTTTCATTGAATTTCTAAATGAGTCTGCTTTAGTTAATATAACATTGAAGAAAAATTGAAGATAGAATTTGAACATTCAACATCTTTATATTAGAGTTGTTTTTTTTTTTTTTTATTTGAAAGGAAAAAGATGTTGGTTGATGATATAAAAGAGTGACAAAAAGTTCTGAGCAAATCTTCTTCACTGGGTTGTTTTTGCTAAAAAAAATTAAATTAGACTTCAACTTCTGTTATTTTTATTCTCCACGAAATTTCCTACTGAAAGGTACATATATTAGCGCAGAGTTTTTGTTAGTTTTGAGATCAAAAGATTACCTAAAAAAGCAATCCATGCACTATTACCAGTTTCGAGAGGAGTAATGACTTGTAAGCTTGAAAAGCTCATCCGTAGTAAACGAAGTTACAAAGAATAGTATGTTCATAATTCTTTTTTAATGACTAAACGATTGATAAGAAAAATAAAAAATTAAAATGTTATCCATATTTACAAAAACATAGATCAATTTTAACTTCAATTTCTTTAATTATATTTTAAAAAGGAACAGCTAACTTCTCTTCATCAGAACTATTCATCGGATTTAGCTAGTGTAACATAATCACTTTTTTTATGTTTTCAAAGTCACAGATTTGTAAAGTATTCTTTAACATATTGTGAATTAAAGTGAAATAATAACGAGAAAAAAGATTATGTTCGGTCAGCTCAAGTCTCAGTCAGAAACTAAATATAAACAAATCGCTCAAGCATTGCGAATAAACAATTCAGTCGTCAATTTACCCAGAAGTGATGTTTCGGATAGCAGAAAATTAATAAAATTTAATTTAATGCATCTTACAATGTGTAATAATTGTAAATGTTTCAGTTGACATGGAAATGTTTTACTTCATCCAATAAACTCAAATTTTCACCCAGAAGGTTCATGACTATTAAAATGAAATATATGAGAGTGTAAAAATACAATTTGAATGTTATGTCATTGATGACCATAAGACGTACACTAGTAGGTAATATTTCAGACCCATAAAACCTTATTTTAATACTCTTTTCTACTGATAGAGATCTAATAAATCAGCTATTGAAGCCTAGATCAGCATATGCAGCTGCGAAATATCCTTGACAATACTATTAAATTATGACTCAATCATAAAATACAATTTTATTATTCATTTCACCACCATCATCATCGCTACTTATTTACACATTCTTTCCAACAAAAAACATCACTGCTGTCTTTATTGCAAGTCAATAATCGATTGGTTAGTCATTGTTCTTATTCTAGCTTTAAATAAACCTTCTGTTATTAAATTATTTCTGTGTAGCTAGAAGTTGATATAATGAAAAAATAAAAAATTATAAAGCAGGTTAATTAAACCATTTTTATTAAATAATGAAGTGAATTCAATTCAATTATAATTTTATCTTGATGTTTTTTCCTAAATGACATACTTTGTAATGCTATTCTCCATCGTTATTTTCATGAGCTACTCAGTATTTGATATTCAATATTCACTATTTTGAACCATAACTGTCTGAGCTACAATATGCTATTGTCTTATAATAACACGTGCTCACCTTGATAGTAATTCTGTCTATTCTGTTGCTTATGACCTATATAATAGAACACGTATCCACATTTATTGCTACTCAAGCTTCCAATAATCTCTAATTGTATTACTCACGATTACGTATGCTAAATTAAAACATTTTCATTAGACATGACGTGCTAAAAATTATTATTTTACTTATGGAGCATTAGAATTATGGACATTTTAATTGCTAAGGCTTAAAAATAATAATTTTAAAGTAATTAATAAATATTTAAACATATTTTTATCTCATAACAAGTGGAGTTGCGAACACTACTTTAGATTTCAATTTAAAATATAAAGCTTCCTGAGCTTTATTATCTTATTTCACTTCGTGATTTTTATGCAAATGTTTATTTGTCTAAAAATCTCATCAAGTGATTAACGTTTCAAGCTGATTATTTTACTTTGTCCATTACTTTTGCTCACTATGTTTCGCTTAATTCCTTTATTTCAATTCTTAGTGAACATAAATTTACGTTGCTAAGAGTATTGTCAGATGGGAAGGTGCCAAGAGAAATTCACGACGACACGATGGCACACACTTTACGCCCACTCCATCTTTCTTGCTATATATTTGCACGACTTACTGCACCTGGAGTGCTCCATAAAATTTTACGCTCCAGAGATGCGAGAAAAGAACAAGTGAAAAGTAAATAAATAATTAACGAATTGAAACTAAAAAAAATATATATATTGCTTATGTACACAAGTAAATTTTATGGCACATTGTTTTTCCTACGGAGGAAATCAAATAAGCAAGATTACTGTGCTTTCTTAGAAAATATTTATCCCCACGTCTTCATAAAAATATAAAAATTCTTGATCACTTTATTACATTTTCTATGCTCTGAAATATGAGAAATGATTATAAGTAAATTTTAAAACGAAAAAGACCAATTTTTTTGTTAATAAATGTCTTGTGAGATGAAAAAGTATGATTTTATAGAGATCCATTAAAAGATAATTTCAAAATTCAATTGAAGAATATTTTAGACGAACTTCGTGAACTACGATTTCCCTTAAATATCGTTATTTTCGAGTGCAAAACATTTGGCTGACCTCAGCGGGACTCTTACTACTCAGTCGACTAACTTTGAACGACTGGAACTTCTATATTGACGTAAATCGTTACTCTTGGCTTTAGTGTGCTCTCAGAGACGTTTTTTGATGCCTGTTAACGCTTTGATATAAAGGAGTCCTTTGAACTATTTGCAGTGGTAACACCTATTCCAAGTTTAAAAAGTTTTTCAAGTAAATTTATTATTAATTTAATTAATCTAACGTTTACAAACAATTCAACTATATTTTATATTTTTTCTGCATATTTTTATTACACTTAATAATAAACTAAATTAAATTTTTTTTTGTTCAACTAAAATTTACTTAATTAATGGAAATTTAATACCATGTTCAATGATTTTAAAAATGGGTTCTATTGAAACGACATATGATTTTTGATCGTCTATTAATTTCACTGAGTTTTTAAGGCAATGATTAGTATTCAATACAATTAGTCTTCCACTGTTCACGGTGATTGTTCCAGGACCACGAACGGTTTATGATAATTTATCGATGACCACGAATTTCCATATTATGAGCTCGAACACGATTATGAGGCTTGAACGAACCCGTGCACACAAACCCTCTGGCAAATCACTCATCATTATGCGCACTCGTGATGACGTTATTACAATTAACTGTTTATTTCGACGTCCACATAAAAGAGAACTCCATTAATTGATACTGACGAAATTATTAAATATTCCTATTGACCTGAGACTAATAAATAACGTTTGATTTTTTTTCTTATTTCTCAAATGACACATGAAGAAAAATCTTAGGGACAATGGTACACTTCTGGTTTGAACGACTTCAAATAAAAGTAAATGAAAGCATACTCTGACCAGTGAAACTAAAATTGAAGTAATTTATATTAAATTTTTTAAAATTCTTTTTACTTTATGAATAATACCAAATATTTTATTTTCTCTCTATACAAATTTAAATAACTTAATGTTCTACTATTTTTACAAGAATGTATAATTTATAAAGGATGTGATGTATGATTCGATAAAACATTGAAAACAAATCGATTATGTTAAAACTTAATATTCAAGTTTTCTACACTCAATTTCTTCCTTGTCTCTGAGCTGTGTTCTTTGATATGCAAAATGTGTATTTTTATTCCAATGCCATGGGGAATTCGAAATTTCAACGAGTAAACAAGTTCATCTATCAGTATAAACTTGCATAGGTGTCATAGCTTGTCTTGTAGCCTTTATACAGATAGTTCTTGGTGTACTCTATCCTTGTCGTTCTCCTCTTACATCTCCTCCTCGTGATTGTCAATATCCTCTTGTATGTTGGTTCTCAAACATATTGAATTACAAGCTCAAAATCGGTTTCGATCATCTCGATGGTTGAGACGAGAAATCCTTATTCACGTGCAAGTAAAGCGTACAAAGCTTCTGGTCAATTCGATCATGCTATGTATCACTGAGTTCTTCTTTTATTTAAAGAATTGTCTATATTCTATCTTCAAGTACATGTTACATACAAAAGTTCTTAATTGATTTAAAAAATAAAAGTTTTCGCTTATGGAATAAATGTAAGCATTATTTAACAGAAAAAACTCCTATCATATTCTTAATCTTTAACTCCATTTTGTCAAGAAATGATATAAGGATATGAATTCATTCTTTTTTATTAAAAATATATTAATAATAATGGATTTTAGAAGATAAAAAAATTAAATTAATTAAATTGAAAGCGTTTTTTTTTCTTGAAATTTCCCCTCGATGCATTTTGATATCAGTCTCTTGTATACCACTTTTCCGTACTTATTTTAATCGTACGAAAGTTATATTTACTTATTTTGAAACTTTTAATTGAAAACAACCAATTAAATGTCTACACGGAAATTAAAGAGCAAGCGAGATAAAGTTTCCAGTAAATTTGTAGACAATTGACACGCTTAGATCTTGTTCTTGTATTTTTGCCATAAGCACATGGTAGATATGATCTTTCATGGTGTTGATGAAAAGTCCTGGTTCTGTCATTGGTGAGAAGGAGGAGACATGAACTACCTCACACGGTACTCTGTACTCGGCACCTATCAAGAGGGGCAAGAGTTGAGCCAGTGCTTGGAAATGGAGTGAAGTTGTTCTCAGTTTCACAGTGACAAGTCCCAGGCCCCTCATAGCCGTCGGGGCCAACTTGTTTTCAGTAAAACTACTCACGCTCAGTCATACCGAGCGGCACACCGAATCTCCAGTACTAACGAAAAGTTTCCACACTCGCGAATAAACTCGATATGCTTTGAGAAACCAACTGCGCACTTTGCTGCAACTTATCAACAAAAATATATGAAGTAGAAATATTTAGTAATGAACTGGATCGTATTAGGTACATTGCTAACATCAGCTTATTTGTCAATTCATGTTATAATAAATAAGATGTATATAATACTTCCAGCCAATCAATATTATCAAACAAATTGCTATATTTCGATTTATTATTAAGAAATACCATTGGAAGAATGACTAACAACTTTAAGCTACAAAGAAGACAAATTACTATTTTGAGAAATCATTCATCATTAGTATGACATGTAGTTAATATATTTTCCCTTGAAAGTTTACCATTTATTTTCATTTGAATCATTATTGCAAGAAATAAATCCTATTCTAGGTACAAATTATTGGATATGATGATTCGTAAGAACTAATAATAAATTTAACTCCGTCTGTTAGTGATTTCAATAGTTAATTGTAGCCATAGCGAATTTTAGTGTGTAACGTCTGTGGTTTGTAGAGACATCCAGAACAACCTTCGGTAGAACTTAATAATTTAATTTAGAACTAGTGACAGAATTAATTCCACGTGCATGATGGAAGAAAGTTAGATGAGAATATGGAAGTAAAATTTTTAGTGAGTATATATATATACATAGATATACTTTCAACATTGAGTGACTAACTTATGTGTAGTTTGTTCGGATCCAATTTACAGAAATTATACCACTTGATTCAGTTAACTCAAAGCAATGATCGTAACTAACATTTATGTTAAAAAGTGAGCTGTAATGAATCTACTTTTAGTCCATTTAAGAATTAGTTACAAATACTTCGTGTTTCAAATAATAAAGATTAAAATATTTATAAAACAATACTTTGTGATAGAAACAGTTTAATAAAGAAATATTAGAGACTAATTGGTCAAGTACTTGATAATGAAATATTAATTATCAAATATTACTAATACCATTAAAATTTATTCAATTGATACAATCAATTACTTTTTCATGCATTCATTATAAATTAATATCATTTTGGTAATAATCAACGATATTTAACATAACTCATTTATTAATCCAAATAAACAAAATACTTTCATACTGATTTAATAATAAAATTTAACTCATGAAGCATGATATGTATTGACCTGAAAATGGAGACCACTTTGTCACAATAGACAGTCTAAAAAATAACACAAACTGAAATCTAGATTTACTCGTCGTCATCCTGAACAAAATGGTGAATAAAAAAAAATTGATTGAAAAAAAGGTTTGATATCAAGATGTTGTACAAATGCTTTTTTAATATGTTTTCTCGATTAAACTCTAGTTGTCTATTGTGTCCAGATGACCAAAGTAAACTGGAATAACTATGGCCGTTGTTAGATAATACATAGGATCTTGTATTACCTGATTTCGATTCGATTCCCGGGATGTTCCAATTTCGTGGTACTATCAATTCCGTATTAGCCCCAACGGCTTCGAGCGTTAAAACGGTTTTCAATGCGATTTACTCGCCGCTAACACAGAGACAATCTACCCTTTGACCTGACGATAATCGGATTTTAAGAGATAGAAATATATTAATAAGATAATAAAATTGAAAAGTTAATGTTTTGAATATTTTAGTCTATGATGGATTCATTTAATTCCAACAAGTTGAATATTTATTTTTCATTTTTTGGTATTCATTATTTATCACTAAAAAAAGAAAGTAAAATTAAAAAATGTTGATTCAAATTGCAGTTGTATGCTGTAATTTTATGTCAAGTCACGAAAAAAAAATTATGAAAACTATTCGAAACATCTGAACTTCCTACACAGAAGTAATTTTTCCTGGACAAGTAATTTAGACGAGATGGAAGAAAACAGAGGGATGACATGAGAAAGGGTGAATTAATGTTTAAATGTGGACTGTAGAATTAAAAGCATTCATGTCGAAAAGAAATAGATTAAAAGTTATAATCATGGAAAATTGATATCGAGGGATGTATAAAAAATTAAATAGAGATGAAAAGTGTTTTATACACACACAGAGAAAATTTTGAAGTGACTTCTCTAGCAAGATGAATATCCCACTTCATTAAGTCTGTTCTCTCTTTCTACTCATATCACCCCTTACACGTACACATGCTTTTCCCTTCGTCCTTCATCATTTCCATTCCTCACTCTCGATCTAACGAGAACTAGACCCCTGGTATATATTCACTTCTCTTTCATACCAGACGTCTTGACAATAGGAGAGCCCGAGGGAGGAATTCACTGTCGACGTCATATTTCCTCGATCGTTATTCTCTGCTCTTTACTTCCCTTCATGCAGCCAATTAATTGATGCATTCATTATATTACTTTAATGACTACTTAAGAATTGGTAGGAAAATTGACAAATAAAAAAAGTTTCAAAGACAAATAATTATAGCCATACTTTTTTTATTTTTTCAATCCTTCTTGACTTTACTGTTATATTATTTTCATTTTTGTACGCCTGTGAGAGATCACCCCAGAATTCTAAATTCGTCTGAAACGTGACGGATATATCTGCACTGCTTATATATCTCGCGACATGTGTTTCAATGAGACAGATTGAATGAACGTTGGCAATGCTGAGAGAAGGCAAATATCGACGAAGTTGAATCCGAATAAACATTGCTTTGGGGTTCAACACAAAAGCGGCGACGTTATTTGTTTCTGGTGAGAAAAGATTGTTGAATCTTGGCACAACTTCTAGACTTGGTTTGACTTTCTAAAACAAATGTGTATGTACCATCATATTGAGATACCCTTTTCCACTTCTCTAGGCTTTCATATTTTTAATAATTTTCTCATTTTAACCAATACTCATTTAAAGTAACCCTTGTACTTAATCACTATTAACTAGAGTAAACTATTTTATCGCAAGTTTCAGTAACGCATAAATAAAAAAAATTGTACATTTTTACCAACTGATTAAATTATGAAATGAAATGATTAAAAAGACAAATATATCATAATTAACCTCTCGACCTTAATTATATGAATCCATTTATTTTTATATCTCTCTAATATTAAAATATATTCTCAGTTATTCTTGATCTTGAATGATAATAAAAAACTTTGCAATATTTTATTCATAAAATATTCTGATTGAAAGAGGGATTTTTATAAATCATAAACCCTTATAATTTAC
Organism: Chelonus formosanus; assembly: GCA_028641665.1. Lineage (NCBI taxonomy): Eukaryota > Metazoa > Arthropoda > Insecta > Hymenoptera > Braconidae > Chelonus > Chelonus formosanus. Next base: position 7,153,591 of record CM054003.1, on the reverse strand, counting down.
ATTAAATAAATTACAAGCAGCTTGACTCCGAAGGATTCATGTAATTATCAAAGTATAAATGAAATAACCTGGATGAGCGTAATAATAGAATTTTGAATATACGTTATAAAATAATTATAAAGCCTGTTCTGACTAGTTTCTCTATAGTTGAAAAACACATCAAGTTTATATGGAATATGAGATATGACACTGTAGAGTTAGGAAGTACAAATATACTGACAAAGGGACCTGTGATAATCCGTGGTTTCTTCATTAAAATTACAACAACTCTTGCGCAATAAGCTGACAAGCTCAGAGAGAAATACATGCGGGTTACGTTACTAAAATGTCAGATAAAAGGAGATGGAAAATTTTCAACGTTACTATTTAATTCATAATCAAAAACTGTCTTCAAGAATTTGTGCTTACAGGTTGATGAACAATATCTTAACTGATAAAAGATCTTGTAAAATAATGTTTAAGTTAATTACAAATTTTTTTTTTGAGCTTTGATAATACGACTTGAGAACTAAATGTTTATATAATGAAGCTTATATAGATCAAAAAGACTCTAGATCTAAGAATCTTTATAAAAAGTTGTAAGTAATAAAAAGAAGATAAGGAAATTTGAACCTGCATTACGTGCACTCGAGTTTCAAAAAGAAACATAAATTTCTCAAGTACAGCAAATGATAGATGAAAAGCACTGAATGAAATCTAAGAATTACAATGTCTCAAATTTATGATAAAATAAAAATTCAAATTCCATGCAAATAGTTGGTTTTATTGAAGAGAAATATCAAACTCATATTTGGTAAACAAAAGTGGATGCTCAAGTTGAAATGTTATTCTTCAATGATTGGACGTAAATCTGTGGTTTATAACGTGAAAGAGGATAAAAAATTATTAAAGGTAGACTTAGAAATTGACTACTGTGCAATTTCATTCATCTATGAACGAATATTGATGTTGAGTCGCTCGAGAGCTTGTATGGAGTGCTTTAATATTGAAACTATAGCCTGCAATATTTGATATGCAGCAAATAATTAATATCCAGAGTTTGAAATGAAAGATCATTTTTGGAATATTTAACAATATGAGAATAATTAATTGATACTCGTATTGTTTTGATGTAATATTAGGATACTATATGTTATGTGTAATTTAACATACATATTAAATTAGTCATTCTGATATTTTTGTTTTTAAATTTCAGAAAAAAAATCTCATGCATCAAACAAAAGAATTCAAAGGAATATTTTTTAAAAAAATTTTTTTGTGAAATGTAATTTTTTTTATTCATACAGGTAAATATTAAAACAATAAATTCATCTTTAATTACCATCATTGTTTTAGGTATGGTTAAAAAAAAAATAAATGCATTTATTAAAAAAGTTCTTTTTCAAAAAAGAATAACAATAAATTAACTATGGAAATTTGTTACATGAGAATTTCCTGATTGAAGAAAAATATATAGGTGTTTTAACTAACAAATTTCGATACCATCGAATAAATCGAAACCATAGGTATATTGCATAAAAATAATGATGCATTTTCATTGCTTGAATGACAATATTGATTTTAAATTCAACTCTCGCAAATAAATAACAAGCATAACATGTCGACAAAAATATCTCGGAGATTTATTAAATGCTTTCAAAAATATTTTATTGTTCAAACTCAAATCCCAAGTACCTCATCATAACAAGTTTTTAGATCTATTCAATACAATGTAAAAAATGAGACTAAAATTTATACGCCTGCATACATCAATTCTTTGATACATTCAACAGCATATTGATAAAATGAGATGTTTTGTCTTACAGAACATTTAAACAATATAAGCGTAAATAGAAAATCCTGGAAAAAATCCCAAGTTAAAATATAAAACCTATTTTCATTCTATTTTTATCTTAAGACTATCCTTTCTTTAGGTTTAACTTAAAATGAACAAATCCTAATTAAAGTCGGAATACGCAACAAACCAGCGTTTCCGTAGGCTGAAAATTTTTCAATTTTATCCAAAACTCATATTAATTCAATCCTATCTTCATCTTAATTTTATTTTTCTTTTACCTTAGGTTCATCTTACTTTTATTTTATACTTTTCCTGGTTTCAATCTCATTTTATTTGAGATTCAAGTACTTTTATTTCAACAAAAATATACTTTTCCATCATTATTAATTTTATTTTTATTCTAATTGGGCTGTCCATCAGCATTAAAATCATATGTATTTTTAAAAAAGTATTAATTTAATGGGAATCATTTTAACTATTTCCATAAGTACTACTAGATATAAGCAAATCAATTGATAAGGTTGAAATCAGGTTATTCTGTCTATATTCTAATTTTTACTTACTTCAAAAGGATAAAAATAGTATTAGGATTAGGAAGTTAAAATTAGGCTTTCATATCCTAATTTTTATCTACTTAAAAAATGAAACAGAATAATATTGGGATAAAAAGGTTGAATCTAGGATAGAAAGGATGGGAATAGCATGAAAAGAATCAATTCAGGTGTTATATTTTGACTCGGGACAAAAAATATATAATTGGAACGAACGATGGATTTTAAATGAAGTAATGGAGCATGTGATAGATTTTCTTTTAGTAATTTTAACTTTTTTGAGACAAAATCGGACGTATCACTCTAACATCACTGTTGTCCTGACGAAATGACTCTGCATACAAGACATCTCCATTTAGATTCCCTCTTGTTTCCCTATTTTCTCCTGACACTAGTGACTCTTCACTCACTTGCCCCTTTTATACATCCTAGCTAACGCCCTACGACCTTTTTCACTTTTTCTTCTTGTCTGATGCCAATATGTCCCTCTTCTATTGAGTACTACACACTACTTTACTTTTTTCAGTACCCATTTTCTACGTTTTTCTATCAATGAGCCTTTCAGAACATCTATATCGGAATGTGCTTCGGCTTTGTCCTTTTCCCTCACATTCTTACCTTCTCTGTTCTTCTATAAAAATGAAGAGTTCACATTCGATCGATTTGTGATATCACAATGCATTTATTTGTTCCTACATAAAGATTGTCATCTTTTGTTAGAAGATATTAAATACTATTGAGTATATCAGTCTCCTTGATATAGTGAAAAATAATGGAAAAAATATCTATTGACTTTTTTAACGTAAAAACTTATCCGATGAGTCGATACCCTGAAGGTATAGAATAGAAGGAAATAGTATTGAGTATATTTGAGGCAAGTCACGCTATTTCCAAAAGAATAAACGATACAGAAAATGAGTTGAAGAATTAAACTAAGTTAAAGAAATGTCATAGAAAAGACGATCTTACAAATGAAGATACATCGAAAAGTTTAATATTACTTCTGCATTGTCTAAATCACCAACTTCAAAGCATTTACTTCTGAACTTATGGTACCCTAAAGATAATGTCTTCCAAATAAATTTTCGTATGTAGACGAAAAGAATTCGTATAACGCAGCCATTAACATTAACAAAAGTAATTTGAAAACAAAAAAAATGGACTAGAAAAATAGAGGATTTCGTGTTTACAGAATTCAATGAATAGGGAATGTCATAAGACATTCACTGTAAATTTTAGTGTCTTATTTTAAAACATTAAAATCGTTTTAATATGACATCACCCATTTAATTAACATTGTCCTGATTTTTAAACACTAAAAAACGTTTTAAAACATAAAAATAATTATTACTTAAAGCAATTAAGTTATTAATGAAAGTTTTAGTTGCATTAATTAAAACAATAAAAATTATGTTAGAAAAATTTGGGAATAATTTTTTTCTGTTATTTTAGCATTAAAAAAAATTTATTGAAGTCCTATTTTATTTTGACCGTCAAAATGTTTGAAATAACAAACGTTAGTTGCAAATCTACGAAAAAATCTGATCAAAAGTGCAAAATGTTGGTTACAGTTGTTTTATCAGTGTATAATAATTAGAGATATTATTGATTAAGTGACCAACTCACTCGTAAATTATTTGTTGATGAACTCGATGTCAAAATATAATTAGCATACTCAAAGATTTTTTCCATGCTAATCACATGAGATATTATGATGACAAAAATAAACTTGAAGGTGAGTAAAGCGACAGCATGACAAAAAATAAATGAGACACTAGCACGATGATAGTTCTTGGGCACGTTTGCATATACATGAGAGAAAGGCTAGACATAGTCAAGATATGCAGAAGTGCCCATCCGGGAGTCTTACAAATGTAAATACTTCAGGAAGAAAATTCTCCTTATAGACACATGAGGATGACTACTTCAATACAAAGTCGTGACTTCGATAACAACAGATATGATATAATAAAAAATAAATCTATTCTATAACAAAAAATAAAAAAAAATACACTCACAAGTTTGAACCCTTGGGGATCAGACCTAAAACTTTCTACCTCGCATATTTCCTTTTTTTTTTAAACTCAATAAAATTATATATATATACATATAACGAAAAAATTTTTTTCCTACCATAGCTTGGAAATATTAGAACATGTTTGTATGCGGACTTGTTATTTTTTGAAATATAAAAAAATCTAATAAAGCAATTTTTTAGAGAAATAATAAATTTAAATAAAAATTTGTTGATAAAGGGAAAATTCATGGATCAATAAGTAGAATAATAATGTAGTAAAATTCTTGTAATTCTTGGAGTGAAAAAAAACCTTCTTTCCGCGGATTATCTTCTGATTAAAAAAAATTTTACTTAGATAAGTAGATAAAAAGGAAAAAAGCATTAAAACGTGATTTCGTTAACGATGGAATGAAAAATTTTTTGTCGAAGATGAAATATTTAAAATCTGTATACTTTCACTGCCATAAAGTCGATCGAATCTTTGAATAACGTAGGATAATACTGAATATATTTTACAATCGAAAAACTTTTAAATTATTTAGTTTAGACATACAGCTGCTGCTATTGGAAAAACTTCACACGCCCATAGAAAGAAATTATTTTTACCGATAAAAATTCCACGATAATCGTGCTCAAAAAAATATTGAAAGTTTTTTCCCGTGGGAATTCAGTGACTCTACGGGGACAGCGTAAATAATATATTTCCTCTGTCCATTCCCACTTAAAGTATGGGGAGTTGCAGTTTCTCCCACTATGTGACCCGTTTGTGCACGTAAATGTAAAAGAAAAAGAGAAAGAAAGTGGATGGTCGAACCAGAAGTGCACACGAAAGTAACTTTCCCAAAGTTTCCGGAAAGCTGTCTTCCTATGCTGCAAGAGGAAGAGATTAGAAAAATGTCTTTCCTCCGCCCATCGTGAAACTTTTCCGACGCATTTGAAGAACGATAAACCTAGGGAAAATATTTCGAGTAATTCTCACTCCATTCGGCACCCGCAAAAGCGTCCTCTACATCTTCTTGCCGTCTTACTATATTTATTTTATTTCACTTTTTTTGTGTTTTTATATTTCCTGTCAGTTTTTTATTCACTTCTTATTTTCTATTACCTTGCTTTTGCTTTCATACTCAGTTTGCCCGTCAATTCCTCTCCACCTACCAAGCAGATCTTTTTTCTTCCCATAACTTTTTCCCTCTTACTCGTTTTTATTCAACCCCCAATAACAAATGGTAAAAAAATCTCAGCCCAACAAAACTCTTCGATAAGCAATAAATAACTCGACTAGTTTTTGTCACAAATTTTCTCATGCCCATGTATTCCAAAATATGGAACACATTTTATGTTTTATACGTCAATATTCTTTACATGGGCGAAATAAAATTGCCAATTTTATATGCGTAATTCTGTTAAACATTCGATTACAGAACTTCCAAGAGGTTTTGTATCAATTTCATGTGAAATATTTGACATTTATTCATTCTATAATATATTACATCATTTCTAGTTGATGTAAAAATGACATTTCTTCGTAACCCCCATAACAATTGTCAGATTTTCAAATGGTATTTTTTAAAATTCACTTTTTATTTCCATTTCTATGAAGCTTTTCTTATCTAGAAAGAGAAAATTATCTCATTTAAAAAGTTACTTTTACAACTAAAACTTTTTCTAATGTATTTATTCTTTTTCGACTTTTATTCGAAATGGACTTATTCCTTCATCATCATCTAAACACTCAAAGGTTTAGCTGACATTGAGAAAAAAAGAAAAATCTTATTAATCAGTTACAATAGTATTAAATACTTATCAAAAGTAAGATAATCATCTGATTTATCAGTTGGTCTTAAGAAATGAAAAAAATCATCAATAACAGCAATAAAAAGCTATAATGAAATAAGTTTTCAAGATTAAATTACATTATTCTTATCTGCAGCTTTTGAATAATATCGTGCATAGTAATTATCCACTTTTGTACGAAAAAGGCTCATTTAAAATTCCCTTTGAAATACTATGAAGCAGTAAATGCATATTATTGGTTAAATTGTAAAAGACATGCATATATTTTATATAGAAGCTTAATGTTCTTCATAACTTGAGCTCAATTTTAATGATGGACAGACACTTGTACCAGTGCCTTTGAAAACTTAATAACTCACTTCCTCATACAGACACGAAATCCGAAGAATTACGAGCACGAAATTCCAACTATATATACAGAGATGCACCACTAAAAACTGAATGAAAAAGTTGAGAGCAGTGTGCATAAAAGTTAAATCTACTGACAGTTGTATATTTAATATTTAATCTGTGAAATCAAATGCTTTAGGCCATTTTACTACACACTAACTATACAAAGATATCTATCCTTGATGTTGAATAAAACTTTCATTTTATCAGCACTACTCTACAAAAGAGTTAACATCTTTACTTACAGCAGATTTCAAATAATTAGTTTCCATGAAATATTTTTCTCTTTAAAAGCGTACAACATGTTTTACTTTCTTTCCGTAATAATTACGAATCCATTAACAATAATGATTTTAGGTTTTCATCACTGGAATCGTTTCAGGTAAATACATGGCATAAAGATAATTTTAAAAAGGCATGCAAATAACGTACAATTTTTTAAACTTAACTTTTTCCATAAGTGTTTTGAGCATTATTTTAATTTTAATCATTTCAAACTTGTTCAGAAACTATTAAGTAATTTTTCTTATCATTGATTTTGTATAAAATGAAATCTATTAAATTCAATGAGTGATAATAATTCGAGCTTTGATGTCGTAATGACAGCAAATACTTTGCATACCTTTTCAAAAATAAACGAAAATTTGTATGATGATTTTATAATCATGAATGCACAAATATAAAACTTCTACTACTTATTTATAATTTAAAACTATTAATTAATATTTAAAATTCACAACGATTGTTTCTATTTGGTTAAATGTATTATGTTTTCACAACTGATGAAATTATAGTAAATTATTTATTTATAAAAGTTTCTAAATAATATTTAGTTATCAACAAATATTCCATGTGCACAATCTGATTATCGTATTGGCTGATGAAAGGATTTTATGAGTTTCAATGTGGATATTTCAAATTTAATAAAATAAATCTACATTTCAATAAATTCAATGAACATACTTTAACATAAAAGTATACATTTTTATACATGACTATTAAATAAGTGGCTTGAAGCTGAAAATTGTCAATCTTCAACTTGGAATGTCACGTTAGGTAAACCCAAAAAACTACTGTCATCTCCATAACCGAAGAATAGAAGTAATATTCAAGTAAATATCAATTCGACTATTTTTGATAGCAAACTGGCAGCCAAGATGGTAAATAAAACGTCAGAAAACATTTGCAAAGTGAGTATCGTAAAAGAAAGCCGATGAATCTTGGACAAGCCGCTGAGCAAATATGTCGGACGTCAGGCAAAGTGTTCGAACTGGAACAAGTTACCGAGACAGTTTACATCATCCAAACGAAGCGGGTAGCTTTGCCATTTACAGTAGACATCCTTTTAAAAGAAACGTGTCCAAGTGAGAGTGTAGTGATAAAGCAGTGGAAGAGAAAGCGAATAGATGAACACCAGTGGAATTTGAATTTGAGTTCTTTGAACGTCAGGCCTCCGTCCATTTATCCCTTTATGAAAGAAAAGTAAAGAACTCGGCCGACTCAGACAGCCAGATCTGAACTCAAAGCTCATTTGAACGCGGCAGTAGTCTGGCAAGTCTCCATCAAACTTTTCTAAGTTATCTAGCAGACTTTTCACACTGACATATATTAATTTCTGTAAATCACTCACTTTATTACATTTTATTAATGTATATCTCAAATTTTATATGTAAACTGAAGAAATTTAATCTTCAAAGAATTATATTAATGCAGCTCATTTAATATTTGTCGATGAAATTATCATCCATAACGGTGCACTAGCTGGCTAAATAATAATTAACGTTTGTCAATGTCATTACCGTTCAATAATTATTAATTAATCACGAAATAGCGTCAGAATAATCATCAAATATCACTTTAGATAACATGGGAAACCCTACAAATTAGTTTTGTATAAGTTTCCTGTTAGTTTAATCAATTGAATGATTTATTAATTTATAAAAAAATAATTTATTGGATATAAAAATAGTTGGATTCAGAAAGCAGATCTTGATCTTATGTTCAATAGGGTAGAAAACAGGCATGTAAGGGGAGAGTTTTGAAAAATTATCCTCGGTAGAAAAAGGAATATCAAGCTTTTATTTCAGAAGGGGAATAGAGTGTAAAGCAAATTGCTGTGTTAAACGAACGCTTGTATCTACCTTTTTATCATATTATATATAACCTCACACGTGTACATGTGATAAAAATTATAATTGTTGTTATTGCAGATAAATTTTTATTTTCAATTAGGCTAAAATTTGAATATTCAATTAATTTTAAATAATTGTATTTATGATTTAAATGATAAGAAAAAATTTCTTTTTAGTTTAACTCATCAAAGTAAGTCTTCAAATTCAAATGGTAAAAATAGTAATGATTCAAAGAACAGAAAATTTTTATGAATGTTGATAAAAAAAAATTAATAATCAGGTCAATGTATATTTTTTGTGGTATAATAATTTATTGAATATTTAAAGATTAAAGATAATTTTATAATGACAGTTAAAATAAAAGAAATAATTTTCTTTGATTAATTGTTTCTCAATGTCTTTTGATGATGCTACAACATCTGAGTATGCAAAGGAAGGTGGTTGTTAATTGAATAACTTAATTAGATTTTCAAATGAAACTTTTCAGGTTTTAAATGTTTCAGTTCTTTTCCGCCATCTCATCTCCAGTTTTTTCCATTTTTTTTATTTTTCTACATTTCCTCAAAAGCTCGTTGGAATGTCGTCTATTGCAGATACTCGGAAATGTCAAAGTAACTGTCCTAGAGTTACTCTAGGCAAAGACTTTGAAATAATAAAAAAAAAGCTCACCTCTTTTTTAACTACAATTATAACAAGCCTCTAAGATCCTTTAACTACACAAGGGTTGCACAACTCTAATTGGAAATGCAAAGGTTTCTGAAAATACACAAGAAATAAGTAAATGAAACACAAATGGGTGGTGACCAAAAAAAAATACATCCTAAAAAAATCTGCTGAAAGTTTTTTTTTGTATAAAAACTGAGTAGAGTTGATTGAGTTACGCTGTTTACTTATAAGGTGAAATAAAAAAGCTTGAATTGAGACTAATAAAAAATATCTACATAGTCCATGAGACAATGCCAAGTCTAATCGACATGTGGTAACGTTGTACAGTATAAAAAATTTCAAAGCGATATATATATATATATATATATATATATATATGTAAACGTTCGATCAAATTTCCGACAGATTTCTCACCGGTTTTCGTGACCATAGAAATAGCATCTATGAGAGCTGCTATTTTTCAAAGTTTACAAAGAAAAATGGCAGAAAATAAAGTATTCCCAATACATCTCACTTTCTCTCTTTTTCCTGTTTTACACGGAGCTATTTTTCCAATCATCTATCGAGTGGCTAAAGAAAGAAAAAATCTAAAACTAGTTTGGAGATCTATATCAATAACTTAAACGAAAGGAACTATTTTCTTTTATACTTTCAATACACACAATGTATATCAGTAATTTAAACTTGAATTCTTGCTATAAACTTGGAAGAATAGGAGTTGAGATTGAATAGAAAGAAAATTATTAGAAAATTGATGAAATTATTGGCATGTATATACAAAATATACGAATTTTTTCTATAAGACGTTTTTTCAATAATAAACTGGTAGAGTATACTATATAAATACCTCATGCTCTTAAAAATTTCATCAAAACCCAAGCTCCTTTGCAAACTCAATATCAAAATTAAAAAAGTTTCGAAACACAAATAATCATAAACATCGAAAGGACCTTAATTATAAATAAATATTAAAAATACATCTGAACTTTGTAAATAATTTTTTTTTCAATCAATTAAAAAATTTAAATGTTCAATATAAAGGTAAATGATATAATTGAAAAAAACTTCTTGACCCATTTGATATTTCAAACAACATCAGTTTCGAATTGAAAAGTATTATATAAAGACTTTGATGCAAGATATTTAGAATTTTCAACTATTTCATTTGATTGCAAAGAAACTCTTACGAGTTTATCGTATTGGAAAAAATGAATAAATAAATAGGAAAAAAGATAATTAGTAATTAGATTAAAAGGTCACATGGCACTTGAGTGGTTGATGAAAATAAGTTAAAAGAGATCTTTGATTCGTAATTAGGCAAGGGAGTTAGTGGATATGAAAGTAAATATCATGGAACAAGGCTACTACTTGACCTTTTCCTCTTATTCTGATGTATATCGTAGATATTACTAACTCAACTGAAATGAGGCTTACTCTTTCTGTCTTTCTCTATGGAAAAATTGTAATTAAAGCTCGAGTGAGCTATCATTGTGACTCAAATCATAAAAACCAAACTAAAAAATGGAAAGAAAAAATTGAAAAGAGTGAAGGCAAAGAAAATTCAAATTACAAAGCAATCTCCATGAACTTTTTTCTTACATTTAGGTCACTGATGATCGTGTTCCAGTCGCGTTTTAATATTAACATGCACGAACACGCTTTAGAAATGTACTAAACTATAGTATGAGAAAAAACTTGTAATTGTTGAATGTGAAAAATCCAACTCAGACGTTAAAATAAGAGTGAAAAGCATCAACGACCTTTTCGCTAGTGCATTTATACTTTCACTTTGGTCAATTTTTCTCTTTTTAACACGTATTTCCACTCAAGAACTCTAGATACATGATTTTTCTTCATAACTTTGCGAGAAAAATAAGCTAATAAAATTACAACAACAGAAGTGTTAGAAATGGAGGGTAAAAAATGAGGATGAAGTAATTACAAAGACGTCAATTGCACAAAATCAAATTAATCCGAAAATGTCTAACTGATCTCTAACAACATAAACTTTTCCGTATTTTCGATCACTTCTTAACTTGTCTTATTCTTTGAACGAGAAATGCCGAAACTTTTAGGAGAATTACAGGAAAGTAAACCTACAGGAAATAGCAATCTAAAGACTATAGTCTTGAAACTATTAGAACTCGAGTGTGCCTGCATGATCAAGACGATAATGACTCGCAGAGCTTAGTTTGCGAGTCGCTTCATTACGGCAACTTCTTCAAGTTTCAATGGCACACCTTATCTCTCTCTTATTTTCAATCCTCTTGACTGAATCAAATTGATTCCATTAATGTATTAATGATTATGGCAAACATTAGAACCCTAATAATTCAAAAATCCAATTATTTTTATTGAAATAATCTACATCATTTTATAAACTTGATGTTTTTTAGAAATATGGTAAGAGATTAATTTCAGTCGAGTGTATATAGTTATCTTAAGATGACTTAAAGGTAAACTATTTCGTTGAGCTAAACTACTTGGCTCTTCATCTTATCCTGTATACTTTAAGCAAATTACTGACTTAACTGGATTAAATCGATTTTATGAAATTGAATCTTTCATAACATTGATAGAAAAATTATAATTTTCAATTTTATCCATTAATAAAAAAATTTTAATTCTATTTTTATCCAAACAAATTCAAAACTTTTTCCTAGAAATATTCATCACTAATTGTTTTTCAATTTTTCATCCTATAAAAAATCCATTAAAATTGTTATAAATGTATTGAATAACTTTAAATAGAAATTCTCTCAATATTGAAATATTTTTATTCTATGTATGTTAGTGCTGAATTTAAGTAAGAAGTGAAAAAGTAAAAAGCGAAAAAAATAAATTCTTGAAATATTTAATTGAATATATCAAATAATTTACCTTTTATCCATTCACTGTTTTGATATTGAAACCATATAATTCATCACATTTATTCAATTTCGTTAATTCATTCTACAATTATAACTTTTTCAAACAACTGATTTTCGATCAAAGTCTTTGAACTCCTGCATTCTCAATTGGCCAAACTATTATCCTGCTAATCTCTCGTTTCCGTTCGACGTGATCACATTGGAATTTCCGTTCAACTTTCGGGCATTTGAATCGCACAGATTATAAGGTCCTATTACCGATTACGATCAACGTAAAATTAGAAGTGATTACTAACAATATCACACTCTAATAAAAGAAAATTTTCCTTTATAAAAAGTTTTATTTTTTCACTTTTATTATTTCAGTCTAATAAAATCTAATGTTTTATTCACACAGTTATAGTCATTATTATTATGTATAATCTTTAAAAAATTTAAGATACGTTAAAGATATGTTATGTTTTCATCTCCATAAATTAAAATATATCGCGAACTCAAATATTTGTTCACTACGAAAGGATCCTGTCAAAACAGTTCAGATGGAAAAAAGGTAGTCAAGTGGTGCACTTAAAGAATATCAGTCATTCACACTCAGGATAGCATTAATATCATTAACAATTAAAACTGTTTAACTACTTTATTGTATAATAATATCTTCTAAAGTTAATTATGTGATACATAAATAATTAAAAGTCCTAGTGATTGTATTTCACCAACTGTTTAATGCAGTTTCGTGATTGAATTCGTGGTGTTCACTCTCACGATCCCTTAATTGTGTTCACTTTGATCACACGCGTTTAACACTCGTATTCAACGACTCACTACTCATTGCATTCCTTTGAGCAAGGATATCAAATAGAAAAACTGCATTATCAAAGATCATTAATTAACTGTTCTGAATTGATTAATGACAAACACTCGAATTTTTTTCAAATTTTTATTTCATCATAAAATTAACCCTTAAAGGGATAGAAAAATTTGTACTTCATCATAGATATGTGTAGAAATAATCCTGATTTGATGAAGTCAATAGTGAACACAGTAACGACTTGGGCTTGACCGGATAAAAAGGAAGCACCTTCGACCGGAAAAATATGAAACGACGTGATAATCAGACGTAAAGGCACGGCACGCGAGTTCGCCGGCCGACTGAAACTTGCTTCACTCCGAATTTCAACTCGTCTTCGTAGAATGAGTTCACCACCTCCAACACGCGGGGGTTAAGGATAGCGCTTGCGCTATGTTCATCGCATCTACCGCGCGTTCAGTGAGAGTTACTTCCTTTTATGTTGATATAGATTTAACACGCACCGGACAATCTACAAGACGCAAACAAATGTAAAAAGGAAGCTTATTAAGGGGTAAAACAAAAGCCAAATAAAGAGAACCACTAAAAAAAATGATCCAATTAATTGTCAAGATAAATAAATGAACATTGATGATGTAACGGTGATTAGTAAACATTATTAGTATGAAATGATACAATTTATCATAACACAGATGGCTGACTGATAACTGATTTCATAGATAATTTATTGACTTTTTAATGATAATAATATAATTATCAAATGGACCATAGCTATTTGCTACAACACTTGTGCAATACTGCTATGTTGTTCCTATGGTTTGATGGCTTATGAGTTGCGACAACATTAATACCTTAAATTGCACAGGTTTAGCTGGCCTATCGAATTTCTATGAATTTTCATACGTATATATGTCTTTGAGCCCCTTTTATATCGACTACATCACTTCCTCTTTCATGCTCAACTTTAATAGTATATAATGTTATTGTTACGTGTGCTGTATGTAGCACTGAGCAACCAGGTAAAGGCATCGTTGGTACAATTATATAATTACTTGCTATATAGTTTAGTTTACTTAATATATCAATGCCTCATTAAAGTTCTGCAAAGGTATGTCATTATGAAAAGCTAACTCGAATGTATTAATAAACTAATTTACCACTATTTGAGAAAAGTTATTCGTTGTAATAAAAACTGTTTTATTGATTTAGTTTTTACACTGTAAATTTTAGTGTATTATTTTAAAACATTAAAAATGTTTTAATATAACGTCACTCATTTGATTAGCATTGTCTCGATTTTAATTTTTTAGAATAAGGCACTAAAATTTACAGTGTAAAGTTGAATCATTTTTAACAATCATAAAAATGTAATGAATGCTTTTTGGAATAGAGTGTTGGTTAAAAAATAGTAAAAGCCAATTGTTAAGAGAGATATATTTTTTTATGTTACTTTTGGCATAGAATTTTTTTTTTAGAAAAATATGTCCATTAAACTTCATTTATTTCATTAATAAAGCATAAAAATTTCAAGTTGTTTTTTAAAAATCAACTAGTGTAGTAATGCAATGGTTTTAAGTAAAATCATTATAATAAGCTCACTAGAATGAGCTTTTAAGCTATATATTAAAGATATTTTAATAATTGTAATATTAAGGAAAAATATTTTAAGTTATTTGAAAGGGTACATTAATGGTAGACAATTATTGGTAGACAACTTTATTCGGAAATTGAATTCTGAAGTAAATGAAGAAAATTGACAATAAGCTAAATAATCATGAATTGATTAAATTCGAAAGTAGATCTATAAAGTTGAATCTCCTTTGTATAGAGAGATTAATAATCGTACAAGAAATATAGCGTAGAAACTCTGTAAGAATATTTAAAATTATTTTCGAAAGGTTAACCATTTCTTAATGTCTTCGGAAAATCAGTCTAGCTAGTCACGTTCTCAGCGCATTATTTTCATCCGCATTTAGCCTTTCTCTTGCAGTTTTCCATTCTGAAGGAACAAAATGGTTGCAGTAAGGTACATGCAGAGGCAATTCTTCTCTGTAATGAGGATCGGATGAGGCATCTCAACGAAGAAGGGATTTTAGTAACTGCAGCAGTAAGAGGGATAAGAAGAGAGAAGGTGACGTTTTGTTAATGCGACTGGTGTGGCAGTCTCGAAGAAAATAGGAGGAAGGAAGCTGCAAAATGAATGTGCACAAGGGATAGGTTGGTTTGATCATCGTCAGTTGGACGTCTCTTGTGACGAGGCGACGGAAATAAGAGAGAATGGTTTGAGTCGTTGGGCGTTCTCCGAATCTCAGAGGGTTAATAGTCGAACGTGCCTGCGAGGTATGCTTTAGGACTCGACGTGGATATCTCAACCTCTGCTTTCTTCTTGACACACCCCTTTCACCACCATGAGCACTAGAGTCTTCTCTTCCTAGCCCGTCTTCTGTTCTGTTTTCATCCTTCCTTATCATTGTTCTTCCTTATGAACTTCATATACTCCAACCCTTTTCGTCTCTTCTTACAACCCTCGCGGATATTCCTTTACTAACTTGAACACCACATTCTCATTGTCTGCAGCTCCGTTGTATTGCCAATGTCTGCCTTATTCTGATAATATGTTAATCAGCCAGTTACAATGTTAATTAATGAGCAGGATCAGCACAAATGTCGATTGTTGTATTAAATCGAAATAGTTTTGCTCCGACTAATAACCTTATTTTCCTTACCACTTTTTTCCTTCAATCGTTCCCAACTCTTTGTAATCTCAAGGACTCGGAAAAGTCTGAATAAATAGAGATTTAATAAAAATTAAATCATTAACCTAATTTTTCATTTTCTTTGAAGTTTCTTTTTTCTTTTGCTGTTAAAGAAGTGATATTCGACAAGTGTTAGTATTTAATTATCAGATAGATAGCTTCTTTCAATTATAAAAAATATTTTAGTGTTCAATTGAGTATTGAAAATAAAAATCAATATTTCTTTCACTAAATAAATTTTTTCAAAGCATGAGCTATTGAATTTTTTAAATTGAGAAATGTCGATTCAATTGTATTAATTTCGAGTCACTAATTGATCAAATTTTATATTTAAATATTATACATAAATTAATTTTTTCATAAAGTGAATTTTTATTTAACGACTGAGCTTTTGATCTCCACCTTCTTTTTATTTTAGCCGTCAGTCATGTAACAAGACTTCCATTTCTTTCTCAGCATTTTTTATTTTTTTTTTTCTTTCCCTCCTCTGTTTATATATATTTTTTTCATCGCTGAGAGTTTCCTGGTGTGCCAACGGAACGCAAGGCGCACAAGGCTGAGGTGACAATGCAATTTCGCGACTTCCCGTCTGTCTCCTCTTGTGCCCTCTTCACCTCCATCTGCTAGCCATCGCGAGCTTGCGCAACCATATAAAACTATAGAAAAACAGCCAGAGACTATATAAGAGACTGTCTCATACGAGCGCTTAAAATTTGCACTTTTATGTAGTGGAGGAGTTTCAACTCGTCACAAATAGAGAGAAAAACAGACGAGAAAGACTGAATTTTATTATATGAGCTCATTTTTTCCCAACAAATTTACAAATTATTTTCTTTTTTCTCTTGAATGTCTATTTATTATAATAAATATTCATTTTAAAATTATGAAAATGAAATAATTTGGAATATTGAACATGTTCTGTAAAAAAAAAATATTAATATTTATTATTAACAACAGATGTGCAGTTAATTTTTGATGATTTCAGTATGAAAAAAATGTAATAATAATAATTGAAATTAATTTGTGGCAATTTATTAACTCATATAATTCTGAAAAATATTAATATGTTCAATATTAATTATATGTTTTCTGTACGGAAAAAAATGAAGGAGTATTTTTTACTCCTCGGAGGAAGTAAAATTTTTCTAGTACTTTCTAGTACCATATTAAAATGAAAGATTATGAGAAAAGGAAACGTTTGTTTTTAATAAAAAAAATCGATTGATTGTCTAGGACTCGAGTTATTCGAAATCAAAGTTGACTCTTTTCTCCATTTAAACCAATGATTATTAACTACAAGATTAGGTTTTTTAACTTTCATTCAAAAACGGTTCTTTAAATTTTCGTAACAAAATTGTATAGTGTAAATGTATTTGTAACAAATACCTTGTCAAAAAAATCTACTTTGACCGTACCATTCTTAAAAAAAATTAATTATTAATAATAATTTTAACTTAAACTCTTCTATAAAATAAGCATTTATCTTCTTTTGTTAATTTTTTTATGTTTTATAAAGTAATAGAATACAATTTAATTGATATGCAGAAGGCTAATGTGTATATTTCATGAAAAAAAATAATTTTATTTCGAGGGGCCCTGAGTCTTTTTTGTTGATACGGCCCGTAGCGAGTGAAATACCTTAAAAGCGATATAAAAAATTTTACCATCTTGTAAGGTAAATTTTACTTTGTTTTGTGCAGGGTATCCGAGTTACCCTGAATTTCAGGATAATTTTTACTCAATTCTTTTTTCCGTGTAGTTGCATATAGTCAGAAATATTATTGGAAATATGTCGATATTGCTTTTTCATTCATTAGAAAAAATGTCAAATATTTTTCTATACATCTTACGGATTTAAATTTATTTATAATGGCTATGCATATTTTAGTGATTCCAAGTGGTAAAAATGAAATTTGAAGCATAGCAAGCTAAGAATGAACGAGATTTTCTATATGGTTATTGCTATAAGCGATCCTTCGGTCGTTGAATTTCTCGGGCATTTTGTCGATGAAAATTGCACTCAACGTCGTCCACAATCTACCCTTCTGGCCTTTTATACCACACCCTTCCATGATTCAGAAGACCCATGCTTGAATATGTCCGGTCACAATGCCGGGGTTGCGGCAGTTGTCCAATATTACGAAACGTCGGAATTTCAAAGTGGTCTTCGTAAACTAACGACACAACATTGGAGAAAATTTCGGCGGAGAAATAACTTTGGATATTATTATTAAAACGATATTTTCATCAACAAATTATTGGCGTGATGAAGCTGAGTATCGTTAAAATTAAAAATATTCAGGCTTTAATTGAATTTCATCCTCTACTCTGTTAAGAACATCAGAGCAATGTTGAATGGGATAAATAAATTATTGGCAGCTTGTTTGAAATACATATTTATGAGTCAAGGTTGCAATATACGAATGTTTAACTTATTCAAAGAAATGATGATTTCACGAATAGTTAATTTGGATCAAATCCTAAAGAACATGAAAATTAAGAATTCTGTTGAATTTCATCTAATATCTGTTGTTTGAATTAATTGAGAATAATCTGCTTGAAAGAATTATTTACAACGATCCTCAATAAAAAAAAAAAATTTCATTTAATATCAATTATTTCACAATAATTAACTGAATTAATCAAATAACACTTGAGTAAATTCAATTTTAAATTGTACTTCATTGAACTATGTTTTATCTATGTATGAGTATGTATAATGCTTAGCAATTGATCCACTTGAAATTAATTAAATTTTTTTCAAGTACAAAAATAAATATCAATGATAATTGATTTCGTCTATTCTAACACTTTTCGTCATAGTAATTATTCATTAACTATTTATTAATTACTTTACTAAATATTGTTATGTTATTATAGTAAATATGATCAACTTTTAATACATGATTGATTACATATTTATCTACCCTAGTTATGAAAATCTTATGAGGTAAGTATCAAATTGATTGAGTACCATGCTTCTATAGGAACTGATTTATTTACTATATCATCACAACATCAAAAAATCAAACTAAAGAAAACTTTTCTTTAAAAAAATAATAAATTATTACGCTAATATTTTTTTAAATTCATTTGATAAAATCAAGAAATATGTATGGATAATTTTTTACTTTAATCGCTTGAATTAAAAAATAAATAGTTAATTATACAGCATTAATGATAACATCGCATCAAATAAAGAATAAATTTATCAAAAATGTTTTTAATTATAAAAGTTTTTTTTCATCAAAATTGAGATATTTTCTAAGGATTGTAAGCTGAAGTAATAATGTATGAATTGAAAGGAAAAAATCTATAATTTATAATTATAACTCATTTCTTAGAATACTAATCATATATAGCGTGTTCTTGGCAGTTAACATCAATATTACAAAGCACAGTCTTGGAAAAATTGCAACCTTAGTAGAAGAACTTGTATTACTCGAATGGTGTCTAAAGAGTCGAGAGAAATGAAGAGGATTTGTAATGAAAATAAGAGAAAGAGAAAGAATAATCGAAGAAAGGAAGAAAGTGATATAATTTAACGAGCTCACGTTTGTCGTGACCATACACCATAAGACCCCTGGTAGTCTCTCGATAAGGATCGATTCAATTACCCATTCAATTACTTCGAAGGATTCATGATGGGCCGAAGCCACGAAGGCAAACTTCGATGAGACTTTCTCACTGCCTCCAACACGTATCGACAAAGCTTTTGTCGCTATACACCGATAGAGTGGTTATAAAGGAGAACACCTTGAAAACAAAATCTTCTCAAGAAACATTAGACTGTTACACAAGTTTTTGTTAATACAAAAACCAGCAAATGTCTTTTCTTTCAACAATATGGATATGGGATTCGACTATTGTATTTTAGAGTGAGAAGAAAACGATCTTGAATAAGGAAATAGTTATTTAAATTATATTTAAATAAGAATTGATCTACAGATTTTTTTAAACGAATTTTTGATTAATTAGAAGCAATTATTATATGTCAAAATGATATAAAAGTAGATTGAAGTCTTGATAAATAATTATTCACATCAACACTCACCCAACGTAGCAATCAATTAATAGAAACATTTTGATTTAATTCACCATTTCCTTTTTCATTTAAAGAAAATGAAAAATGTGATTCAAGATTTAAAAAAATAGAGCATATTGTATTGAAGAGAATATTAAAATAAGGTACAAAAGAGATCTTGATCTAATTACCCCAATAATGAGTTAATGAATTATATAAATAATCAATTTTGCTTTTATTAATATTTAAAGTTAAAGGAAGGTCAAAGCTTTAATGTGTAGTAAAAATTATTTTTTATTACTGAAAAGAAAGACCTAGATCTAGATAACTCTCATTAAATTAATCCTCGATATTTCATTTATACTTTCTTTTATACTTTTTCATTTTTCATTGAAATTGAATTAAAAAATTTCTCTTAATATTTAATTATTTGAAAAAGATTTCGAGATTACATAAAAGAAGTTACTGTATTCAATATCATATCTCCTGGAGCAAAATTCTGAGAGAAATGATAAAAAGTAGAATGCTAATTATTTGAAACCTTTCTATAAAAGTTTATCTATAGCCTGGATTGTCTCAGAATGCAGTTGCTAATTACGTCAGAGAACAGATAACTCTGGCCTATATCCACAAGCACGCAAGTTTGCGGATATACCTTGGGATTCTGCTTGGAACGTGGGTCATCATCACGACGCATACATGGAGACCGTTGGTGTTACAACACAGTTATGGCTTAGCAGTTAGAGGCGTTGGTTGCGGTGATGCGAATCATGTGTGATGCGGGCTAGGTATCGGGGTTTACTTGGTTATATTGTCGTGGATAGCTTGCGCGCGTACCATACCAAGGTGCGAGACGGGGACAACGATGACTCGATGAACGCGTGTGGTATGGGATGATGTTCACAGGGTAGCAGTCGACGAGCTAGAGGTTATAACGTCAAGTTCATTGTTTTCAAAGAGGCCATAGGCAACGACAAGTCCCTCTCACATCGTGTTACTGTTGAGGGATGAGAAAAGGGTATTTCGACGTAATATGAAAGCTTGTGTGTAGCGGTGACTGGCATGTTCGTTCTCCATGTTTTGCAATTAACCTTTGACGACGCTCAATGCTTGTCCTGCTCACTGTACCCTCTGTGTACTGACACTCAATCCACATATATGTACGCGCCTCTTTTAACTCTTTCTCCACCAACATCTTGTTTTTTTTTTGTTTTATCTTTTTGCCCCTACATGGAACGATGTACTGAAATAATTGTTCCACTATAGAGATGACTAATGACATCCTGTCATTTTTAAAAACTTTTAACACTTCAAATACGTGCTATTAATTTTTAAATATCTCTGTTATAACATATTAAATCATTCATTTAATCAACTAAGAGAATAAAAATCCAATTGTGGCGAAATTTTTAGTACTTTTAAATTTCAATCTCTAGTTAATTAATATGTTGGTGTTAATTTTAATGGAGAACAAATAAAGACGAAAAGTTTTATCTTTAAAACGAATTTTATTAAGATTTCAAATAAAGAAAGTTAATGGATTTGATAAATCTCAGACTTGATCTAGAAAATAATTGAACTTATTTCACCAAAATGAGTAAACATTTACATCAACGTATAATGGAGTTTCAATTAGCGAATAATTACTTAAAAGCTATTATTTTAATAAAGAATAATATTAATCTGACGTTAATTAAAATTTTATTACACACCATCAAAATATAATTGTTAATAAGATTATTTTCATTGTAATTGCGTATTTTCTCCACCTTTAAAATTAAATAATTTATCGATTGATAAATTGATAATTAAATGTAATTTATTTTACTTTATTTATCCTACTAAAACTTAAAATCAGATTATATTAATAAATATTGAAATTGCATGTTAATATTAATCAACATTATTATTTTATTCAAAACTTCTTTCTAGGGAAATAATTTAAATACTTTGAATAAAACAAAGAAATAATTAAATGTTTTCAAGTAAAGAATTACTGTTATCATTCATTAATTGTTCTCTAGAACAAGGAAAAGGCTGAAGAATTGAAGAGAAGTGAAGAAAGTTATTGATTATCACAAATATAGAATCAAGATGACAGTAAGTTTAATTGGCAAAGTTGAGCAAAGTGCTGCGGAAGTAAACTAAACGGACTCATTGATCGCATAGCATTCCCGACTAAGTCACGGGTGTAATAAAGCAATCACAATGGAGACGGTGATTTTAATCGAACGTTAGCAACGACAGTAATAGGCGATAGTTAACGGCAAATCAGCCTTTGCTCAGAGTCTGGGCCCAACTGATAACGGGCTTAGAGACGGGAAATACATGTAAGCTCTTCCAGTAGCCAGTGGGGCTGCCACTCAGATTCCATAGCAGTATGATGCGCTCAGTCCTAAACTATATCGACGCGCCAAGCGTGTATTATCGATTAATCGTGCTTCGGTGCTTTCTTAATTAGCATCCAACCATTTCAAGTACCTATTCAATTACACAGACGCATAATCTGCTTAGCAATTGGTATATAAGCTTTTACTACTTCTTTACTATCATCTTTACAGTTCTGAGCGACTCTTTCACTTCTCATTTCTCAAGCGTCGTTCCACCAACCCATTCCTTAAACTGGTCTATTCTTCGAGTCCGTTTGCTCTTCAACTGCCTCTTTGCCCAAAGACCGACATTCTTCTTGACGAATTCCCTGTAGTAACTTGGAATGGCAAGCGAAACTACGACTTCTTTTGCAAATATAAGAACGATTCACCCATACAAAAGTATTGTCTGCGAAATTCTTCATTTTTCCTGTCCTTCAGGTCGACTAAACTTTTTTCATTTTTCTTATAATTCGGTATAACTACTCTTCTTTCGCAAATTCTTTCCAATGCCTACCCCGTGAGCTCTTTTTTTTAGACGACTTTTCCTCACATTTAGAGGATTTTGAAAAATATAGAGCTGTTTTAAAGAAAAGAGGAAGCTTTAAAAATTCGTAGTTTAATGAGAGAAATATAAAAGCGCAAGGTTCTGCTAGTCTTTTTCTTACAAAAATAAGTGCAAAGGTAAATGTGCAGGTGAATTTCGTATCCGTGGTAATAATTTTTGCTGCCTCTACAAGATCCGAGGATCTTTAGGCGAACGACCTTTCTCGTTTGTGCAGCTCTTCCTTTTATTTTATACTTGTCCAACCAGCTAGCTCCTCGTTGCTACGAAACTCTACGATTCCTTTTTTTTCTAACTAAATCGAAATATGTCTCGCTTCATAAGAACGTTCTTGGAGTTTCTTTCATGAGAGAATGTTTTTAATTTTGCATAACGATAGTGGCTCAAGTTGAACAATAAAAATAACAATATTCTCATCGTTGTTTTTTTAAATATAAAAAAATTTCTTTATTCTCAATAAAAACGACGAAATATTAAACAATCAAAATTTATATGAAATATTAAAATTTCACAAGAAAGAAAAAAATTTTCTTTTTTGAATATGAGAGCATTCTTGCACACAATGTAAAGCTCTTATTTTCCAATATTTCACACCATATATTTTTTTTCTGACCAAATAGAATTTTCCTGCCTTATTTTATGGTGCAGATAATATGAGATTCCATTCGACCCTTTGCAAGATTCTCCAACGCTTGCTTATTTTTCTTTTTCTTTCTCTACTCATTTATTATTCTCCGGCAGCTTCTCATCCTGTCTCTCTAACTCTTATTTTTCATCTTCCTAGGATACACTGCATGAGAAAAATACAGGAAAAAAGCCAAGGAAAATGAAAAAAATAGTTTAAAGGAGAAAAGAAGAAGAGAGAAAGTTGAGAAAGCGAAAAGCCCACGACATCGTGCCTTCCGGCGTAACACGATTATATCGAAACCGGGTGACTATACGGCAAACGGGAATCGATAGCCGCATGCCGGAGTGACGCCGGAAGTAACCAGGGGAGCGTAAGGTAAGGAAGGGTTACGAATAAATTTGTCAGAAGTCGCGCCTCTCGTCGATTCATTTCCGCTTGATTCAGTTGACCCGATGTCCATAGTGAAATATCACTTTTCGAAAAACTAACAATCGCTCTTTTTCCGACAATAAATGTTGGTTTTTTTCACTGTGATTGTCTACTATTATTCTCTGTAACAATGCAACATTTAAAATTGACAGTAGAAATTAATTTCAACAATAGAATATTTGTTTATAAATAAAATACTTTGCGGTCTACTAAAGCATTTAAATTGTTTTTTGTATGAATAATTAATTTAAATTTCCACTGCAAATGTTAGTGTTTTATTTCAATGCACTTAAAGTATTTTAAAATGACGTCGCCGATTTGATTAATTTTTTCGTCACATTTCAAACATGTTCAAGTGCATCAAAAGTGATTAAAATGTTGATCAAATGAGTAACATCATTTAAAAACACTTTAAGTGCATTGAAATAAAACACTTCAAAATTAGATATTTACAGTCATAGTAACAGTAATTGATGTCAAACTATGGAGTAAAAAAAAATTCAATGTCAATCAAAGCTTTTTTGAGTATTCAATTTGTTCTAATTGAATAAAGATGTATGAAAATCTATTCTTCAACAGAGAAATTAGCTTTTTTATGATCACATTCCAGGAGTGGAGATTTCTAAATTTTGTATATATTGATTAGTAAATAAAATAATAAAGTTCTTCTCATATGCTCTAGAGTAAATTGTCTCGTGAGACCAATGTAAACTCTTATCGTTGTTTCTCTTTCAATCTGATAATCAGAATTTATTTTTTTATATTTTATGAGAATGAATATCTCCTTGCAAAGCGAAAGATAAGACATTCTCTAACATAATGTGTATAAACTTTAAATTCTAATATTTTTCTCTCATCATTCAGTTGGAAAAATAAAAAAAAAATACGTACATTACCATTTTATTATTTTTTTTTGCGCATAATACATACGACTTTTACATATTTCATCAATACTTTCTAAACTTTAATCATTTTTAAACAAATTCATTTATTAACTATCCATTTTGTTACTAATTTTTATTAAATATTTTACTAAACCAATATTTAACTTTAATTAAATTTATTGAAACCAGGTTTTGTCCTATTAATTTTTCAAAGTTTGCTCTTAAAACCTTTAACCTTTTGCTATTCCAAGGAATCGTGAATATTAATTTATGTTCTATTTCAGTTATTTTGAAAATACCAATTGATGGAACGTTTCCAAACTAATATAATTGATTTTAAAATTTCACAAAATGAAATTACCAACGAGCATATTAAGCTCTAAAATAGCAATATTATAATACCCATCCAAATATATTTACGATGTCGTTCCTGAACTTTTAGATGAAGAATCTCAAACGCTTATTAGTTAACCAAGTAGTTAGATAGATGCAGAGTATAGTCTTCGATTAGTCCGTTGTACTCCTTCAAAACTCTTATTATATCTATGCGCGTTCTTCAGACTAACTTAAACAATATTAAATTACACTTTAGTCAAGAACGCGTCTTATCGCCTCAATGTTAGATATAATATTAGGAAGAGAAATCACGCTTGTGTCCGCTTGAACCTGCCTACCTCTTTGTGTGCTAAAGATGTAGAGAGAACTGAAAACGTCGGCCGTATGCGATCAGGGTCGACGACGAGAGGTTGACTAAAGAGGGTGAGTGAAGAAGAACTTTCAGGAATTTAATATACGTGCGAGACAGAAGAAGAGCACGATAGTTTTGGAGTAGACACGCAACTCGACTATGAGCAGTTTTTCTTCAGATTCTAACCATTCTCTGTTACTTCTAAAATGTCATTTTCAAGAGTTCTTCAACCATTCTCTTTCCTCAATTTACCTTAGTCATGAAGAAACTTCATAGAATTTTATAAAATGTTCAAATATGATGAAAAACTCTTCACAAATTTTATCTATTGTATGATATATTAATTCCACGTTCAAAGTTTGTCATCTTGAAGAGGGACTGAAACAAACACTGGAATGGACAGCTAATTGTCAGATACTCTAAAGACACAGTCTGACCAAACAAATTGTATCCGGTTCTGTTTACTCCTGGTAAACAAAGGCCGCCGGTAATTATATTAGCTGTCGATATATCTACTACACCAATCTAATTGATCCTATTCAAAGAAATGCTACATTTGTTAATGAACTACTCAGTAATCAGATAGCGAATTTAGTTCAATATGTAATTAAGTTCATTTATCGAATATTCATTCAAAAAAAACATCTTTTTTGTCAGTAGATTACTTAAAATAATTTAAAAAATTTTTTTTATACAGACTATTATGATAATTGGTTTAACTGAAAAATTCATCAATACTCAAGGTGATAAAATGAAAATATAATTAACAATTTTAGTTAGAAAACACTGTTGATGAAAATTGACACAAAATAGAACTGCATTCAATTATCCATCATTGAATTCAATATTTATGGTTTTGTTTTCTTTTATTTAGACAGTAGATACTTATATTGTTTCAAAAATAGTATTGATATTGACAATGTGTCAGTTCATAATATGGTCAAGTGTTTATTACACAATATTTTTTTGTATTTTTCTATTGCTAAGATAAATATATTTTTTTATTTTATATGCACTTATAAGTCTTGTAAAAATTATTGCTAATTGGATGAATAAGGATAAAGTAAAGTATTTGAGATAACGGATATAAATGTTTTCAAGTGGATTATTATACTTACAAATAACGTTCAAAATAAAACTACTCACGTCTCCATTAAATAATTAAACAGTTATCCTTATAAAAATATTGGGTAATTTTATACTTTCGCGGTCCTCTCGTTTTTTGGCTGTAGAAAATAAAAAAATCGTCGGATTTCGATAAATTTTTTTTTTAAATTTTCATTTTTACGGCGGATTTATAAAATAAATTATGAAAAATATCTCAACCAAAGATTTCATATAGTTTTATAACTTTAAATGTAATCATAAACGCACTTTTGCGCATATAATCGTTCATAACTTTTTTACAAAGCTTCAAACGCAGTTTATGTATTTTTTTTGTTGATCTACACAAAAAACGAACATTTTGGAAGAAAAAAAAATTCAAAAATGTTTGTTTGTTCATTTTTTATCTCACTTGAAGATTTCATATGGTTTTCTGACTTTAAATATTATCATAAACACTCTAGAAAATCGAAAAAAGAGTAAAGAAAACATAAATAATTTAAATAACTATTGAATTTTGTTCAGCATTCGAATGAATGAAATTAACTCATAATATTCATTTATTAAAATTTTAATTGTACTAGAGAAATTCAGTAACGGAATGTAACATTCATTTAACAAAATAATTACGTCTGGTTAGATATTGATGAAATCATTAGAATGTAATCGGAGATGTTTTCGCGGTTGAGAAATCAATACTCCAATTATCCAAGAAAATAACGTTTGTGTGCAAAGATTAAAGATGTCCTGTCAGTTGGTGTAATCTAGGCTTAAGCAAGGATGGGTTAAGTTAGACAAGACCTTAGTGATATTACTCACTGTGGGATAGTGCTATGTCGTCCAAACTAAAGTTCATGGACGACTCTCATAGAGAAAGTCTCTCTCTTTTACTGAGTTCCATTCCCTGTTTCTCTCACTCACGACCCTATAACGACCCCGCAGTGACCCACGTCCTCAGGGGTTGTTCACTGGTCCTCGCATTCAAAGGGATAACTCGACTATGGTCTCACAAATACTGTTGTTCACCAACCCATCTGTTCTCTCTTTTGTAAAGTGCATAATTTCAACTAGACCAGTGCTCCGAGCCTTTGAGGATACTGAGATATTTCTCAGTTGTCAAGGCTTGCTTAGAAAGAAACATTACTTTTAATTCATCATTTCAATTTAGATCTATTAATATTAAATTTTCAAAAAGTAACAATAAAAGAATCCAATGAATTTGAAAATTCATTTCTTTTACAGTAAAAATTTGAAGAAAAAAAATATTAATCAATTTCCGTAAATGTTTTAAATAATGTAATTTAATGATTGATAATTTTTGAAAAACATAAAATGATTTTTTTATGTTGAAAAAATTAAAATAACATAATTCTTTTAAATAAATTTCCCTTGGAAAGTAACACTTAGTCAAAATGTTGTCAAATTTCTTTGTTATTACTCATAACTTAATTGCAATTACGAAATGAAGATCAATTAAAACGTTGATATAAGCGACAAGAGATAAAATGGTAGGTGGTAGCATCTAACAGATGTGCCTATATCTTCCGTACTCAAGACATAAATATTTGGCTCTCGACCTGAGAGTCTCGAATTAAAGCGATAAATATACGGCAAAGACGACATGCCCCACGAGGATGGATGCTGTCTCTCTTCACTTCCCTTTTCTACCCTTCGTCGTTTTCTTCCTTCCTCTCAGCTGTACTTTTCGTCTCAACGATCAGTTCAATTCAAGCAGAAACGACACAAACACTATACTCTCTACAGACTTCTTTACTATTTATGATTACACAACGTTACCGGCAATGTAAATTGTTAATTTTTTAAAAGGTAAAATTTACTAGAAAAGAAGTCAGCCACTGAGATTGATCTACAAGTGCACTTCAATATTTAAAGCAGTACCGTGCATATATGAGCTCGATATTGAAATTAAAAATACACTTGAATATCAACGATTCATCGTTGCAGATTTGATATTTCCATCAGTCATTTTGTGCCCTTTTTTGCTGCTTTCGTGTACGACAATGATAACGGGAGTAAATCGAGATTGAAGTTCGATATCTAGAGATTTTCTATCCCCTTGAGATCAAGAAAAGAAAAAGAAGGATCAGACTCCTTGTAGTGTAGGATTAGGAATAATTCAGGTGCGTTCAAGTGAAGATAAGTCAGAAGAAAGCTTTTCTATGCCTTAAAAAAGTTGTCGGCGAAGTCGATTTTCTATTATTAATTCGTAAAAGTAAAATCGATTCAGTTCACCCCAAGGCTAACTTACTGAAATATTCTCTCCCTTTCTCTCTCTCTCTTTCTCTATCGTATTCTTTTGATTCTGCATCACAGAATTATTTGTCTCACAAATAGAATGACCTCGAACATTTTTTCCAGATTTACGAGCGACCAAACTCTGACCTTTCAAGAAAACAACGAGTGACCCTGAACGTCAATTATAATTTAAATTTTAAAGGTGTATCTATAACTCACAATCGCTTTTATATTATTCTGAGCGAATTTATTTCCAACACGCACAAATTCTAATTTAAAGATTCCGATGAACGAATTAAATTTAAATAATGTGAATGATTGATAAGAGGATTTATTTAATCTCCAATCATTCCCTAGTATCTACTCATAATTCTCATTCACCCTGATATTCAAAATATTTAAATTTTTCAACAAAAACTAGAGCAAACCTTTTTTTTTATTTATATAAATCTCATATTATTTAAAATGCATAAACAATAAATAAATAAAAATAACAATATTATGCCATTTTATTTTGAGAGATTATCTTTGAATATAAAATGCAAAAATTTAATATGCATCATGAAAAAAAAAAAAAAAAAGAAATTGATTTGATTGTAAATTAGAAATTAGATTGGATACAAAATGAGATGTCGAAGTCACTACAACAGTACGTGACATTTACCTAAATGTAGCGTGATCTCGCATGTATAAAAAGGAGTCCAGTAAAATATACATAAAGCCGCGTAGTAAGTAGAAATGGACGAGCTAGAGTCAGGCGGCCAATCGATAGAATATTACCGATACATTACACAGCGAGTACATGTACATATCTACGTATCTAAAGGTCTGTATGATTCTATCTTCTATCCATTCTCTGAGGCAAAACGGAACCATTGAGAATATATATTTTACGAGTACATGTCATATTTATACGTTACACCCAAGTGGAAGTCACATTTGCTTGTAGCATACCGGAGTATTAATAGATAGATAACTTACCAATACCACAGATGCAGATATAGATTCATGAAAATATCTTACCTGAAACAGAATACAATAAATTAGAGAATATTTTATCAATGACAAAATTAAAAGGGTTGGATTGAAACTGCGTACATAATGGTCATGAGCAGAATATCAAAATTTGTAAAGTAGGTAAAAGAAAAAAATTAGTCGAGGAAATAATAATTTCAGTATGTCAAAAAATAGAAAAAAAAAATATCATGGAGACATAAAACTTTAGACTAAACATAAATCAATCAGTTCCAAATCGACAATAAATTGCAGTAAGCTATAAAATCCTATCAGTCATAGTCGTTCAACAGCATGAATTTTCCTTCTCTTTTTGGAATTCATTCAAGTTCTATAGCCCTTTTAGCTGAGACAGAGATAACAACTAAACGCGGAGTTTTCCAGTGAGGAATTTTTGCACAATTCTTTTTCATAAATCAATAGTCTATCTTTTAGAATTTTTATAAATTACTCCACCAAAGCAAGATGTTTTAAATTATTTGTTACTTTTTTTTTTTTTAATTCATTGTAATTTTTTCATACATTTTGAGAAATAAGTAAAATTTATTATAAATTCTACAGAAATCAATAAATTATTCTGATCACTGCAAATCGCGAAAAATTTAGGTGTTTAGAAATAAAACGTTTAAAGTGTTTAATAATTAAACACCCAAGTGTTTACAATGCTGAACACCATAAAAAAACTATAGCATTTTGGTAAACGGCAAGAAGCATTTAAAAGTCGTCGACAAAATTACCATAGTTCTTTTATGATATTTAACATTGCAAACACTTTAAGTGTTTAATTTCTAGAAAACTTGGATTTGCAATGATAGTCAGGTAGACAAAAAATATGCATTATAGTATAATATTTAATATAAATTATTATTAATCATCGAAAAAAACCAATTGAAGCTGTTATTTATACATATATAGATTACGAATAATCAAATCATTTAATTTCAACTTCTACTTGGAAAAAATTAGTGCAATCATATGGTTGGAAACAAATAATAATAATAATTGTTTATTTTTAAAAGCAAACTTTTCATGATGTAATTTTTTGTATAAAAAAGAAGATATAAAATTCCGCTAGCGTGAGGATGAGTGAAAAAATATCTTAACTCTTTAATGCGAGTAAATATAATGGAATAAAAATTTACTAAGTTTCCTTGCAGCTTTTTCATTATGTTTCAATAAAAGTTACGATGATTATGTAGAATTACATAAATTCAATTTGCCAAACTTTGTTCGTCGAGTAGAAATACACACACGTGCACGATAACTTTATGTATTAAGAAGATAAGTTTAGAATTATTTATACGTAATACGTTCACTCTACAACACTAATACGACAGTACAGATGTCCTTTCCTTTCCCATTGGAAATTTTCTAATCGAACTACATATTATTTTTTTAGGAATTACAATCCAAACACAAAGACACACACGTCATCAACTACATAAACGAAAATGAGTATCATACTGAATTTCAATCATTCGAGTACGCTACAAGAATAAATTATACATGAAACAATAGTATATCATTAACAAACTATAGTAATTTTGTACCTGAATTTTAAACGCTTGTTACCGTTTACCAAAATGCTACATGTAGTTTAAACTAATAACAATTGTTTATGGTGTTCAACATTGTAAACACTTAGGCGTTTTATTACCAAACACTTTAATTTTCCTGGATTTGCAATGTATTGCGTAACTTTTATTCAGGAAAGCAAAAGTTGTTTAGTGTTTCATATGATTGACTTCTTTAAAGAGCCGAGCTGAAATTATTAATAGAATGATTGGATTTGAAGGTAAAACTGGATAAAAGTTTGGAATTGATGTAACATTAAATACTATATCATTTTAATCTCACTCTCATTCTTCATTTGCACTGTTTATTTCTCTAAAATTGATGGTTACATTAACAAGATCAAAGAATACTTTAATCTCCGAAATATTGATTTATCGAATAATCTATTTCATTTGGAAGATTTGTATTTATTTACTTTCAGAAATAAATATTGGAAAAATCAAATATCCTCTTTCTCTTCATTATTATTAATGCCAATAATTTTAATGCTACTAAATCAAATTTATTCTTTATATTCATTGATAAATTAATTCTCTATAATTATTTTATTAAAATCTGATACCCTAATTTGATTTGGAATTAATTAAATTTAGAGTAAAATTGCTTAAATTGTAACTAAAGCTAAATTTTTCACTCTAGTGGCCAATAAAAAAAAAAAAATTTAATTCGATAAGAAGATAAACAAAGCTACCTTGAAGTTAGTTTGAAACAAAAAAAATAAACAACACCCGACAATTAAAATCATCAACAAGAGTAAGGGACAAACGCAGTGAAGTGTAGAAGTAACTTTTAATTCGCGTGTTCCACGCCAACCAATCTATGTCACGCGCAATCCTATTACTCCCCCTCTGATAAGCCGAAGCAATTTATTTGCTGTGAGGAAGGAATGCCATCACGCGAATCGTGACGACTTGCTTGCTGCCCGTAAGACGTCTGTCTTGACAACAAAGCCGTGCGACATATTGACCATATTATGTTTGACTTAGATATAATATAATATATAAAGGAAGACACGGGTACGTCAGAGAAGAGAATGGAATGAAAGCTCATACCAGAGACTTGCAAGACCCAAATGATCGATGGTCTGCAGGATGGATTGTTGAATTTATACCACAATCATCGTCGCAGAATATAAGGAATAAGCTAGGCATATTGCTGTCGCAATGAATAGCAGTCAAAATGTCAGGAATAGAATGACGTTTGTGTGATCGATGGACAAGATTGTTGCTTGCAATAAGTTTTTGTTAATTCATAAATATATGCATATATGTGTTCGTTAATCATCATTGAAATTTTCAACGAATTTTAATTTGGAATGATAAAAGCGAAAAACTTAATGAGAAAATTATTCTGGATCTGAATGCTATTTATTGGTCTACTATTTTTATTAATTAATTATCGATTAATCTTGCCTTTTCATTATGATATAAATTCGTTGTTACAGTCAAGCTAGCAACTGACTTTTTTCTGGATTATTGACGCTGATTTGTTTTCAATAATTTAATTAAGGATAGACTAAAATCTAAAAATTCATCGTCATCAATTTTTTTTAATACTTTCGACGAAATCAGGTTAAATAATTTATCAATGCGAATAATTTACTATACATTTCATAATAAACCAACACAGTTTTTTTGGATCCTGCAGCATAAAGCTCATGATAAAAGTAATTAATTATGACACATTACTTTGATCTTAAAATAAAATGTGAAAATCGATCAAGAATTTCTTGTCTTTTTTACTCTAAATATGATTATTAAAATGCTAAAAAAGGAATTATCTAATTTTTATAGCTCTGAATATTTTTAAGCAATAGCACGAATACTCTGGAACGCTGATAAATATTTTGTAGTTATAAATAATAATAATCATCTATCACTGAGAAAATCCTCAATAATTACGTCCATAAAAGATAAAACAATACCGAAGGAAAAATTTTATAGATATTCCATTCCATAACCGATAAAATTTCGCTAATACTATTTTCAATTCCTTCCAAAGAAAAAGATCCTCCCTATCATCAAGAAATATATCACAATATAAAAAAAAATTCTCATTTTTCCAATGAAAATAAATAGCAAAAAAGTCAATAAACCATGGCAAAAGATACTAGAGTGAATGGATGTATTAGGGAAGAATCAAAGAAATTTTACCTGTTCCCTGAGTTTGATATAATTTAAATATTGCTGAAGAAAATAAAAAGATTGCATATTACTATCATTACATTACTGTTACATCAAATAGTAATATCACAGGCAACTGCATTATCTCTCGGCGGGAAGTAAATGCTGTGGATAGCAACATAAGTCACGCTGTGTTATACCTCGTCGAGATAAACCCAAGGCACGCCCGCGCAAGTCGATAAAGGTACGAGACTCGCATGCTAGTGTTCCTTGATTCTCAGTTGCTTTGGACGTCAATTCTCATAAATAAACCATCATTCTTTGCCGATAACTGCATTTTAAACCACATAATGACGCCTTTTCTATCTTTCTTGTGCATGTAAACGATCGAAATCATAGCAATATGTGCGAGTCGGATGGCAAAGAGCTGATGAAGGCATTGCCGACAGCAACGAGATGCAGATCTCAATGTTATCAACTGTGTCGGCTTTCATGACTTTGTATAATCGTCCTTACAGGTTTCCTGCCGATTTTTTAATACTCCATGGCCAACCTGCATCAGGTGACAATTAGAGCTACGACAAACAGCTTTCAAGTAACACGGCAATGCACTTTCTACTTCTTTATTTATCGCTTCTTCGTATAAATAGCACTGTAATCAGTACCAATTGCTACAGACATTTGTAGTGTTGTGATAAAACAAGTTGCTGATAATTTCATTAATTATATAAATGTAAAACATTTAAATGCGTACAAGGGAATTGAAAGGAACTGGTTGTTTATGAGTTTGCATCAAAGATGACGGTACATTTTAAGTATTTTTATTGATAATAAATTTGAATTTTAATCTGGCATAACTGGTATTTTTCTCCTTCATAAATTATTATTTTATTTTATTTCAGAAAGAATCATTTAAATATTGACTCAAAGTGATTCAGATTCCGTAGAACGTCGAAGTTAAGCTTACGTTTTAAGTAATCTCGTCAGAAACTCAAGAGAATTAGCTAGGGCTAAGTCGTTAAGATCTACGACAAATGGCTGGCGCGATAATCCAGCTCTCAGATTCTCGCCGTTGGATGCTTGCCTAATTAGGTAATAGACGCAATCTCCAACGACGAAAATGTTTGCTTCCCTGCCGTGGATTTTACTCTCTTTATATTAATGTACTATGACTTGTACCAACGACTGGTTTTATGATACATAATAATATTTATTATGCTCATCAACGTTTTCACAATATAATTTTGATATTTTTTCATGATTAATGTAAATCTTCAATTATACAATAGATTTATTTCTATCAATAAAGAATATTTGTTTATTTTATTCCACAACGAAAAAGATTCGTTGAATATTTGCACATGAATAACTGAATACTTTATCAATTATAAATAAAAAAAAAAAGAATCAAACAAATACATAAAATTGAATATACAGCAGAAAAATAAAGAGAGGATTATAATCCACTTGTTTGTAATTATTTTTGGAATGATCAACAAAAATAGCTGGTGGTGTGGTTACGATCTAGGAGGTCTGTATGATTCACTTTTCATTATTTTTACAAACATTGCTGTACTTGAATGAAATATCATTTTTTTATACACGTATTTAAATTTTAATTCATTTTTTGAAACTTCTCAAACAAAACAAACAAAAATTTGTTGTAAAAACAATACCGTTCAACCCGTCAGATTAACTATTTAACCTTTAAAATTCATAATTTATTTTTTATTTAAAAACAAGAGAAATGGCCAGAAAAATTCATACTATTGTAAAATATACATATATATTCATCTATAGATAGATTGACAAACGACAAAAATTGTTATTAACAACACGCAATGGATTTGTTTATGTTAGTTTGTGACAGAGACTAGCACAGATTAGATGTCTCATTTAGATCTTGTATTTGATCCGTTATTTAAATAAACTTTTCTCTTATTTTATCTGTTGTCCTCTACTTACATTTTACGATATTGCTACTATAGCAATACTTCACTTGCTCATACGATTAATAAAGTGGGGGCAGTTATCTAGATAGTTATAACAACTATCTAAATAATTGGAGTAAACGTAAGGATTGCTGTGATAGCAATCTATTTTGGTTATACTTTGGATTGCTTCTACATCTATAAATTTTTTTCAATCTATTAAAAACCCAGAGTTTTTTTAAAAATATGAATTTGTTAAAGAATAGGTAAAATTGCTTTTAATTAACCTTTGTAAAGATTAATAAAAATAATATTCCAATTATTCCATTTTATATCGTTTTTTTGTATATTTCAATCTCTATTGATTGTTTATTAACACTCACGCTTCAGTAAATAATGCGTGTTTTTTCAAGCCACTGAGTTCGATACTTAATTTAATACACTGTATCAACAACCATTTTTTCCTATTCAATGAGATATTAAACGATTGCTTTTTCAGAGTTTTTCAATTTTATTATTAATTCAATAGTTTATATTAGTACGAAATATTGTGCAAAATAGTGAATCTATGTGAAATAGGGATGGTATAAAAATGCTTTCAAAGCATAAATAATGAAAAGAAATATAAAAAATACATCAAAATATTTTTAATAATTTGAATCTGTGATGAAACCTGGGGCATAGTACATTTGAAACATATCCGCAGAATTTTGAAACATCATGACAACGATAACGGAAAATGCATTTTATTTATTGAGCTATTAAAATTTGAATAACTTTCTGTTTGAAACATCCTTTCAGTTGGACTCAATCCTCCCACTTGTATTTTCTATCTCATCTTAAAACTACAAACGATTATTTATTCCAGTTAATTCGCAAACCTGCGTATTCAAGCAGATTTCAATTCGATTTTTGGTCCTACCACCCGCTCGGAATACGGCAGTAAATTTTCACCCTTCCAACCACAAGTTGTAAATTTTATTTTGGCATCTAGAAAAAGCCTTAAAGTCGGCTTTTATGATGTTTTTATATGATTTTTTTTTACTTAAAAAATTCTTAGAAGGTGCGATTGATCTTGATTTTATTGTTTGAAAAAAATTTTAATTTATTTTATCTGATGCATAAAAACAACTTTAGGATGCATCGAAATATCGAGTGTAGACGACATTTATGTTCCTAAGGAATTTTTTTTTCCGTTTTTTAATCAGTCCACATTTATATTGATTCTTCGACTATAAAAATGTGTGAGAGATCTGATGAGAGATATCATCCCGAATCTGGCTCGTGTTGTTAATTCTAGAAGATCTATGACGATCCCAGTCATCCATGAGAGTGTGCTCACGAAAGAGGCATCGAGAAGAATCGATAGCTCATTTATAGAACAAGTAAATCCAGTCTCACCTAATTGCCAGCTGAACCCATTTTTCTTTCTTTTATTTCCAAGTTTCTTCATGTTCAAGTCGACACAACTTTTTATAGTCTTAGTTGAGCTGAGATTCAACTCTTGACAATTAAGCAAATTACGCTGTTTCCGATACTTAACATTAATTAAGAAAATTTTTTTTCATAATCAAAACCAATTAAAAATATATGTCAAGTTGAAGAACAAAAACGAATATCAAGTATTTCTTCTTCGGAAATGTCAACGTCACCATGTCCTCATTATTTGCAAAATAAATACATGAAGAACTGTTTTATTTATCGAAAGGAGATGAGAGATTACAATAGAATATTTTGAAAGGCAGACTGATTAAAAACCAAGAGATGTGCTTAATAATCCAAAAAAAGATGTATAAATTATTAATAAATGCTGAGTTAGATTATTCAAATTGAAAAAAAAAAAAGTTCGAAAAATGATAAATAAATCCATTTCAATGCTTCAATCATAAAATTGAAACATCAATTAAAATTTCAGTGGTAAAAATATTTAGTATTTAATTAATTTAAAAAATGATATGAATTTATCAACATTGCAGTTATTATTATACAATGTTCAAAATTCCATTGAATAACTCAAGCCGTTTAAATTTTTACCCACTTTTTGTATTCTGTCAAGTTTTTTCCAAAGACCAAAAATTGTTAATATCATTCATTAAATTAAAATCGAAATTAATTCCTTCTATTCAATAGAATAAATTCAATGAAACCAAAAAAAAAACCTAACAATTCAAATATATTCTGTTTTTAATTAAATCATAAATATTAAGGATTGACATCCTAAGAAGAATTTCGAATCCATGTCAATTTTATCTCATTTCTTGAAGACTAAAAAAATGTATGTGAATAAATAAATATCCAAACATCTCATTGTTTATCTAGGGATAAATTCCACGAATTAACTTTATCACAACAACATAATTTGACATCCACAAATTTCTGTATGAGATAGAAGATGAAATACTTGAAAGAAGTGTCATGATGGAACTCATAGTCTCTGCAACATGCTTTTTCCTTTAAAAGCGTGGGAGTTATTTGGTACCGAAATAAAGAAAAAACCTTATAATATCAAGTGAGAATAGCCTTGGTATAAAGATCCCAGTCGTAAAACTTTCTTAAAGATAAGTATATGCTTGTGCCCTCATTTAAAAAAAAGAAAAATATAAATGAAAGATACAAATTCTTTATCTTTATCGTCTTGCACCTATCCTGTCGTTTTTATGCTTAATGTAATTCAGTGTTTATCACAACAGCGTTAATTTTTTTTGTCTCCTGCTCAGCAAGATCACAGTTGACTGGATGCAGTTTTGTCTAAATTAGGTAACAAACTCGTTCTAATTTCACCTATCTTAAATATTTTTCTGTAACATATTATTATCTGACACCACAATTAATACTTAATTCCATTAAATTAAAACTTAACTGAAGAAAAAAATATACTATTTTTCCAAACACTCCATCGCTAATAAAAAATAATAACTGAGAACCGACTGTTTATTGAGTATGATTGATAACTTTAATCTTGAATAATCAACTCAACCACTGGTTCAGTTACCTGAAAAATAGAACTAGTTTTTGATCAAATTATTGATATTCATTCCAAATAAGGTATCAGTTTTGCTTCATCAGTTCTAGTTTCTGAATGAAATCATAAAATATTTATGTAAATTAAAAGTAATAGAAAGAAAAATGATTTCAACTACTATAAAATAGGGCATTTGAATATTATACCACACCAGAATCAGTAGAATATAATTAAAGACTATTACAAACTATCAGAGAGAAAATAAATATACAGTAGTAGATGATAGAGTGGCAATAAAAAATTACAAGAGCATTTTCCTAACATGGAAGTTGAAACAAAGAAGTCTGTTATTACAAAACAATAAAGACTTGGTGGATGTTTAATGTTGATTTCAAAATACTTGATTTATTTTATCCTTGTAAATATCATTGTTCTGCGTTTTCGAGTTCTTCATAATAACTTGAGTTATATTGAATGTATTCTGGAGTCCATTTATCTTATTGGCTTCATAATCATACCTGCCAAGCCAAAGACTTGCTTACCATATAAAATGATCTATTCAAGTAACGAAGTCAACGTTAGTCTATAAAACGGACAAATAGTAATGATTTTAAACTTTTAAGCTGACGTTATGAGTACAGTGGGCATGTAAGACATTTACAGTACACCATCAGATATGCGGTAACGTGGTTTTACAGCTTAGGTATCCTCAGTAGCCATCAGTACAAGTGACTGTCGCAGACGAAGATCTTTCCCAATGACTTCGTGAGTTTGCATCTTTGTATTTACCAGCAATAAGTCTTTACAACCACAACTCATGATGTTAAATCATATCACCGCACGCGTCTAATTATCGCGTTTGACGTTGTTACGAGCGGACTTTATCGTGGTTACATCCAAGGATTAATATAAGAGTTACCTTACACTTGCCTTTTACAGTCAGAGAAAGAATATACAAAGAAGGTTGGTTATTCCTCTTCCTTTATCTTAAAAATTGATATGAACCGGATACATCTTGGAAGATGTACTGTGAGAAAATGCCTGGATGTTGTGGGTTCACCATTGATATACAGTTTACTCCTAATGTTTACTTCAGTCATGAGTATCATTTAAATCTTTTACTGTATAATTATCATTTAAATGTGCATTTTAATCTTGATGTAGGATTGTTAATGTTGATCAAAATTTAGAATGTGTTTAAATTTTCTTAAATAAAATGAAGGTTTTTGATGATTATCAAGTAATTTATTTTTTTTCAATTGATACCCGACTGAAATGATTAAAAATATTCAGCTGACTAAGTTTCCAGGAGAATGAATAATTTTGATGAAACAAAATTTTGGAGTAAATTTATCACAGTTGAAATTGAAATGAAAGCTTTGTTGGTTAAAGAGATTTATAAATCTGTGTCAAAACTATCAAGAAAAATAGAAAGAATGTTTAAGAAAATGAAACAAATTGATGTTGTGATCTTGTTTAACGTGATATCCACCAACTGTTTAAAACATTTGATCCAACATGCAGACGTGGGTGGATGAGAACGATAGTACAGATGTAGCAGCTTTGCTTCTGTACTCTCAGAAAAAGGTATGAACAAACGCAAGAGTATACGTGCCAGAGAATAATGCTCGACTTGGCGATTTATCGCCACACACCAGAACTACATAGTGAGAAAACGTTAGTGAAAAATCTCTTTGAAATATCTCGTGAATTTTCACTGTACGAATTGATTCAGTGAAGCAGTTATTCTTCTGATAACGGTAGCTATCATCCAAGTCTTTCACCGGGTGTGGTCCTAGTGATCGCAATTTTATGCCACTTTAATGCACGCAAGAATAATGATTCTATGAAACCTGCACCACGTTGGTCTAATGCATTCGCGTAATTATAATGTATGTGTGCTTCGAGCTTTAAGATAAGAATAACGCCGCCATGGATTGGCTTCTTATCTTCAATACGAACCGCCCGATCAACTCAAATCTTTATAAGACGTTGATATGCGTGCTGCTTTAAATACTCATGAAAGATATTAATTCGAGTCCATGTGAAATAAGTCTGTTATGCATGGCTTCTCACGGTTTACATTTGGTTAGACAAAATGTTATCATGACATAAAAATGCAAAAAAAAAAATTATCTTAATAAAGAAAAATATATTTTAAATATTCAAGAGATGCATTTACGCGCTGAGATTGATATCATGGATATATAATATGCTTGTTGCACTCTTTATACCGCATAGCTGCCGATAATAAACGTGATTAGCATGCATTTACATCGACTAATACCTCTGGTGACAGAGTTATCTTTTTATCTACTTCACGCACATTCACTGAATCAAGGGAAAACTAGTAAAATTACGTTGCTTGAGTAAAACAATAATTAGAACTAATTTGTTTTCTATTTTAACTTGTTGTTGCTAATTACTATTTGCATATTCATTATTTATAGTTGTGTAAAATATTATTGACATGCTTGTTAGAGTTTTTTGAATTTAGTTAACTGTAAATTTTTAAGTAGGTCTCATTATTGTTAAAAAAATTCTTCACTTTTATAGTGAAGATGCCGTTGACAAATATTATACAATTCT
This sequence comes from Chelonus formosanus, assembly GCA_028641665.1. Classification (NCBI taxonomy): domain Eukaryota; kingdom Metazoa; phylum Arthropoda; class Insecta; order Hymenoptera; family Braconidae; genus Chelonus; species Chelonus formosanus. The sequence continues at coordinate 7,112,689 of CM054003.1, read as the reverse complement.
TCAACTTACATGGATAAAAAATTGTCAAGTAATTCAAGAAAAGGTGTTTTCAAGAGGATCATTAAAACACTATTCACATACCAAGCATGAAAGAAAATATCGTCGGTAGCTAAGCAAAATGATCTTAATGATAATGATGACATTTCTCAGTCATTGAAAAACATTTTTGCAATGTTTTTTCACATTATAATATCTGAAATAAAATTCAAAAGCTTGACAAAGTCATTAGAATAATGGCAGAATAAAAATTAAATTGAAAACAAGAATATTAATTTCTAATTTAAGAGATAAAATTATGTAAAAAGAAAACGATAAATTTTTATATCTCAACAAGCAACACAAAATTCAAAATAATAATTATTTAAATAAATGGCAAAATGAAAATAGCGTGAGATAAATTCGAAAAAAATTCTTTGAAAATACTCATTAAATAAATGCTTGAAATAAAAAATCGATATGATCGAAATAAGATAATTTATTTTCAAATTCAATATTTTCTGTTGAAAGCAACTAATGTGAAGAATCTAGTCATATTAATTTATTTGAGATTCTTGAACAAATGAGCAAAATCAATTGTAGCAATATAAGTTACATTTTCATCAGTTATGAAGACAGAAGATAAATTTAACATGGTTATACAAGCGATACAATTCTATACATGCTGACTGCGGCACGCAGCACATAAAGTTGTCGACGCAGAAATGTTTCTCGGTTGGATGGGCATTCAATTAAAGCCTATTAGAGCTCATAAGGACATTTAATCCCGAGGGGGTAAGGCAATTTTTTATTTCTACCTTTCCCAGCTTGGGTAAAAACAGAATGAGTGATACAGCAAGACATAATAAACATTAAAAAAAAAAAATAAATGGAAGGGAAATAACAGTCAAGTGGCCATTAGTCACTACGTAGCCGGGCGTAATGTAAATTTTTATAACACACGTACTGAAACCAGTTCCATTAGTTGGCGTGAACCACTGTTTATACTTTTTTTCTTTTTTCTATGCACTCATTTATCTCGCAACGTCCTCATTCCTTATATCATTTTGACTACATTTCTTCGATTTTTTATCATAATGAAAAATGAATAGCAAAAGTATACTCATTTGCAATGAAAAATTGACCATATTTTATTTTCTATTGGAACGATGACTTTCTAAGAGCAAATATATTCATGGAACCGTCATTCCAGCTGAGACGGGATCGCCCACTATCATAACAACCGTCCTATACATTAACTAGCAACCTCTCGTCGTCTCAACAATATATCCTTGCATTAATGCACTGACATTTTCCAAGTGTTTGACCACAACCTTCCTGCTTCGTTCTTCAATAATACCTGAGTAAACAATCATCTGATCACCAACTGACAGTTCACTTCAGTTAATAATTTCTTCCGTTACATCATTGACAGACGTAACATGTTACATTGGCTTTATTGATTTTCGATAAATTTATTGCTACTGGTGTTAAACTTATTTATATCATCAATATTGGACTTTTGTGCTTTGAAAATTTAAATTTAATCATTTATTCAATTAATGATTGAAAAATTTCGAGACGATTAAAATAAAGAATACTTTTATATCATTTTTGAAATGATTCTAATTGACATTAATGCTTCATAGAATGAATAAAAAATTATTCTAAGTTTAGTGAATTTATTAAAAACAATAAATTATTCACATTTATTCTATATTTTAATATCCAAAAAGTAATAATTAAGCTAAATTTTCAATGACAATTTTTTTTCAGCATTAAAAGTGATTGAATTAATTTAAACTTTATTCAATAAATTGGGAATAAAATTTTTCACGTTCATTTGGTTCTATTATTTACGTAGATAAATACTTTTTTATAAAAATGTAAAAAAGCACCAACAACGTGAATATTTTGTATAGAAAATTCATGAATCATAAATACACTATGCTTTTTATTACATTCAATTAACTAGTAAATAATTTTAATATTTTTTCCAACACATTCTGCATCACACGTTAGCTTTTAAAGTGTAGAGAGGTGTTTATTGAGGTAATTTTAATACAAATAGTGAACAGATAATAAAATAAAATAAAAAAATTTTACTGATTCTACTAAAATACAAATTAAGTTGCGCGGTTTTGTACACGTGCGTTGGTTTCACGCTGAGGGTATATTACGACGGCTGTTTACAGACCACTCCAAGTCCCAGTTGACTACTTGCAACGTCGAATAAAACCTTATAACACCGACAGTAGTCGTAGAACAATGTAACTAGACACGATTTCATAGCTATGTAATAGAAATAAACAAAATACTAGCATAGAAGTTAGAGATAAAAAAGTTAATAATGAATCTCTCCCTGCTGTATATTAAGTTTGTACTCCCTATGGGTGTAATAATAATCTTGACAGAGCACCGATAATTTACAAAAAAGACTCGAAAGAAAATAAGCAATAAAGACTCGATGAGTAAATACGATGATGATCCAGCGGAACAAGTTAATTTTGTAGATAAAAAATTCTCATTTTAAACACATTGAATTAAACATTTTCAGTGTTTACTGAGCCTTTCATTTTACTTATACATTCTTGCTGTTATTATTAGAAATTTAGGTATTCAAAGTGTGTTAAACTCAGAATTAAAAATAAAAATAAACAACAAAGAATTTGAATAAAAAAAAACGTCTCAAACATCTAAATAATGTTAAAAATAAAAACACAATTCTTAATCATTCAAATGATGATAGAAATAATGTAAAAAAAATTCTCCTCAGTGTGTAAAAATTAATGAATATCAATCACTCTTCATGTCTTCTATGTAGCTCCTAAATAATAATACCAAAAATGTGTTCAAAAAAAAAGTAATTAGCATATACATAAGTCGAGTATTTGAATAGCAGTGTTATAAATATATAACAAAATTCAAATTTAATTATCTGTAGCGTCTTTTGTTTGTCTATAGCGTCAAGGAAATTTAAGAGGGCTGGCTGGAACGGTACGAAAAGTATGATTGACGGCGACGTCCAAGTCGCGTAATTATTGTAATCATTATTATTATCGTAATCGGACGAGAACGTTTAATCGCAGCAAGCGTTAGCTCTCATCTTCTTGATTCAGTGAGCAGAAGATGCGTGAAACGGTTGCTGCTATCCTGAAGAGAAACCGAGCATTTACTTCACGCCATGCATACCCTCGCCTGGTCCTCACGACAACCGCGTGCGTACGAAGTTTTAGCGCAGTTAATTGCCATCGCTCATTTACATAGGAAGCCTGTTGGATGCTACACTTTATCCAGGAATGCTTTCTGATCGTCTCACTTACATTTTTTCAATCTTTTTCTTCCGATATTATACGATAGAGAACTCGTAATTACCTTTATTAAGCATTTCAATAGCTAATGAGGTCATGTTCAAGGTTTTTTCGGTAATTTTAAGAGATTATTAAGTAGCGAAAGAAAGCAGGAGGATCTAATACTAAAAAAAAAAGAAATATTTAGCCAATAATGACATGGGCGTATCACATTAATTGATACCTAATATATAATTATATCCAAGCTTTTATTGCGTTAAAAACATCACCCAAGTAACATTAATGTTATTATACTGTTATCTCAGTTAAAGACAAGAACTCGTGTAAACAACGATAAAATGATCAAAAGTAGCTAAGATTTTTCTTCCACTAGTCTACGCATGTTTTTAAAATTTTTTTTCTCCTCTGAATACATTTTTTCGCTATCAATCTTGCCACTCCATCGGCGCGCGTTCATCCGCAACAAGAGAAATCAGGCGTACCGCCTGTTAACACGTCAGACACCCAAGACAGGCATAGGGCTCATTTGCATTTCGTAATTTTCTTAATTACGACTGAAACGGGATTTGAGTAACCGTTAAAGATGGCGACAGAGGACTACGTGCCATCAACAGGGCATTTATAGAAATAAATTCTAATTTATTTTCAATAAAAACTTTTTCTTTCTATTTAATATATTCTATTGCCTTTAATCATGAGTTTATAAGACTTAGATCTGATTTTTGAAACAGCAAAAATATTCATTTCTAGTAAAAAAAAAATAATAAAGAAATGCTATTGATTAAATAAATAAAGCTGCTGACTTTGTATTTTAAGGTAGATTAATTTTAAGTTATTCATAGGTTGCAATTTAACGTCGCAATATTGGAAAATCAGAAATAAAAGTTATCACTTGATTGTCATATTTTTGGTTCTTAAAAACAATAGAGTTAATCTCCATAAAATAGCGATAGCTCAATTCTATGAATAAACTGAAATATGAATAGTTATAGCTATGGTTATAATCTTTGTCTGCAATATTATTATTTTCTGCTGAATCTAAAATAAAAATTATCCAACGATAAATCAACTAGTCTTTTTTTTTAAAAAAATAATTTTTATTTCAAGTAAAGAATAGAAGTATGTCAAATTATTACGATGACTGAAAAGAAATTACCCACAAGATTGAAAAATTTTCCCAAAATAATGTTATGCAAGGATTTAATGAAAACATTATGCTGTGAAAGCCAACGAGAGTTTTATAGATCAGTAATTATTTATTATAATCGATTTCCTATGATCGTAAAAATGTAATACATTGAAAATAAACTTTAGTCGCGAAGTTAATTAGAAGAATAATGACGAGAATGCGATAAGTGTGGTCTCGATATGAAATAAAATATTTGCATAGTACTACAAGGTTACGTAAACTGTATTAAATAAATTGTATAGCGTGCACGAATTATTTGAAGATTATTACATATTAAGTACCGGATACACATTTAACTGGATCCTTGTCTACTTTAATTCAATTAATTTTCATTGCAAGCGTTACTCTTTATACTTGATTGAAATTCAAGCCAAAGCTCATCCAATTAAGAGAGTTTAATTAGCTAATTATTTCAACATCTTACTCAATCTTCTCCAAAGTAAAAATATTATAAAGTTTAATGAAATTATGATTATCATAAATTCTACTTTATGAGCTGGACATTTAAATAAATCAATTTGAAATTTATACTCTAAAAAGTTCACTGGAAATAAACAAAGTCTCCGAGTATTGATGTAATAGAAATATTTTAGAGTATATTTAATTCGTGGGAACTATTATTCTTAAAAGCATCGTCTAGCCTGTAACATATCAGTTGCCTCAAATCGTTGTTTTGTGGAATATTATGGTTAATAATGTAGTGTTTTAGTTATGACAATGTGAAAACGAAGATATGTAAACTCAATTTATCGATTTAATAATCATTATTATTTGACAAAAGTACTTCGTGGAAGTTTTTTACAGCCAGATTATCTACCAGATGACTAACTTGAAATGGTGAGAAACTAAGTAACAAACGGAAAACTGCAAAAAATTCAGTTAAAATCGTCTAGAATCCTTTATAGGTCGTAAACTACGTAGAGAAAAGTTAGAATCAATTTACGATAGATGAAATCTTTTGCTATGTGTTAACATTGAATGCTAATCTTTACGATAAATTATATAAGGAAAGATGATTCAATAAAAAAAAATCCTATCAAAAATTTTATTTCAATAAATTCATTAAAATAATAAAAATCCTTTTTATCTAAATGTAATCTTGAATAATAGACCACAAACTATTTACAAACATTTTCAAAGTAATTCCCAAAATAAATTGATCAATAACAATTATTGTTGGATAATAATACGAATAAGAACTTTATCATGATCAAACATCAGTGAACACAAACAGGATAAAACAGGATTCTTTAATTTTCTTTTTCCTTTACAATCATTGGTTTGATCGTCAACCTATCGTGCTTGGCCTCGCGCAGTAGGTGTTCGCACGATGTAAGCAATCACTTGCAATAAAGTGCGAGGCAATATATAATCATTGAGAAAACTTCTTGGCAAATGCTTGTATAATCATCGAGACTGGCGCCGCTGCGAAATTTTTTGGGCGGGTAACGATCAGAATGTATGAAACAACAACTTTGAAAGATCAAGAGAAATCTATGGCACCTGCGTATGACTTGGGAATGAATTAAAAATTGAATAAATCATGAACTCTAACGATTCCGTCGTGTCGATAACAAGTTTAATTCATCCAAGTGTGTACAAGTTTATAGCTAATGAAAGACAACTGGCGTTGCCCGGATGATAAGCTAAACATGGGGTTGCGACCGCTGTGCTTGAGTAACGAGTTGGTTTTTACAAGATACAGCAAATCGATCTTCTGACTCCAAAGATCTCCTGAAGACTTCCGGCATTCGAAGCTTCAGCTTTAAATTAATCCAAGTGTATATATTAAATTGCTCTAAAACTCTTTGATGCGAATGCCAATTAAATGTCATTTATTTTACTTTGTTTGCATAGTTTTTTTCATCGCCACAGGCTGGTTGTAGGCAAAAAAAGAATAAATTTTAAATGACACACAGATCCAATAGACTAAACTTATGGCTATCATAATATTTATTGGCAAACTGATAATAGTAAGCAATAAAATTTTATTTCCTTCGCGAACAGGGTTACATATTTTTTACAAGTAAATAGTTTTGTTTCTATCACTTTTATCTACGTATTAGAGAATATTTTAATGACTTTTTATAATAAATTATCATCCATTTATTAAAAATTCTTCGCTTAAACAACACTCCACGATTTTCAGTTGATGTAAGATTTAATGAAATAAAAAAATCATTTGTTGATACATGTATCTTAAATAACTTACCAAATTCGGTAATTCTAATTTAAGCTGATCAATCAATTTTACATCATCTCATGCATATTTTATGTGCTATTTTCATGTAATAACGAATAATAATACCATTAGAGTATTGTAAAAACAATAACACTCATAAAATTATTAGTTTAACTGTTTTGATAAGAATATTTTATTGTTATTAACAACATTGAAAAGTTCTTGCTAAATTAAACCATTATAGTATCGTTTTTTTACACTTAACTTGGATGAAACAGTATCCAAACACCAAAAACAATTTTTATTAAAAATTTTTCACGATATGTCAAAAATATTTACATTGATTTTCATGTCTATTACACTCATTTTCATACTTATCGGAAAATGAAAATTACTAGTTTGAATGACATTTGATATTCCTCTGATAAATTAACGTGATTTTTTTGTTATTCCGAGAAAAATTGTAAAAAAGTCACTGTCAGAATATTCATTGTTTTTACAATCACATTTTTTCCTTTTTAATAGTGTCTACTCTTTGGTGAAAATCACAACGAAGTGACATTGTTATTTTTTAAAACTATCAATATTGTAAAAAATATCTTAAAAATGTCAATTGAAACTGATAGATTTGACATTAAAAATTGACTCATGTTAACGTAAATTAAACATTTAGTTTATTGTGTCGATTTATAATTGCATTTAATTAAATTGTTTAATTACCATTTCATGAAGACTGATGCAAAAAATTATTCTCAATAACATGTGTTTTCAAAAAATATCTACACTGAGAAAATTTTTTTATAGATTTTACTGAGCGACCCAGTAAATTTTACTGGGACAGTTCAGTAATGCGGAACCATATGCGCCCGCGTAAAATATTCACTTTAGAAGATATGAAAAATGTATATATTTCTCAGATTGTCAATACCATTGATCAGTAAAAATAAGTAATAAAAAATTGAATTGAATTAAATACTATTTCTTAGTTTTTATTTACCCAGTAAAATTTCTACAGATAGAAAAATTTTTTTTTACCCAATAATTTTTTCTTGGTTGCCCAGTGAATTCTACTGCGCACGCGTATATAGTCCTGCATTACTGGACTGTCCCAGTAAAATTTACTGGGTGGTTCAGTGAAACCTAAAAAAAAATTTTCTCAGTGTAGTTGCTATTGTCTTCAGCTACGAAATTATAAAAAAATTTGACTTGAATATGCATAAACACTGTAAATCCAAGTATTCAGCAACTAAACACTTAAAATGTTTACAATGTTAAATATCATAAACATTCCATTGCATTTTTTGTAGACGACTTTTAAACGTTTCTTGCCGTTTACCAAAATTCAATAGTTTGTTTATGGTGTTCCACATTGTAAACACTTAGGTGTTTAATCATTAAACACTTTAAGTGTTTCATCACTAAACACTTGAATGTTTCCGGATTTGCAGTGAAAGCTTCTTTGATACACAATCAAATTAGTACGTTTGTAAGATAAATTTTACTTTTTTATAGAGCGATTTATAGACCTAATTTTAATATATTTTTCTTTTTTTGGAAATACAATAAATCACTAGAATCCTGTTTTAACCGATTAATTAAATTCAAAAGAAATTGAAGACAACTTTGTTCTAATTATTCTACCTGAAATCATAATTATCCAAAAATTTTTATTTAATATACCAAGTAGCCTAACTTCCTCATTTGGCTTTTTCATAAACCCAACCCTTTAATTTCCAAAATATTCTATGAGTTAGAGATACTATATAAAGGATTACAACAAGGACTTAGAGTATCCGATAATCCTCAACTGGACGTAACAAGAGATGAACATGCTGTACTTGTTAATGATTTATGACTAATGTAGTTGAACGAGGCATTTAGTAAACTGAGTTTACGATTAAACTTCCAGTCGAAAATCCTCCGAGACATAAATTCAACATATGCCGTATGTGGATGAACGAACATTAGCTATATGTACTAAATGGCAGGGTCACGCTTTTATCGATTCTCATTCTGCAGCTACCACGAGTGTTAATCATCTCATACAGACTCGAAATACATCACTAAACTAACCGATGCAGAGCCGAATTACATGCTGTGATTTTAAATACTGACTCTAGTTTTATTTTGAAATTAGTTGCACATCCAGAACTAAACATTCCGTCTCTCTGATGGTGATGTCTTTAGGAGGAATCGTAAGCTATATTTCATCTGAGGATCAATCAAGTCAAGGCGCCGACGGGTCCAGCCAAAAGGTCGATTAGCATTGACAGGACATTATTGATGGTTTTGCGGTATGCTTGCAAACTTCTTGAGAAGTTCTTCCTTACCGTCACAATAATGCTTTTCATCGCAAGCGATAAAAAAAATTAACGAGCGATCTGTATTCTAATGAATTGCATTGAAAAACTGATGATTAAAGTTAAACTCTTCAAAAGCAAAAGTCTTCATTGAAACTTTTACTTACTTTATTATATTTATTATTCAGGTATTTATATACGTGTTGGTCATCATTTTTCTGATTCACTAATATGCAAATCAGTCACACTTTATTATTCTGTAAATTTTTATACAATCATTCTGCTTGATAAAATTATTAATGCACTCCATTGCCAGCATCTCTATTGCATTAATTAGTACCCCGGTAAATTTTTATCACTTTGACGTTCTAATTATTTTTAAATTCTGGTTTTATTCAGTACTAATTCAATGCATTTCGAGTTATAAATATAGCTTTAATGTGATACTGTTTTCTTTATACAGCACATCGGAATTATTCAAAATAATGGTTTTATTAATAACTCAATTTTGTCTAAAATCTTAATAGCTTCGCTATTAGAATAGAACTGCATCCTAGGGAGATGTCAATAATTGATTGACGTTTAATTAATAATATAATTCATCATGAAATCACACAACTGATTAAAAATAATATGGTTAAAAAATAATCTCGATTTTAATAAATAACAATGATAACGATAAAATATTTATCAGACAAATATTCTGTACTAAGTTACACTGCAAATCCAAGTGTTTAGCAATTAAACACTTAAAGTGTTTACAGTGTTGAACATCATTAACGAACTATGGCAATTTTGTAGACGACTTTTAAACGTTTCTTACCATTTACAAAAATGCTATAGTTTGTTTATGGTGTTCCACATTGTAAACACTTAGGTGTTTAATCATTAAACACTTTAAGTGATCCATCACTACACACTTGAATGTTTCCGGATTTGAAATGTTATCTATGGGTGATATTATCAACAGACTCATAGAAATAAATTTATTATAAATTCATTATTTATATCTCCGGCGTTAAATATAGTGTTAGAGGAATAATGTTCAGGATACAGTAAATTTACATCATGTCTAAACAACTCATGTCAAATAAGACACAAACTCTTCTTTCAGAAAATTACTCCATCGCACTTACAATCGAACAGATCAGATCTCTCATGATATTTGTTGTTTCATTGCTTGGAAAGCCTTCAGGGTGTTGCAATGGTACATGGCTTGGTACACGAGTGAGTGTGTTTCGTCTTGCGCACATGGCAAATACGATCTATCGATCGATAGCGATGGTTATCGACGCAAGTCGCCTCTGTCTACCAGAGTGCCATTAATATGATCTATGCTTCAGCTCCCGATGGCTACTGATCTTACCAGATGCAATCTCCTTGCAGAATGGAAGATAAGATGCCCTAAGGAAACGGATAGTCTCTTTCTCTTTCTGTCTGGATGGCTGCCAATGTAACTTATACATATACATTACGTCTCAAACATTTCTTATAACCCGAAAAGTATTGCCGATCGTAACATATGACGGAAAAAATTCATTTGCATTCCAATACACGCTACATGCGACGATTCGACTTTGAAATCAACCATGATTAAAGTCTGAATAAAAATATGGTAAATTCTTCTTAATTGGTTTTCTAAATATTTAATCCACTAACGAAATTGATGAAATGATATTCATCATTTATAAATGGAACGAGTATAATACATTTAACTTACGTTAATTATTATGGCGGTTTTTATCCTTCATTTATCGAGGCAATAATTTTAAGACAATCCATTCAATAAATTATTATTAAAAATGTTTGATTTACATTTTATGTTATGGTATGTTTCAAATATTCAGCGAATGATTTTAATGTATACCAAGATTTGTTGATGAAATTTTATATTGCATAATAAGGGAATAAACAATCATTTATTCATTTATTAAGATAACGATTTTTGGTGTATCTGTAATAGGCGCTAAAATAATTAGCGTAGAGTTTACAAGACTATTAAACACTGCTTCAGAATTTATTTATGTTTTCAGATGACATATTCTAATGTGATCACCAACAGAGAGGAAAGAGCTAAAATCATTTAATAAACTGGGAAAGCCAGAGGAGGAAACAACTTTAGAACAACTCGTCGAGGATTGGCCACCATAGATGGTACGATCAATCGATTGATCGATCGAGTTCTCATTTTCTCCTCCCAAGTTGCAACTTGCCACCTTCACCTGTCTATACACTTGGACAAACAGAGTAAAATAACTGACTTTAAGTAGACTTTTTTCCTTCATGTCATGTAAGACACGTCGAGGTGTTCGCATGTGCATAAACAAATAATGCATGTGCACTAAAGAAATCAAACGACACGTGATTCTCTTCTTGAGATAGTCTTAATGCCGAGTCATTGCTATTTGGTACAGTGATGGTAAGAGCTTCGTCGACACTTTGAATTATCATATCGATCTAAGTAGATAAATTCCATTCGCACATTCGACACTTGATAAAAATGAAATAAAAATGTAACATGACATAAAACACTTGAGAGTTGTTCAAGAGTGCATGTTCCACTTCATGTTTTAGTTGGCTCGATGATGGTCATATCTTCAAGGTGTGTCGTAGAATAAAATGACGATACTCTTCGTGCATTCCTTTACCGTGTGAAAATGAATGGTGGTCATATATACCCATACTGTTCGTTGCCAAAAGGACACGAAATACCACCCAGGTGGTGGACAATCAAGTATTACAGCACTTCAAAGTGCATGTAGATACATTGTGGTTCGAGTGTCGCGAGAGCCCTCGGCTCCCTATGGCCCAGGCCTAATACAAAATTTACGATGAATCCGTAATGACCCATGACGCTTGAAGAAGAAGAAGAAGCGACCCGCCTACGTAGCTTCGGACTGCGAGAAAAGTGTTTCTACCAAACGGACCTACATCGAAATCATGTTCGACTCTCAGCTATTATAAAGAGAGCCTGTATGATAAAGAGATTAATCGGATTTAATTCTTAGAAAGTTACTGGCGTCCTACTCTTTTACTGACACGTCAAAATGCTTGATCAGCCATATGGTTTGTCAATTACGCAATAATATTCAATGTGCCCTTGAGAGTAAAGGATAATTTGTGGAGCTAATGATTAAAGTGCTAAAACAAAAAATTATTTTAATGAATATAAAAAAGATAACTTAAAAAAAACGAATATTCAGAGATATTTGAAGAATTATTTTGGAAGAAATAAACATTTTCTGAAATTCAAAAAAGTTTATTTTTATTATTTTTATGCTCGTAAACCGCTCTTTGCCTCAACGTAAATTTGGCAAAATTAGTGAGAATAGAAAAACAAAGCTAACATTTTATACATTAATTTATGAACAACTTTCAAAACTTCTACTTCTCAGTTTGCTTCGAAAACTTCTATCAAACTTCCCTAAAATTATCCTAGAGCTTCCCTATAAACGTATGTAACATTAATGAATTTTTGGAGTTTTTCATCATAGATTTGAACTGTTACCATCTTTTATGTGATAAATTGAAAAAATTATGAATAATAAAGAAAAATTGGTTTTGCTTAATCACGAAAAGGAAAGAAAATTTCGAAGCATTTTAAATCTTATAAATATTTAACATATTCCATTCAAATCTAATCAAAAATCCAGACAAAATATCCATCTGTCAAAAGTCTTCAAGTTTGTACAACCCAACAATTTGTCGCTTCTCATCTTGACGATCTATCGTCAAGATGTTCAGCGGATTATTTTACATGTACTTTCTTTTCTTTTCCACCGCACGTCGTCGACGCTTGTTCCTAGCACGACCTTTTCAAGATAAATAATTGATGACTGCTGCATAGGGTAGAGATGCTGCCACCCAAAACCCAACTGAAATAAATAAAAAAAAGAGAATGCAAAAAATGATTATGAATGCAACAAACGTTTAAGAGAAAAAACGTCCGAAGGTGTGGTTAAAAAACGCTATATCGATGAAGACAATAAACATCAAAGAAATTTGAAAGATTGACTGTATAGAGAAAATCAAGAGAGAAATGTAATTAACGAAGAGGCTGCCTGTGGATTGAGGTATTGGAAATTAGAGGTGCGTAGGTGTATTAAAGAAATACAAGAGAATGTAATCATGATAGAAGATACCAAATGAATATTAAGATTACTTAGTGAAGACGTAAATAAGCAAAATGAAGAAATGGAAAATTAGATTTCTAAGATGAAAGACTTGACGACTAAAACTGTTGGACAATTAACGGTTTAAAAAACAGACATGAAACAGAGTTGAAAGGCTTTTGAGAGAACAGAATCGATTCACCAAACAAATGACTCAGTTATACTGAACTCTTTCTCCTATTCTTCTTCTGTTTCCAATTGTTTTTTTACTCTCGTTTTTCTGCTGCGACTGCAAGGCGTTTTAATAGTCCCGTTTGCTGAGAAGGTTCAGACTAAGGACAAGAAGCGAAGCGAAATAAAAGGGCCGCGGTAGCAAAAAAAGAAGACGAAGAAGTAGTAGACACCATGAATTGAAAGAAAAATTGAGAAAAAAAATGTAAAATAAAAATCCAAATGAACGTATGGCCACCGTGAAGGGCGTGATAGGGTGTGGCCAAATTTGTTAGGGGTTGCATTCACTCGGATTTATATTTCATAAATTATCCTGTGCGCGAGAGTACTGGAGCATTCAAACGAGATACAACCTAACTTCAAAGACCCTTTGAATCACCTCTCGGCCGCGCATTTTATTACCAAACATCGTTATATTCCTCGCTACGTTAAAGATTGGTCATTCTAGTGTAATTTATTTCTTTTTAATTATCGATTATTGTATTATCGTCAATTTATCGTTTCAAAATTTTGTCATGTTGAATTCTAGTGTCAATACTAGAATGACTTAAGACTTTACTTGAAAAAGTCTAGCTTGGGTGTGGTTGGTATTTTTTGGGGTTGATTTTTACTCAAATTTATTTTCCATAAATTACTTAGGATCACTTAGAAACGGAACACGAATGTTTAATTCAAATGAGTCACCGCCCTTACGACATTTTGGGACGCCCTAAGTGTTCCTGAAAGACGCCTGCACATGAAAAACATGTTAAACTGAAGTTCTTTACTGATTTTATCACAATCATCACATCTCCCCTGTGGTCTCACCATCGATTCCGTATTTCTCCGTAATACTTAACAGTCATTTAGGTTTCATGAAAATACCAGAATAATGTTTTGTTTAACTCTAACATAATGAAATTAAGATAAAGACACATAATTCGACAGTTAACAGGTTTAGGTAAAAGAAAAGATATCTTTTTTACGGTTATCTACAAGGAAAAAAAATTTTTGTTGGAAAAAGATGCAATAAAATTCCTGAAAGTTAATGGAATAACTAAAATAAAATTTATAAATAATCAACTAGTTTAATATTTATGAATTTCCGTTTAACATCATTTTTTATTGCAATTATTTTTTTTTTTATTTTTAGAAACACATTGAAAAACAAAAATAAAAAAAAATATAAGCATGAAGAAGTCTCAAGTAAGTTGTTGAATAAAGAATTAAATAATCAATAAGATAAAAATCTTGCTTTTAAATTGCTTTTAGACTCATAAATATTTTTTTATCCATACGATGTAGGAATTATATAAATTTTCTGGTGGTAATGACACATAAATTAACTCTGAAATGCTTTAAAATGGAAGTCCTAGTGTTCGATTAGATTTATCGATTACTTATTTGCTACTTAATGTTACTTGTGAAAATCTATGTGTTGTTAAAAGCCTTCTAATAGGCATAAAAGAGCACATCTAACAAAGTCATAGAGCTCACATAATTGTATATCTCATTCAATATTCAAAAGATGCGCATGTACATCCTTGAATCTCAGAATTTAAATAACTCTGTCATTCGCATCAAGTTACATTTTCTTAAAAATTCATACTTTTAACTTGAACTTGTAATGTCACATGTTTAAACTATTTTAAGGCACATGAATTTCTCAAAAAGACCTTTTATATCTTCCAAAAAAAAACTTGCTCTGGTTGAAACATAAAATAATTTAAGTACTCCAAAACCTGAGAAAGTTAATAAACATGGATGATAACTTTTCAAAAGCTAAAAAAAATTAATAAATAAATTATTTTTATAGTTTATAAATGAAAAAGTTAGTACTAAGAATAAAAAATGAAATAAACTAAAAATATTTTGAAAGAATTCTTTCTTGTAATTATTTATATATGATAATTTATGAACCATAAATTATTTCGATGTTATGAGATTATCATAACGCAAAAATAACTTTAATAAACTTAATGACATAATACAGCGTGTATGCAAGATGATTAAAAGCAGTAAATAGTGTCATTTATAATTCATCGATAAAAATAATGAGAGCGTAGGAACAATGATTAAATCATCCATTGTAATCTTACAAGCATGCATTGTCGCACAGTAAAATTACCTACATGTTTAAGCAGGAGAACATCTTGTATTGATACGGTAATTTCTCGAACGAGCACATGAATTTCTTGATTCATTTTTTTCTTACATTTCTTACATACGCAAGAGTGGACCTGTAATTGAAAGCTGTTACGCTTGGTATTTTATGGTTTTGTCCTGGAGGCATGCAAAACTTCATTTTTAAAGTCTCAAGCGTTTCTTAAACAGAGAATCAGCCAAGTATAAGTAACAACCACCAGAAATCCAAGCAGTCTAATTAAAACCAACTAAATTCATCAAATTTGTCGTTAAAGCGATGCCATAGCGTTAAATATTATCCCTTGAGGAATTATAAGATAATAATGATTCTACCATGACACAACAACTTATCAAACAAATAAAATTATAATTGAAATCGACATTGATTGACCAATTGATCTGTTGAATCATCCTCAGGTTTCATCATTTGTGATACCTATTGATATTTGCTGTATCAATATTTTCAGTATCGATATTATAAAAGATCCAAATTGATTTTTAATAGAGGAATACAATAGGTCTATCATCTTCCTACGCATCAGATCAATTTCCCATTGTCATAAACAAATTAGAAAATGTTCTATTCAATTAATATTCTATTAAGACACCAATCATATTTTCAGTATAAAAATAAAATGTGAATCAATGAAAAGTTTTTTTGTAATAAATATATGAAACTATTCCACAAATAACTTGGATATAATTTATAAGATAAATTTTATAAAAAAAAAAAATTGAATTTTATCTCCAAGACTATAATTTAAATTTAAGAAATTCTTAAGCCCTTGCTATCCATTTTTCTAAATTAAAATTCAATATTTAATAACTCTGGTTTCATTACCAGTGTTACTTAACTTCAAGAATTTTAAAATAACAATTTATTGATCTCATTTTTTCGGAACATACTTTTTTTACATATTGTGCAACCGTATAAGGTAGTCAGTATATTTAAAAGCCAATTGAACCATAATCATTCATTATTTTATTTATAAGAATCAAATATACATATTCACCGTTACTTTTATTGACATAAACGATTGATATCTCTGAACAGGTATATATAAGACCGGATTTCGAGCATGATCGAAAGTACTTAAATTTATTTGCTCTGGAGGCGCTTGGGCATCCCATTAATTTCAAGCCATGTTTCGATTTTTACGGGGGTGCCTGATCGTCAGTTACTGAGTTCATTTGTTTTTCATTCTCTCACCATGTCAATTAGCTCCTAAATTGGTTTGGGAACTGTTTCCAGTTATCTTAGACTCTTTTAGCTCTGAAGAACCCACATATTTTTTCTTCTTTTCTTCGTGATAAGAAGAATAAAATAAAATAAAAATCCTTTCCTGGCACGAGCGAGAATAAAAAGAGATAGAAAATGGTACTTTCGCTGCTTCAAAGAACCTTCGATTATCCCTTTGAACTCTCAAATGACCTTTCTTTCGTGAGTCAAGATTCTCGGAAAGAAAAATGTGTTTCTCTGGATGGAAGCTTGGGAGTTGAGAAAAAAGAAGCTGAGGCGCCTGGCACGGTTTGTTTCATCAAGTGCCGCTCAATCAGCCTGACAATGAATCTCACCTTTGCCTTTTCTTGACGCTCGTAAAGACGTTATTACAGTTATTATGACGCTTACTCTGTTATTGAAGCCATTATCCTTTAATGCGAGAAACGAGGATCAGTACTTGTAGGAATTTTTTCCACGATTATTCCTTCACTTTATATGAATAATCATTTAATATTCCAGATGCGATAATAGATTTAATGCCAGACTATAATAGGAAACGTTTAGACTCCTGTCAATAATAAATTAGATTGAAGAATAATTCGAAAGGTTCAGTTTTGATAAATAAAATAAACTTGTTCTATTGATGAAATTGGTGGATTAGATGGAAAAAAAGATTAAACGAGTTTAAGGAAATAAAATGAATAAATTGAAAAATTTTGTAAAACTTCCAAAGTTCATGAAGACTTACTGTAAACTATACTGCACTAAACTTTTTTCTATTTTTGTTATAACTTAGGAGAGTAACGAAAATAGTTGACGACCCAATAGTGCATCAACTGAGTAGAGTGAAGAAAGTTACTTAGGTGCTGAAGTGGATTGGATGTTAAAAGCTTTTATAGGATAAAAGAGTCGTTCGTGCTTCTCTTATTTATTTTTTTTTTTCACTCCCATAAAGCAATTACCTGCGTGTCAAAGACATATTTGTAAGAAGTATCATTAACCTAATTTTCAAAAAAAAAAATTTAATAAATAATCAAGTAATATCAATCTCCATTAACCTGAATTTTACTAAAAATGATTTGATTATCGGGAAGAGCATCCGATAATATTTGCATACTGAACTTTCGAGTTGGCTGATTTATTAAAAATGTCCATTGAACATCGCGTATTTTTTTTCATGTGTGTTTATTGTTCTCTGGCGTCGACGATAAATGGTCGGTAGCCATTGGATCGAATGCCACCTACAATAAGTAACGAGAAAAAGAATAAAAATAACAATAAAAAAATAAATATCGAGAAAAAAATGCAAAGCTGAGCCTCCATGATCAATTTTTCACCAGTATAACTTACAAAGCGTGGATAATATGCATCTCACTGGTTCGGTTTCTCGCAATCAGCCGCCTACCTGTATAGTGGCAACTCTCACATCGCATGTAATATCATAAGAATCATACAAGGAGTCTGGTAAAATACCAGAGAATACACGAGATCATGGGCTAATCCCCCTCAAGCACAAACCCCGTCGTGTAAAAAACTTTCATGTCGGGACAAATGACGAGGGCGCGTTGAAACGTGCCGTTATAAATTGCAATTACTCCGATAGCGACTCTCCACGCTGTGTACATCGAGAACTCTCGTAAGTGTCAACCCAAGACGACTGAGAATCGAGATCCGGTCCGCAATCGTTATATTCTCGAACCAGATACCAAGTAGAAACGATTTGTCAGATGATATTCGATATACCTCCAGCTGAATAATTCTCTATAGGTAGTCTACTACTTCCTTCAGCAATAGATTTATATATAAATACATTCCACATTATAAATAATCTAACCATTTCCTCCAAGTCTTAGAATACTACTCCATAACTTTGTTACTCCAAAACAAATAATTATTTTTAAATTCCTCACATGATCTAGTTCCCTGAAAATTTTAATCTTAATTTAAAGCGAAGGAGAAAGTTGGTTTAACAAAGTCAAAATTTTTAAATTTTCATCGAAATTTGAGAGGAAATGTCTATCAGTGTGCGGACAGATCTTTCATCGATAATATCTCGATAACAGCTAGATGGATTTGGATAAACTTTTTCTTGATATGTCTTAAGGTAATTTGAGACTCTAAGCCATGTCCGAGATATTTAGAATAATATAATAAATATTCGGAACAAGATAGTCTAGGATTTAAATCCAAGAGAATCAATCTATCTACAAGTTGTTTTAGGATTAAGAAATCCTCCCACTTATATTTTCTAAACAGAATCATTATGGATCAATGCGAATTCTAATATGCACCTAAATCATCTAGAAACGAATGATTATGTAAGAATCCATAAAAGTAACTATCTTGGTATGTTAATGAGATCACACATACCTAATGAATAATAAAAAATTTCAAAGATAAAGAACAATATTGCTTCTGAGGTCAGTAATGTTACATTATCAAACATATGATCAGAGATATGATAAAGTTTATTCATTTCCCTGCACCATTCTCATTATTTTATCATATCTTAGATCATATTTACCTGCTAATAAAATAACTAACCTAAGCACATATTGTTTCAAACAGTTCCCTTTATTATGCAGTGATTTGTTCACTGGCAATTAAAGTCTGGAGTCTGAGATATTTCACTCATAGCCGTAAGCTAATACAAGAATATTTATGGAAAAAATCGGAATGAATTTGACTTTAGATGTTGATCAAGCGAACGAATGGCCTTTGTAAGTCTGCTCGAGGAATCTTGTCCGAAGGATTAATTTACTCTCCCGCACGGATTACACGTAAGTCGAAACGAGATCGATCTTCTCGCCCACTCTCGGCAAATCGAGGCTATGCTCTCTGCCCTCAGATCGCTTTGATAGCTATCAATGCTCCATAACACTCTTCCTTTTTCTTCTTCTCTAGTTCACCTCTTTCTTCTCTCTGTAGCTTATCTACATCTTATAGATCATATTTTCTCTCATCGATATCTCTGAGACAACAATAATTACCGCCTATCAATGTCGGTCTTATTGTGAACAATAGGCGGATAAGCCAAAGTGACATTAACCCCCCACACAGTGCCTGTAATTTTTAATATCCCTTTGAAGCTTAGCAAGAAAAATAGTGCACTATACAGATCTGCGAAAAAAATACCTCATGCATGGATACACCTGGTCAATTATGCGCACTCTTTAGGCGTGTCTTTAGCGCGCGTGCGAGCTAAACGCACTAAGAAAATTTGCGTAGGTAGCGTCAAGTATTATGACCGAGCTCGCAGATATTCTGACGAGTCGAATCAGCACAACTAAACACTCAGTATCACTATGGTACCACGCATATCTTGGCCAACAGCTTTTTAGCATTGAGGACTGCGTCATATAAAGAAATTTCTTCCAACATTCAAATGATCTGTGGGCGAGTTCGGTGAACAAAACCAGGTGACGCAGGTTGCTTCTTTTCAATCCGTAACAGCCAGAGAAATGGGTTTACGATAAGGAATTTATAAATAGATTGAATACAAGAGAGAGAAAATATCTATTGCATTATTCTTCGAGTTATTTATCTCAGTAAGCTTGGAAATTGAGTGTAACAATGAGATTAGTGGATAATGCTTTCATCTGAAAGTTTCTTCAAAGATTGTTGGTGAAGAGAAATGTTTCATAAAAAATTATCGATTTATAAATATCTTATAATATGTCGAAGAGAAGTTAGAAGTCAAAGTTAGTTTGAAGATGGTTATTATATTAATGTTCAAGAATTTATAATAGTCATTTTGTTGAAGATGGCTAAGAATGAATTTTTTATCAAGCCAACTATCATTGAAAGGTTGTAATTTAAAGTTAATATCTTTTTAAAACAATGTCACTGCTCATCACACAACATAAATATTAGGTGATAGTTAATGGTAACCGGAAAAGTTGAAATATTTCTTTTTTTCAAATTAATTGAAACAAAAATATTTGAAAAAGTGATTGATAACGTTATCTTGTCATTTTAATTGAAAATCGTGGACTCTCTTGTTTCTTATTTACTTCCCATTACGTTAAAAGACTAGTTATATACCACCAAGTGTTTATATCAATTTGCCAACCAGATTATTGTAGAAATAAATTCTCACGATCGTTAAATATAGACTAGTTGTAATGGGAAAATCTTTTTCGAGTAAGCATCCTCGATAATACGAACCGGTACTCTAACGGTCAGTCAGAGACGTTACAATAGATTGGACCCGTATGACTAGCTGACGACAGATATTTCGAAACTCAAGGAAAACATGGTTCCTTGTAATATTATATTTTCTCTTGTAATATGTCAATAGCTTGTTTCTTTTCAACAACTATAACGTAAACTCAGTGAAGTAAAAATATTTTTAAATATTTGACGTTTTAATCTGCACCTTGGAAAGTAGGACGCGCTAATATACTGACGCTTGCAGAGTTGAGAAAAAAAATTGTGCAACGGGGCTGTTCATCGGACGTTATAAAATATCGAGATTAAACGATCGAATCTGCCTGGCGGCAGAAGTGTCATGTTGGTGAGCAGCATGACCAACACCTCATCGTTGACATCAACCCGACGCTGTCGGCGAATTAAAACGATCGCGACTGGCACTGATATTCTTGTCGGTGGAGACTAAGAGTGATTTATCGAAGACTAAGTCCAAGGGAGTGAAGCCCTGGGCACTCTAATCGAAATACTCTGAAGTGTTACTTCTTTTTACAGTTTTTCTGTATAGTATATCATCGTCATGTTACTCCAACATGTTTGACACTACTCATTTCCATCAACGTTTATCAATATGATTGCTAATACTCAATGAATATCAATTTTTAAAAATAGAAAATATTACAGTCGTGACCAAAATTAATTGAACGACTATAAACGTAATGGCTAAACAAATTATCTAACTGTCATGAAGTAGTTGAAGATTTTTGTAAAATAGTCTATTAGTATCTGTTGGATTATTGCATAAGTATTTAATTAATTAAATTAAATAAAGTAATTAATTTATTGTCGTATTTTAAGAGTTGAATTATTGGCTTACGTTATATTGAAATTGTAAAGAAAAACCGTATATAGCGACTGGAAAAATTAAATAAGTAATTAGATAAAAGGTTTAATGTTATTTTAAGAAGTTAATTTATTTCAGAAATTATAAACCAACAAGTTAGTCTGAATGTTTGCAGCTATTAAGAATATATTTTATGAATGCAATAGTGATTTATTTTGATGTTTATAAATTTGTTATAATTTATAAGATTATTCTTTTTAATTATGAAAATGATTTTTAGTAATTAAGAAATGTCAATTTAAATAAAATAATATTTATTAAAATAAAATAGTTTATTAACTATAAAGATATAAATGAATATTTTAATCTATGCAAATTAATGTCCTTCATGAAGGAAACTACTACACGTAAACCTAATTGAATTTTTCTGGTTTGATATAGTAATTCAAATGTCTGCTACTTTACTTATAATTTTGTACTTTATTTATAACACTAATTAATTAAAACATTTACCACAATGTAAAAAAAATACCAATCTCATTACTATTCATAATAAAATTAACATTTTCAAATAGCAGACATTCGATTGAATTCTGTTCGACATGACTTTTGACCACGACTGTAAAACTTGCATATCAAGTTGAAAAGAATGAAGAAAACTCACCTCTAACAACCGCATTAAGTCGATCCAAGTTCGCCAGAGTAAGTGGTACAGGGCCAAAGTGCATCACGATCTTTCCCAAATCCTTATGTTTTCCAAATCTGGAGTCATGCCGGCCCATGAAAATGCCAGTATAACTTCTCCTCACGTAAGATCCGCAAGTGTCGTTGAGTGTGAGACTCATCGTGTTGTTGAGATTACCTTTGATGGCACGTTTTACCCTCACGTGAAGCTCATTCGCCTTCAGCTCCTTGATCTTTCCTGTGAAGATATAATCCGCCTGATGGATCTTTGCCAAGAATACGCTCTCATTTTTGATCGCCGCCGTGAGATTTGCACGACACTCAAGGTATTCTTTTGTTGTACTTGAGAAAGCAGCAAAAATGCCGCAAAAGATGACGAGAAGAGTTCTCCAAATCATTTTACAGGAAATTTTCACTTTTTTTTGCTCTTCTTATCCAGTAGCTAAAAAACAATAAGTCAATTATTTATTGGAATAAATAATGAAAGAACAGCGGGTTCTTTACTACTTAGAATCTTCTTTTCCTCTCTTGAAAACCACTCGAGACACGATCAAGGGCAGACCGTTGCTTTTCTGTTTGCACGACGCGTAACAACGAGCCAACACATTGCTGACGGTTCCTTATAGTCACTTATATTAGTGCTTTACGACGCTCGATCGAGATACCGCGCTTGTCCAGCGTCTCTTCTAAATGGAAACGGGTCCGCGACGCTCTTGAGCAACAGGTTGGCGCCGTTCTTCTACCCACGCCAACGTGAGCCTTGCCAATATCAAGCCCCCTCGTTTCGCGCGATGTTTTCAATCGTCTTGTCGATTTGATCGATTTCTAAACCAATATCACGATTTCTCAACTCAAAACATGACAAACATTGTCAAACTCTTCACTTCTACATCGTAACAACATCTCGGATTAATATTTCTCAGAAACAAAATCAAGACAAGATACTCACTGAACATTTAATTAATCACTTCTATCCTAGTTATGTTAAATTCACTTTCATTTTCACATTTCTGAGAATAGAATTAAAAAAACATACCACAAAAATGAGGATAAATTTTTTTCTGATGAAGAATATTGTAAATAAGTATTGTTGAAACCAATCAAAAATTCTAGTGAAGGGTTAAAAAGGTAGATAAAGCCAATGACATAGCATAAAAACATCTAGAGAGCACTTAGTAGACTTTTAATTCTCTGCAAGGCTGTATAAGTCACCTCTCGCAGGTGTTCGTTCATTTGAAAGGCGACAAGTCACCGAGACATCTGATCAAATCAAATGGTCCAGTTGATTAGACTTCAACTCGTTTGCTTTTCAACTTTTTTTTATCACCAGTCCAATGCAAACAAATAGAATCTAAATGAATATATATCATTTATATATTGTTAGTGGAATTTAGTGACCATTAACTGATGAAATAAATAATATCTCATATACTAATTGACTTTACATTTTTATTTTAAATAGCATCTAGTAGACACTTATAGTTCAGAAAAGACACTTCTTAAGGACGTAATTAACTTTCACCAATTGCGTAGATACTTGAAGTTTTTCTCAGCCACTCAAATTATTCACTGATTACTTGAAAACATGATGAGTTGGTCTAGGGTTTTGTCACGCGGGAACCAACAAGAGAGTTTAAATTGCACCGTCATTGTTGTCAGACTCCCAAACATTCCTTCTTTTTCGGTTTTTATTTTTACTTCGACAACAACACCTACGACCACGATTTTAAATTATTATTTCTGATAGGTATCATCTAAGAATATGCACAGTGGCTTCTAACTTGCTGAAGAACAACACTACAGGGTAAAAAATTACCAGCCGCGAGAAACCACAAGTCGTAAAATTTCGTAGAACGATTGTAATCTCACTGGAGACACTGTAAAGTGTCCAACCACTAGAGATTTCCACTTTTTTTAAACCATCACTACCAAAAAACCGAACAATAACTTGTTTTCCTACCTTGATAAGCTGATGAAAAACAATCCTCACTATTCGTATTCACTTTTACAATGATTAATAACCGAATCCAACATACCTATCATCACTAATTCGCCCATCAATTTCAGGTAACATGAATCTCTAGACTCATTTATTTCCACTGAAACAACCACGGCAGATTCTATCAAAACTGTTGAATAATTTTGATAAAAACGTAATGTTTATCATCAAATACGTCAAGGATTATTATAGTATAAATATTAAAAAAATGATATTAAAGTTGATTAGCATGTCAACGTTGTCAATAAGCTGTCACTGAGTAGACAGGACTGGGTATTCGAACTATCATTCGCGCTTATCCACTATCCATAAGACTTCCACTTTATTCACAAGGTATGAGCGCGCTCTGTCGCTCCTCGCGTTCGTCTCACGATCTCGAAGCAGTGGTTGGTGGTGGTTGGTCGCGTGGAGGCACGCGCTTGACTGTGGAGCCAAGTCTAAGTGTGGATGCTGCAACTACAACGTGTAGGCGTTCAAGTTGGGACCGATCGAGCGAGAGGAAAAAAAGAGATAAAATATCATGTGGAAAGAAGGAGTGTGACAGAGATAAAAAAAAAATACTCCCACTATTCCCTTGTCAGTGGAGTGTATCCACACGTGAGTTGAAGACGCATCATGTGTGGGTGATGTTGGCACACTTACCGGCAACGTAAAACCTTCGAGGTATAAGCCATCCTCCTAGCACTGACTCAGGCGCAGTAGCTTGCATCAAACCGCGAAGTTGACTCGCGTGTACACATGCGCGATTGCGGTGACACCTTGCACCAACAACTTCCAAGAAGATAAGACCATCTAATCGATATCTGCTTAACGAGCT
Source organism: Chelonus formosanus (assembly GCA_028641665.1). NCBI lineage: Eukaryota > Metazoa > Arthropoda > Insecta > Hymenoptera > Braconidae > Chelonus > Chelonus formosanus. The sequence goes on along the minus strand of CM054003.1, from coordinate 7,087,549 downwards.
ATAATTTACCAGAGTTATTATCATCGATAATGACTCTCTGGATCTCCAGTTGATATCGTCTCGACTTTGCAATTGATTTCCATCGATATTCGTCACCATCAACATCATCTAGAAAAGAAAAAAAATAAAATATTAATGGAAGAGTAATTATTAATTTCCAAAATTACATTAATTTATAGAAGATAGTTATTGAATAATTATAACAAATTTTTTAATAAAACGAAATGAATATTCATTTATTTATGTATCTTTTGTGGGAAAGCACATTATTAATTTCAACTTTCTAAATGATTCTATCAACTCATTTGATTTCTTGATCTTTTAATGAGCGAAATAAATTCAAAAATAACGATTTTAATTACAATGTACTGAGCTGTGAATATATCATTAAGTGATCATAAAAGTCAAAGGGTTAAAGTTTCACTTTGGATGATAAATTTGCGAAAAATTATTACATCTCCCATTTTTGATCTCTCCTTATCTCATGAGCAATCAATAATGCATGTAAAATAATTTTTATTATTAAAAAAAAATTAAATTTTCTCTATGCAAACTCTACAGATCTTCATTGCATATTGCAATACATGCACGAAAGAGAATCTTCTTAAGACCCACGCGGCCTGACACGAGATCGAACGATACAAATCAGCTCGTCGTAGGTACAAGTTCCCTAATTGAGATCCATGCAAATAAGGTTTGCTAATATTCTTCCAAGTAACTTTTTCTTGATGGTAACACGCAAGCAGAGCTCAAGTATTAGTATGAATCATCCCTAAGGCTTTGCATCAGTGATGACCAAACGTTTAACATTGAAGTAAGCAAAATTAAATTAAGCGTCTGCACGTTTTTCATCGACAAATTATAATCTCAGTGTAGAACTGAAGCGCGGGTGCAGATGCTTGGAAACTGACTCGACGACGTCTCGATGAAAATGAGTTATGGCAAACGTCGCCCCAGGTTCTTAGCTCGGTATAGTACCAGAGATCTCTTCTCTGCTACATGAACGAGAATACGGGGAAAAGGAAGAACAGTCTGGGACTTAAACGCTCGCGTGCACGTCGCTTGTGATGCCGACATCGTTAAACCTTTATATATTTGTCAAGTATATTTGAGTAATGTCCAACCAAGGAGATCGAGCAGTTTGAATTGCTTCTCTCTTGTTATTTCGCTTTCGTTCTCATTATTTCGTTCACTTCTTCTTAATCTTCCATAGTCAATCTTTCATTCTTTCTACTTCACTTAAATATGCACGTGATTTTTCGTCGCTTTAACAAATAGCATGTGTAAAAAATTGCAATAGAAATAAATCAGTTGAAGATAAAATCTTATAATTAACCTCTCATTTGGTAAACATTGAACATAAAATTATTCAACACTCTACATCATGTCTTTCAAGGAGCTGATTATTTATATTTTTAAATATTTCTAACATACTTATATTTCATTATTTCTCTTTATTTATTCAACAAACATTAAAATACTCAGAAATTCGCATTTATTATTTATCTAGTCTATTTACGTGTATTTATTTTAATTATTTAAAAAATTCAAAATTTTCTAATAAACAATATAATAATATTTACCCTCGCTAATTACAACCTGAGTCTCCTCCACTTAGCCAACGTCAGCAAAACATTGCGAATTTTAAAGACTTTTTTTCTTCAAACGAGAATTTAATAGCATAGTTACTAAAAAAAACTAACAGATATTTAACCAAATGAAATGCTAAGCAATGAATTTTAGTTATACATAAAGTAAAAAAATAAATAAATATGACTTGTAGGGAAATCGGTAGTCAGATCAGTCGACAGAACGAATTTTCAAGACAGGCGCTTTATAGCACGGGCGCGTCGTCGCTGCCACTACCGTGTTGCGTTCCCGTTCAAACCCATCAGAATCCATATAAAGAGTGGCAGGTACAACGAGCTCGCGGGCCAGAGTTCTCTGCTTCAACCGCCCACTTGTATTTACTCACACGCTCTCAATATAACATACATAATATTCTGTTATCCTAACGAAAAAATAAAATCTACATCGTACATCTCGTTTTCAATTATCTACCATGATGACTTCTGGAATTCACACTTGTCAATTCTTTATTCTCTATCATGTGCTTAAATTTCATGTATATATCAACCGATAACGAGTAAGTGACACTTTTTTTATACCGAAATCAAATACAATTCTACCCGCCAATTTTTCAACGCACTTCTTCTCCCATATATCTCTTCATATTCACAAGTTACATGAGCTGGTGTGCGTGTACTTAGCATAAGTCCTGCACCCGAGGCACTCTCTCATCGTATTTCATGCCAGCTATGCTCATGTGCTCACAGAGAACCTTGGCTTTGCATCATAACCACTGTCATCTTTTTTTCTTTCATCTTGCTCTCTCTTTTCTCCATCCAAGTACTTTCTTCGCTGTTACACAGAATACGTAGAGTCCAAAGAGTCTCTCATCTGTCTGTCTATGTAGCCTACAAACAGAAAAAGCATCATCTCTTGGAACTATGCCGCATCATTTGTAACTTATCGTCAGGAATGACTTATCGCTTAATGCGCCCCATGTGTGAAGGCTATGTAATAACCTAAATTGAGTCCATACCAAGGTGTAATTCATGTCTTCTAGTGTCCTTCGGCATGAAAGAGGACATCATTAAGGCATCTTCATGCATGTCTTCTTCATCTATATTCCATGAGCTGCTGCAACATGGAATGTTCACTTCGACACAAACTATTATTAAATGTCTAACTATCAAGGATGTAATGCAAATTATAGAATCTTGGTATATTTATCTTTGCCTTGGATCGGTGGCTATGAAGAGTTTGCTAAGTACTGAGAAAAACTGCGGAACATATTAACTATTGAATTCCATATTCATAGTATGTTCTCTCATTATTCACTTTAGTTATTACTTGGGTATTAATAGAGAAAAGCTCTTTTGTTAGACCAGATCAAAGGTCCTAGATTATATCATATTGCGCTCATCATATAGAATTCATTTAAATACTGTAAACTGGAACAGGATCTGAAATAAAAAATTCATCAGTTAATTCTAGAAAAAAAATTATCACATTACTTACATTAAATATGTACTTTTTAATAATATAATTGTATTTCTCACATTTTTTCTAATAATTTTCTTAATCTTCTTGAGCTTGTATATAGGCGTAGTCAGAAAGGTATGGAAGCGTGAAGAGGCGTGGTTGCTGATGGACAGGTGCTCTCGTAAACTTCGAAATCAACTTGACTATAGAGATTAGACTTTACATGTCTATACAGTGAAATACTTGGTGAGTTAACAAAATGATTCTTATCTCATATTTACTAGAAACATCACCTCGGACGAATCTCTCAAAAGTAATTGACGAGATATTAAACATTTTTGCGAATTAATTAGGTATTGGAAGCCTTCAAGTTGGTAATAATTTTTTCCAATATCCAATGTCTCATGTATGTAAATTAATTTATGGTTTAAAATAATTAACGAATGACTTGATGGAATTTGGAAGATGACAGACAAGACTCGTCAGCCCATAAGATGTCTGTCGTGGTAGCTGAAAAATATAAGCTCGAAAAAGAGTTCGGCTAAAGAAGAAAGAATGAAAAAGCAGCTTGGCCCAGGGGCACGGCATAAATCGCCACGAACAGACCGCATGTTCGACTAATTACAGATCCGTGATTACCGCAGTGGGCGCGACGCAAGTTAATAAAGAAAAAACAAATTAATAAACTTCATATCACAGCTTGAGGATCTACCTCTTAGTGAGCGAAAAGTGTTTATTAGTTTATCGACAGTAATGTGATAGTGGTTTGGAGGCTCCATAGGTGAGAATGAAAACTTCATGTCATGATTTTTACCAGTAACTTTCTCATTTCTCAACAGCATCTTCCAATTCATCATCTTTCAAGTATGTTAACAAGGTGATATTATCTGCAGAGAAGCAATAATGTTTATTAATTTTTAATCAAAAATAGAAAAATTTTCTTTACTTATGAAAATCATTGGAGATTAACTATTGTGTGTTGTTGAAACTATAAATGATTTTTGCATCATTATTGTTAAAAAGCAACACTTAACAACATCAGGGTATCCACTTAAGAACAAAAACAATTGAAAGTTGACAGAATTTTATTGTTTTTATTTTTCTCTGATGTTCAGAATGAAATGGGCGTTGATGGTAAACTGTCGAGTTCTTTATGGGTGGGTCGAAAGTTGGACTTCCGCGTGGGCATTATTATTGCAGTGACGCTGAAGAAAGAAGCCGACACGTGCGGCCTGGGGATAGACATGGGTACATGATAGTCGCACTCTTCTTTAGTTTAATGTAACTAAGCCTCCTAGAGATTGGATCGCGGCATGGTACTTAATGAAGTGCAATGCAGCTATGATCAGTCTCACAGTGGTTTCACTCTAGCAATTAATGTTATCTAGAAACGCCTCCACGTTATTTTTTCATTGACTAACGAGGTGAAAATAGCTGATAGAGGATTACTTCTTGATTAGAACCAGAATTTATTAATCATATCTTCTTTGATAAATTGAAATATTAAAATCTCATTTATTCTATTCGTCGTATATAAGATACAGTTAGTCAAATGAATTAATAGCAATCATTTCCTGATTAACTTACATAAATTGATAACAATAATTACTCGTATAAATATTCTACTTTAATTGATGATAAAATTTTTGATGAATCCACCAGGGATTTTGGTGAAAAAATATTCTAATTTAAAAATAATCCCAAAGTTATTCATGAAAATATTGCATTTTTGCTTTGTTTCATTATAAAGCAATAAATCAAAAAAAAAATTGATTTTCTATTATATAATAAAATAAGTAATAAAATATTTTTTGCAATGAAAAGAACAATTTCTCAATGAGAATTCCCAGAACAGTATTACAACGTACACTTTCATCAATAAAGTTAAGCATGCTGTCAGCTACTAGCACAGTAACGGTCAGTTTTATAGCAGGTGTAGCAAATCGGATAATACAAATTCCTTATGGCCAATGTAAATTGCTCTATAAATCGAATCGCATATCCACTGTTTGGCCAATTAGTACAACCGCATGAAGATGGCAAGACTTGGAGTATTACCATTGCTACACATTCGTGATTTTTTTCTTCGTCTCTACTTTTCAACTCATTTGAAGAAACCGAACAGAATAAATTTATTCATGATTTTTTTTTTACAAATCTGCCAATTTACAGTTATCGCAACAGCATTCTTTCCTTAGAAACCGAGTGATTATTAACAATAGCAAGTGATGGCGACACAGATAAAATTTTTGCAAAGAAATAGTCACGTTTGGCTACTTAAGCCGATTATTTAGAGGCCTATTATCCAAGTAAATTTTGAATATCACACCCACAGGATTTGCAAATCTATGAGTTACAAAAAATTAACGTGAAAAATAAAAATTGCATAAACACAGTAGTCTTCAGTATCTGAAAACCGGTATTATACTGGAAATGATGACGAATCTAGGCGTGTCCAGAACGAGACTCGATTATGACTTTACGAGATATCGTGTGACAGTGACGGCGTTCCTCAAGGCTCTCCTCCTTCAATAACGACTTCAGCTCGCGCAAGGCATCGATCAGCCACTCGAGTGGACAGCGAGATGCATTCATAAAAAGCTAATGCGCGTACTCAAGATATCCAAGTATCACCGTCCCATTTTCTTTGAGCTTTAAACAGACATTCGTGATCGTTATATCCGTTCAGAATATATGGATCTATTCGAGTATTATTTTTCGCACGAGTAGAAAGTATCAAGGTTACACTTGGGAAGATCAGAAAAAAATTTCAATTATGAATTTTATAATGATGCTCCTAAAAAGACTGATTTATATACATGAGAAAAATTCTTTCGAGAATGCAAAAATTTATTTTAAGTTTTAATCATATTCTGGCTTCCAGAAACCCTTCAATACTTCTCAATAACTTCGCTACAACTTCATTACAAGGGAGAATTTCTTGAAGCCATAGAATAAAATTTTCAGACAAATATATTGCTATTGCATGAGGTTATAGTAATAATAATAAAGAAAAAAAGTAAAGTGTCAGAGTTTACAGGTCAACAGCTCAATAATTTGTAAAAACAATTGGCACGTGGCCTCTTAAATAACCATACTATTGGTAACGAAGCATTACATAAAGGAGAAATTTTAAAAGACAACAAATCAATCGACAGTCGAATAATCGTAAATTGATGCCAACTGACATCACGATGTGTAAAGCTATGGAACTGTTGTCAGTTGCTCCAGTGTGGCTGTAAAAATGTCAGCCACCAAGTCCAGAACTAACGATTGGGTCGAAAATAAAAATATATGAATAAAATAAAATCACATCGACCAACGTGTTTTCGGACGTTCCGAAATTACACTTCAGGTGAGGACGAGCATGAGAAATAAAATAAAAAAATTTTAACGAGAACTCTTAAGAGGTTTTTGAATGATTTGCATCACGAGTAGTGCACATGGATGTAGTGTTTGTTTTCCGATATTTTACCAGTAGATTTTCATGGAATGGATTATGTTTGGGAGGATGATGAAGACAAAATCGTTATGTGGATATACTATTAAGTTATAAAACATGTGAATAAAATTTTTTTTACGACTATTACTTACTGGTAAGCTTTAGAAGAGAGAAGAAAGATGAAGTGAAAGAGCTCATTGCATTATCCTGGATAATTCCTATTGCCAACGCCACCCCACGAAACTCTTGGCGGTACACACGTAAATCAAGAACCCCGCTCACTTCGGCTTACCACAAAATTTACAACCGCTTGCCCTCATGCCTCCTCTTGTATTCTACTCCATCTGTTGTCTGCTCATGCTGCAACAATAGAAGAAAACAAGTGAGCATAAGATGTAAACTTTACATTGTAAAGGTAATAAAGGCAGTAAAAAAGATAATACAAATGTTTACACTATGAATACAATGTAAAAAAGGATCGTAAAGTGCACCGTATGTAAAATATTTCCGCCCTGTCCAATGTCTATGTTTACTTAATTAACTTTTTAATTACTTCATTACAGAATTGTGATGAACGATTTTTTATTTGTTTATAATTTATGTAATTATATAGATTTATTTTAATGATAAATTCAAATAATGGTGTAATAAATTATGTAAATTATCCCAAATTTATTGCTGCACTTATTTGCAGGAATTCTAGAGGTATAAATTTCATATGATGCCTTTTGGTCATTCAAATGAAAAGCTTTCTATTCCTCATTTTAATCATTCAAAATTATATATTTCAGAAGGTGACGGTTATGAATTATAAATTAACTTGAAGATTTATTTGATTATATAAATCATGGATATCGTATAATTTTTTTATAGGATTCTATAAATTTGATAATTATTGGATTTAAATGGAGAAACTCAGTATGGAATTTTTATTTGTTCCTCTAACCCTGAAGCAATAAAAATTACTTTCTAGACAAACAGTTTTGTCAATAGAATATTAATAGAGGGAATTTAAAAAATCAATGGAATGTTAACAATAAAAGAATTAAAAAATTTTTTGGAGTAAAAATGGAGCTTCTCAATTATTTAAAAAAAATGTATGATTATTATGTAACACGCTTGTAAAATCTTGGGATTTGCAATGTACATTTCAAGAAAGAAATATAGGTCTAATTTTCTATAATTTTTACAACCCTTAGAACATCACTATAAAAATGTATAATGAAACCCTAAAAGAGTTATCTATAAATGTTTTAGCTATTTATGACATTAATTTGAGGACTGAGAATTGTTAAAGATTCAGTGTGGTCGCAGAAACCTGAGAAGCTGAAAACTATGGAATAAAAAATAAAAAGAAATTGACGATGTAGTCAAGAATAAGTGGGAATAAAAAATAAATATTCTCGCAAATATAGGCAGGGTTGTCTCTATGTATGCTTCCCATTAACAGCACCCACGCATCACAGTGCGTAACACACCAAGTAAACTCTGAGGTTATATAGGTACAAGAAAGATGATTCCCTCAAGTTTATTTTGACTTTATACTCACATTCCCTGACAATTCCATATTTTTGAAATTCCTCGCATTACTGGTTTACATATGTTGCGAATATTTTTAGATGCATATTGATATCACTATAAAAATAAATTCAACTCATAAATTATATCACAATAAAAACTTTTCTCAAGAAACTCTTTAGCTAAATACAATTCTCTACATGATGTTGAAGTTGGTCATTCATCTCTCCCACGAACTCACGTTTATATTCCTCGACATAAGACCTGTTGAATGCACTAATGTTAAAGCACAATTCCAAGTTTTCACAGCACCTACCTAGAACTGAATGCATAAGAATTTGACATGAAAAAGAAAAAATATATTCCAGGAGTAAGTTAATTTACAGGTAAAATAATGAAATTATTCTTTGTTCGAATCAGAAATTAATGATATTAAATTAAAGCAGTGAAAAATTAATGTTTATTAGATAACGAGTTTGTTTAAAAATACCTAACATTCCTATTATTTATTAACAAAAATTCATGCATAAAAAAAATGATTTTTCATACGTCAATTTTTTTATCTGAACGCAGATAACGATTGTTTTTTTTTGCGTATAAAATCGAGGACAATTATTTAAAGTTTATCAATTTATTGATGATAATAAATGACAAACGACAACATGAAAAAATTAAATAAACAATTATAGACATCTACACTGATACGTTAGCGAATAAAAACTCGTTATCAAACATCCGGAATGAAAGACTTCATGCATTTAATACACCAAATTGTTCCAACGTTTTTAAAAAGACCACATGAGTTTCAATAACTTTCAAAACCTAAAACTGCAACAGTTCGATTTTTTGTTATCTGTGTTTGGCCACAATTGTTAGTTGCAATGTAGTACACGAGTCAGTGAAATCATGTAAATTACCATGGTACAAAATAGAGAGAAAAATATATTACATAAATGGAATTTTTTTCCACATCACTCTCATCCCCATTTCGTTTTTTATTTCAAACAAAAATAAAGTTTTATGCTTTGAAGTATCCCGTATTGTTTATTTGAGGAATTATCAGGGATATGAAATTTCAAACTTTTGAAAAAAAATTTTTTTATAAAAAACCCGAGGTAGTTTAATAATTAAATTATTTAATTACAAATCAAATAATTACTTCAAATTATCATAAATTCACCACAGTCAATTGATACTTCATTATTAATTATTTCCTCAATTAAAAACATGAAACCAATTAGAAACGATTCCCTTCATTTATAATTTCATTTTATTAAACATTTACCTCATAATTTTGTCTACACTAATTTGATATTGCAAAAATTATGACTAAACTACTATCAATATTCGCATAATAATTGGTCAATAAATTTGTTAAATTCCTGAAAAAATGACATGCTGCATATTTAATACAGGCATCAATCCAAAATAAAATATACACTTCACATGCATGTCACTGTGGACATAAGGTTGATATATACGACGAGCAAATTTAGCTGAAGGACTATAATAAATCCATAATAATAGAGCTTTTAGTCCAGCGTGATCGTAAACTGTCAAGAAAAGAAGAAATAAATGATAAAGTTGTCTAGTATTTACAAGTGATTTAAAGTACTTAATTAATAGAAAGTACTTAGATTATCATTGGAAATAGCTCGTTATCCATAATCTAGTATTTCGAACTAATTAACAGAAGGGGCGTGGTACAAGCATGTTCAAACGCAGTAGGGTGCTAAATCGTCTGACATCAAAGCTCGATCTATGCTGTGCTTATGAGGTACACAAACTCCCGAGCGTAATTCAACGTTATGGGCTTGTATAGTTGGATATCAAACATGCAAATGTTGAACCGTAATTCGCCACTGAACGGCTCGGAAAAACCAGTACAATATGCTATGGATGCAGCTCTTGAAAGCAGCCCACACGCAAGCGTCTGATCTGGCCCGTGCCTCGCTCGCGACTTACTTCAACGCCAGGTTCCACGATCATAAGTCCTTGGTATACACATACATATAATACATGTGCCGTATCCGCCACATGCAAATTCTCATCAGATAATTTGCCGAGTACACGGCTCTATTACTCCCCTTCGTTTATCTTCACTGTTCATTCGCCTCGCGACTTTTTGTCCACGTTTATACAACGCTCGATAAAGTTTTCAGAACCAAGTATATAAATGTGAACGCCAGGGAGAAGAAATACATAATTGGTCAGAAATTATCTGATTTGAACCCACGCCCGAGAGGCGTAAAGTATCGAAGATGAAGAGTGAAAGCAAGTAAACCGTTTGCAGGGAAGCAAATATTTATAGATCGAGAACAAGATATAAAACTCCACGAGTTGTCTCTCACTTGTAATTTATTTATTTACAATCTTGGTTAAAATTATGCAAACGGCTATAATAAACCAACGACCAATCCTACGGTTTTTGTGTGACAACATCTATGAACAATTTTTTTTCTCGATTGTATACCTTGTACTTATAGACATTCTATTCTGAGCATCCTTAAATTTTTCATTTAGAAGATTGTATGACCATAATTTATTTAGCATGAGCTTACGATAAATATAGATATGCTTGAAAATATACATTGAATTCGTGAATAAATTTTTCAGGTTTTTCAATTAAGAATGACTTAAAATTCAAGCATTAATATTTAAACTTGAATTTTTTGCTTCGGAGATAAATAATATAATGCATTGAAAAAGGAAATAAAATGTTGCCAATAAAATACAAGAGTGGCTTTTTTCATGAATAATTATATCAATTGATTATCTATTTTTTAAGACATAAATTAATTATCATTTTCCATTTTTTATGTGATATAAAGGACATTGTTGTTCTGAATGAGTAAAATCGATATAACTTTGTAAGTAGTTAAGAAGTAGAGTCTGATATTTTAGATCAATAGCTTGGCTAATATGAAGTTAGCTTGCATGCTTAATTACTAGCTGTAAACTCTAGTACTTATCGAAGCGTTTTATATTAATGATGTTATCATAAAACTACTGATCAAGAGATTGACGTTATTAAAGTATTATTGTGAATTGAATCAGTTAACATTAATAAATAAATAAGAATATTTTTTGATTCGTGTTAAAAAATAATTACTCCATTAATCTAAATGCATGTCAAACGATCTTGAAAATGTTTCAATTTTTTTTAATGACATCGAGATAACTGCAATTTTTATCGTTATTTTTTGAAAAACCATTATAAAGTAAACTCTAGAGGAAAATTTTTTTATAGTCGACACACAATAGGTTAACCCCTTTATACCTCAAGTATGGTAATTTATAAATGAATGTTTTCTGCACTCTAGAGTAATATTGATGATTATGATAAACAATTTATATCAAAAAAATATGTTGGTATGCATATGGAAAAAAATATTAATAAAGATTGATCGTTTTAAATATCGAACTTTCACTACAAATAACTGCAAATGTAAAATCGTATAAAGAAAGAAGATATTAAGAATTAATTGTTCCAGATAAAAGAGAAGTGACATACTGATTAAAAATAAATGAAATGACTATTTAAACAGTTACATTGCAGCTCATTCAAATAGTCTTAGGTTAAATAGAGACTAAATAAAGGTATCTCAAAGATAGAATTATATTAAAAAGGTAGTGAATGAAATAAGAACTTTGTTTAATTATTATAATCGTTGAAGTGTCATCTGCCGAAGTTCAAGCATGAAATAAAAATTTTTTATTCAGTAACTGAGAAATTCATACCGCTTTGAGTGTTTACAAAAAAGTTATCCAATCGTAAAGACTTACACGACCATCGTCTTTGCAAAGACGATTGGTTCAATGACGAAGGTACTCCTACGCGAGCTCATGCAGAGAAAGCAGCTCATGCCACACAAATTTACGGCCACCGTGAGGGTGCGTGGAAACGAAATAACCCATTGCAGGAGTCCTGGCGCCGATCATTTTTTTATTTTTTATTTCCACTCGGTCTTGAGTGTAAGAATTCTTCGAAATGTGCGCTACAAGAGACTACCTATCTGGAAAAAAATAGTCCAACAAATCTACCTTTTAAGAGCACCTAAAAAATATCTTTGCTTATATATTTTTTTATGAGAAACCGAGAAGTGTACATTGTAAAAAATATAGACAATAAAATCTGCCGCTACTGTTTTATTGATTTTTCTTGTAGAGTTTATTCGATCAAACGTGGCTTTCGAGATACTATCGTTAAATTTTTTTAATCTATAGTTAAGAGAGAAAATTAAAACATTATTGTATTATCCTTGCCTCTAAGCTTATCCTCTAAATCACAGGAATAAATATATCGTGGTTAAATGCTCCAATAAATAACTCTTGCAAACAATAAAGTTTTCAAGGCTCATGAAATCCAATTCGTAAATTTTCTCAGACATACATACCGATTGTATACGAAACCACAATCCATTGATTTACAATTCAGCATATCTCAATAATCATTTACTCCTAAATTGAAAAGTAATTTAAAACAAAATTTTACGATTGCTTGTTATCAAATATTTATGTATGATAAATTTTTTTATTAAGCTTCCTGAGCTACACATGTACAAAGTTGTCAAAAAAATTGCTTATTTAATGCAAAAGATTTCAAAAGAATATTTTAAATAAGGATTATGTTCAATATTTAATCAATCAATTCAAATAAAATTTCACCTTGGATCCATTTCGAGTTAGACCACACACAAAAGCGTCGTAGAACCTGAGCAAAACGATTCAGGTTCACAGCTCTAGTCTGATGAAGTCTAAACACCAGAGAAAGACTTGGAATTCTATTAAGTATGTAAAGTAGTGTCATATCAACTTGGCTCGGTATAAATGACCAAGGCGCGTGTCTCACTCTTACTATAAATCGTACGTGGGTGGAAGTGATGGAAACAAAGGTAGAAGAAGATTATAAGAAATCAGAAGAATGAAAAGAGATAATTTACAGAAGAATTTCCCAATCGTCATTCACACCCGCACCAACATTAGAGCTGAATTTCTTAGCAATTTTTTTCGACAGATAAAAAATATTTTATTTGATATTTCAATTCTCTATTCTAATGTCCCACCCAGAAAAAAATATTCTGTTGCCACCTTTAAAGATGAATCGTTTACTGTTATTGCAATTTATAAAATAAAAATTACAAAAATTTTTTAATAAAAACAACTAGGCTCTTAAACATTGAACAGTGTTTCAGGTAGTAATCTATTCAAACTTGATAAATTATTATTTACTAGAAGCGGAGAACCAGCATAAGCAATTAGTCATGCATGTACTCTATATGTATATGACTTTGAAAGAACCCACATACAACAGACATAATGTATAACTTAGAACTTGTTGGAAATTTTCAAACATGAATTCCTTTTTGAAACCTTACAACCTTTTGTAACTGCAACGTGCAGTAATATCAACACAAATTGACTTAAAAATTGAATCAGTTAATATTGATTAAAATTATAAATTCAACTCAATACCTAGTTTTCTGTCAATTTTCAAATCGAACTCAAACTAGCAAAGCTTGTAATCTAAAATTAAACTAAATTCAATTGATTTTATTTCCTGAGTATATAAAATCAGTATTTAATCACTAGAAAGATTAAATAGATTGAGTTAGTTACAGTTGATAATAAACTTATCTCGTTCTAATAAAAATATGATCCAATAAGTCTAAGAGTATGAGTAGAGATAAACCCTTTCAATCACGATCATTATCCAATGAAAAACGAAGAATAAAATTTTATGAATAAACTACATTTTTTCATCTAATTAAATATTTTTCTTTATATCTTAGTAGCCAATAAATAAGCGCTAAATTAATTCAAAAGAGCTTAAATCCACTATATCCCATATTATAGACTTCGTGTAAATAACAAACGAAGCATCCAATTAATGGTGTTAAGATAATGACAAGGTTCAAGAGCCCATTTGATACTATTCCTCTAGAAGATAAAGTCTTCAAGGAGATTAGTATCAAAGTGGGAAACGTCCTAACACGTTAGAGCGAAGCTGCTGTGACACTGGAATGGGCTTTCAAGACGTCATTACCAACAACTGACATCTCATTGAAGTTATTCGAATGAAAGGCAAATAAGTGAATACAACCAGAGCAATGGCAGGAATTTATATGCTATAATATAGCCTGCACGGTAGTAAACCGTTTCGAAATCTACCATATACCGAAGGCGAAAATGATCATCAACTAGATGAGCGTTGAATTTTATTGCTACCTCTGTCTTCCTCTCACTCATTCTCTTCATTATCATGTGTCTGCTGAAACTATTTAGAGTATACGAAGACTAACTTTACTGAACCGTGTAAATTCATTCAATAAAATCAAAAGAAAAAAATCGTTTCAAATTATATTAAAATTCAATCTTATCTTCTCTATTCTCTCTTTTTACTTTCAGTTGAGTCCTTTTTTACGACTTTCACAGCTGTATCTTCCAAAGGCTCTTGATGACAATGATTAAGGTGTTGGCGAAGATTTGATAAACTGCGTCACACATATCATGTCCCAATAGTGCTTTAATATATATGTATGTATATATTATGTATATCCAAATAAAATGAAATCATTTAGGTAGAAATCTACATAAATTATTTATTATGTGGATATAGAGCTGTGAGTCTATTTAAATTCACTCGTAAATGTCTATTACAATAATCACTCTTAAGGTTGAGGAGAGGGTAAAAATCGAAAATCTTTCGTTAAATTGCTTTAGGATGCTGTCAAACTTACTGTCCAAAGATCATAAATACATGTTGCTGCAAAAAAAATATTTGATTAATAATTTTTTACTATTTTTCTGTAGTAATAAATTTGAGTATAATTTATTTGAATTTTAATTGAAATCTGAAAAAATAGAAAAGTGAGAATAATTCTTTCTAAAGCTTGGTATTTTCTTCTTGAATAAAATACAGTAAAGCAAGTCAAGGCTGAAATTAACAGAGGTAAATATTAGCACACAGCAGTTGTCTTCATTCGCTTTTTATACATAATTATAAAAAAGGAATCAGTCAGCAGCTGAATATCTAGAACATGAAAGCTCTTCCATAAATTGAGAGGAGTTAATATTTACTCCTGTTAAATTTGACTTGGTTCTCACCTGAACATCAAAAAAGGCCAAGTTGAATGAAATTAGTTAATTATAATTTATTTTTTTATGCTTGAAGAGAAGACAGCAAATTTGAATATCTGAGTTATTAATGAATAATTTGTTGTTTCTAAAAATAATATTTCATCAACTACTTTAATAAAAAATCCTACTAACTTCCTTTTGTCAAGCTTTATTTAACTAAAATCATCCAAAATACTCATTAAAATAAATCAACTCTCAAGTTTTGTAGAACGATATAATTTATAATAGCTCTAAGGCAGTCTGAGTATTTTAAAATATGTTTGTTCTCTTTATATCACCTCTCCCAAGCAATAAAATTGTAATAAAGATGTGCTGGTACATACATCGATATGTCACTATTCTAACTAATAATATAAATTGAAAGTAGTTGAATTCTTGTTTGTAGTTTAAACTCTATGGAGATAAGAACGTGTGCTAACAAGGTAACCACTGATAAAACTAATTAAAAGAAAATGGTGGAAATCCGTGCTACATTGCCTTAAATTGCCGACAGAATTATTGTGGAGAGAATATAAAGTGGATCTCGCGCACGCAATGCGTGGGCGAGCCACGCGACTGGACGGGTTCCATGTTCATCCTCGTGCGACTTTCGATCCTTCCAACTTAACTCAGTTTCTCTCTCGCGTTATTCTCCAGCTTCTCTCCAGGCTCTACATCCACAATGTCAGAGCACGAGATACCTGGTGAAGAAGCATGAAGTTGCTCGTGGGCACTGAAAATCCTTTCCCTCATTCCATTCTTCTACTCTTGTGAATATTCAAATTTTTTGTTCTGTGCCATGCAGTTAAAAGACGTGAGAAGAGAGGTCTGGCTTTGAATATTAAAATTGAAAAGAATGTAAATAAACAAAAGTAAATTTAATTAATTTTCCTGAAAATTTAATTTTCTTCTTAATATTTTTATTAATACGACTCAATTTTTGTAAGTTAATTAATTGAGTTATTTATAAAGAATGTCAATTACACAAAGTTCATCATATCATGTATTATTATAAAATAAATATTTTTTTAAAGAAAATTAATTTACTTAATTTTCTCAAATTTTGATGAAAAGTAAATTTCAATCATTCCTAAATATTGAATACTTTCTCTCCGATGAATTGTTCAGTTTGTCCATCATATTTAGTCAAAAAAAGAAAGTAAAAAACAATAATCAAAAAATAAATACTGTTTTATTTTTCTTTAAAAAAATGATTTATGAACCATCAAAACTTGATTTTTACAGACTTTTCTCAAAAAAAATTTTTTTTTTTTTTTGAAACATCGGGTGATTAGTTGTTGAAATATTTGAGAAATGTTTAAGAAGATAACTAATAAATTCTAAAATAATTTTGTGCTATACATGAAAAGGTAAATAGAGAGATCGAGGATCCTTTTTCAAAGGATCCGAATAAACCACTAAAACAACAAGAAACCGGAGATTTTGGCACGATGCAACTTGAAAGAAGCTTGTCGGCGAAAAAGGAGAAAAGTCTGGGCTATCAGTATCAAATGTCGAAAGGAGATGCTTGCATTTCTACACCTTGTCTGGCTTAATTGGAATCATTAATCCCCTAGTGCTAAAAATGCAAGAAGGACGATACCAAAGAGACTTTTTCTCACAACTAATGAATTAACAAATCCAAAAAAGATAGCAAGTCAATAAATAAATATTAATCATTGAATCTGTGGTAAATACTGAAATTTTTTAAGTAAATATCTAGAATCTGACCACCTTGGAGATCTTATAACTAAATCACTTCACTTATCATCATTCACATCAAGATAAATATTTTTTCTCTCAACCCTTTTATTGTTTATTTATTCTTTTTAAATTCTTTTCCGGACTGCTGAATACCTTGCAGATTCACTTTCTTTTGTAGAGTGTAAATCAGACACTTAATTTCATCGCGAAATCTTTGGTCACACAGACCGAGGGTTGCAGAAAAAAAAATTTACCAGACGTCAAGGCGAAACGCCACTGTACCGAGTGTGGGTGGCAAGAAAATGGGTAGATGAGAAATACAAACACCGAGTGTTAAAGAAAAAAAAAAGAGTTGACCATGGGTCACGTGCGAATAAACTCGGATCACACACGAAGTCGCTATGGAGTACTTAACGCATGTACTCGTGCACCTTTAAGGATTCGTGAGCACTGAGATTTCGTGTTTCGGTTCGTCTTTAAAACGCAGCTGGTAATCGTCGCATTCCGGCATCATCAGAGACTTATAGAGACCACCAACAGCTTTTTTTCAATACTTAAGAACTCATCAAAATTTATTTATTAAGTTAATTCACACGTTGTTTATTTTCAATTTCAGGTAGATGGCATATTATCGTTAGTTTGACCAATTCACCATTTTAATTAGCACTTTAAATAGAAAAATAACATGTTGGTAATGAATATGATACACAACTACTTAATTTGTATTTACTTTACCGTCTAAATTTTCTTGAGAAAATAAAAAAATTCTTCTGGAGATGTCTTTAACTTAAATACAATGTAAATGAGATTCTCATAAAGTTAATTATTTTTTTATAGCTATTTAATGTTAGTAAAGTCAATAAAAAAAATTAGTATTTGCTCTTTCTTAATTATATTATCAAAAAAAAAACTTAAATAATGTTTCAATGTCTTGTAAAAATGTCAAATTTTTTTTCAAGAGTAATTAATTTATCGCAATTAATAAATCATTATAAAAAAAAAAACTTAATATGGTTATTCAAAGTAAAAATGATTAATTAAAATTAACGAAATGGCTGTGACCATAACTGTGAGTTAAAATGTTACTATCAGCTTTTTATATTCACGAAAAAAATGTAATAAATCCCTCATTGCTGTATTTCCCTTAAAAGTCACATTGATGAAGTAAAAATCGGAAGCACTGAAGGCGTGAATAAAAATATATCACTCTACAAACTTCTCGATTCTTGATTATAAAGCTACACGTCTTAATATATCCAAGTCATTAATCTCTCATTAGCATTCTCGAAGAAGCAGTTTCTACTGCAAATGAAGATAAAATTCCTGGCGCCGCATCCATGGATTGCAGTTGTATGATATTATACATGTCGCGAATAATCTGAATTAAATCTTCTGTAAAGTTGTTTATCGTGGGAGTTGTTCAACCAGAACGATTCCTCAATCACTCATCTCGGATGCCATCTTTCAAAACTATTTATTACAAACCATATCAACGCGTAGGTGTCAGTCCATATGTCGATCATATCTGACATTATCTATCTCGACGAGAGGATGAAAAAATGGCATTTATCTAAAGTCCATCGAAATCCTGCTGGCTTAATCCAATTTTAAATTACTCAATTTCATTTTTCTATCTTCAACATGTGACACGATAGACACTAAAAATTCCCATTTTTATTTTTGTAGCAGAAAATGATGACTCTATTACAGAATTAGATGTATTTCTTCATTATTAATGATGAAGAATATTATCTCAAAGCTGCAAATAATATAAGATTTAAAATTGTTTCAAATTTGATATTCATGAAGTTAATAAAATTGAAAAATATTGAAAATCCAACACCTTAACTGTATTCTTCAGTAAATAAAAACCGGTATAAAAAATCAGCATAAAAAATCTTCGTTACAATTACGACAGATCAGTTAATTCGAAAGAATTTAAATTACTTTCAGTTTTGACAGCTAAAAAAAATTCATCAAACCGTTATTATATTGCTCATTGAATTTCTAACTAATTTATTATAACTCATTGGATCTAAAAAAATGATCCAACTGCATCAGAGTACATCTAACATCAAGACAATATTTATGATCATAAAAATTCGTTATTTAATATGGAGATAATCTTGGCTATAACTGTTACGTAGCAACGAAAATTCCAGATATTTTAAGAGATACAAACATAATTAATTAAAAAGTCTCAAACAGTAATTGACATAGCTTGAATCTGCCTCCGAAATCCCGTGCCGGGTGGCATGTAATCAGAAACGATTTGATCTACATCCTCGAGCGACTGCGAGAAGGACCGAATAAGATACCCATGTTATCGTAACGGACGTCGTCTCTTCTCATCCTGATAAAAACTTACGAATCAATTAAGATCCCAACGCAATGTCACCCTTCTCCGCGGTCTTGTTCCCCACCGACAGGGACTATGGTGTCATCTTGACCAGAACATGGAAGACCGCCACGTTAACTCATGCCCTGAGGACGAAGCTAACGATTTTTATATACCTCAAAACTCGTTAGGTACCACTTGGTTGCGTTCGCGGACGTCTTGCTGCGCTTGGGAAGTTGCAATAAATAAAAAATATGTAAACCTTATATCGGTTCTGAGCAAGAGAGCACGGTGCCAATTTATTTTACATACGTCAGTGACCGACCCTTTTATCGTTTCATTGCTGGAACTGATCTGACGACAAGAGAAATTACCTTGTGAAGTTATTAAAAAATATTCTTGTTATCATTTATGAATAGAAATTGTATCTAATGAATAACTAAGCAATTTATTATAAAGCTTGCAATGGTAATTGTTTGTATTATTTATTTCTCCAGCGTAATTTAATGGAATTTTATTTAGAAGCGAGTGGCTCCCCTAATCTCTTAAGTAGTCAGGCACTGAATAACTTAGAGTGCGAGAGATAATGGACCCCGAATTCCTGAGGAGAAGTTGGAGATTAAAAAATAAACAAACCCATCATGGGCTTTTGTCGCAAAAAGAAAGCGCCTTGCGTGAGAAGAGTACGTTCTCCAGCTTCAAGTGGTGGGTTACCTGGAAGTAACCAACCTTTACAACTTTTACAAAGATCCCGGCATATGCACGAAATTGCATATTAATGATACTATTCTTATCGTTTCGAACGATTTTTAGTCTGCCTTGAAATAATAGTCTACAAAAAATTTATTACTTAAATTGTGCAATTTTTTTTTATGATAGAAATTTATACATTAAAAAAAGGTGCATATCTAACCTTACCAGGTATCGTCAACAGTGCATTATGAAATTATGTACATTATTTTTAACTTAAAAATCATATGAATAACTACTGAGAAAGTAAGAGTTTTTTTGGAGTCTGTTCATTAAGTCAGATAATCATGACCAACGTCAAAAGATAATGGCAGTATGGAGAGCAGTAGTTCATAAGTTAACTAAGGCAAAAATTTATTCTCTTACTCAAGGGTTTTTTAGCTGACCCTGATTGACATTGTGAGCTACGCCAAAGGTGAGAATTCTCATCTCGGGCGTGGCAAATTACTGCACGCACAAGGAACAGAGAAGTTCTTACACTAATGACGTGAACAAACGAGCAAACTGTATTGAAAGTAATACCGAAGGATGAGAAATGACACTGGAAACAAAGAAAATCGAAATAAAAATTTAAATGGAAGCATAACAATAAATTTTAATGTTATTTCAGCCTCATCAGATCAAAATTAATTGAAAATAAAATAGTGAGTTAAATTAGTCGTAAAAAATATTTATTCAAACATTTAAAAACCAATTTCAAGTGAATTACGTAAATCATTGAAAACAAAAAAGAATAGACATATAAATGATCCTCACACTCTTCAAGAGAATATAATCAGAATTGCCTGCAGCTGAAGAAAATGTTTAAGACATAAAAAGTAAGAAATTACCGAGAAAATGGGTACGAAAATATAGATGGAAATAATATTCAGACCCAAGAGAAGACATTGAAGCGAGACATCAGGATCAAAATGAAAAGAATACGCTAATAAATTTACACTTTAACTGGCAGAAAATATAAAACTAAAAAAGTGAAGAAAATAAACATTGGACTTAAAGTAATGGTGAAATGTTCAAATACACACGCACTCCTTTATTGCTCGAGTATGCAACCAAGTTGTATCGATAAAAGCTCTTTAAACACCACGTAAGAATTCTTACCCAAGATTATCGGAATTTTTAGAATGCCTTTGATTCTTTTATGGATAAACTCGTGCCAACGGTGACGCTTCATTTATTTTAATTCATCGTTTTTTTAAATTGAATTTGCACGCGTTAAAATCGAAAAGTCATCAAACTTTACGTTCTCAAGGATCGAACACATTTATCATAATACTTTTATGCCTTTCCTCGTTCGCCAACGCGAGCTCTAATCGTGGGTTTTGATGATTCATCCTTAGATCTAAGAAAAGGTATCCTTGAAAGATGAACTAAACGAGAAACCGGAAATAAAGGAATATTATACAGTCATTTTGAAATTATCCCTCATTATAAACTCATGTTTAAAACAAACAACAAAAAATTATCGTCAATTAATTTTATCAACTAAATTCTGTCTAAGACAATTACAGCTATTAATAATAAATTTTAGCATAGCAATCAAGCCTGTAATAAATTAATCAACCTCACTATTATTAATCTTTGATATTTAAAATATCTAAGCGACCTAGATAAAATGATTTAAGATACTTCTATCATATTAATGACTTGGGTTGGAAAAATGATCACTTAGACTGCTATGGACAGAATAAATACAACTAATTAAATGCATAAAAAATATATTTGATCTGATGCAATAATGCACAGATTATTAATAAAACTTAGATGCATAGAAGATGAGAGATATTAGAGAGATCTGGCCTTCTGGGGTCGACTGGTTTCCTCGGTGTTCGACCACATTAATCATACTATGAACAACGATAGTCGTTTTCTTTTCTCTTTCTCTGAACGCCGCGTCGCCAACGCGATATTCGACACGCAACTGCCCATGCATTCACTTCAAAGAGAACAAAGTAACATTTTGTATGTTCCCCAAGTCTCTCACCGCTTTTTAAATTTATTAACGGTAGTAGAAAAAAAAAATGTTAAATTCTCTGAATACTTTAATGTAAAGTTCAGTGATTATGGGCTATCAAAGCCTAATAGCTAGGAATGATTTGGGGGACAGCATTTGTGGAATGGAGAAAGAAAAAAGTCAGTAGCCAAAAGGGATGGGAAAATTGATTCTTTGATATATTGATCATGATTTATAACACATAGACCTTATTCTTGATTGGCCATCACGTCAAAAGAAAGTAAAACATGCTTATCACATCTGAAAAAGTATAGGGTAACGAAATGAATTTTCGAGATCGAGTATCATGATTATGAAGATTCAGAAAGCATGAGGTGGTCTAGTTTGGATAAAAGAATGCTGTGCCTACGCAGATACTCAGACCTTTTGAAGAGCAAAGATTAAAAGACGGTAAAAGAAGAAGTGGAATGGCAAACAGTAGATTCGATCCGGTCTTGATAGGAATTTTTTAAATTGAATGGAAAGAGATTGTAAGGTGCTTAGATGGAGCTTTCAATTTTTTATTACTGAAAATGACATTTCCAGACTTTACAAGACTGATTTATGAATTATATATTAAATTGTTATCAACAAATATCTACTTGTATACTGTCTAAGACCCATGAGAGAAAACTGTTTGATAGCTCGTGATATAATTTTACAGCTTATCTGATTGATCAGAAGTATTGGTATCTTGTAAATTGACTGGACATATATATTAAGATTAGAACATGATAGTTTCAATATTGTGATTGCTAGAGTATTTACTTCAACATAGAAAAATTTATTGTAAGTGATAATGTTTAAATATATATAATGTAAGTTACACTTCATGACGAGTAGAAAAATGTCATTATGCATTACTCATAGATATTTTTCGCGTAATTTCATCTATTAATATGTCAATCAATCAATATTTTTATAATCTGTGATTTTTGATATATATATGGCACACTAGAAATCATTCTAAGAGTAATAAAGCCTCAATAAAATCAGAAACTGTATTTTTTAAACTTTAGGGTGTAATATTTTCACAAAAACCCCACCTTTATCAGATTTAAATACAGATAAATAATTTTAAAAAAGTTCTTTTAAAATAGTACCCTATGTTTGGCCTAAAAAAATAAAAAACGCCTTTTCCGGCATTAAATGGCAATATCTTTACGTAAAATTGGAATAGAGAGCGGGCTCTGGACTTGAATTTAACGAAAACTCTCACGAAACAAATTTGCATATGCATATATACTGCTCAGTCCTCAGAACTTGTATTGAACCTCAAAAAAGCGCAGCGACCTGCATACAATATTCGTTGTATAGAAATATAATGATTTGTGGAATTGCTTCAAATAGTAGTCTCGCCTAATTTGATATTCCGTAGCACGACAAATCCTTAATAAAAATCGAGTATTATATTCCAAATATGTATGAATTTGAGACGTTTCTCTTTTCATTTCATTCAATCGAAAATTCATAAAAAAAATCCTTCCAATAAATATCGTATTTGATGTTTTTTTTTTTATTTTTATCAAAAGAATCAAATTATCAAGCACAGTAAAATTATTGAAATATTTTTTTCATGAATTACTTGAAAATAACCAACTCCCAAAATAATCGACACGTAAAACCAGTCGGATCCACGTGCAATTGATAGAAGATCCTAAGCTTGTCGTCACCAAGAAATTAAGAATTATGCTTTCAGATGCCATCAAACTGAGTCATGTTAATGTGGGAATACCTTTCGCCATCCTTTTCATTGAAAGTATCTACCAATGGATCGAAATTTTTTTTACCTTTCCCTTGTTTCGAATTACATTGCCATCAATAAACAAACTAAACTGCATGAGTATTCTCACTAAAACAAGCTGCACTTGAAATAATATAAGGAACAAATTAAAAAAAGGATAAATGAAATGAAAATACCACAAGAGAAAAAAAGAAGATGAACTGACAACAGCGTGGATTGTACGCGTGGCCAAGGTCTCCTTATTACCCGGACGGTATGTCCTATGTTCCAAGTTCCGTCGTAAAGACCAAGAGCATCGCCTGAAAGAGTCTGCGATGGGAAATCGTGGGTGTTGGTCCCACGCGTCTAGGTGGGGCTTAACTCTCGCCGTTTGCTGCCTCGAACATTTTCTTTCTCTTTCTTTGTCCTCTCGCTTACCCTCATCCTCTACCACTTATGTACGTCTCTCTATTCTCCATATCTTCTTTCACTATAGAAACTACTCATGACATATAAGGAAAGTACAGTATCAGGACTTGACGTTTGCCTCAAGCAACATGACAATCGAAGAAAAATGTTTTTCCAATTTAATTGATAAAAAAATATTGATAAACGTTGATAAAACATTGATTGTTAATTTCATTTAGATAACACCATAAAACAGTGACATTACATTTATCATTATGTTATTACAGGTGTGGTGGATACGTTGCTTTGAATAAGAATATTATGAGGGTGGCCGAAGCGGATCAAGTGGAAGAGAACTAAGAAAACACGTGTGGGTCTAGTATGTCTCACATTCGTCAACAACTAGGAGGTGGATTTAATCGTTGAACTATTATTATATATTCTTCAGAAAAGATGTGATGTATTTTTAATCATTATCTGCTAGAAATATATTCAAAAGTGTTAGAACCTAGGATCCATCTAATGTGAGGTTGATGAACTGATAAAATAGGAACAGTTCGAAAAATAGAATAAGATCATAAATAATGATTTTGATAGAATATTGGGTTGATTTAAATTTGGATATTCTCTTTTTGTAAGGATTATATAAAAAAACTTGGAAATTATTACGTCATGCCAATAACTGCAACGCCATACACCAAATTAAGGTGTTGAAGCAGAAATTAGCATGCGGCCAGAAATATTTGTGAAAATATGTCGTAAGTATCGATCCCTTAATCACCAATATGCCTTCGGCTTTCGTGCACCCTCTTATTTTAAAGTACAGTACTTGGAAAAATTTATATCAAGCAAACTTTAGCTGCTAAAAAAACAATCCTACCAATAACTACACTGATAACAAATTTCTGTTTCTAAAATACATGAAGGATTGTTCATGTAACAGTTTTAAATTCAAGTGTCTAAAGGAAAAACAAAAGAATTAAATTAAATTTGCTTGTGGATTTACTTTATCAATAAATATTTCAAAATTGTATGGAATTATTTTCAACTTCATTTAACTCAATAAATGTAGTTAAATACATTCATAAAATATATTCTATTAATTTTCCACGAAATCAATAAATAAATAAACTATAATTGAAGCTATCAATTTAGAATAATTGACACTAGAATGAAATGATTTAATAAAAGATTCAAGAATTTCATTACAAACTTTGGTGGTAAAAGCTTCACGTCAATATTAGTAACTTATTATAAATAACTTCTTTGTTCGGTTATCGATCGATTGGAAGCATAATTATAATTTAGCACGATAATATATTTTCTTGCAGAGTGTACCACTCATAAGCACATGCAGATTACCATGAGGCAATGTCTCTGAAATTTGGCATACAAGATTATACAGTTTGGAAGTAAGTATTTTCAAGTATAAAAAAATAATGCATCAGGAGCGAAGCAGCGTGTGCAGTCCGGCGTGTTGCCTATATATAATATATATGGGTACTGTTCATGCAGCGTCGAAGAAGCCGCCACTATTAATAACGCGACACGTGTATCGGCTCACCATTCTCTTTCCCTATTCCTTTCCCATACCAAAGTGCTTTCGTAGGGATGTGAATCGATTTTGTCACGTGTAAAGTTTCCTTAACAGAATTTTACTAATAACTTCATAAGCCAGGACTCCTAATAAGTACAACGTGTAAGTAATGTTATATATGTGATTAATAGTTATTTGTAATTAAACTAACGTTTTGTGCTTGTTGCGGGTTGATTAGAAACGGTTTTAAACTGTGCCCATAGTTGAATGCTCGACATATACTCTGCCGTTCCATAAAATATAAAACGCCTACTTGCTTCTAGATTGTCGGCTCATAAACAGCCGTGTGTTTCATTAGACCCGCGTTTTACCGCACGTGGGGCTCGTTCAATTGCCCAGCAAATCTTTCGCGGAAGTCTTGGCTTAATGTCATTTCATATGCACGTTAAGCGCATTATCAAACTCAGCAAATCAATTATTATAATTGTGAAAATAGCTTGGGTGTTTCTTTTAGTCCACATATACCAGTCCAGTGATACTGGATAAATGCAATATCTTTTATTAGCAGTCAGATAAACGTCAATGTAGTTTACATCGATATTAAGAACTAGAAGTTGAAGTGTTCTAGGAGGTTTAACGAAGTTAACCTACACGGAGAAAAATGTTTTGCTAAGATGACTATAAATTTTTCTGTAAAAAGATAATAAAATATGAAAACAAATTGAAATGGAATTTTTTCTTATCATACTGAAGTAATTTTCTTAAAAATTTATGAAAAATTAATAAAAAAGAGTATAAAAAAATGAATATCAATAAAAAAGCTAAACTTTTAAGAAAAAAACTTTTAATACGTATTCTTTCTTTAATCCAGACCTCTGACCTATTACGTTACATTCCATCAGTTCATTTTATTGTCATCGTACGTTTAAGCATAACAGCTAGAACCTATGAAACTTCACATAAACAACAGAGAAAAATCCGAGTTAAACTACCAATCCAGCGATATTAGTACATAAACGCTTATTCTCAATAATAAATCAAAATTATCGAGCCGACATTCGGTATGGATGTGGCGTAATTCGATTAATGAGCAGTAAAACGTAGATATACGAACATTCAGGTGTAAATATATCATCCAACTAAATGGATAAAAATCCTAGAAGTGTTACATGAATTCGATGAAGCTTCAATAGAGACTTTTTTTAAAGTAATCCGTTCTCACAGTATAAAAGAACCAAATACTGATATGATTCTCGTACCGAAAGCATATCGTGAATCCCCTCTTTGCAATATTGATAGTTACACGTTCACAAGACCTGTGGATCTTGTTCGAAATTAATTCCATTCAAGCTATGAGTACCGATATATTCTCTGGTGTAGCCAGTGCGTAAATCAACGATCGAATGCGCCAGCTTCACCGATGCATAACTTAACTTTGATTGTGTATCCACATACTTATATCTACACCTTTGACTTTAATGCAGTTTCGTCAATATTTTTCCTCGCTTTTGTTTATCGAGTGTATATACAACCTACTTTTACATATTCTGTAGTCATAAAATTCTTAATAAATAATTTATAAATTACTATTTACTTTATTTATCTACTAAAGCTTTCGTAATAACTGTTATGAAGAATTTATACAAAAATTCTCATATATGAAGTGAAAAATAAGAAAAATTCTGAAGCACGATCAAAGGAAAAGAAAGAAAGGAGGAAGGGCTGGAGACTCGTGTCGCTCACGCCCACACGCGCGAATTAATACGCTGAGATAAGGGGCAGAGGGTGTGAGAGAATAATAAAGAAGAATAAAGGTGGTACCGTGAAAAAAGGAGGACTAGAAAAATAAGCAAAAATCATCAGCAGACCACCGTGTGTAAAATCAAAAATATAAAAAATAAATAAAGTCTTTGTTGGGGTTGCTAAATAAGTCTTTGTATTTTTTTTGATTGGATTAATTAATTTTTCCCTGATTAGTCAAGACATCATATTAATGTCTGTAATTTCAATATTGCATTTAGAAATGATGCACGCCTACTAATTAAATAGTAGAAAATTTGAAATTAAAATTCAAGCTATAAAAGTCAGAACTTTTTGATGATAATTTATGATTGGAAAAAATTTATTAATAAATTCACTTAAAGATGTTTAAATAATTTGATATTTTCCTAGTAAACACTATCTAGATTTCAAAAATTCATAACTACAATGTTATTTATGAAATGTATTCACCAACTAAAACTGAATGGAAAAATGATAATGCAACATAAATCATCAGAATATTACATTAAATTCATGGTTATGCTAATTTTCAAAAACTTTTGAAACAACATAACACTTAAAAACTGCATTAAACCCACACAATTTTTTTATTGTATAAATAAATATTTATATTCTTCACATAACTTCTTTCTGGAATTAACTGATCATAACGTTCAATTCAACCGATGTAGATACGTGAAAACGGGATCCACAAGACTTATCCACCTAACCCACATAAACCGAGAATGTAAATACGTACAAGTGACGAGTTCTCAACGACTGTTGGAAAATTTCTTTTAATAATTAAATAGAATAAATAAATAATTAAAAGGACTCTATCACAGTTTGCAATAAGCAATCCAATTGACTAGAGTGTAGAATGATAAATGTAAACTACCTCGAAAATGCATCAATTGATTCTCATTGATTTCTCATTATTCCAACGGGTGAGTATATAGTCTTACTAATTACATGCTAATGAAATTCCCGGATGGAATTCGTTCGTTCGATTTAAATACATATGCTCAATGTTCTTCAAGAGAGATCCAATCGGAAATATACTTTTTTTACAGAACAAGATCGAGTTACCTTCGAAGAAGTACTTACACACTCATTCGATGTAAATCAAAATGGATGTCCAAGTGCACCTTCCGCAACGATGCCTTGACTTTCTTCACGCGCGCGACGTTCTTCTCGCGACCACGTTCTTCTCTTTTTCGATCTCTCTCGTACTCGTCCTCGGCTTAATTGGCCGGAGGATGCGAATTATTTATGTTCAAGAATCTCCATTTGACTCTCTTGTAAATTTTTTCGGCTTCGCATTGCTAACACCAAGCTATTTTCATTCATGGACTGAACAAGAACATCACCAACATCTGTATGTTTTTCGTCAGCAATTGGAGTGTTATCTGAAATGTCAAAACAATATTATTAGAAGTCATCAAAATAATTTAATTTTAAAAAAGATTTGAAAATTTATCTATCAAGTTTCTGACTATATATAAAGGTATAATACGAAGTATAAAAGAACGAAAAGTGAGAAGCCTAACGTTCAGCCCCTTTATCGTCAATTACACCGTGACTAATACCTTGTAGCCGTAGGGTTTTTTCGAAATTCATCAAAATAAAATTAGCCATGCGACCGCCACGAAGATAATTCATTGGCTGTTGTATATAGTGCACCTAATATACGCTAAAATGCATGTCTAAATACGGCTAAATACCAAGAATAAACTTAATTATGACACGATATTTATTATAAATATTAATAACATTTATCAATTAACCAAACAAAATCTATATAAAAAATATTCAGTTTAATATTTTGTGAAAACTTTGATCGATGATACCATTAATCACGTTCATTTCTTAAGCAAGACAGTGACCAAAACGAGATCACTAAAAAATGCAACTATACATTTTCTACGAGTAAAATTTATGAGGTTTCAATAAATTGTCAATAAGTACGAAGGACTTGAAGTTATAAAAATCGTGAGAACGTGAAGAAATGTAGGAGTTAATTTTATATAAGACATTTGATAAAAATAAAGTATTATTAAAGGAGAAAAAAAACAAGAAGTAAGTCAAAGAACAAGAATTGATGATCAACAACTGAAGATTAATTGTCAAGTGAGTGTCGTTGGTTACAACCGGTTGTCTGAGCTCCTGGCGAGTAATCGGAAGTATTAATAACGCAATAACATCGCTTAACATATGTACAAATGAACATAAGAAACATTGTACGATTGTGAATTTTTTGTAAAACGATTAAATGTCACTTGATGGACATTCTGATGTGATTAAAGATGACTAACAGTCTTAGAACTGAAAGCTAGTCAATCGATTTGATCATTAAAAATGATTTCCTGGAAAATATATTTGAAAGATTAAATTAAAATTATCATTCTTATCACTTTGTTAATTCTTTTTCTCATTAACACTTTTAAGCAACACCAATTCCTTCTTATAAATTTGGTACTTAATCGAAACAAGAAAATAATCTTTGATTTCGGCATGGATCCATTAAAAACGTTACGCGGGTGGCACAACGACGTTGAGCACACGCGGTGCTATATAAGAAGACTTGACTTTAATTTTAATTTAAAATCGTTGCGCATCCAGCGAGAAGACCACCTACGATCCTTATGACTCTTCGAACCTACAGAACAGCTTTAGTTTGCTCTCGAAAAAAACCATACGAAAGAAAGCAGAATGGAAAGTGGTGCACTTAAAGCATGCTTTTCGTGAGGAAGTTTAGTAATTCTGTTAAAATTTTAAAATTACTTTGTACTCAACAGTAACAAAGTAACGTGATCTCCACTAAATTACCTGCTGTCCAAGAAACCATCTGGTGACTCAGTAGAGCTTTCCTTCGTCAGTCTGAAGTTGGAAAAAATTGCAGAGAAAGTTTCTCAATATGCGTTTTCCTCCATAAAATCATCCAAGTTCGTCTTTGATACATACATAAAACACTCTCCATATGACCTAGGAATTCATAAGAATATTATTAACTTCAGAAAGTGATAGATATATGGACAATTCTTAGTATAAATTACGTTTAATATTAATAATGTCACTGTATATTGTCAAAAATATTCTTCTGTCTAAGAAAAATTTAAAAATAAATAATCGACTATTTGTTTATTAAGTATTGATAAAATTAAATTCTGTAAAGTAGTAAACTCCTTAAACTCATCTTGAAATATTTCTTATCTGCGAGTACTTGATTCTTTTCAATATTTTTGTAGTCTTTTCCTTTTCTTACCAAACGTGTGCTTTTTCCCTAATACAATGAGTTAAAGGATTTATGTTACGGCGTAGTTTAATATAAAAGCTAATTTATTCTTTGGTGGCCTCTCTCAGACCAAGCTGTAGTCGGTGCAATTTATGCGCGATAACTTCTTACAATGACAAAATTTATCGCGGAAACAATGCAGTATGAAGCGTCTTACTAGGCAGCTATGAAGACTTTGATAGACACTAAGGAATCCCTTAACTATTCGTCCTTGATCCATGCTTTTTTAATTAGATAACTCAGACATTAGTAAATTGAAAAATAACTGAATCACCGAAAGAAGTTTTTACTTCAATATTTTATTTATCGAACCAATTTTCACATTATTTTTAATGATAAAATTCACGAAGCCAGTCGTAATAAAAAATAAATGTACATACTTCCATTAGATTAGCTTGAAGAAAATAGTTCTCGATGAACAATAGAAATTTTTTTTCTTCCTTCAGCATTTTTGACAGTAAACAAAAACACTAAGCCACTCAACACAAAGACTCGACATGAAGCTTGATACAAAACCTATAAGAACATAAAAGACAAAAAGTCATTAGCAGTGATTAAAATTAATGATGAAATCCTATCGATGATCATCCAGTGTATAAAAGAATAATAAAATTATAAATAAACTACCAATATCAAATTATTATTTTGAGAATAAATAGAAACTTATTACACTAAATATATTGCGTCGCATTGGAAAATGGCCGTTATACGCACATTTTTTTCCTTTCTCTGCTCCCATATCAATATTCATACAATCGTCATACTGAATACGCGTGTATATCATTAAACAACACTAACACTTGATAAAGTTAATAAAAAACAATGCAATAATTGCAATAAATGAGTCATTTATTTAAACACATAGAATATTATTAAAAATACTTTTTGTCGCGATAACGTCACGAAAGCCGCAAATGACGCCACAGGTAGTTATCTACGTGGTTGAAATTTAATTTACTTTTTTACTATTATAAATAATATTGATCTCATAAAAATTATATTCTACCGTGAGTATATTTATAAAATTGATACTTTCATTTACTTTTTATGAATTTATTACATCTATTTACGGGAAAATACATATTAGAAAAACAGAGCACCGGCAAATAGACACGTCTATGCAAACCATGGTTTTTTAATAATCTTCGAACGCGATCGAAAGAGGTCGCATGATCAATTTTTTAAAACAAGCTTACTACTAAAATAAACCTTTTATTAATTTTGTATTTTCTTAACACTTCAATTCACTGTAACAACAAAATTTAAATAAAATATGATACAGTTACACAATTTGATTTTATTTTATTAAGAAATATTTATCGTTTATTCGAAAAATAAGTTGGCGGGAAATACATAATTTTTTAATTTAAAATATAAAGCTGTCAGTTTTTCTAATAAAGTCAAACTGTATTAATTACCTATTAAAACGATTTTCTTACTCTATTTAGTGAATTATGACAATGCTGATAAATGACGTGAAAATAAAATGAAAATTGTATGATTATTTAACCCAGACAAAATACTGTAAAAGATTCATAAGATTCATGGTTTATAAAGTGTGAATACAGATAAATAATAAATCAAATTTAATAATTACTCGCAGGCGGAAATTAAAATTATAATGTAGCATCAAACATTCAATGTGCAAAAGTTCCAGAGCTAATGAGTATATAGTCTACAAAAAAATGTTAATTTCTCATAAGATTGAAAGAAATTAATATCTGACCCCAGAGTTTGTCCGAGATCAAATGAATAATGCATCAAGCATAAATGCACGAGAGACTATGGGATTGATTTCAAATTTATAAGGAGGGTGGGACATAATGGGAGAAAAAAGTAACATCGTAAATCACAAATTCGCAAGTGGCCCGAAAGTAATGCTCGATTCCAGGTACACAATTACGTGGGCTACGAAACAATGTGTGAGAGGGACAATACTTATTAGTTTGGTCGGGTGGGCGAAAAGAGTTTTTCTCTCTTTATCTGTTGCTCCTCCTTGCGTCGCTCCTGCCATGTTGGCCATTGTACAAGTTGAAGGTATGAAGACAGGCAGGCGGCGACCGCCTACAAGTTCGACAAGGTGCCAGCGCACACCACTCCCGACCTACTCGAAAACGCCTTGAAAGTGCACTAAAAATGATGAGAACCGAGGTAACAAGAGTGAATCTTTTGTCCAGTATGATAGCTCATCATCATCGAAGGCTTTCAAATTTTCGACATTCTGGAGGCTCCGTAGACTACAGGAACTGCCTGAAGGTATCGATGAATCTTGCGACAAGACCATTCCAATGAAGGCTTTTTCTCCAAGCTTGTAAACGCGAATAAGTGCTTACTTACACAAGATATTCAGACAAGAAGTAGATTCGAGGACGCTTGGATGCTTCAAGGACTCTTGCATACCACGTGGGAAAGTAGATTCTTGAATGTTCTTTTAGTTAAAAGCAAGCCATTCATTGTATTTTTTCATGAGTTGATAATAAAATCCTGATAATATACCTAAAAATATAAATATCTATAATTAGCCAAAAAAATTAGGTAAAAATTCTTACATATTGATGACCAAATATGAATAAATTGATCTTTTCATGATGTCAAATCAATTATGACTTTAAAATAACTAGTTTCTAAACAATCAATTGTTGGTTAAATTTTAAAAGATTACCTATTTTTCATGAAAAATGCTGTAAATTAGAAAAAGAATTCCAAATTCGCATATCCAAGCATACCATCAACCAGTTCAACCAGTTTTATCATGTCTTCGTCTACACTGCGATTACGTGCGGGAGGAAGAGCTTGGCACTCACAAAAGACAGCGAAAAGGGTTGCACAGTATTCTCCCGTGATGTTTATACCTTTGATACCCGCATAGCAAGGCTATCGAGACTTTGAATATAGCCGTGTGAATCTCGTTTGTTCGAATTCTTAATGTAAACGATAAATCAAAACCCTGATCACAAAAATCATCCAGTTTTCTTGTTCATAAATTATAAAAGTAATTCAATAGTATTTCTTTTTGCTTCAAACTGTAGAATCAGTGAAAATAAAAGTATCAAATCTTTGTTTGCCTGATATTTCAGGTATTTCCGCTGTAAAAATCAACCACAAAGAATGACTGATAAAATAAATAAATAAATAAGCAGAGAAGAGACAAGTAGTGAATTATTTAAATTCAGAATAAAGTATTTTACCCGAAATTTAACACACTAATCGACACCTGCTTGTGTGGTCCAGGTCTACCGCGGTGTTTCTTGATCAGCAGTTAGACTCATCGTTTCAGATTACTTTATAACATCATTGGAGTGACATTTTTAATGATCATCATTAATTGACACTAATGAATTATAGCCTATTATAGTTTATTCTACTTTTAATTTACAAGGTATCAACTTCTATCAAAACTTGTCAACAATGTTTAAAATATTCTACTATTTTAAACATAAAAGAAAATAACTCAACTTTTTTTTGTTGAGCGATCATCAACTCGTAACAAATTGTAACTTGATATTCGACTGGTGAAATACGATTATAAAGAAGTTGATGACAATGTGATGCTGTGAATTATCATAAAGTAATAGAATGTGTAAGATAACGAATCAAAGTTGAAAAAGTACGCTTGAGCCATGAGTATACCCAGACTCATCTCACAAAGTGAATCGTTTTCACACCTACATGAAATCCATCCATCCATCCATCCCGTTTCTGGTTGTCCTCTCAAACAAGCTTTTATTCTTGATGCACATAAACGAGTCGTGGCAAAATAATTCGATTCACACGACTGAGAAGAAAGGATTAAAAAACAACAAAGCTCTGTATGAGTACATATTTTTTCAACCTTCTCTTGTCATTGTGTATTCTTTTCTGCTTCATGGTATTCGTCCCGCTCATAGAAACTATGTGAGAGCCACTGTAGATAATTGGGACCGTATCCATAAGATTTTAGTGTACTTTTATTGTGTGGTATTTAAAAAAAAATCAGCATAACTTATCTAAATGAGACAGGAAAAGAAAATAGGGTGAGTATTATTTGAAATGAAATTACCTGAGTTTACTATTATCATTAAGCATAGAATTTAAAGAAATTTGTAGCAGAGATGATTACTCACCAATTAAAAAATGAAAAAAAATAAATATATCAGGCTGTAAAATAAAGGGTGCATGAATTACTAAGCAACCAGTTCTCTCAACAAGATTCCTCCTTTTTTCTTCTCTCTCTTGTTTACTTTTTCTTCTTGTATATCATTTAAGTCTTTCTCTTTCTTGACTGAACCACAGGAGTGTGACTGGACGGTCCTCTCGCGTGTGCCACACAACGCCTCGTTATTATTATTTTCCTTCATATATTTATTTATCTTCGACAATTGTGGGATTCTTTTCTACTCATGAGGTGGTCGCGTGGGCGACAAGTGACTCCAAAGACGCCCTCGTAAATAATATTCACACCAGCTGAGATTCCATATAATGAACATCTAGAATAAAAATTTTATAAAAGGGAGAAAAATCTTCATTCTATTCCAAATCAAGTATCTCTTGCTATAACATCCAAAAGCTTTCCTCTTGAGAATGCATAACCGTTAACGTCATCTCAAAGTATATTTATTTCTCTTTTATTTCTTCAATCTTCTTCATTTTTTTATTTATTGATAAACAGTTCTTCTTCTTTCTTGGTAAAATACGAAGATGAAAAATGTTTTCCTTTATATTCTTTATATTTTCCACATTTTGTCCTCTCTGAAATATAAAAATTATACTTTATTTTAAAATGTTATTACATGTAAACAAAAATATTATATTCAAGTTTTAAACAAGCTATCTTAGAAATTTTAAATAGAATTATTTTATGAGCATTCCAAATCATTAAAAGTAGTTTCTAACATAATCATAAGTACCATAATTCAACAGCCATCAATGATCTGTCTAGTTTCTTTATTCTTTCATCTGAATTTATATTTCGCATTGACAAGAGAAAGCAAGAATGGTATAACTCAATGAGCAATGAGCTTGCTATGAATTTACTTCCCACACGAAGAGAAATGCCTCCGAAAAATTATTGGATGTCATAAAAAGTATAACTAAGAAAATTCCCTTACTCTCTTATTCTTTTTACATTCTCACATTTACTACAAGAAAGCTCATCAGCACCAGTAGACTCATAAACTATCGTACAGCTTTGGAGAATGAATTATCTCGGAGCACAGAAATTGCATATCTCTTCAACTTCACGCTCATTCCATCTGTCGTCGCTTGTTATCTAATGATTGCAATGTCACATCATGTTATATGACTCATTACTTCGATTTTATCAATCGATATTTTTCTTACTTTATCGTAAAAATGTGATAACGTATTAATAAATTTTATGTATTTTATAAACTTTGAATTAGTAAATATTTTTTAACAATGGTTGAACAACTAAAAGAGTAATTAAAATATCTCATCAATTCATTTTAAACGAAACCTCAATATTTTTCCATTTAAATTTCGTCAATAATTGATTAATTAAAGGAAGTGGTATGAAGAAAGGTCTCATCATCCCTGGCAAATGGTACTACATTGTAAGAGAGCAATATTCCCTCGACCTATGCCAAATCTCCAGTTATCCTCGAGGGAAGTAAGTATACATCTTGAAACGAAAGTACTAGGAAATTGCCAACTTAATTACTGTCTATAATCCTGAGGTGTTTTAGTACAATAATTAAAAAGTTATTATGCTCAGGCTCACTTCTACTGGTATTTGTACTCGACAACTGCAAAATATGACACTTGGTTCGAGAAGAATTTAAACATTGCTCTTCTGAAAACTCTACGAAAGTATATTTTATATTAAGTTTCTTTATTACATTTTTAAAAAATTAATATGTTACTGAAAAAATGAAAATTATTATTGGTGTGATATAACAGATTATCAAGAAGTAAAAAAATGAGATCTACAATTTTTATTACTGGAGAGATTGTAAAGATTGAAAGCTTCGATTATTTGAGCAGAAAACGGCTGATGGATTACTTGGAGACATTTTTAAAGTATTTAAATAAGATTAAATTCTTAAAGCATTAATATTATGAAAGCAAACCTTTTAAACTAATTAAAATATTTTTATTGATAATTGTAAAAAAATAGCTGTAATAAACCAAATTTTTCATATTCTAAAAAAATTAAGCATCATAAAAACTAAATTAAATTTCAGACGTCAGAATGCTTGTGAAGTTCTCTCTATAGAAAACTTACGATTAAAGAAGAGTGAAGGTCTTCGTTTATTATCAGCTGTGTGCAATTTGCGTCATACATTAAAACATTTATACTGCTGGAACATTTTTGAGAAGATGGAAAATCTGATTTCAGAACATCACCGGAATGTTATTAATTCAAAAGTTTTCTTTAATAAATATAGAGTTTACCAATTAAATGAATGTCTAAAAGCTTTAGGAAGTTTAGATAAATTAACTACTATTTCATTAAACTATATTTACTTAGCTGTACCAAATGAAGAGTCATTCATTGAATTAGCTAAGTACATAATTAAACAAAAATAACCGTAATTATTATATGAGCAGTAATTTTGGCATATTTATATAATCCTTTTTCATAATCTATTTATAGAAAACTTAGTCATCAATGGGAATGGCTTCAACTACTTTGTACAAAAGAAGAAATTCCAGTGATAACAAATTTACATGATGAAGTGCGTAGTTATGCAATACCAGATTATATATGGAAAAAAGTAAAAGTGTTAGCACCGTCATTAAAAGTTCAAATAGTTTTCAGTAAGAAAATTTACGGTCAAATAAATTACCATGATGTCCGAAAAGCAATATAACTTGTCATTTTTTTACATCAGTTCGAATAACAGGATATGAACAGCAACAACACTTTCTCACGGAAAATATACCGCTTCATACTCTAATATTATCATCAGGAGTTGATCTAGAGACTCAGACTCCACTGATGGTTGACTGTTTTATCAAACTCCTCTGGTCTTGGTATCCTGAAACTCTAGGTAAAGTATTTAATTCTTTTCTCTTCAGCGGTACACTCTCCAACGTGTTCTTGTTGAAGATCGATAAAGAGGGTGTTTTCATTTTACTTTCTTGATTGTTCTTGCTATAAAAATAGAGATATATTAAATAAAATTAAAGTATTTATTTATTTTTTAAAATAGTTGATTTAAACTTACAATTATGGCATCAACGTGAAGATTTAGATTATCTCTTGAAAAGTATTCTTATCAATTTACCCAAATTAGAGACTTTTAAATTCATGGGAGAAATTAAAACTTTACAAACTATTTGTATGATGTGTTGTCAGATTCAAATGAAGCAATCAAGTAATTTTTTCATTAGGGTCCTTATTATAACTTAAGAGTTATTTGAATATTTATTTTAGAAGTAAAGGACATTGCGATTCAAATACAAACACCCAATGAAAGACGTCCTAATTTTAAAAATTGGCAAAAAGAAATTGAAAGTCTCGTAGACTTTTTTAAAAGTGATTTTATTCGAATAAATTTGCAATTCAAAATTGAAATGTACCCTTACTAATAAAATAAAGGAAAAATTGATCAAATTTTTATTAAATAAATTTTTTATTTATAAATGCTGGTGAAAAATGCTTGAAAATTGAAATACTTGGCATGATTCTATTGTAAGCATAAAAATTTTTTAAAATTAACAATTTCATTGTAAAATTAAATATTTAATTATCGATATTCATATTTCGAATAGTAAATCAACTTATATTTATTACATAATAAATTAAGCAAAACATTCATCAATTATATTTATCAAGTACTAAACTTTAGTACACTCTTGTTGTTCAAATTTAGGATATTTGGCTTCTACTTCTGCCCAAGTAATTTTCCCGTTACCCAAGTCTCTCACAACACCAGGAATTTCATCTAAATTGATTCTGACTTGACCCATACTATCTCTTTCTCGTAGAGTAACACTGTGAGGAACTTTCAAAGTATCAAAATCGACTGTGATGCCAAATGGAATTGCAATTTCATCAGTACGAGCATATCTTTTTCCAATACTGATGGAAGAGTCATCAACTTTGTGTGAAACATCAGCTCTCGTTAGTCCTTGCGACAGCTGTTTAATAAATGGAACGAACTCTGCATTTCCACTAAGAGGCAAAATTGAACATTTTAATGGAGCCACTACTGGAGGCAAACTCAAGAAAGTTCTCATTTCATCATCTTCACGTTTTCTAAAATTATGCTCAAAGATTGCATACATTATTCGGCCTATTCCGAAGGAAGGTTCGATAACAGAAGGAATTATCTCTTCAACGTGCACAGTTTTTTGATATCTCTTGACTGTCACCATATCCTTTGTAATAGAAATATTGGATCCATCATCTAATTTCAGATCAAATGTCCCAGAAGTTTCCAGAGATTTTTCTAAATCATTCAATTCTTCTTTTCCTATTTTTGATAATGCTTCTAATACACTCTTTGCTTTATTCCGAAAATTTTTTCCCACAACTCCTCGATTAGGCACTGCTTCACAAACATCAACAACTTTAGGTTCAGGTAGTTTCTTTTCAGCAGCTAATCTTACTCCTGTAGCCTTAGTATGCTGAGTTAAATCGTACGCTGATCTATCAGCACATCCAACACACTCAATCCATCCATAAGAAGTTAAACATTCTGCATCCCAACAATCACAAGCATAATGAGCCATTTCATTATTCATATGTTGACGAAACCGGAGCTTCTTTGGATCTACTCCGACTTTTATTAGAAACCGTTGAATTCTCGCCATAAAGTAACCCAACGTTTCATTTGCTACAAGACCTGAAGCTACTGCATCTCCAATAGGAATTGATTGAGCACTTTTACCATCCATTTGATTGCATGCAGAGTAGAGAAGCATAACAGTATCCTTAACTGATTCAAATTTAGGATGAGATTTGTTATTTGGATCACAAAAATGTTCTATTTCAGCCATAGTAAACTCTCTAACACGAATTAAACCAGAACGAGGAGAGATTTCATTCCTGAAGGCGTTTCCAATTTGAGCAGCAGCAAAAGGTAGTCGTTCTTGATTGAACTCCAAAAGTCTCTTAAAATTAACAAATATTCCTTGAGCTGTTTCAGGTCTTAGGAATCCTTTAATTAAACCAGAAGGACCTATTTGAGTTCCAAACATCAAATTGAATTCAATTGGGTCAGTTAAATCGTTTCCAGTTGATGGTGATTTCATTTCAAATTTTTTGACCACTGCAGCCATCTCATCTTTATTCATTCCATCAAGTTTGACAACAATATCTTTGCATTCTTCTCTGACTGTATCATCAGTTTTCTTATCAGCAGCAATTTTTTCTAAATGTGCTTTAATTAAATGATCAAGTCTAAAACATTCTCCACTCTTCACATCTTTAACCATGAGATCAGCAAACCTATCTACATGGCCTGATGCTTTTAGAACAGGCTCTGGAGTTAAAATTGAACAATCTACCTCCAACATTTGCTCTTCTAACACAAAAAAATTTCTCCAAGCACTTAAAAGATTGGCTTTAAATGCACAACCCATTGGTCCAAAATCATATTGACCAGTAATACCTCCATAAATAGCAAAAGACTGATCGAAGAAGAATCTTCTTTTCAAGAGGTCTTCCATTTTTGCTCGATCAAAAGTTTGAGCATCTGATACAAAAGATAACTCCTTGTCTTCCAACAATTTTTTACGAAGCTTGAGTTCAGCAACTGCTTTTTTAACATCTAATTCTGGTGCTCCATCTGCTTTAAGTTTCCTTACCAAATCACCCTGGAAAAAAAATCCGTAAATAATAGTAAATGGCATTCAAAATAATAATTCTTCAATAGTAGAATAAAACTAATAAAATTATAAATTAAAATTGAATTGATTATTGATGAACACGTGTGAATATGATCCATATGGTTACCTGCTCTTTAACACTGGCACGAAGTGGTGCCAATGCTTCTTCAATTTTTGGATCGGTCATGTCAAGAGGGTAAAGTAATTTAACTTTTCTATTTGTCTTAGTTGAACCCCAATTTTGATTAGTTTTTGAGGTACTAACGCCGGTTTTAAATCCTCTGTTTACTTGAGAGACAATTGGCCTAATGTAGGAGTAACTTTGTTTCAATACGAATTTACTCCCCACTCGCAGACTAAAAAAAAATAATCTCATTCGTGTGAAAGTATTACAATAAACTATACAATCCAATCTAAGCAAACCCAATCGCAACACTGCAGAAAATTGCACAATCTGAAAGGTTATGTACTCATGAGTTGACTTTAAACACGAGGTTTTAGAAAAGAAAAAAATGTTGATTTGACATGAATTTTCCAATATAATGAATAAATTATTTAAGGAAATTTAAACGCCATAACGAATTTTAAGACAAATATTTTTTAGTTATTTTAAATTATTTCACTTATACAATTTTATTACAATTTATACATGTATGTCCACTCAAAATAAACCTTTTGCACCATCTAGAATCGGAGCACTAAAGATTTTACAGAATTTCTTTTCCAGCGATGATAAAGTTGCATTCTAAACTACTGAGTGATGAGTATTGTTGATAGATATCTACAATGTTCAAACCAAATTGAACTTTATTATTATTCTGATTATTTACACGTTTAATAAGTTTACATATGTACACTTTATCTATTATTTTAAGGATCTACACAAAATAATGGCCTGTGAAGATCATAAAAATTTGGCAATGATAATAAAAAATACTCATACTAGCTTGCGGGAAGATTCTCAAAAATTAGGTCCAGAAGCAGCTTGGTCTCGCCACATTGCACAAACTGAAAAATTACAGGTATTTTTTTAAGCTTTTTTTAATTAATTTTATTTTCCTTCAAATCTTAAATATTTAAATAACAATTTTCAATTATTATTCTACAGGATTATGCTACATCAATGCAAAAGTTAGCCACAACTTATTGGGATTCTAATAATCAAATTTTAAATGGTAATGTGCGTTGCCGAATTGAATGGATTAAACAACAGTGTTTCGAATATTTTTTAAAAGAAGGTAAAAGAAAATTTCATCAAAGAGAGATTGAAATACTTTCAAAATTATCATCGTCTAAGCCAGTTGAAAAATTAGGTCTAGAGACATCTTTCCCCCGAGAAGAAGAAAATATTTGCAAAATCGACTTATTAGATGTTGGAAGTTGTTATAATCCTTTTGCTAATGACGTTAACTTCAATGTCACTGCTATTGATTTAGTACCATATGACAACAAAGTATTACAATGTGATTTTTTAAATGTTCAACTTGGAGTCAAAACAGTTATTTCAGAAGATAAAAAGAAAATAGTGGAATTAGGAAAAAATTCATTTGATGTTTGTGTTTTTTCTCTACTTTTAGAATATTTTCCATGCCCAAAGCAAAGATTTTTATGCTGTGAAAAAGCCTATGAATTGTTGAAAAATTCTGGTCTTCTTATAATAATTACTCCTGACTCAAAGCATGTTAATGCTAATGCAAAAATAATGAAATCATGGAGATATGTCTTGGCTAATTTAGGTTTTATGAGAATAGCATATGAAAAATTAAAACACCTGCATTGCATAACTTTTAGAAAATGTATTAACAAGGACACAGCTGTCAGATGGATAACATTACAGAATATTCCTAAAAATGACATTTTATTTTCTTCTTATTCTGATATTTATATTCCACAAGACTTTAACTTTTCAAAACCGAATGAGTTGGAATCAGAAGAAAATAAATTTGAACAACATGATCTCGTTAATTGTTTTGATAAATTACCATATGCAACTGATATACTATAAGTTAATTCATTCTATAATAAAAGTTATTTTACACTTTAACTATAGCTTTTCCGGTATTTCCTCCTTCGAGCATACTAGTAAACGCATTAAACATATTTTCGAAACCTTCTGTCACCGTTTCATAATATTTAAGTTTTCCTTCACGAATCCATGTTAGATTTTGTTGAATTCCTTCCATCCAACGATCTGCCCAACGCGTTACCATAAAACCTTCTACCTTCAATTGTCCTTTTAAAATTGCTGGTTGAACAACTGTACACTTTGGTAAAGCATCCATCTCAGCTTTGTATGCTGAAATGGAACCACAAATTGAAACAGTTCCCATCAAGTTCATTTGATACATCACAGTACTGGATATTTCTCCTCCTACCTATAAATAAATTTAATTATATATTTTATTAATTATTGATTATTACAATATTATATGTAAATTACTAATCATTTTATACATTGTCAAAATAATAATCAATTCCATTGGGGGTAGCTTTTTTTAACTCTGAACCAATATCTTGAGTCTTATAATTAATTGCATAGTCTACTCCAAGATCTTTAGTAAGCCATCGACATTTGGCATCAGTTCCAGCAATTCCAATAACTTTCAGACCCAAGATTTTACCAATCTGACAAACATGAGAGCCAACAGCACCAGCAGCTCCAGAAACAACTAATGTCTTTCCATCTTGCGGTTTGCAAATCTCCGTGAAGCCAAAGTATGCAGTGTTGCTGAAAAATTAATTTCAAACAAAAATTCAGAATGAAAGTATCACGACGTTGAAACAAAAATTTTTATTATCAAGTAATTG
Source organism: Chelonus formosanus (assembly GCA_028641665.1). Classification (NCBI taxonomy): domain Eukaryota; kingdom Metazoa; phylum Arthropoda; class Insecta; order Hymenoptera; family Braconidae; genus Chelonus; species Chelonus formosanus. The sequence continues at coordinate 7,044,328 of CM054003.1, read as the reverse complement.
TTGATAAGTATGTTTTTTAATAAATATTTGTTTTTACAAGATAAGTACCCAGGCATGCCCAAAACACCAAGACCAAGTGATATCGGAAGATCACCGAGGTTAGGTAAAAGATAAGTCGAGAAATTTAAAGTACTCGTAGGATCAGAAATACTAGGATTAACAATAGTATGAGTTCTCCAGCCTAAATGACCAAAAACGTATTTTCCAACAGGAAAATCAGTATTTTTTGATTCAATAATTTTTCCAACTTGAAATCCTATCATTGTAGAGCCAAGTGGATATTGAGACATGTATTTCCTCATGTAAGGATCAACTGATAGATATTCAGCCTGCACCAAATATTCTAAAATCAAAATAATATCAAGAAATTTTGTTAAATTATTTTAAAAATAAAAATGATTAAAGTATATAAATACCTCCATCTTTAATTGGTGGTAACTGTTCCTCTACTATTTTCACATCTGTTAATTGGGGATCTCCTTTAAAATATTTTTCAATTACGTATTTCTTTGCAACAACCATTGTAAAAAATATTTTTTTATTTCTCTAGTGATTGGAAGAAATATAAAATAAATATGAACCCTGCTTTAAATCCACTTAGTAAATGCTTGCAATGAACAAGTTTATATATTTGTATGCTTATTTATTAAAACCAGAAGAATGAGAGTTTCTTTATCGTAATGATTAATTTGAAACGTCATTGATATAATAATCATACTTTTCAATGGTATCTGGAAAATGTTATCTATTTACTTTTCTTTAATAAAGATATTTTTGTAAATTGTCTGAAAATTATTTGTATAAAACTATAAATATTAAATTATCGTCTTTGTTTTATTATCTTTAAATATGTATACACTAAATAAATAAACAAAAGGAATTAATAAAACATTCACATTTAGAAAATATCGATTTTTTAAATTTTATATTGCATAATCGCTTAAATATAAAATATTTACAGTTGAATTATTTTCAATAATAATAATATTAATAATAATAATAATCAGAATATTAATATTGGAGTACTAATCAAGGCTGATGGCAGTGTTTTTACTAGTTACTTTTAATAATTTATCAGAACTCTTTGATACTCGAAGTCTCTGGGCTGGTTTCAATATTTCAGCAATAATTTTTTCATCACTGAGTTTTTCTGTCTTTTGAGATGGTTCTGGAGATTTTAAACGACCACTTAGTGATTGTGAATCAGTTATTAATTCAGATATTGTAGCAACTGATGATTCTGAATCAACTTCAGGAATAGTCAGTCTTCCATTGACTTTTCTTTTCAATGGACTCACTCCTAACGTATATGAATCTGTTCCTAAACCTATTGAACCTTGTGCTGGATTTTCCTCCGTACCCACAGGTATTTTTAGTATATTCATTGGTTCTACATACAACTAGAAAACATAAGAAATAAATCGTTGTTTTTACAAATTAAATATTCAATACAAAAATAATGATTAAATATTATCGTGTTTCTTACTGCATCGAATGGAGAATCCAACAATAATTCCTGAAGAAATCGACGTGCGGGTAAACGATACGTTCCACTTCCTAACCGTGCAGCAATTTCAGAGAAAATACACGTATCCTATTAACGTAATCATCCACTTATTAATAAATTGTACTATTCATAATTTTGTCAGCATTAAACTTTATTCAATGACATCACTCACTTGAAATTTTTCAGGATAACTTTGTCTTAACTTTAATAAAACTTGACGACTATAACGATACAAAACAGGATTCGATAGACGTTGTGTATTTCTCAAAATATCCCTGAAAATATTAATTGAATTATTTAATTTATTTTTAACTGTATATTGAGTTTTAGGTACATATGATTGAAAATTCTATTTACCTTTGAATTTTAGCATCTGTTTCGCTGAGTACTTTTCCCTCATTGATATTTTTTTTATAACATACCAAGCAAATTTGATTATGATCTTTACCAATATCATACTCTGAACTATTTTCTTCATCAATATTGCTCGAATCTGTATTCGTTTTAATACTTTCTCCTTCAGGTACAGAAAACGATAAAGAAGATCGAGAAGAATGAGGGAACAATATTGATAGATTTTTTGGAAGACATATGCCCATGTACCATGAGTCACGGGGATCTTCCTCTCGTGGAGGTAATGGCGGAGGAGGTAGAGGAGTTGTAGTGAGCATATTATCTGTCGTCCAACTACGGGATGATTCTAATTCTGACAGACTTTGTAATGACAGTCTTCCATCTGAGCTATACATCTGTAAATGTTTTTTTTTTAATAAATCAAAATTATAAATAATTTTCTTCCTAAATGAATTACCTCTAAACTACTATGTGAGTAACTCGGCCTGCGATGTCTTTGTAAACTTCGAAGTTTAGCATAACCTTCTGCATCTTGCTGACTCAATCTTTGTATGCTTGAAACAGGACTTGGAGTTTCTCCTCTTTCACTGTAAAAATTAATATATTGAAAATTTATTTTAATTATAAAAATAAAATATATTTATAATAAAAAAACCAAATGATAGTACTTACGGAAAAGCGTAACGTTTGACTTCAATATCTGTTGCAGCACTTTCTGAACGATTTCTTGTCCTTCGCACCAAAGGTTCGGGTAATTCTGGCTTACCATCACTGAGACTACGATGATGTTTTTGAATAGGAACAGGACTTGGTACAGTATAAGGATTGGTAGAAGGAACAACAGGCCAATAATCACCTCGTCTATATCTCACACATGGCCAATTGAGTGCCGTTAGTGCATCAGCACCTGCACTATTTGTACTAATTAAACTCAAAGCATACATTGCTGTTGCACGTATCGAGTAATAATGACAAGATTCGGCCATGGTAGTTATCATTTCAATTATACCGAGATTTTGGAGTTGTTCAACTCCTGCTGGCGAAGTACCTGCATGTCCTAAAGCCCAAAGAGCTGATTTAACTTTAACTAATTTTTCTTCTAAGTCGATATGTTGATCTAAGTCCTCACGATAAAAACTTCTTTCTGGAGTTGTACGTTGAGAATCATCAACGCTTAACTTTCTTTTTATTTCCAAAAAAGAATTTGTCTTCCTTGGTGTTCGACAATCATTTGTTTCCATTACTTCTGAGTCAATGATTGTTTCAAGTCTAGTTATTGACTCCACCACATCTTCAGCTCCAGATTCTTCAGAAACCAAATGATAATCGTCTATAAATGATCTACTACTTTTAGTTGCCTTCGAATAAGACTCTGTATCAGTAGTTCCAATGTCTGGCCGAAACCTTTGAATAATTCTAGCAAATCTTTGAAAGACGTTTCTCCTCATTAACAACTGCAGTCCTAATTCATGTTGAACAAATTGTCCAATTAAATGAGGAGGAATAAAAACATCACGGGGTAAAATAACCATACTACTAGATCTTCTTGGATAGCTTCCGTTTTCGCTACGTTGTCTTCTAGTTAGAGAATCATGGATTTCACCTTCAATAAGGCCCACGTATCTGTCAGAAAAGCCATCTGATTTGGTCCACTTTTCTAGTTCTTCAACAGGGGACGGAAGTTTTGTAAAACCCGCTTGAAGTGCATATAGACGAATGAAAAGTAAATATCCACGATCACCCAAATTTGGAAGCCATTTTTCCCACGCGCGACTAAGACCAGTAAGTTGAAAAAATGATTCCAAATATCCAGGCTCTTCACACATTTCATGAAGAGCTTCCAATGCAGCTAAAGCAACTGACTTGCTATCATCTGCTAGTCTGTCTACAATTAATGACAAAGCCCATTGACAAGCATCGGTTATCTTAGCTCTGAGTATTAAACGTAGAAATTGTGTAGCATATAATCGTGTTTGTTCTACACTAGCTGATGATATGATTTTCCTTAAAACTTTTCTATTTGGACCATCTCTTGAATAATCAAGAGTGGAAATAATGAGTTTGACATAACAGTCATGATTAGTGGCAATAGCCAAGTCTTCAAGTTTCTCCAATAAATTGAAGCTTTTAAGAATAACAGTACCTTTAGCCGAATGGCTTAATTGGCCAAGAAATAAAAAGTATTTTTGGCAGCACGTTGTAGTCATGTGCCGAGGTGAGAATAAACACTCGTGAGCAGATGGTAAAGTCTTGATAGCATTAACTTGATCAGCAATATCGCTGATTAATTCATTTAACAGTCTAGTTCCTTCTGGTTCGTGCATCTCGAGGAGACAATTAACTAAATCACAACCTGCTAAAGTTGCATCTCGCGCTAAACTCGCATTTGTAATTAGTTCTACACGGCTAAATGTATTAGAAGAAGGTTTAAAATAACGTACTAAGCGTTTCATAAACAATTTATGGTCAGAATCCAAAACTGAGTCTTCTCGTGAACGCAATATTGAACGTATTACCGGCCAATTCCAAGCAAGAGCATCTTTAGAGCTTAGTACTTGAGCATCTTTAAGTAGTGGAGTTGTCGGTGATTCACGTCTCAACCAATTTCGACTTGAAGTTCTTTGACGTCTAGGCATAGAGGGCAATAACCATGTGCCTGATTGAAGAATCCGATCAAGAAAAAGACTAGATGGTGCTGGTTTTCGGCGCATCATTGCATGCATTCTACCTAGGATTGCAACAGCTGCTAAGGCTTGATGTCTTCCGAGACTGGCGTGCTCTAGAAGATTTGGAAGAGGCGGTGTTAAATCACAGACGTCTGGAGGAAGAAGTGAGTGAGCAAGATGAAGTAAACCACCGAGAAGTACTGCAGCTCGCACTGAAATAAATGTATCTGAAGAAACAATAGTTTCAGCTAGTGCACGATGAAGTCCGCATTCAAGTAAAATATAAACGAGTAATGATAGGTGTAATTCAGTGATGTTTGGACAATGAGAAGCAAGAGAAGGTAAGACTGACTTTCCTTCAGCAGCTACAAATCCTTCTGAAAGCTTCCAATTTTCACGTTGTCGACATGGATCTACAGCAGCTAAAGCAACGTCTGGTTCATCAGTCCACATTGGCAAAGGAAGCCCTAATAATTCATATAATAATTCTAAAACTGCACCACGTACTTCCAATTGTTCCACGTATAAAATATCAGCAATTGCTTTAAGTCCAGCATTGTCACTTGGATTACAAAAATTTATAACTCCAGAATAAGATCGTAAAACACTTAGTAAAGCCTGTTTACTTGCCGCAAATCGTGTTTCACGATTTTCACGTGATCGATCGTTCATTGATGTATGTAATTCACAATAAGGCGCAGCCAAACACATCAGTGACACACTACTCCGTGTTTCTGGATTTGCTAATAATCTTAAAAGTACACCAATGATTGATTCTATTATCGCAGGACTCAAACCAGTCATTGCTGCTCTTGTTAGAGCACCAACACCACCACAGCTGATTAATAAATTTGAATTCAATACACCCAGTTCACAAAGTGTTGCTAGAAACACTCTGAATGATCGATCTTTCTCTTCAAGGCCTCCATTTATTAAACTTATCAGAGATCTGGCCAATACTGGGCTAAAATATTTTGGTGCCAATACAAGTATTCGTCTTACCAGTCGTAAAGCTTGCATTCTTTCGATATCATTTTTTAAATTGATATCCATGCTACGAGCAATGAAGTATGGATAATGGAGTTTATTAACCGTAAGAACATCCTCTTGCTTTTTAACCAGATATCTAATTGCACGTAAAGCTGCTGCTCGTACTTGAGTTGCTTCTTGAACAAGTCCCACCCGAAGGCTGTTTCATAAAATAAGTGTTATATTGTTAATACAAATTTAAAAATATGTTACGGCAAAAGTTAGAAAGCATTTATATTTATTTATCGTTACTGATTTCATGTAGTAACTGATTTTCATAATCAACATGTTAATATTTATGAACTAAATTTTTAATATTTACCAGCAAAGGATTTCTTCAAGACTGTAACCGAAGTCAGTAAAGTCATTGTCACTGATGAGCCTTACAATAGCATTCAAATAACCTAACTTTTTCACACTCGAAACTCCTTGACGTAAACAAAGATTTGTCAAAACTTCTCGAATATTTTCTTGCACTCCTATAATAATTATAAAATTAATTAATAAAAAATAATATTTTTAAATACATATAAAAATATCAAAATTAAAAAATGAGGTTATTCGACTGACCTTTTGACAGATCAAGTTGAATACAACTACTTTCGTGATCTGAACGACCTAAAAGAATAGTACAAATAAAAATATTAATTATCAATAATAACAATGACAATATAAGCATTATAATTAATTAAAAAACTTACTGCGATGTGGTCTACTCGTGCGTAGACTCCTACCCCAAATCATCCAACTTGAGATTGCCATTTTCACGCCGGTCGCTATCCACGATCACAATTCATTTTTTTAGTTCCTTCAAACCACTCCATTTGAATCAAATATTTCATCTTCATCACTGAAGCACTATAAATGCTTACTATTACTGATAATTCCTGAGTAACTTGACCGAAGTGTCATACGAAAAACCCAGGGGTGTGCAGGGGTGTAAAACCGAATATCTACGCACATACTATACATATATGTACATAATACCAACAAATACGTCAGACTATATATGTATCCCTGAATGTTTGTGTGTATTATTTATTCAATGAAATTCACCACGTGATTGGTTCGCTTTTGATGCTATCTGATTATCGTGATTGCATTGTGACTATTTGGACGTAAACAATTGTCATAATATTTTAATTGTTTATAAAGTTTAAAAAATTATTAAACGTAACAATGGCTAATTCACTAAACAGTGTTGAAAAACTTGAACATCACATTCAGCAAGAGTTATGTCGTACAAGACCGCCTTATAGACAAGGAAAGAAGTTAACAGCGGTTAAGGTAGAATTGTATCCTAAAAATTGTAATTAACTTCAATATTAATTTTGAAAATAAATAATTAAAATTAATATCCTTTTAAATTATTAGTTTTTAGCTAATTGAGATTAGTCACTACCACTTTATTATTGCTCCAAGACTCTATTAGTTACTCTCTTATCTTTTTATGATTAATGAGTTTATATTCTAGTATTTAGGAATATCCCACGTCAGTTTTTATTTGAACTTTATTATTTATTTAAGATTCTACCAATTCTATCATGTTTCCTTGACACTTTAGCTCTATTTAACAGGTTTATACCATCAATAATGAATCTCAACACTTGATTGTAACTGGTGTTCCTAAATTAAACTTGATTGAAGATTTAAGACGAATCAGTATTCCTTATGGCATAATTAAAGAATTAACAATAATTCCTGATTACCCTTCCGAAGAATTTACAGAAACATTTCATATACGTTATGAAAGAATACAAAGTGCCAGGTAAGTTGATATTTTAAAAAAGTTATTCATCAATTACATAATTAATATCATAATTTTCTATTCTCTCTAAGACACATCTGTCATATTTAATCTATTATTTTTATTATATTTAGAATTGCAAAGCGCTTCCTGGATACGAAGAACTTTTATGGAGGAATTTTACATGTATTTTATGCTCCAGAATTAGAATCAGTAGCTGAAACCAGAAAAAAATTGATTCAGAGACGTAGGGAAATCGCAATAAGAATACAAAGACAAAAAGAGGAAGCTATTAATTTGACATCTGATAAATTTGAACCTAAGTATGATGCAAAATTAAAATGTCATTATTTGAAATATGAAACGTAATTATTCTATTGCAGAGAACAATATCACAGACAGAAACGTCATCCTGCATTACCATTAACCGAAGAACGGCTTTTAAAAAATTATCCTGGAAGGACGATAACTGATATTTATGATGGAATTCCTAGAGAAATAGATCCACGACCAGTTTCTGAACCCAGCTTATCTACGGCCGAAGAATCGTTAGGACAGGTCAGCAACTCAAGTAGTTCGATTACTCATAATTCAAAGAATGATAGTATCAACGATAGTGGAATCACTAAAAAAAAGATAAGGATGAAAAATTATAAAGGAAAGACTGTTAATAATGATGTGAAAGTTAAAGTACTACGTCCTCAATTAGTCGATACAAGAAAACTCAGTCAGTTTACTGCTTCTGATACAAAAATATTCTCTGCTGTTAAAAAAGTAGATAAAGGAATAACGATCAAATTGTTGCCCAAATTAAATGAAACTAAAAAACGTATTATTATCAATGATACCAGGTAATTTATAATAGGCTTTGAATAAAATTTATCTTTTTTTATATCTGAAAAAGAATGAAAATGAATTTTTTCAGTGTATCGCAGTTGGTGAAACCTAGTACAGATCTTCAAGCAAGTATTACGTCAATGAAAAATTATATTCGTGAAGCACTACAAAATAAATAAGTAAAAAAATCAATTCAATGAATAAATATTTATCTTTCATACACCAATAATATTTATTTTTTTCTACAAATTTTATAAAAATCCATATCTTTCGCTACTGACAATAATGTATTATCAGTTTCTCGAATGTAGTCTTCAAATTCACCACTTACAAAGTTTTTACTAAAATTAGATTTAATTTTTACTTTTTTTGGAACCAGAACTGCAGGTTTAAAGGCAAGACCCAAAGGGTTATATTCAGAATACAGTTCTTCTGGTGATAATTTAGCAATTTCTGGAGCAAGATTTCCTTCTCCGGTAACTGGAACACCAGCAGCAATATTCTTAGATAATTTTTGGACAATACTGTGATAGTGTCTTTGTAAAGCTGCCAACTCCCATAATGCTGTACAACTTGCATTAGAATGCTCCGGCTCTTCCAGTTCTGGTTGATAAAATCCATCTCCTACATTGCTATCAGTGTCTAGTAGAATATCTACAAATTTACATTTTTGAAATAAAGATCGTACGATGGCTAAAAAACCTAGAGCTTCATGATGGTGAAATTGAAGGCTCATTATCATTATTCTTTTAATAAAAGCAATCAAACGATTCTGGGTAACTCTTTTTCTTCGATTAATTAAAGATAGAACTAAACACTTGATTAGTATTTCACAATTTTCAGGAGAAGTCGTGAGATCGATGTTTAATAAAATTCGATAAAGATGAGAATAGAATCTGGAAAATAAATAAAATTGATAACTAATGAAATTCAATTTGATATTTTTAATAAAAGTAACCTACTAACCTCTGGGGATCAATATTTAATGCTGAACCTTGTCCAGAAAGTATCATGAAAATTGTCTGAATACAATGAAGTTGTTCTCGTTGTCCTAGATATCCATTTTCCATTAAATGGTTAATAGCATTTACTAAATCTTGATAAAATTCTAAATTGATACAATGTGCAAATCTGTAAGAAAGGGACAAAATGTAAATATTAAATGATTATAACTTTGCTGAAACCAAAAATGATTAGTATCGTACTTCGCCAATCCTTCTAAGCAAACAGACAGAAGTTTACTAGTTGGAGCATGTTTTAATATTCTGAAATAAATTGTAAAAACGATACTCGTTATTTCTGTTAAAATTTTATGAGACTTTGCTTTATCTTCTTCTGCTTTGGTTTCTAATAATTCTTTTTCAACCTGCTCCAACTTTTTATTCCTCTTACGCTCTCGTTTGCTTAAAGATAGAATCCTCTGCTTATGATTCATAAGTGTCTTCTGTTTCTGATCTTCTTCACGCTCTTTATCAAGATTAACATTTTTTATTCTAAGAGCTAAGAGTATTGACAGCACTTCTGTATGCATAGAATTACCCTTCAATTTTATAAGTTGATTTATCTTTCTCACAATCGTTAACGATAACTCTGCTCTTTTGTCCTCTTTGAAAATTTGGGTGAAACATTTAGCCACTCTTTCACGTATATCCGGTTGTTTATTGTTTAGAAAAGGAATAAGGAAATCAGTTATGTTGAGAGAAAAATTAAAATAAGGATGTATTGTCAATAAATCACACATGCAAGAAATAGATATTCTCCCAAGTTGTATTTCCAATTCAGATACAATCCGAGTATCTCCTTTTTTCTTCCTCAATGTTCCTGCTAATTTTTCTAATCGCTGGAGATAAGTTTTGTAATATTTGAGAAGCATGGATTCATAATTCTGTAAATGAAGAGTTTCTTTTTTATCTAGAAAAAAATATATACAATTAAAATATATATAACAATATAGAGTATAATTAATTATAAATTTTAAAGAATAAGCATACATTTTACTCCCTCTTGTTTAGTTTGATGAATACGATAAGACGGCAACAAGTCCTTAAATATTTCTAGCAATGAAATTATTACGATTTTTTTTAATGCGATAAATGTTATTGGTGTACTTTCTTCCATCATATCAATTAAAATTTTCAAGTTTTTCATTCTATTTTCTGGATCTTCCAATAAATTACTAGCTAGTAATCCAACTTTTATTTTCCTGTCATTGAGTAATTTTTCTCTTCGAGCTATTCGCTCTTCGGGTGATACTGTTTCATCTTCTTCATCATCATTCACTTGTAAATCTAGATTTGCTATAAGCTCATTATCACTACTGGCTTTTTCTAAATCACTATCTTCATCATTTCCTTCATGATCTCCATTCACATCATTTTCTTCTGCATCTTCTGTAATTTCTTCTTCAACTACTCTTTTTTTTAAAACTCCTTCTTTGGTTTTAACTGGTAAAAGAAACCGAATCCTTTTCGGATTTTCTTCATCATTCATTTTTTCAATAATTTCTTCATACTTATCTTCAAAATTTTCCTTCTCTAATTTCCTTTTGTTCTTCTTAACCTTTGATTTTTCTGTTTGTTTTGGGTGGCCGTTTGTTAGTTTCATTTTCTTTATTTTATTACTTTAAATAGAAAATACGTAACTTTATATCAATTTTTAAAAAATATTCTCACTCATTAGTCAAGAAAATTAAACAAATATAATAATATTCAATCATTCAAAGCGTAAAACCAGCACGTGTTTACCTATCAACGTGACAGAGACGCTCATACATTTTAGGTTAGAAAATCGCTGCTCCGTTCTAGTCGAAATATGTATACATATACACATATACATTGAAGTGCAAGTGTGCATTGTGTTTAGAATTATGTAAACTTAACATTACACTTTAATAATTGCAAAATAATAATAAAAATGTTTATTTAATCATTTATTCGAAGATGAACTTTTTAAAAATATACAAAAACACACAACAAATGAATGAATAAATAATTACGCTGCTTAACTTAAAAGTTTGGTGAATAAAACAAATTATCACCATCATAAATTAAAAGATAATCATAATTAAAATCAAAACATTTAACGCTTGCAATGATTGATAATTTTTCATGGAAAAATTGAAAATTCCTTTCATCTTATTCAAATAAAGGTACAAAAAAAATTGATTAAAAAAATTCAATGTTGCTTTACAATTGAAAACGTAAATTGTTACGAAACAAAATGAAAATTAAATAATAACTGTTTTATCCATATCCCAATGTGTAAAATTTGCTTTCTTTGATGATTGTTTACTCCGCGGTGGAGTATTTTCTTGTTGTTGTGATTTAGTCGAAAGGCATTTATTTCTGAGTAACTGTTGAGGTGACTTCGTAAGAATATCTACTTTATGATGACTATTCGATCGATTGGCTAAAGGTGTACGATTTTTATTAGCACTTATAGACGCTCCATCTCCATTAAATACTTTAAAATCTTCGAATACGATTTTATTGTCTTTTCTAGATTGATGAGATTTCTTTTTCTTTCCACTTAAAGCTTTATTTCTTAGATTCTCATCAACTTTCGATGAAATGACCTCAGTCTTCAATTGATTAGACTTGTGAACTAATTGATTCTCGTCAAACTCAATCATAATTTCTTCTCGCTTCGCAAATCCTTCAGTCTTTTGTTCGCTTGATATTTCAGGTGATATTGAATCTCTCCAGACTCGAATTTTTTCTTCAGATTCCGTGAACAATTTTTTTGAAACACTAGTCGATTCAAAGATATTTTTATTCATTTCTTTTTGATTATTCTCTTTAGCAGGGGAATTCGTCAGTTCTGTGTTAGATATAGGTCTAACATTTTGAATTACTGTTACTTGATCTTCTGGATCACTTTCATCTGAACCGAATTTATTATCAGAAGTGTTATCCAGCTGATTATCGGTAGTTTCACTCAAATATAATCGTTTATTTATCATTAACGATTTATGCGAAATAATTTCTGGAAGGACTTGGATTTCTGGCATTAAATCAATAGTAGTTTCACAGTAAGTTATTTGCGATTTTGATATTCTCCCTTTATCCACTCCATTGTCTTGCGATAAGTTTGGAAGTTTAGGAGATTTTGGTTTCATGATCGGTGTTCTATCGAAATCAGTAGCTGGTGATCTTGGATCTAGACCGTTTGCTGTATTTTCTGGCGTATCCATATTTAATGTTTGTTGTACGTGCACAATGGGAGTTAAATAATTTTGTGGAGGATTCAACTGAAAGAAATAAAATGAACCAATGTTTATTAAGTTAAAAAAAATATTAATACATGTACACAAAATTTTTATTAATATTGTATTAAAAAAAAAAACTTACTGAAATAGGTGTTCTTTGATAATCAACATTCGGAGATCTGGGGTCAAAAAGTTCAATTTCTGGATTGATTGTTGTTAATACACTATCAATGTCAGTTTCAAGATATTGTTTAGTTTGAAGATATTTAGGTATGGCACTTGCTATTCGTTGATTAGGACCAGTTGGAGTTGTAGCAGCCTGAAACTTCATAATTTCATGTTACAAATATTTTTTTAAAATAAATATTGAAAATGAATATTAAGAGAGTAATACAAATACTTTTTTGAAGTATTACCTCTATTGGTGTTCTGACAATTCCAGCTGTAGCTGACCTAGGATCAGCTGTTGATGGTTTCTTGGTCATAATTGGAGTGCATGGCTGGTTTTTTTCTATTACTCCTAATTTAATATTTGTAGGTAATTTTATTTTACTATCATCATGATGATGTGAAAACAATTTGCTTGTATAATTTCCCATTATACTTCAATGTTTTGTGTTGATACAACTAGAAAACTGAATATTGACTTTTGTAACGGTCGTTTTGGACCTTCAAATGCTAGATGTGAAGTAGGAAAGATATATTGAAATTATGTATTTTACTGTCACTTGTTTGCTGATATAATAGTTGAACACATTTTTTTTATAAACATAAAAATATTATTTATTAAAGTTTAGTAAGTTATATTATGAAAACACTTTTACTGATTTCAATCAACCGACATCTACTCAAATTGCCAGGTAAACATTCAGTCTCTCTTTCTCGAAGTCAAATGAAGCATTTGATTTGAATACTTCAACCAATTAGAAAAATTATTTTGGTCGTTACGTGGAGTTGAGCAGCCAATCATATATTTACAATATACTGTAGATTGACTTGATTGTATGAACGAATACAGCGCTACGCATAATCAATTTATGTACTAAACAATATGAATCGTAAAATCTCATTGGATACAAGATCTCTGTATGTTGAAAAACGTTCTTTAATCAAAACACAATAATATAACCTAAAGAAGTTATTAATTGTTGATACTTAATTTTGTTTTATCAGAATTTTATAAATAAATTAATACATAAAAATGAATAGTTCAAAGAAAATTAATGTCAACTTTTCTTCACTTGTGGGGTTGAAAGCTGAACTGCTCCGAAAACAAATGGAAGTTCAAGATGCTAAAGCAAAAGTAGACTCTACTACTTTACAAGTTCCCAAAATCAAGTTAAAAAATAAAAAAAAAAACTTTTCTAAAGAGAAATCTAATAAATTGCCTGAAGTAACAGAAATAGAAGATGTAAACATGTTAAATAAATCTAAGTACATGCTCCAAGCTAAATCTAAGTTGTATGAGAAGCTTAAAAAAAATCATGGTGATAGTGATCATCACTATTTAGTAGATTTTGAAAATAAATCTGATGAATCCGAAGACGAATTTCACAAAGAAGAAGATTATGAAGATGAAAATTCTGATCCAGAAGAAGATTGGGTTGAGTATCATGATTGCTTTGGACGAACAAGAAAATGTTTGAGAAGAGATTTACCTAAGATGATGGATAAAGATAATTTAGTCAAGAGAGAAATAACGAAAGATCCTCCAGAGGAAAATGAAAATCAACGAGTTGAAAACCCTATATTTATTGAGCCAGAAAAAGAACCAGAAATTGTTATGATGAGGAAAAAATGGGAAGAGCAGACTGAAAAACTATCGCATAAAACAGATATTCACTATCAAGATATTCTATTTGATGAAGCACGAAGTCATGGTGTAGGTTACTTTGCTTTTTCTCAAGATGAATCTGAAAGAGCAAAACAACAAGCAGAATTAGCAAAATTACGAAAAGAAACAGAAGAAAGGCAAAAAGAACTTCAGAAAATTAAAGATTTAAAACAAAAAATGGAGCAAAACAGATTAAAGGCAGCAAGGATTCGACAAAGAATCAGAGCAGGACTTCCAGCAGAGTCTGATGATGAAAAAACTGCTGAAACAAATTCAGAACAACCTACTAAGGAGTTAAGTAAAGATGTCAATGCAGTTATTTTACCTTCAAAAACAGATGAATCCGATACGATCTGTGTGCAACCTGAGAAAGAAAAACAAAGCTTAGAAGTTATTGAAGATAAAATCAAAGCATTTGGTGAGCTTTTAGGTAAAAGGCCAAAATGGCGAGAATTATCACAAGAGGAATGGATTGAAAAACGTCGTAAAGACCGTCATGGAGAGTTTGCTCCTGTTTACGAGAATTTTAAAAGTGCAGGATTTCTCAAGCAAGTTGAAGAAAATAAAGATTATCAACTCATTGTAAAAGAAAGTAATACCAATGATCCTCTAAGAATCCCTAACAGTGGCCCAGAACCGACTGACTTGTGGGAGTCTTCAGGTATAATGAGGTGTGAACAAGATGAGTCTATCAATAATAAAACAGATCAATCACGTTCAGAGAAAAGTGTTGACGAATTTAACTCTATAAAAGACCAAAACATCCAAGTGAATGAAGCACTTCAAATTCAAAAAAATCTTCTAGAAACCTCTATACCAGTTTGTCCTGTACCTCCACCATTATTCGATACTTCTATACCTCCTCCTTCTATTATCAGTGCAATTCCTCCTTTATCTAAAATTCCTTCAATACAACCTTTAGTAAGTTCAAATTATATCTCTGTGCATCATGACTTTTATTCTATTCCTCCTTGTCCCGATGCTGTTATCAGTAAAACATTATCAAATCAATCATTGTCAATTAATTTAAACACGAAAAATTCCCTGAATCTGGATAAGTATGAAGAACATAAAGAGAAATCATGTGACAAGTCTGATAGTGATGATTCAGAGATCATTGGACCTATGCCACCAACATCGTTAATCGACAATAATGAAGATCTTTCACAAATTCCATTGCCAAGTGATAATGATGTCTGCATGAATGTAAATAAGACAGTTTTAAATGACAGTAAACAGACAAATTTAAATGTTGATAGAATTGCAGCAGGACTGAAATATTTACGACAACAATTTGATAATAATCATCACAGCTAACAAATATATAGAATATTTTTACAATAATTAAAATCTATTTAAAATTAGTCACTCTGATTATTAAACTTATTTCTAAATTACTTGTGATGATTGTAAATATAAAATGAAAATTTTGTTACCTATCTAATTTAGTTAATAAAATTAATATATTGAATGCAATAAAGTAGGTAAAAATGATTTATTTGTTGTTCATTTGATCCCTATATTTTATTTACCTCCTAATTCACATATGTATTTATTTGTTTTTTAATTTTATTAACCGGAAGTTATAGACAGAAATGACTGGGAGAGCCAATACTCGTTGGGAAATCATTATTGAACAAGACGAGCATGCGTGGAAAGAACTATCAAGCGAGGTGAGAGAGATATGCATTTAATCAGTGCTACCAACTGGAGTGTTTATCTGAGACGCATAATGATTATTTTTTGATCAGTTTAGTGAGAAATGGCGTCGAAGAATTTGCAGTGGCTCGTTGATTCCGGAATTCTTCGTAAAAAAAATAATGAAGAGGAACCGCAGGAACTGTTGGTGTTTGGATACAGCTGCAAATTATTTCGGGACGATGAAAAGGCGAAAATGATTGATCATGGGAAGCATTTGATACCATGGATGGGAGATAGCACGTTGAAGATAGACAGGTCCGTTTTTGTAACCTAGAATCCATTATACCGTCTAGGATATAATTACTATTATTTTTCTTCTCGTTAACGCACCAGTACGTTTTAAACACGTAGAGATATACTCCACAAAGATAAGAAGATGGAGAGTGACAGCAAGAGATTAAGACTCTACAAATTCTTCAGAATAAATGATGTCTGGGAGATTATGTTCTGGATAAGAAATCTGGAGACTGTTTAAGATTTCTGCAGGTGTACAACGACGTTCGCGCAGGACGGCAGCGCGTTTTTGCGCCCCGTACCAGCGACGAATAGGGTCTTTTGAGAAGCTGTAAATGTCACCGAGCGTCCCTCCAGCAAGGTGAGAGACACAGGGTAGAGAGACTCCACAGCCGAGAGTTGTATTTATTATGACTGCTCGGCCCGGTATGTATACTGACCACAATTCACCAACACGGTGTGGCTCAGAGCGAATGGTTTTTATGTTCTATTCATTTTTTTTATTATCTATTTGTTTATTTTATTTATTTGTTTCCGATATTATTTGATAAATTGTGTAAGTTCTGGCGAAACCCCCATGTACCTGCGCTTATATCATACAATTTCCATTAAAAAATTTTATGACCATTTTTAGCTAATTATTCTACATAATTTATTGTTTAAATCAATCCCTCTGGCCGACCGTAAAAAATATATGACTTTCATTTCTATATTTTACAGCTTACATCAAACACAGGACTCTTTTATCATATTATTTTTGTATTTTCAGATGCGGAGCAGAATTTTTTGATCCATAGAATAAATCTTTTAGTTTCATTCTTTTAACAAAATTGTTATGTGTCTATAGATACGATGGACGCGGGGCACTGGCGGATTTGCGGAGTCATGAGCCGCCTCCTGGTGGCTTTGATGCACGTACGATTCTTACCGAGGATGAACTCAAAGTTGAGCAGCTGTGTGATGAGGAAAGATATCGTTCACTTTACAACAACGACGCTGAAGAGTTAATGTATCATGGTGAGTCAAAATCGTTTTTTTTTCTCTTTCCAAAAATAAAAAAAATATGAATAAACTCTATTGTGATGAGTATTTTTTGTAGAAGAGGAAATGAAAAGACTACAGCAAGCTTTGGGAGGTGATAATACTTATGGACAAGTTGCTTATAATTATGATGAAGATAATCAACCAGCTGGTGCTGAGGATTCGCAAAGTCCAAAGCCATCAGAAGGATCCCAGGAAGAAGAAGATCAAGCATTCGTGCTACCTCCTGAGTTAGAAGCTCCGGAAGGAATGATATTGGTAAGTATTATTGTATTTTTTTTTCGAATTTTCAACTTAATTAACAGCTCTTTTTTCTTCATAGCCTGAAACACAAAAGCTCAATGCCATTATAACAAAGACTGCTCTCTTTATAAGTCGCCAAGGAAGTCAAATGGAAATTTTAATTAAAACAAAACAAGCTAATAATCCACAATTTTCATTCCTTTCCATCGATGGTCCTTTGCAACCGTATTATAGATTAGTGCTTGAAGCAATCAAATCGGGAAAATATAATCCAGAGAAACAACCTGAAAAAGAAGAATCTCGTAAGTTTTAATTTACCAATAAAATCATGTCCATAATTTTTTTGGTATTAATAATTTATTATTATTACAGAATCTGAGAATGAATCTGATGAAGATAATGATGAACCATATTTACATCCTAGTCTTGCATCGTCATTGACAAAAGTTGAAGCGGTAGGTTGATTAAATTTCGCCTAGAATATTTAAAACTTCTAATGACATATAGTTTTAATCATAGAAATTTCGAAGTAAATAATGCCTATAGAGTTATTCGATTCTGTTTGGTGAGTGCAGAGTTGGAGACTTTTTTGGCATTCGAATAACTCGTGACTTATCGAAGATTTGTGGTGTTTATTGAAAGTTATAATACGTATTTAATCTTGATATATGACATGAACCTTCGAATCGCGAGTTATTTTTATTATTATTTAAAAATATTCATTGTACTAGCTCTGCTAATGTGTTCCTGAAATGTTTCTGTTTCCAGGGCTGGTTCTGGTATGCATTGGATCCACCATTCGTCCTTTTGTTATTTAAATCCGCACTATGCTGAACGCGATTAATGACCTGTCGGACGATATTTGTAGCGAAAAAATTTTTTGATTAATGTTGCAAATTAATCATATAAACCAAAGTAATAATTACTCTTTTATTTCACTTATTAACTCGTCGACCATTTAATACGATGTTTAGAAAACGCTATCACGAATATCGCTTGACTGGTCAAACATAGTGAAATTATTATGTATTCCTCCCTTGATAGAATATTAATAAATTTTTAAATTGTTCCACAGGCACCCAGTATACCGAGTATACACTACAAACCATCAGCAGATTGTGCATATTCGATGTTGGTGAATAAAATTACTGGTAAGCCTCCACCTTCAAGACTTCCGCCTCCGCCACCTCCACCACCACCAGAAGTTCCGGTGCAGCAGATGCCTCCAGCAGGATATTATACATCAGCACCAGTACAAGTAAGACTTTTCTTTTGATTAAAAAAATTAACATTTTTAGAGGATATTATTCAATAATTATTTTACTCTAAAATTTGAAAAATTGTATAATGAATATAAATATGATGTATTTTGTGTTTGTAAGTTGATATTAATTACATACAATTTATTTATTTATAGGGATACATGCCTTATCCTCCAGCACCTCAACAATATTCTCACGGTCCTGTAATTTATGGTTCAAATGGTCAAATTCAATCACCGCCGAGAATACCAGTACCTGGAATACTAGGATCAACCGATAATCCTCCAACTCCAATTATTAAAGAACCCCCAGTACCTCTTGTACCTTATGGTCCAACACCGCCTAAACCATTAAGTAGACCATCATTTATTGTTCCTCCTGCTGATGTACAAATAATTATCGACAAGATGGCAAGTTATGTTGCTAAAAATGGTCGAGACTTTGAAGCAATAGTCAAAGCAAAAGGTGATCCTAGATTTAATTTCCTTGAACTTTCTCATCAATACCATGGGTATTATGCTCATAAATTAACAATATATGAAGGTGCTGTGAATCCTAAAGTTTTAACTGAAGAAGAGTTATTAAGAAGACAAGAACCACAAGAAGAAAAACAGAAAAAATTAGAAGAACTTCAAAAAAAACAGCAAAGAATGGAAGAAGTTCAAAAGAGAGTAAAAATGATTCAAGCAAAGAAAAAAACTGATAAGCAAATTACTACTGTATCATTTTCTATTAAAAAACCTAAGGAAGGAGATGGTAATATAATAGAAAAAAGAAATGCACTGCTCATTGAAGAAAGTGATGAAGAAATTGAAGATGAAAAGAAAGAAAATAATTCTAAGCCAAATTCACCTCAAGTAGTTCTTGAAGACAATCGATTAATAAAACAAAGCCATGAAGAAGAATCAGACACGAACTCAAGAGATACAAATAAGGAGACAGATGACAAAGAGCTGGTAGATCTCACTGACGATATTCTTGAAAATGGCCAAAATCATTTAAAAAATAAAATATTAGAAGACAAAATTAAAGATAAACTTGCTGCAGCTGCTAGAGATAAACTTGCGTCGAATTCGCGAGAAAGACAACTTCAACTTGAAAGGAGGAAAAAAGCAGCAATGTTTTTAAGTCAGATACAAACACCGTCTTTGGCAAAGCAAAATGCTGATATGAAAACAGATAATGATGGTGATGAAGTTCATTCCATTCCATCTCCATCTCTGAACGAGATCGATGATTTACGATCTGGTAATAATTCATTAATGAATAGATTGAAAGGTGCAGAAATTGCAGTAAAAAGATCAAGACCAAGATCAGGGTCAAGATCACGATCAGCATCAAGGTCTAGAAGTCGAAGTGGAAGCCATAGTCACTCGGATCGCCATAGAGTCCACAAAAAACATAAAAAAAAGAAGAGTTCACATAAAAGGTAAACATTACATCATAAAATTCATACATCTCACTTCTTAATATTGAATTTAATTTTTGTCTGTCATTCTAAATGATTTATTTTTTATCTATTTCAGTAGTTATGATAGTCCCAGTTCATCGCGATCTCAAAAAATAAAAAAAAACAAAAAATCATTTTCTCGACACAGATCAAGATCTCGATCACCTTCAAGAAAATATCAAAGTTCAAGACGTTCACGAAATCGTAGTGATTCTAATAATTCAGCCTCAAATTCGTCGTGAATGATTTTTGAATAATGTCCATAATAATATTGATACAAAGAATTGTATTTGTAAATATGATTTGTTCAAAAGTGCTGAATGATTTTATACTATGTGAAGTCGTAAATAATGCCAAGTATGTTGTTTGTTACCATGTTTTAAAAGATTGCAATAGATAAGTGATGAGTTTATCAATAAATTTTCCTATCATGTACGAATAGATTTTTACACAAGTTTTACTTTTATCTCCAATGCCAGAATTATAATGACATACTTAAACTGACTTTGCATATTTTTCATTAACTCTCTTCTGAATAATTTCATTATCTATTTTCTGGACCCAATACTTATAAATCTGGAATTATCATGAAGTAGTCCACGATCTGCAAGTGCACAAGTTTATCTTATAACGCTCTTAATCATAAATCCTAATTCATCAAATTTTTTTCTTTCATCAGTAGTAGATGTATTATCAAAAGAGCATTTAAATACATTAAATAGCCCAGATAGAAGAAATTGGAAAGATTCAATCACGACGCAATAAATATAATAGCAAGTACTTATTTCATTGATGTCATTGAAAGAAAAAAAATATACACAGTGCATCTAAGCTCAACTATTATTCATTTGTTGCTATAATAAAAGGATATTATTTTAAAAGGATTGTTAAACCAAATGATGTTCATTTGGATGACCCTTTAGTCATGATGATAATTTATGAGTCTATTACTGAACCAGCTTTGCAATTAGAGTTACATTTCCCTAAGGCCATTAAAGCTTTTGCGTCATTTTAAAAGGACAATAAATAGATCAAATTTTAGATCCTTTATTTACAGTGATTACAGTGATAAGCGCCAATAAAATATTCTGTTGGATAACTAATTTAGTTTGATATTCTTCATAATCCGATGAAAAATATTTGATAGACTTTTAAAAACAATTTCTTAAGATAAGTGACTTTCATTTAAATTTACGATTCAAGTGGAAATTTTTCTTTTTGCCTGTTGTAATCACATGTTACTTAAGAATTTTTGTCACCGTGATTTTTTCGTTAACTATATAAAATAATAAGTACTGGAGATTGACGTATTCATCTTGATCTACTCATGTTAGGTCAAGGGTGAATTTCACTACTTTATAAAGTTATCCGGATTATGAAACGAATGTCAGTTATTGCTTTTCACTTTACAGTGTAAGATTATTGAGTTGACACTTCATTATGGCTTCTAAATTAGCTGTGAGTATTACATGATACATTTATTAATTTACTTTAAAAACATTTTCTGTCTTGTAATCAGCTTCATATTGCGAAATTAAAGTAAGAGAGCTTAATTCTTTTTTTAATCAAGACAATAGCTCAGAGAAAAAAATTATTATTCCAAAATTATTGAAAATTACTAATTTATTTGACTAAAATTGTTAATAACAGACTGTATTGTTAAATATTTTATGGAGCCAAGCAAACCATTATTGTAATAACAAATTGTTATCACTAAAAATACTTATGTTTATTTGTCTACTTAAGTATACACGGATTTAGCTAAAAAACTGATTTAGTGATTATAAGACGTCTCTACAAATTAAAGCAGTTGCTTATAGCAATAAATAAAGTGGTGAAAAGCAGAATTATCCACTTGAGCCTGCAAACATTAACACTTTTAATTATAAGTTATAGTATTTATAATTTTTAATTCAGCGAAAGGTTCTTTCTATGAAATCTCCAGAAGATCATTCACCTTAAGACTTGACCTCGCTCTTTGTGGTCAGATATTTTACACGTGTGCGGTTATTTACATTCATTTCTGTACACTAATCTAATTGTAAAAAATGATAATAGGCCACATGGTGATTACAACGATTGTTATTACATTCATAAAGAGAAGGGGAAGAGCGTCTTTGTGTCTTCATTATCTGGTTTGTTCTTAACTTATCGCGCAATTGTAACTACGTTTAGGCGGGGCGAACATATTAAAGTAAGCACACGTAGTCTCACCAAGTCAGTTTCGACCGGCTTTTCAAGCAAAACATTGCTATTAGTTTGGCGCAAGGACTTGATAGTCTTTGCGTTCGTCATCAGCCAAATTCAGATCTTCGAAAATTCTTCTCGAGGCGAGGAAAATTTATTTATTGGGGCCAGAGGTTCCCTGACAATTTCTGTCACTCTTGCCCCATTAAATTCAAATTCATCACTTGATTAGTTCATTTTTGTCTTTATCTGAAATTATCAAGATGTTTACAATTATGACCTATCGTGCTGCTCAACAGCCGGGTAAGTTAATAGATTTCTATTTGGTGTCTAGAAAATAAACGTAGTATTCACTAAATTATTTTTCTATAAGAAAATAAAATACAAAATATTTATGAATAATGTAAAAGTAAATGACGTTGAATTAATATTATAAATATGTAAATTAATCCGTAAGGAATGTCTTATAATAACTGTTTTTACGCTCGGTATTAAAAAGAATTCATATTTTTCAATAACAGATAAAATAAATGTGTTAGTAAAATTTTTCGATTCTGAAAAAAAAACTTAAAAATCGAATAAATTGCGTAGTATATTTTTTTATTGTAAAATAATTTTAGAATTTTCAGATAAAAATGAGAAATGTTTTTATATTAAACTAATTAATAGTAAAAAAATAAGTATATTTGAGCTAGTTTTCTTTTCAAGAGTCTAACGTTTGCATTATTTTTAAATCAAAAGAATTTACTTAACAAATACTTTATTTAATGTTCAATTTTTATGTGTTAATATATTTATCGATAGATAGTAATAGAATGTTGATAATGATACATTTCTGCTAATGGGAAATATCACGAGCAATAATTATTTCAATTATTATACACTTCACAAATGTTTATAACGACTGATATGATTGTTTCAGCCCCATGGGCAAACTACCAACAAACTGGTTACGCTGCTAGATCCGTCCGAGAAACTCCGCCCGGAAACAATATATGCGGGAAAATTGGAGAGTCAATTCAGAAATTACTACGAAGACCCCAACGACCCAATTAAAGAGAGAGTTCGAAATACATATCACAAAATGCATAATAATCAAACAGTTGATTTTGTTCGCTGTTAGTTTTTTTTTTTTTCTAATGAACATTTTTATCAAGACCTAACAACAACATTTTATTCATTAACACATACTCTTTCATCACTTTACTCATTAGAATGATACTTCAGCCATTATTATTATCGAATCACTGGGATCATTATCACTACTTACACCTCATTTTAATCATCCAATCACTAATGTAAAATTGTCAATTCTTTCATGATGTTCATTTTGATTCCAAAGTATTATTTTCATTCATTTTTGCAACAAAATATAATAAAAATCTGTAAAACAAAAAATTGATTGATGATGTAGTAAAATTGCTTTGTTGCAATAATAATTTTTTATTCCGTCAGAAATTTTGTATTATTTTTTTCACTTCCATAATTTATTGTCTAAAACAATGTTTATCATCACCTGTTGATCCTTGAACAGCAAATTTTCATCAGATTTACATCAATATATTAGGTATCAATTATCAAAAGATTAACATGAAGATAGATTTATTTATTCTGTCTGAGACTTCACTAATTGATTTCACTGACTGAAGTTATTGTGTACTCTAATCATCATTGATAATAAAAATTAATTATGATTTTCGATAAGTACTGTTGACTGTCTCACAAATTATGATAAAATTATAAGATCATGTGATAATGAATCTTTTATCTTTAGCACGGATGGAAAATTGGCTTAAATTTGACAAATTCAAAATGACTGTGAAGGAGGCTTTATTAAAGTTAAATGATCTGATAGATGAAAGTGATCCTGACACTTCCTTACCAAACATTATTCATGCTTTCCAAACAGCAGAATCAATTAGAGAAAAACATCCAGATAAAGATTGGTTCCATTTGACAGGATTGATTCATGATCTAGGAAAGGTATGTTTATTATGGTAAAAGATAAATAGTATGTGATTCTAATTAGTTATTGATAAGGATTCATTGTAGAGATATTATTAAAGCTTTTATTCAATTATTAGTATGTTGATATGACAAATTGAAAGATTAAAAGATATAAGTTGTGTATAAAAAGCATAAAATGATAAAATCTTCAAGATAGTCGTATAAAAAATGGTTGATTTCAATATTGACATAGGTAATGGCTTTTTATGGTGAACCCCAATGGGCTGTAGTTGGAGATACGTTTCCTGTGGGATGTGCCTGGGCAGATTCAATAGTCTATCGAGATACAAGTTTTGAGAACAACCCAGATAGCGTAGATAAACGTTACAAGTAAGTAAATTCTACATTTTAATATTAAATATTTGTAATCATTTATTATTTAACTATAAAATTGATAAAATATATGTATTTTACAGCACTAAGTTTGGCATGTACACGCCAAAGTGTGGTCTAGATAATCTTACGATGTCCTGGGGCCATGATGAATATTTATATCGCGTGCTAGTTCACAATAAAACAACATTGCCCAAGGAAGCTTTAGCTATGATACGTTATCATTCATTTTACCCTTGGCATTCTTCAGGAGATTACATGCATCTTTGCAACGAACAAGACCATGAGATGTTAGAATGGGTTAGAGAATTGAAGTGAGTACTTACTTTACATTTAAGCTAATATAACTAATCAAGATAATGTTGAATTTCTTATTAATTTCATTTATTTTATTTATAGTAAACATGATTTATATACCAAAAGTGAAACAATACCAGATATTGAAAAACTTTGGCCTTATTATGAAAAGCTAATTGCTAAATACATACCTGGGGTTTTAGAATGGTGACAGAACATCGTTTTTATAAAATAATATTAATTTTGCTTCTATGATATTGATAGATACAAATAAGACATCATATTAGCGTTGATAGGAAATTATTAAATTGTACAAAGTTTACATAAATGATCATGTAAATAAATAAATGTTTTTTTTTAAAACAAAAATTCAAATTTCAAAAAAAGTAAGTTTTATTAGTTGATAATATTTTTATTCAAGAATTATTTCATTTTTAATCAAATTTATTTTCAACAATTTCCAATCATTCGATTAGTTTTTTTACATTTCATTATCTCGTAGAAATATTACGATACAAAATCATCTTATGAATCGATTGCTGACCGAAATTGAATTACAAAAGTTTGCATTAACATCTGAAACAATTTTTATATTATGAAAAATATATATATATATAAATTTGATGAGATAATTTGACAATAAGCATATTACCTTCTCTACTGTATATTTTGTCATGCATCGTACAGCTCTGAACTTGTAATCATCAGACGTGTTCATACCGAAAATAGATGGAATCTAGAATTTAAATATTTTTTATTTAGTACTTTTACTAAACAACAAATCGTGTTTTCAGTAAATATCCAGACTACTAGTCCATTTAAATTCAATAAACAATTTGCAATTAATAATTGCGTCATTATAGGATGTGGAACCTTGGTTTTGAAATTTACTGTTTTCAAGTATGTTAAAGTTACTAATTTACCTCATCAGCTAATCTATGAATTGCTGTAACCAACGATTTGAATATTTTGTCATCAGAAGAAATTGATAAATTTTTGATCTATATAAAAAAAAAATTTTAGTATTAATTTTACTTAATTTTTAAATACACAAATAAAACAGTATTTTTAAGTTTTCACTTCTCTTCCAGTTTGTTCAATCGTTGATCTGAGAGCTCCAACTACTTCATGAAATTCATCTGATTCTTCATAGTGATTGAGCTGTTTTAGAATAAATTTTTAATATATATAACAATCAAACAATTAATGAAAAGAAATCAACCCGAATTTCTTACCAAACTCATAATATTCTTCAAGAAGTTTAGTAAATATCTAAAAAATTCTGGATATTTTCTTCGTACAACTGCTTTCATGAACTGTAAAAAATAGACATAAATATAAGAATTATTTGATATCACTCTTCAAGTTTTCCTTGATTATTTAATGCAATTTTATCTATGATTAATAATTGTATGTCTGACTAATAATTCAATTACCTCGAAGTAAAAAGAGTGTATTTCTTTAAAATCCTTTTCATGATTCATCAGGATTCCCATGAACTAATAAGATGAATGAAAAAATATTAATAGTAATAACTAAAAATTGGTAAACCAAAATTCCGTTATTCGTTCATTACCTTTTTACTTGATTTAGCTACCATTTTCACGATCTCATGTAGATCTGATTCTTTTCCTGACATAACAACAAATTTAAGCTAAAAGATAGAATTACATAATCAATTATAATTGTCATTGGCATTAACATAATAAAAAAAAAAACACAAAATTACATTTTGATTTGTCTGTTTAACTATCTCTGTCAAGTTATCTTTATCCAGTCCATCGATAAGCTAATAAGGAAAATTTTTAGTGAATAGAATTTATAAATATTCAAAATAAATTATAAATAGGTATTAAGATTTATACGTACATTGTCATATATGGTTTCTACGCGTTCTGCAATTTCATTCAATGATAAGACATTATCAACATCAAAAGACTCATCAATCTGGTAAATAATTAAATGTATATTAAAAAATTGATTTCGAATGTTTTTTTTATTTAGCTATCCTTATCAAAGAACGAATTGAATAATTTATTTATCATATGCATACCTGACTTTGTAATAACTTTACATCAAACTTTTTTGAACTATCTCGTTGCACACATTTTTCTATGTATGGCAACTGAAAAACGATATTTTCAATATTATAAAAAATAAAAACATGGAATATGTATTACTTGGTAAATGAAATAAATATAATACCATGTGTTTCAAATAAAATTCGTCTCTCGTTGTTTCATGAACAGTGAATTTATCTAATGAATTTGATGCAGCAATACTCTGAAATTCGTTTTTTTTTCTATTATTATTTCTCTTCTTTTTCTTGATATTTCTATACTATCCTCGATACTTTTGTATTTAGTGATATTTACATACCTGACTGATCAATCCAACCAGAAACAAAAAAGATAGTTTTGAATACATTTCAAGTATCTTGCAATATCCTTCAAGTTTCTGACAATATTTGATAATTTTGTAGGCCATGAAAAATTGACTGAAGTCCAAATATTCTCCACGTCGCTTATATACCATTGATTCATCTAATTATCATTGAAAATATGAATAAGTATGTGCCCTTCTAGTTTTTCAATATTGTTACAAATGTGTTCAATGACCATGAAAAAAAAATAGATTTCAGGATTAACATAGACAAATCAGAGAAATACATGTGATATCCGGTAGAACAATTAATTTTTATGACTCAGTTTGACAAGAAAACACGTGTGGTATTATTATAATTATGTCATCAAAAACAGCCCCCAACTTCTGGGCTGTATAAAAATATTCACAAAGCATAAATAATGACAATGATGGAACGATAAAATGTCCTAAAATAATTGAACGCCAAGTATTTAAATTTGAGAATCAAAAACATTTGAAATTAATTATTTTCTTGGTTTTTTTTTCAAATTTAGTACATTTATGACACAATCAACATGACAATCAAAAACTTGGCGTGACTGTTAAGATGTGATAGAAGCATCAAATTCCAATTATATTGAAAATGTTTAAGCTAATT
This sequence comes from Chelonus formosanus, assembly GCA_028641665.1. Lineage (NCBI taxonomy): Eukaryota > Metazoa > Arthropoda > Insecta > Hymenoptera > Braconidae > Chelonus > Chelonus formosanus. The sequence goes on along the minus strand of CM054003.1, from coordinate 7,016,370 downwards.
AATAAGTAACAACATTATTATTATCAAATAATTTTTTTTGAATCATAAAAATCAAAAAATGTTATAAAATAACCTATTAATAATTAGAGACTTGCAATAACGTCTTTGTCAAATCATGTTTAATAAAAAAAGTTCCATTACTTGATTCAACAATGTTTGCTACTCCTAATTACCAGAACTATTATAGCTTTATAATTAGCATTGGAAAAGAAAAAAAAAATGTACTAGATAAATCAAAAACAAATTTCATTTTTAGTAAGACTTTTCATACTCATGATATCATACTCATGATATTATATTTTAATGTAGAAATAATAACTTAACATAATAAAGCAACAATCTATTTAGAGTATAGTTTATCTAATTGGATAATAATTATAATTTCTTTCAATACGTAAATCGTTCTCTTATAATTTAATAGTTAATTGAAATAAAAATAACATACAACTCAGAATATTATTTTTAATCATGCATATAATAATAATTCTATTCATTTCAGACATAGAGTCAGATGTTAGTTATATCATAATAATATAAGTTTATCATTAATTCAGTTAAAAAAATTATATGTTAAATTGTTGTTCAACTTTTACATTCAATTTTAGCTGAGATAATTTGTAACTGATGTTTATGACATTTTAAACAAATTTGAAACTTCATTTTTTTGCGCGCTTCATAGATTGCGCTAGTCTTAACTTCTGAAGCTTCTAGAAGATGTCTCTTCAATCGTAGGTAAATAAAGATGGCGACACTGCGCCTGTAGAAGCATAGCTGAGCATTGGCGTTTGAGGTGTTTGTGTATATGTATGTATGATTCTGTAATAAAAGTGTCGATCTAAGGTTGAGCGAAATAAGCCGTGGAAGTGGGGACTTATACGCCATTTTCTATTTTTGCGTAGTACTTAAAAAATATTGTATGTGTAGAATTGATGTGATAAACTAAAAAATAAGTAATAATATTTTAGTGAAAGCCGAGTTATACGACATGATTATCGGCAACGCGTGCATGGAAAATCGCGCAGAAGCGCACGGACCCATCTACAGTCCGCGTTGCCGCGCATGAAACTCACTCTTTTCCGCTGGCACGTAAACACTCTTTTTTCCTCATTTACTCGTTTCTCTCTTTCTCTTTCTTCATTTCTCTCTCGTTTTGCGGGTTGACGAGCAGTGCCGTCGTGTATAAAAGACTATCTAGTAGTTTAATCATTTAAACTCAGTGGTGATACGAATATTACGTGTATGTCTATCGTATTCAGTTTCTTTCATGATTTTTCATTGTCTCTGTCTCTAACCAGAGCGAATCTACAATCCAGTTTAAGTGACCAGTAAGAAAAGTTTTGTGAAAACAGCCACTGCAGCTTATTTGCTTCATTTCAAAAAACAGTTTTCAATTTTGTTCAAGTTACGATATCGAGAGCCAAATAGGAGGCAAAAAAAAAATAAGTCTGTGATACTAAACGGTAATATATATAAGTATATAGATAGATATATCAAAAATCTGTACATTAGAATCGTATATACGTGCATAATAGTGGCCTTTAAGGCATAGAGACAAATTCTATCTACAAAAGGACATTACGCATTTTTTATGTGACTTTTTTCAAGAAAACACACATACGATATCATCAATAAATAAAGACTACAAATAATTAGGGACAAATTTGAGTGTTTGTGCAAAAAAAGATCATTTTTAGCTTATAACAACGTGCTAGAGATCACGAAGAATGTCTGTTGAGTCTGTATCAAATGACAGGCCTGATGAGCCGGATACAAAAAATGAAGGTATGTTTTTATTATTTGAAAAATTATTTTTTATCATTTAAGTCGTTCATTCATTGATTAATGCCTATCTTATAGAAAACACTACGTCGTCATTATTTTTAGTATCGATAAAAACACTGTTGACCAGGAAAAAATTTTGTATTTTATTGTACATATAGGTTAATAATTAACAAAAAAAGTTGCATTGCTATAAAAGAAAACCTATAATAATTTTAAAAACTTATTGTTACAGTGTTTAGTAACTGTTTATGTCAAATCATTATTTCATTTGTATACTGTATAATGTTTCATTTCATTCGACTATTATTAACTATATTATGAGTCAGAACCATGTTAACAAACTTTCTTATGAAAACAAGATTACATTCATTAGAAATATTATGTAAACTTTTTTGAAGATAATTTTTATTTCATTTTGATTCAAAGTCAAATAAATAATCGTTGAATTTATTTTCATGTAAAGATCCAATTTAAAGCAGTATATAAAATACTGACATTTCTAGTTATTTAATAATATTTAAAATATTACACAAATATAAATGCAATGTAATTAATAATAAAGTGGAAAATAAGATTTTCATTTAATTGATAAAATTCGAAGTAATGAAAAATTTCTATTTCGTTATTTATAATATTCCACCTTTTCACACTTGTATTATTTTGTAGGTTATGCTCATTTAAAATACTCACAATTTTAGATCATCAATCATATTTAACGTGAAATTCAAAAACAAAACGAATAAAATAAAATTTTTTTAGGTTTTAAAAATGATTAAAAAAATCTTTCAGTTCCTCATTAATGTTTTAGTTCAAATTTTCGAATTTATTTTCAACAGTATAAATTATAGATATAATTCTAAACGGCAAAATGTAATGAATTATAATTGATATTTTTAAATTTGTTGCTCAATCTGATCTCTAACTTCCATAAATCTGGAACTCAACATTAACTTAATATTTATTTATTTAACTGAACAAAATAATCAATAAAGATTTGTTACATTTTATTATTCATTAGTTTCCTCATAGATATGAGTTGTATGAAAATTTAAGTGAAGAAATTTACATTACATGAGTAATTAGATACACTCTCAGTCCAAGTTAAATGTTATCTAAAGTATCTTTCTTATTAATTTCAATTTTCAAATATTATTTAATCTATGTATTTACGTTTCGATTTACATACTACAATTATTTTTGTAAATACTTTTGTTAAATTTTTATCATCAAACTATTGTATGATGTGTACAGTTTTTATTTGTTTTATTTTTACAATTGTTTTTTTATCAGGAAATAATAGTATCATAAACCATTCATAATCCAAGCATTAAAATAATTTATAAATTTTAATAAAAAATTTTTAATAAAATTATACTAACCTTATACTGATTACATAAAAATAATTATTTCAGATTGTTGAATTTTTGGTAAAATGAAGACGTTGCTTAAATTACTTAATTGAATAGTTCATTAAAATTTCCAATTATTATTCTGACTGTTTCAGTTCAAAAATTATTCACATAGTTAAGAAATTCTTTGAATGTGAAGTTTGCTTATCTTGAATAAAATATATTCATTTCTCGAGATTACGAAGTAAATTCAGACTAATTTAATTATAACTATAGAACTTAATGTCTTAAATACTATACGTATTTGTGTTATGATTTGACAACCAATCCAAATACACTCAAAGGTTATATGAAAAGGAATAGAAAAAATTTAAGGCGCTAGGCAGCTTATTTCTTACCACGAATTTTGTCAGTTTATAATCAGATAGTCAAGTGATCAAGTTAATATTCTTCTGTACTTCATATTCAAGTCAGAGCAGACGCTTTTTCATTTTTAAATCAAGTCATTTCGTAATTTTTATCAGTTTTTCAAATACGCAACGTTGTTTTTCTATAAAAATCTGCCAAATATCGTTTAAATTTTTATATTTTAATAAAATTTAACGAACAGTTCAGGCGCTGGCAAGCTTGTTTCTTAATTTTGTCTTTGTTTCTCTTAAGTAAATATTCTTGGGGATTATATCGATAAATATAACCGTTATAAACTTAATTCAAAGTTTATAAATTAAAAATAATTGCTTGAATTAGCTTTATCTTACTTTCTTAAAAAGAATTAAATTTTTAAATATTCAAATAAAACTAAGAACTTGAAAGAAAGTAACAAAACGTGAAAAATGAAGTTAATAGTAGAGCAGAACACTCCCAATAGTGGAACACAACGCTATCGTAAACGAAGACGACCGTTGGTCGGACCTACGGGTTGTCCTTACTTAGACGAAGCATTACTTGAGCAAACAAAAGCTTGTAAATGGTTTCGTTCAAGTAAATCAACTGATATTATTAAAAAAATTGCATTCAGTAAGTACTTGATTATTCACTTACAGAAACCCTATTTATTTTAGAATAAAAATATAGTTACACGAAATGAGTAACAACTTTCTCTTTATTTGGTTATATATTTCGATCCCTGCATACTTATTTTGTTTGTTTATAGGAGACGAAGCTATTATATCCATGTCGGTTGCCGGAGAGGTGACTGATACCTCCATCGTGGAAGTGGGGAGATCAAGGCCCCAATTCCAATATACCAGGGTAATTGATTTGACAGAAAATGATTTATTGCTCACAAATTTTTACTTTTTTGCTATGGAATTTGTTATCAATGATAATATCATTTTTAGGAAGAGCTTATGGTCATTATGGATTTGCCTTTGTCTAAAAGACGACCTGAATGCCTGGACGTTGCTTACAATAAGTGAGTTAACTTGAAATTGATAATAATATTATAAATACATTTTTATTTAATGGTTCAAGTTTTTCAATAATTATAATTAATATTCAATATCTAGTTCACGTGGTTTTTGGGATCCTGAACGTTGGCACTTAGATAGAAAACGTAGTGAAACACCGTCTGAAGAAGAGCAGCGATCGAATAATAAATCCGATCAACCAACGGAGACACAGAGTAATAAACGTCGAAGTGGAGATCCGCGAGAGCGGATTCGTAAAGAACAGGATGGTATTGTTTTAAGTCCTCAACGAAGAAGTTTTAATTCTGGATGTTATGTAAACGTTTCTCAACCCTCATCTCGGCGTCCTGAAAGTCCGATCGGAAAGACTGAAGTTTCTCATCGTGAACCAGTTCGTCGAATTGGTAGTGGACGATTGCTAACTCGAGACATGTGGGACTTTAGGCCAGAAACAGAAAAATTGGAGCCTGAACGAGAATTCAGCTTCCGGGGCAGTGGAAATTCAACGACGCGTGATCGAGATAATCGAGATAGCGGGAGAGAACGTGATGGACTGCGCGATCGGGATAACATTCGTGATAGAGACGACAGGATTGATCGGTTCGAAAGACGATCATTTGGTAGAGACTTTGGAGACAGAGATAATCAACGAGATCGAGGTTCTGAAACAAGAAATGACCGTGCTCATGATCGAGCAATGGAAAGAGACAAAGACCGAGGAGGTAGAGATAGAAAATTTGGGTCTGACCGCAGAAAATCATACGCCAATGACTCACGTGATTCTGAAGAACCTGAGTGGTTTAGCTCTGGTCCCATTTCTCAACATGACACTATTGAACTTCATGGTTTTGATGATGCTCCCGAGGAGAAAAATACCAACAATAAGTCGAAGAAACAATCACCGGCTCAGAAGAAACGAGGTAAAAAGGCTGCTGCAGAAAAGGAAGAAAAAATAACAGAACACCATTCGGCAGGACCGAAAGGACGCAGTACTCCTACTGCCATTGATCAACCTATAAATCCAGTACCTGCTCCTCATTCTCCAATTCTTGAACAAGAAGAAAATCCTCCCACTAATGGGAAAATCCAATCTGAGACTAGCGAGAGTGCTGTTACGGAGCCAAGCGAGTGCACAGATCGATCTGATGTAAGCAAGAGCCGTGAAGCAGAACATTTGGACTTTAACTTGGATGATTTTCTCAAATCAGATAATCTTCCTGGTGTTTCTGGCCTTTTGACCAATGGTGTTGGTACAAATAGCGGTAGTGGATCTCGTTTTAGTCAATGGTTTAAAAAAGAAAGTCCTCTTCCCCAAGAAGATAGTCGTAGACCTTCCATTCAAGATGAACTTCTTAATAATTTGCTCAATGATATCACCGAGCCAAATATTCACGTACCTTCAGTCACTGAATCGAATACTTATTTTACTCCGATTTCTCCAGCTAATTCGATAAACATCTCTGCTTCTCAAGCACCTGCTCCTGCTGTAAAACTTTTAGAAATGTTACAACGTGGAAAACCGAATCAAAATGGTCAAGGAGATGTTGCTAATCATATGATGCCGATGAAAAATCCTTCAATTAAAGATATGGGTAAATTAAAATGAGTAATAACGGTTATATTATTTATTATTATGTGTTTTATTAATTGTTATTTATTTTTGTAGAAGTCAGTGGTAAAGTTGTACACAGTCTCGAAGAGTTGGAAGCACGTATGAGAGGTGGTATGCCACCCACTCCACACGTTGAGCCAGCAAGACCAGCTAAGACTGAGGAAGATTTATCTGCATTTAAAAAATTACTAGCTCAAGTAAGTGGGGGTCAAGCTGTTCCTGCAGCAAATGGTCCCAATCCCCCTAAAGGGCAACCAATTACGCTTATGCAATTGTTGAAAAACCAACAAGCACAAACAGCAATGCAAGTTCCCCCTCATCAGTCAATGGTGCCAGAACAACAACCACATCCCCAAACATTCAATCATGTCGGTCCCCTTGGACCGACTCAACATGCACATCAAGTTCAAATGCAGCATGAAAACTTGTTAAAAGTATTGCGAATACAAGTAAGTACATACAATTCAAACAAGTTTTAAGAAAAAAAATTTTTAAAAATATATATTTTTCTAGCAACAGCAACAGCAGCAACAAAAACGTCAACAACAAACTGACATGCTGTCGATGATGATGAATAGCCAGAGAATGGTGGGAGTAAGTCCAATTCCTCAAGAAATGCAGATGTTAGTCAATAATGCACCGTCCAGTCGTGAACTTCTTCAACGGCCTGAAGCTCAGGCAATTATTCAAGGTCTTCAACAAGGAGAGATTACTAGGCAACATCTAATTCAACAACTTCAGGTTTTTTGCTACTTTAAAATCTTGTTTATTCTTAGCTGAGAATAGAAAAATTACATTAATTTTTTATAGAACCCTGCCATGCAACATCGCCATCGTGAAGTTCTTGTGAATATCTTAAAAATGTATGGTAACGCAACTCCACGAACTGTCAGTCCTCACAGTGGAAAAGCAGTGCCACATGATCAAATAATCCAACAATTACTTTATCAGCAACAAAAACACCAACATCACCAACAGAGAGTGACTTCACCAATGAATAATGGTATAATATTTTGAGTTTTTTTATTATGATTTTAGGTAAATTTTTGTGTTGACATGAATCGCGTGAATATTTGGTGTGCACTAAATTTTATTAAATCATTGAAATATTTGAAATATTTCTTTTCTTTTGGCATCTATATATTCAAGTGTGAATGTATCTATCTATTTAACATTACTTGAATTCGAGAGAAAAAATTGTTTTATTTTGGAATGCAGCTTTACGCCCATCTTCAATAATATCATCAAATATCGCTACAAGTCCTAGTACTTTATCAATCCAACATCCAGGTAAAATACTTTCATATTCCTGAGAATCTCCCTAAACAAAATTACTATCTATTCAATTAATTAAATCATCTAAAAATGATATTAATATTCATTTAATAATCGAATATATCAAGTAATTGTTATCATTGGTATAATATTAATTTGTGCTATCGAGTTAATTTGTCATTTCGACAGTGATCCCACACAGAGTGCCTTCGCCTCGCGACCTCGTAATGCACCCGCAAACCATTATGCAAAATGCACTAATCAAGACCAAGTTGGAGGAACACCGTGAGAATTATCGTAAACGACATGAACAGCAGCAGCAGCAACAACAACAGCATCAGCATCAACAATCGCAGCATCAACAGCAGCAACGTATTACAAGTCCAGTAAATTCACCATCAAAACAGATGATGAGCCCAACGCCACTTGCTTTTACCCCGACATCGGTGTTGCGAAAAATGACTGCCGAAAAGGAACCTGATGGTGCGAATCAACCTGTCAGACAAATAAAATTAGTATTGTCTCCTTTATTAGGCAACAATAACAATGCCCGTGCTTATTATCACAGTCGTTCAGCTCATTTTAACAAAAATAATCGCGCAATTGCATCTTTTCATGCTAATCATATAAATTATAATAATTATAATCTCTATAAATATAATAAAAAGTCTGGAAGAAATAATATAACAGGAACTTCATCGCGATCGTGTAATAAAAATGAAAAAGTTGAAGAAGAAAATAAGACACAAGAATCCGTTGTTTTGAATTCGAATTCTGATTTGAATTTCATGAATGTAGATTCACTAATTGAGGAAATTGATTCCGAAAAAAAAATTACTCCCGTTGATAGTTTAATTTCACAACGAAAGTTAGAGGTAGCTATTATCGGCGATACAAACAATAATGATGCTATTGTTGATCATTCTGAAAACAATGACGTTGAAAATACTAACAATAATAATGAAAAATCTGTTGATTGTAAAATTAACGATAATAATAATATTGAAAGTAAAAAAATTAGTATTACTGTTGAAAATAGTTTGACTACTTTAGAAAAAGTCGAAGTAGCTTAAAAAGCGTACTATTACAGGATATTTTATGATTAATACATATTATTAACGTAACAAAAATAAATAAATAACATATTTTCAAGAATTTAGGTGGCGATTAACAAAAAAATGTTTATTTTTTTTTCTTTACTGAATTTGTAACTTGTGAAATGAGCATGATGCACTGCTTTTGCTGCTTTTTTTGTTTTATTGTAACTACTCTATCTCTTATTTTCTTATTCTTTTGCTTAAATATTGCACAAAATGGAATGTTATTCTATAAATACGCCATTAACTTACTCTACAAAAAACTATAAGTCTTTATTATTTACTTTATTCTTATAATAATTACTCATGTCAATCAATTTTTATAATAAAACACTTATTAATTTACCCTACACACTATCCATCTATTATTCTTGTCTATAACATATTTACTTCCATTTTCTATGCATGGTTTTTGCTTTTGGTATTCTTAACAATATGCGTTATTGATTTTTTCTTTAGCAAAACGGTATTAGATTGTTGCAAAAGTAATTGAAAGTTAACAGAGTGATGAATTTAATGTACATAAATTATGGATATACCGATTAGTCTCTTCATTAAGTTTTAAACTACTAAGTAAATAATCAAATAAATGATACTTTTCAATTAAATATAATTAATATACTTTCGAATAATTACGAAACTATGAATAAATCACATTTCGTAAAGACTTTTGTGACAATTTAATCAGTCAAATGATGGTTAATTAATGGTAATCATAGAACGGATGTAAGTTTATTATCTGACGGGTGTAATTAAGCCGATGTGTCTCTCTTAATACAGGAAATGCTGAAGCATCGAAATTGGTGGCTCAAAGTCAAGCAAATCAAATGCAACAGATGCAGTCAGCAGTGCAGCTCATAACTCAAGGGGTTCTTTCTCGACAACAAAATGCTATTAGACCTCAACAAACATCAGGTCAACAAGGACCTTGGGCAAATCAACCTGTTAATAAACATCCGGGTATTTTAAATTAGCTTCAAATACGTCAATTAATGTATTTATAATAATAAATATAATAAAAGAATTTATTTTAGGTCGACCAATTGTCAAAGGCGTATCAACGAATCAATATCAATATGGTGGGCCAGTTAATTTCCAACCGCCAATGCAGCCTCCCTCCCAACAACGAGTAGCAACTGGTGTTTATCCAGCTCGAGCTCCAACTGGTGGAAATACTGTTCGTTCTAAACACACAATGTCTACGACTCTCTCACACCAAAATGTTTCTCAATACAACATGACGCCAAATTCTATAATGAGCCAAAGATCAGATCCCATGAATAATCTGATTAAGGCACAACCGGTGCAATCTCACCTTGCAAATATGCAACACCAACAACGTAATGTTAATTCTCAAGTTCAGCTTGTTCTAAACCAAAATTACAATTCTAATCGAACAGGTAATTTCGATAATTAGTTTACTTATTCCATCAAGCTACTCGAACAAAAAATTCAATACTCTATTTTTGTTATTTCTATGCATGTATTTTGAATATCCTCAGCACTCCTTCCTTTCAGGTTATCCATTCCCACCAAAAATTGTGTGCAACGGCCATCAGAAGTTAGACTAATCTATTTCATTTATTTAAATATTCTTTTCTAATCATTCGTCACTATTTCCTTATTATTCTAGTGTGATTCTTTATTTGCTTTGTAAACCAACTAAAACAAGTACATATGATTATTAAATTGACATTTGAAATACTCTTTTAAATTTTTAAGATCACTGCTCATTTAATTTTAATAATATTTAGATGGTCGAGTGATACGGCCTCAACAACAACCAATGAACATACCAATAGGCAGACAACAATCTCCAGGAAGCAACGGTGGTAGCCTATCACCTACATCTAATCAATTGGCTCGATGGTTTAGTCCTGAACTTCTTGCAAAAGCAAGAGCCGGAAAACTACCAGAACTCGGTCAAACAAATGTTTTGTCACTTGAAGAATTAGAACGGCTTCAACAATCATCTGCTGTTGTACATGAGTAATGAAGTTACATAAAAATTCATAAAAGATATAAAAATTATTCCAATAAAATAATGTGTGACAGCTAAAATTAATTATGAGCTTGATTCTCGGATTTTTATTCGCAAATCTTTAAGTGACGAGTACTCAAAAGTATGATATCCATTTCTAATTAGATGGATTATTTATTTGCTTCGTTACGAAGAGAAATACCTATTCAAGCCAACAATATTTACAAAGAAGAAAAAATAATGAGAAATTAGTATTTTGTTGTTTTCGTATGGGAACTAGAACAGAAAGAATTTACCATTTTATATAATTAATCATGTAATATGAGTGTATTTCCACTCTTCAAGGACTTTTTAGAATCATTGTCTTAGATTATATTATTAAAATAAGACTGTTATATGAGATTTCATCTCTACTCTGCGCTAAAACAGTCAAACAGAATGATAAAATAAAGAAATGAATAAAAATAAACCAACGAAGAATGAAGAAGAAAAAACAAAAATTAAATTATTTCACCATTGATCTCTGGATCAGAAGCTAAATTACGGATGTCACTAACGTTATCCGAGTCATATGCATAAATTTACCAATAAAAATAATATATACTTTATAGAAGTACAAGAAATTACAGTGTCGTTACCGAGATAAAGATTAAGTAAAATGAATTAAACGGACTTGATTAATGTTTAATAATTTATGATGAAAAAAGAAGAAAAAAAGATTAATAAAATGAGAAACAAATATTAAAAGGGAAAATATTCTATTGGTAATAGATGAACTATGAAACAAATGATTGATATATTTACTTGAAGCAGTTACCTGCACATATTAATGTTAGAAGCCGTAAATATTACTCATAATTCTTTTATCCTTTTATTTTACTTCACTCGTTTTTTTTTATTTTCCTTACATTCGTTTAATTTGTTTCTAGAGAAAATAACTTAATGAGTTTATGATTTTTAATTTTTCCTGTATATCTTATCCTTTGTCTGTTGTGAGTGATAAATCAATATTCATCACAAAACGTAAAATTTCGTTCAATAAAATATAATTATTAATTTGTTTTGTAAATTTAAACCAATTAAGTAATTTGAAAGTTCATTTTCTGATAAAAAAAATGCGAATAAATAAAAATTGGTGTAAAATCATTGATAATATTTTAGTTAATAGTGTCATTGACTTAATTATCAATCAAGTGACTGAAACGGGTATTGAGTTATTTACGAGCTCACGTAATTTTTTATTTTTTCTGTATTCATTATTGATGAAAGAAAAAAAGTAGAGGAAAAAAAAAATAGAGGAAAAAAAAAATATTTTTAAATAAAATAAAAATAAATTGAAAAATGTTTGGCATTCAGTAAATTTTCGAAGTAAAAGAACTAAATCGATATTGAGTGCTGCTTATTCTAATTATTTTTTTCTTTTTTTACCATTAACATTAAAAACACTTTAGTATTTTTAATAAATTATTCAATTTTTTGCATAGTTGAACACTGTTTATGTAATGTCCGTTTAATAAAATTTTCTACTCTTCGGCTGATTCAATAATGATGACGTATTGGATTATTATAGTATTAATTTATAACACTCAACGATGATAAAAGTAATATTTTATAAACAAAAGGGTGGATTCAAAAATCATTCTTTAAAGTGATAATCGGTTTATGATAATTTTTGTTGACGTTAAAATGTAATTCTATGTTTTACTTTAATGTGGCAGTGATATTTTGTTGGAAAAGTAATGAAAAATATTCAAACAATTGAAAAGCAAAGGCTTAGTCAACACAGATTTTGTACATAAATGAAATTCGTAAAAATTGAAGCAATTGAATTATAATAAAAAATTTTAAGAAAATTGCCAAATTGTCGGTGCATGTATTGACTCGATCTTTTGTAAATAAAGTTATGAACAGTAACATGTAAAAATCCATAAACTCATAATAAATAAAAATATGGATTGCATTTGCAGGATACAAATACATGAGGACATTTTACTCTTAAACTCATGGCTGTCATTACTTGATTAATAATGTTTAAATAAATAAACATTACAGGAACAAGGATAGACTATTTTTTGATTTTCAAAGAATTTTCAAGAAGATTGTTTATTCTTTAATCATTATAATCAATTGAATATTATCAATCGTGTAATGATATTCGTGAAAATAACCAAGTAAGTAATTTTATTGGTTTTCGTACAGATTCTGAAAATTCAAATCTTCGATCAATTTCGAGAATGGCGCCACTATTAGCCGAACTTTGCCGAAGATTAACTCCCTCTAATTACCAACGATTGTACTAATTTTCTCTAAGATGGCGGATCTACCTCGGGAGCATTAACATCTGTCTTTTCATATAATTTATTTTATTTTTGTTAATTACGTTTATAAATAATTTTAATATAATGTAAGTGTTTATTGTATTCCGTTACATCGGTGAAAGTTAGTAAACCTTAATAAATATATTAATTTTACCCGCTAGTAGTCTCAAATGATTAATTAATACTATCTGGCATAGAATGAAAGTATTGATATTGGATATAACAGAAGTTTTAGTAGGTAACTCACTCGTTTTTATAATTCGACAATGAAATAAAAAAAAAGTATATTGTTAATATAAAATTTAACTAAAAAACTTCATTTCTTATTGACGTGCTATTTATTTTCAACAAATTTTTGTTAGTTATGTACGATAACTTAAGAAAACTTAGTTTTTAGATCTTTTTGTAGTAATAAATAACATTAAAATATAAAAAAATAATAAAACACTTGATAGTCGCGAATCGTATTTCATTTTCAAAACAAATGAGAGGTCGCTTACTGCGAGGGAATTGAAAACTACCAGTTCGACATAGTTTGTCCGAGGTCATAGAACGCAAAATAATATATTAAAAAAAATGAAAAATAAATTTATTTTGTAGTGAATTAAGTTGGGTACTATGTATGAAGAAAGCTTCAATAATTCTTGAACGTTTCGATGTGTGGACTGGTGAGTGATATTGAATAGTAACAGCAGGTAGAAACTAAGAGAAGAATAGAAACTGAGATGAATAGGTAGTAACAAGCAAAGAAAATCATTTGGATCAGATGGTTTTAGTCTACTGGGTCGAGATAGTCATTCCACCGGACGTTTTACTGAATGTCAGCCATTGTGTGTGGATATGTATGATCATTGGGTTCTCGAGCCTGCGTTCTTTAGCGCGATCTTGTCGCGTCCAGGCTGTTAAAATAAGTACACTTAATTCTCAAGTATCTGTGCAAATTTTTCTTCGGTTGCTACACTAACTTTAAAGATATAAACATTGTCATCAGGATTTGATCTGCCTTTGAAAATTTTAAAGACATTTGTGAGCACGTAATAATAGAAGATTACGAAAGATTATGAACATTCATAAGTATCATATTATTTATTTGTTACCTGCATAAATCGTGTGGATGATGCAAATCTGTCATGTATTTTGTGGTACGCCATCATAATATGTAGCCATTTGCTTGTCAATAATTAGGTTTAAGTACAATAACCGTGTGTGACGTGTTTGTGGAGAAAAAATGGAAATGACAAAAGGAAAAACCTCAGACAAGTCTCTTGGGTTTACATTATTCTATAAAATACAGGAGCATGAAAAGAATATAAAATTATTTTTTTTTGGTTTTTAATTTGGTAATCGTAATATTGTTCATTTAGGTCTACGTTATTAACTTAGGAGATTCACTATATTTTATTACTTCAGAATACAATAATAGTTTGAAATGGATTAATGCTTGAAGTAATAGAAAGAGAGCACTGTGCACGTCATTTACTAAATAAAACGATGTTAATTTTTTTATGAACAATTGAAGACTCGTGAGTGTTGAAAGATAAGTTAAAGTTGTGATCTAAATATAAGAAATAATATAATTCAGAAATTAGTGATGTAAATATTCGTCAATTATGACTTTAAACGATCATTAAATTATTAAGTATATCAACGATTATAATCAAGAACAAAAATATTTCTGGAAAAAAGGCATTATTATTGGGTAAGGAAATATGTATAATTAAAAACATTACATAATAAGCACGAGACTTAAATCAATTGGTGAAAAATACTTTGAGAAAGCTTTAATTGTTTTAAGTACAATAAGAGAAATGTGGTGAGCATAAAATATAAAAAAAAAAAGCAAAAAAATCAATTCATTTGCAAGTATTAGAGCATATTCCTCCGTAACAGAAGAAGCTTATTCTAACTTCACTACTATAACGCTATATAACATACATAGAAATAGGTAATAAATACGCTACAAGTAAATTGTGTTATTCTAAGCGTAAATATTCATTTTCAAGTACAATTTCCTTCACTTTTTAAAAATTCAAGGAAATAATTACTTGAAACTCTATTAGATTGTTATGTTATCTCAACTTCTTATGATGCAGAGTTTTATTGTTATAGATGGCGCTGTTCGTCATTTTCTAGAATTTGCTTGCAAAATGATATCTTTGTACGGCAGTCATTAATTTATGTCATTTTTGCAAACAATAATTTATTTACAAACCTTGTAATTATAATTATTATAAACTAAGTATTTGATAAGTTATGTAAAGAAAAAAAACTCTCAATGAACTACTTCGAGTATCGACAAAAATTTATGATTAAACCTTAGCGCTGCGATCGTTTTTTTGGAAGTGGGAGTAGACAGGATGCTACGACATCGCGAGAAGCGAAGGGTCGAACGCGTGTGTTGAGTAGCTTAGATTAAAATATTTTTTATTGCAAAACAATAGGAAGTCAAATTTATTGTTCGAATTACATTAATTTTTTTTTATTAAATCAAGGTAAGTTGATAAAACTATCATCAAAATTATATCAAAATGATGATCGTTGTATTTGACGAATAAAGTGGATTTGTATATCTCGGCAAACGGACAAAGTGGAATCGTAGTTGATTGCATGACGCAATATATTGACCATCTGCTACAAGTATTCAATCTTTATTTGGTCCAACTGAATACAAAGACAAATAAATCCTGTACATTACAGTAAGCGTTCTAATCACTATATCAAAAATAGTCCTAGATAAGTGATATGCACAACTCAAAGCATGTGTTTAATGATACCTCCGTAGTTTCACCATAAATTAGCGATTAATGACTGAGTGAAATTACTCTTTAAGTTAAAATATGGAATATTTAAAACATTTGCTTTGAAGAAATAACTGTAAATGATATATTGATTAGATGTTACTTATCATGATATGATGTTGAAAGTCAGATGTGTTGATTCAATGATAACTATAGCATTACAACATAATCATAGGATTTCATACCAATCTAATGATTACAATCATAAAAAGTTTAAAAGAATGAATTGGATGATTTAAAGAAAAAATTGACATATTCTGAGTCGATATTCAAAATACATCATTTATTAAAAATAAATAGATTTACAAAAAAGTCCTACGTTGAGAACCACCATTACTAAACAGCTCCTACGAATATTTACGTGAGTGTATAATAAAACTAGACGGGGCAGCTGAGTACAATGTGACACAATATATCTAGATGTATAGCATAATCTGGAGTTCTCAACTTACGATGGATATTGAACTTGAAGTACAAAAATAAATAATGAAACAAGTGAAATGTTGAATTGAAGTTAATCACGTGTTGAAAAAAAAAAATATTTTTTTTTATCAGTGAATAGTAAATTTTATGAAAAACAATGTTATGTAGTGAATAATGATTCATTGATGTGATAAGGTGTATGGGTGAATATAACGAGTGGTTCATGACAATGGAATATTATATGGTTTTGTAGTTGAGTAAATTTCCACGAGAACACATTAAAGATTAATCATTTTTTTTGTTGTCTATGCTATGGTGAAAAAAAAACAGACTTAGTACACTAGAAATGATTAATACAATAATCTGAGCACTTCACTGACTACATTATTAAATTCATTTACGTTCAATTTAATTATAATCAAATTCAGATTTTAATAGTGTTACAAACTTATTAATAATTAATATTTTTAAACAAAAGTTTATTTATCAATAAATTAACAAGTATTTATCGAATATTCTTTTGAAATTTAATCACGTGAAGTTGATGTATGCTATCAATAAATTAAACAATCACACCTCTTCTGGATGCAGGTGAAGAAAAGAAATCTCCATCAGGATGGATGAATATGATCAAAAGTTTGCTGATATGCAAAAGTACATCCCTTTTTTAGAAGCCATGATTGCAAGGCTTACTAAAGCTAAAGAACGAGATCCATCAAGAGAAGATCAATTAGGAAAAATGCGGCAACTTCATGGAATTTTATCAAGCAGCAAAAGAAAGTATGTCAAAATTTCGATCTGGTATCATCATATATTTTATTGAGTTTCATTCATGGTTTATAAACTTCATCTAATTGCAGCAAATTTATTAACAAACATCGAACGTATGCAGAAATCGGAAGATCGAAATTCTTTATAAAAATAGTTTATCCGATAATTGTAGAAAATAATACATAGCAACTAAAATGTTATTGTTGTTTATAATTTTTATAATTTTCTATAGGCTAATCTCAAAGTATTTTCACCCTACACGTAATTTTTGCTTTATGATTTCTGGAAACTGCATACGTTTTTTCATTCATTTTTTAAAAATAATTTTTTATTTGATTGTGTGAGACATGCAACATTAATAATATCATCAACGACATTTCTTTTGTTTTTGACAGGTTAAAACTTGAAACACTCATAAAATGCGAAGATGTATTACAGAAGCTGCACAGTAGAGTAGGAAAGGTAGTTATTTTATTTGTAATAACGTAAATAAAATGATTAATGATTTCGCAATGTAGCACATTTATTTTTAGATACTTTTTTGTGAAATTTAACTTTTAAAACTATTTGCTTGGCTTTTGATGTGGGTAATAGAAAAATAAGAATATTATTTAACTATTCTAATTCGAATCGAGTTTCAGGAAACTGATGGTTTAAACTTTTCATCAAAGAAGAACGGAAATCTAAATGAAACGTCATCAGAGTGAGTTATATTATGAATTATAATCATTTAAAGAATAATGAGAAAGCATAGCTATTTTGCATGTTGAACTTCAATTTTCAGATCTTCAGAAAAAAAGAGCAAGCCTAGTAACTCAAAAGATTCAAATTCTAAGAAGTTAGACGCTAAATCTTTGCATGTTGAAAAAACAAAAACTAAAAAGAGAATGGACGAAACTCCAGCAAGTCCGAGTCCACCAGCTAGCCCTGATCGACAGGGTACATCTACTGTAACACCCATTATTATTCCCACTGAACGTAAAAATGATTATTCAAGTGAAAAAGCAGATAGTAAACCTGCAAGTCCTGAGCCTTGTGAAACTATATCAACAGCTCAACCAATTATCATTCCAACTGAACGAAAAGATGAACATTCAGGACATTCCAAACGGGCATCTAATGATTCCAGTCCGTCTAAAGGGGTACGAAAGTTTTCTTCAGACAAAAATCATTCTGATGGTTTAGATAAAGATTTAGTGAAAAATGATTCAAAAAAAAATATCAAAAAATCTGAATCTTTATCTCCATCTCGAAAAAACACTTTATTACTATCTAAACCAGAATTATCTAGTCCACCTTTATCTATGGAGGATTTAGCTGAACTTCTTAATGAAGATTCTAATAAAAAAAGCTCAAATTCGGATAAAGATAAAAATAAATTAAAAGATAAGTTTTTACAAGACTGTAAAAAAATCGAAAAAGATATAAAAATGACTGGACAGGCTTCTCGTGAAGATGATGATGACAATGAAAGACGTTGGCAAGAAGTAGATAAACACATTGTTAAAATGACCGGTCGAAAAAATTTTAATTCAGGAAAAGCTGGGAATTTCAAATCAGATAAACCATTATTTGGCAAACGATTTGAAGATAAACATCGGTCACTTTCGCCAGCTTTTAAAAATATTGATCGTGATTCACGATTTTCTGATAATTATGAAAGATATCCGCGTCATTTTCACAATAACTCGGATATAAATCTAAAGAAAAATAACTTTCCCCATCATTCAGACATGCACCAACAAAGAATGGCTCAACCGAATCATATAGGACCTCCAGATGGTGATTTTAGACGAGATAATATGGATTTTTGTCGAGATAATCCAGATTTTAGGCGAGGAGATTTTTATGATATGCATAATCAAGGAGCAATGCTCCACTCGCCGGGTAATAGTGGATATACCAATCCATCATGGAGTTCACAGAACACTAATATGCGAAGTCATCCGAATGGTCCATTTCCAAACTCCGGCAATATACCACCACATCAAGAAATGTGGGGAATGGGACCGAATGGTCCAGTAGATGATTACTCTCAACAACACCACATGTCAAATCGATTTGGACCTAATCGTGGAGGAAGGCCGAACAACGATCTAAATTTTGCTGATGATATACCTCTTTCACCTTCACAAGGACCTATTCCATCGTTAATGTCTGCCCCACCCATTTTTCCCAACCCTCAATTTTGTCCCCAATTTCCCGCCGAAAATAGACCTTTCGAACCTCCTTTTGACCATCCTAATGAATTTTCTCAAGGCCCAAATAGACAATGGGAACCTAATCGACCAAATGATATACCCTTCGATAGGCCTGTCGACTTTCCACGACATCAATGGGATGGACAACCTAATAGGCCCAATGAACCATCTTTTGACCGACCAGATTTTCCACATGGTCCTACACGACAACCACAATGGGAACCTCTATCAAATCGACCTCTCAACGAACCTAATTTTCTTGAAACACATCGAGGAAGAGGAATAGATAATGCTTATGGTCGAGGAAATAATATAGATTCTCCATCATGGTGTCGGGGAGGTAATGGGCCCGGTGATTGTCCACCTGGTAGAGGTAGGAACCCGGATCATTTTCCAACTGATAGAGGAAGACCCGGGGAGCCAGCTCTTAGTGGGTACAATCGTCGCAATGAGTGGGATCGTCCAACAAATGACTCTCCTAATAGATTCGGCCACAGAGATCCTCGATTTCGGCAAGAACAAGTAAATCAACAACCATCTGCCATTGATTCCCGGAGTCGATCCGACCAACCTCTTCAATCCACAGTGAATGCCTCAACTTCATCTAATGTACGAAGAGATCCTCGATTATCAAAAGATAATCCACATCTTGCAAAAACCAAAGATACTTCTCCAGTTCAACGAGATCCTCGAAGAAGAAATTCGGATTCGAAAGAATCCAACACTTGTTCAAATCTCAATGTCATACCACTAACAAATAAAATTGGTATTTCAGAAAAAGGGAAAGATGCTAATCCAAATGATGAAAAATTGAAGAAGAATTTAATTGACAATAAATCAAGTAATGAAAAAACCATTAAAGATAAAGAAACTATGCAGTCGCCGTTAGAGCACCTTTATGGTGTTGTAGACATAACTGCTAAAACTGGGAAAGGTTATGGATTTCAAAAATTTAAAATTCCTAAAATTAAAAGACCTGAAATTGTTCCTAGACCCCCAACTCCTCCGAAACCATCTCGTGCGTCACGTGATGATGATGATTGGAGTTTACCAAGCGAAAATAAAAATACAAAATCACAAGATGGTAAAAAGATAGAAGTAACAAGTACAATTAATGAAAATAATGATGTCGCAGTTACTACTAGTTGTGCTGATGTGGCTCATGATTCCAAAAATTCTGATACAGAAATATCAAGGAAAGAAGTACTAGAATCAGTAAAAACTGATGAAAGTGATGAGTATGAATCGAAAGTTGATACTTCTACTCCCAGCAAAAAAACTGATATAAAGAATCAAATAAGTCCACCGAAGGACAATGATGATGAAGAATCACTTGAATCATTTATTAAAAGATCATTAGAATCAGGTGAGACTTTGAAACTTCTAGAACAAGCAAAATTTCTTCGAAAGTTGACTGTAGCGTACCAAACAAAGAATCTACGTAACCAAATGAAAAAAAAATACGTTGTGAGTGGATCGGAAAGTAATAGTTCTGATTCAGAAGAAACTATAAAAAATAGAAAAAAAATTTTGAAAAAGAAAAAATCTGCTGTTATATCAGATACTACGGATGAAGAAAATCAAAGTGAAAAAAGCCAACAGGCAAGTCCAAGATCATCTCGAAAAAATAGAAAAAGCCAGAGTGTAGAGAAAAAAGAAAAACTAGTTGATACTGACGTTGAGAAAGAAGAAGACGGCCATGATGATGAAAAAGATACGAAAACTAATGATAATAAATCTCCGGTAAAAAAGAAAAAAATAACAAAAAAGATTAAAGGAAAAGATAAAAAATCGGATGAATTAACGGTTGAAGAACCAGAAAATAAAGAAGAAAAAATGCAAGAAACGCCCTCTACAAATGAAGAAAAGAAACCCCGTAAGTTTCGACGAAGAAATTCTTTGGAAATGTTACAAGAAGATATACGAGAAATGTTTATCAGTGAAGGCGTTGTAACTGCTACTGGACATCGAATGTGCAGATTGCAAAAAGAATCTGAAAAAAATGCGGATGGTACTGAAAAAAATTATCGTTCTATTTATGTGACAAGTTCACCTGATAGACTAGATGAGGATTCATCAGAAGAAAAATCTAAAAGAGTTCGATCAAGAAGTAGAGCCAGAAGCCGAGCCAGAAGCAGAGGAAGGTCTAAAAGTAGAACAAAATTACAGGGTAGAGCAAGATCTAAAAGTAGAGCAAGGTCTAAGAGTAGAGGCAGATCTAAGAGTAGAGCCAGGTCTAAGAGTAGAACAAGATCACAGAGTAGAGAAAGATCACAGAGTAGAACAAGATTTCAAAGTAGAGAAAGATCACAAAGTAGAACAAGATCTGAAAGCCGAACTAGGTCTCAAAGTAGAGCCAAGAAAAATAAAACGCCTGAATGCCAAGAACCAGAAAAACTTCCAGTTCGGAGACGAAAAAGAAATCCAAAACGTTCAAGTAAAATTTCAAAAGAAACTGTTAGCAGTTCCGATGATGAAAATAATTCTGGAGCATCAAAAAATGATTCTAATATTTTAAATCAAATAACTGAAACCTCAATAAGTACAAATCCTGAAGAAGCACCAAATCAAGGGGTTGAATCGAATGAAACAGAAGATTCTAATCGTACGTTAAGACGGAGCGAAAGAGTAGCCATGAAAGAACCTCGAATAATAATTGAAAAAACTGAGCTTGCGAAGATTGATTCTTCAAAAATCATGTTTGATACATCATCTGATGAGAGTTTTGCTATTGACGTACCTGGATTAACCGCTGTTGTGGATATTTCATTACATTCAGAGCAACCATCATCACCAATTGTAAACGATCCACCAACCAATTCTTGTACTAAAGCTTCCCGGAAGGCGAAGAAAATTCGGAAACGCAAGGCCAAAGAAACTGACAAACAATCTAGAGTCACGCCGTCTATTATGGATGACGACATTAGTATGGCGTCGGACGTTTCAATAACAAGTAGTAACGCTTCAAGTAATAAGAAAACGTCAAGTATTTCAACGCCAGTAGATAATAACGAGGAAGTGATAAAAAATATTCTTAACAATTTTGTTGAAGATAAAATTAAAGAACCATGTAATGCAGATAATTCAGACATTGACGGAGAAAAAGACATGGACGAGTCAGAAAGTATTAAAAAACCTCCAATCAAAAGAAAAAAGAAGAAAAATACTTGGCAAATGGGTATTGTGCCACGATGTAAAAAGAAAAGAAGTGTAAATTTAAACAACGAAATAGACGAAGCATCTTCTCCATTATCTATTGAACAGAAAAGTGATGTGACTGCTGATGATTCAAGAAGTAACACTCCTATTTTGACCAGAAGTCATGAAATTAAGAAAAATATCAAAAATACATCAAATTCATCGAAAAAATCTTCTTCATCTTTGGTTAATACTACTATTTTATCGAAAGATAAAGAAGTTGAATATCCTGATCTGACAGTGAATCAGCTGATTGAATATGCTTGGACCGGTCAAGAAAAATATCAATGCCTTCTTTGTCCATTTTTGGGGAAAAATATAGTGCATCACTACAAATCGGTTCATCCAAAGAATGAAATAATGATTTCTCGGTTGACTTTCTTAGATGCCAAACGCGCTATAGATGAATCTAAGGATGAAATTTTCATTAAATGTTCTGAAAAACTTAATAGTGGTCCGAACCGAAAGTTTAATTGTAGATTTTGTATTTTTATATCGGAAGGTGTCAAAGAGAATGCTATTGAAATGTTTTATGAACATTGTACTACTCATACTGGTGAATATAGGTTCACTTGTAAAAGTTGTGGCTACCAAACAGTCTCTAAATCAGCAATAAAAACTCACTATTATAAAGTATGTCGTAAAAACTGTGATAATATTCTACTGTCTTACACGGAAGATTCAATACCCAAAGAAGATTATGTTCCAGGTTATTTATGTTCTCTTTGTAACTTTATCCAATTAAAAGAACATAATGTGAAAAATCATATTAATAAACTTCATAAAGACATCTCAAATGTAGAAATTATAAAAGTCAATATGTCTGGATTCGCCAATATAAAAGATAACGAAGACTTTGAAGAACATTTTGAAGAACCTATTGTAAAAGAAGATTCTGATGCTATCTCGATGGATGAAGATAGTAATGCTAAAACTGAAGATAGTGATGAAATTGAACAAAAGAAATCCAGTAAAGATAATGCTAGCACTAGTACAGCAATGAAAAATGATGTAAATCAAGATGAAGGGGAAAATTCTGTTATCAAAAACTTTAATGCTTTTGTTTGTCCTCCTGAGCTTGAAAAGAAAGAGGTAGAGATACAATTAGAAAGACAAAAGAAAATGCAACAGATACTAAATGATTTAGGAAAAAAGCTTCAACAAGATTCTACTAAACGTGTATCAATTATTGATCAATTGAAAGATAAAATGACAACAAAAGGTATAGAATCTGAGCCAATTCCATCAATAAATTTCGAACGTGTTGAAAATGATAAAGAAGATAATACAACTCTTCAAGGATCAACAATATTGAATGAAAATGTTAAAATCGAAATTCAAACTGATCCATTATCGACTGCACCCAATTCATCGTCTGTAGGATCTGATAAAGTGATAGACATTGATAAAATTGATGATGACTCTAATGGAGAAAAATCTGAGAAAAAATTAAAAGATCCTTTAACTTCACTTCAAGATGATGTTCAAAAGAGTGAAACAGAAATAAGTGATATAGAGCCAACAGAAAATGTCAATAGAGCTTTTGATGAATCTGATTCTAGTGAAGATGATTTAGAAACAGAAATTTCAACAGATGTCAATTCATTGCTAAAAGATGCTGAAACTATAAATATACCCACAAAAGTATCAATGATGACAACAATCCAACGATTAGCAGCTCAGCTTCAAAGTGCTAAGAGTTTTTCAGCGACAAATAGTGAAGATGTTGAAGATGATTCCCATAAAGAGTCGGCTGTATCTGAGAATATTGCTACCAGAGTTCCAGTGATTACGTCAGTAGAAAGTTTAAATAGAGCTACCGCAGAAATTCCATGCCAAACAACTATATTTGAAAAAGAAAATGGACAAGGAAATGAAGGCCCGAGAAACTTTATTAGATTACGAAGACTTAGCGGTGATAAGCTTTCTAATAATCAAAACTTGACTGAAAGTAATATAGATGAACCTGTTAGAGAAAATCAGAAGGATACTGAATCATCGAATAAGATTACAGCTAATATTACAGAAAATGAGGAAGCAGTGAATAATGATTGTTCTTTCTTGAAAATCGAAAATGTGGTGAGTTTAGCACAACCTGAAAAAAGTATCAATAGTAATAATGAAACTATCATCACTGACATACGTAAAGCTGTAGGAACTCCAGTCAGAATTTTGGGCCCATCAGTTCTCAAACAGCCTATGGGTCCTAATATTGTGAAAAAAATTCGTCAAGTAACTACAACTGAAGGTTTATTAACACGCTTACCTCCTATCAAACCAGCACCTGCTAAAAATATTAAACTTGTGAAAGTTGTACGAGGGTTAACAGTCTTAAAACCGAAAGAATCTCCACATAGTACAGTAGCACCGAAACTTAAAACTACTACGGCATATCAAACGATGTTGACAGCTTTAAAACTTCGCCATTTATTCAAATGTATGGCTCGAGCGTGCAGTTTTACATCTGACTCTATGGAATCTTTTGGTAAACATTTTAATCATCATGTAGAAATGAACGAGCGGAATAAACCGAATGCAGTCTATGATTATCAAAAATGCCCTTACTGTAGTGAATCATTCTCAACGTGGGATACTATGAAATCACACTACAAATCAAAACATTCCTTTTGTTCATACCAATGTAGCTATTGCTTTTATCGAGCTTTTACTCAATCTTATGTCGAGCTACATCAACTCGCATCTCATCCAAACAAGCCTCTTTCTGTTATATTAGGTATGAGAGAATATCATGTACCAGAAAAGGTTGACGTACGTGAAGTTATACTACCTTATATCTGCAAACATGCCTGTGATAAAGTATTCTTTGTTCCTGAAGCTTTCATGTCCCATTTAAACACTAAACATGAACCACCTTTATCAATTTTCTATTGTCATATCTGTCCGCATTCCTGTTTAACGTCAAAACAACTTGTTTCTCACTACAAACTCCATGGACTTTATAAGTATCAATGTCTATTTTGTATTTTTGGTGCTGACGGATTACGCGAAATGCATAGTCATTTAAGTGCAATGCACTTTAATCGCCCTCCAAAAATATTAGAACGATCACTACCTCCACAGCCAGCACGAGACAAAGATGTTCTCTTACAATTAATTAAAAGAAATCTTGATGAATCTTACAAGTGTACAGAACTTAAAATTATTAATGAATCAGTTCAAGAGTCATCTGCACAAAAAATTGCGAAAAAACGTCAGCTCCGACCAACTACGACTGCTACGTCAATTACTTCTTCAATAATTTCTGCTGGGAAAAGTACGAATCCAGTGCCAATTCTGCCACGACCGGTGCAAGTTGTCAATCAACCAGCAGAAGTTCTCAATTTACTCGACAGAAATATTCCGAAAGAATTTTCTGGACGAGTGTCTACGATCATTGTGAAGCCCAATGAAATAACTGTTAAAACTGCTAGTGGATTCAAAGATACTGGTGGAGTTTCGGTAATAAAAACGCCAGAACCTAAAACAGACTCAACAGTAGTAAAAATTGCAAAGATTGTTGAGAAATCTAATACAAAAATTAGTACTATGAAGATAGATCCACCGGCAGTAGACCAAACTAAAGTACAGTTAGTTCATCAAGAACGTGAATTAGAAGTACGATACGCTAATGAACATGTCAAAACAAAGATAGCTAATGCTGTGGATCCATTGAGTATTACTGAAGAAGATGATTTACGTTGTGACGAAGAGTTTATTAACATCAACCTCTTGGATAATCCTGATATTTTAAAAAGCGTAGATCATTCAAAAAATAAGGAACTAAGGCCAAGTGATACTAATATTGTCAACAATGATGATGATAGTGATATAGAAATCTTAGAATACATTCAGCATCCTAATAAAACTTCAACTACGACAGAAACCACTGAAGAAAATAAAACACCTCCATCATTAACCAATTCTGATCTATCAACACCTGTTGAAACTTTTGAAGAAAACTCCACTCCGACAGAATCTAAAAACGAACAAATAGATAATAAGTCCACTGTAGATACACCTAGTAATGATACAGAATCTTCGAAGCAAACGAGTGAAAGTAATATTCAAACTGAAATTAAGCCTGTTGAAGATATAGTTCAGCCAAAAACTTTAGAAGAC
Source organism: Chelonus formosanus (assembly GCA_028641665.1). Taxonomy (NCBI): domain Eukaryota; kingdom Metazoa; phylum Arthropoda; class Insecta; order Hymenoptera; family Braconidae; genus Chelonus; species Chelonus formosanus. The sequence goes on along the minus strand of CM054003.1, from coordinate 6,990,037 downwards.
ATCAAGGATACAGGATTAGATGGAAATAATCTTTATAAATGTGGCTATCCAGGATGTGATTTCAACACTGAAACACCTTCTTGTTTAAAGATTCATATTAAAGACTGCAATTTTGCTAATGAAAAGAAAGAAGTAAGCTGTCCCCATTGTAATAAAAAGTTTGTAAAAGTTGGTTACTTATTGGAACATTTTAAAATACATGGACTGAAACGTTTTGGTTGTTCATTATGTAAATATCGATGCGCAATGTCATATCAAGCTTCAAATCATATGAAAATGAAACACAAGGTTGGCTCTGTTAAAATGATACCAGCAGATCCTTCTAACCCTTCAGAAAATGGTCTCTTTATCATTCATCCTCTTGTAAGTATTTTTTTTTTGTTATATAAGTAAAGTATAATAAAAAAGGTTACGAAGTTTATATTGCATTTTGATATTACAGAAAACAAATATTGTCAAAATTCGAGGGAAAAAAGGTATGAAAGTCATTACTAAGGGATTTATAATGGAAGATAAAGTAAGTTATAGCCCTTCGGAAATAGATTCTTTACCTCGCCAAGCAGTTTATAATCGTGAAGTCCAATGTGCGATTTGCAAATATAGTAATAAAGTTCGTTCAAATATAATTCGACATTTGCAACGTCACGCCAAAGACGAAACAGTGCCTGAATCTGGTCCAGTCAATCCAGTTCCCTGTTTAGATAAAAAAGAAAGAATGTTTGATAAAATGGTTAATTTAGCTAGTAGTTCTCATCAAAATGGACGCATGGGTGGAGTATCAAAAGAAGCTGTGACACCAAGTGAAATTGAATCACTGCCAAAATACGTCCCAGAACATAAAAGGTATTTGAATACTTGAGAAAGTTAATGAGAGTTCTAATAATATGCCTGAGGTTTTATATAATTTCCTCAATTATTTTTCAGGTACGTTTGCAGCGTCCCAGAATGTAATTATCTTACCGTGGATGAAACAATGTTGCGGTGTCATTTAAAAGCCTTGCATTCAGAAGAACAAAGTTTTCGATGTCCTCACTGTCCTGCACCATTGCCCGGGCAAGAGTCGAGAAATATACCAATCGACAAAATGGGTGTGCACTTAAAAATTCACGACACCAGATTATACAAATGTTCTCACTGCAATTATCATCATTATCATAGGTTTGTTATCACTTGTATCACATTCATCGCTTCCATAAAAAATAATCGGCATTTTTATTCAACGTTCATACAACAATGTACCGACTCAGTTAAGATCAATTTTCTTTCATTTTCACAATATCAATATATGATCACTGCAATTATTCACCGTATGAATATTATATTCGATTAAAATATGATATATTACTCTAATTTGTAATAGTTATTAAACAATTTTTTCTTATTTTTGAACAGATACGTTGTTGAACGTCATTTAACAGACAAACATCCGGAAAAAAGACCTTTCGTAAAAGTAATACGAGAAATAGTCACTCCAGAAAATACACAGCAATCAGCTACAGTAGAAGATAATGAGGACGGACCTGCTGACAAGGATGGAAATTACTGGAAATGCAATATTTGTGATTATAAGTGTGTTTATAAATCAGAAATGGTGACTCACGCTTTGTCAGTACACAATGAGAAGGCCCAATTTAAATGTTCTGGTTGTCCATTTAAAACTACAGCAAGAATGAGTTTAGAGCAACACATTATAGCGAAGCATTTGAATGTTGAAGACATTGATTATACGTTAGTTTTTGAACGAATTAAAGGACCAAGAAAAGGAATTGAAAATCTAGAGCAATCTACTCCTGATGAACCTTTTGATACCACTCCTTTGTGGCGTAGAGATATGCCTAGGATTCGACACATCCGTGGAATACTTTTAGAAGATGAAACTGAAGTATCTGCAACTGAGTCTTCTGCGAAAGCAACAAAGCGTAAGAGTGAATTAGAATTAGCCACAAAGCCAAGTAAAATGATGAAAACTAAATCGATGGATGGAACTGGTTCAAATGAAGGTAAAACTAAAACTGATGTGAAGAGTACCACTTCTGATGGTTCAAGTGAATTAAAAGAAGATATGAAACAAAGATTAGAGGATCATTTCAAGAAAAATAATTCTGAAGATTTAGATTCTTTAGACGCTGAATTTTATGGAAAGCCAGATTCAATGTACTATGTTTGCTCACTTTGTCCTGATTATAAATCCAAATTCCGACAGGATATAAAAGAACATCTTTATCGAGACCTTAAATACTGGCGATGGCATTGCAAAACCTGTGGATACTTAACTATATCTCAAGCACAAATAACTAAACATGTGAACAGACAACATAAAAATGAAAAACCAGATTATGTAGCTATTAAAAGTAATCCACAAATCGAAGCTTGGGTAAGTGACATAAGCTAATCAAATACTACATTCCATTAGATATTTTGGAATATGCATATTAAAGCATCAATTATTTTGTTATTTCGTGATGTATTGTGTGATGGTTTAATTTCATTGTCTAGCAGTTGAAATCATTTATTCTGTCAAAAGATTATCGGAAAACTTTACGAAACATATAAGCATAATAAATAATTTTGTCTTTCAGGTACACAATTTCTTACGGAAACAGTGGGCAATGATGCGAGGAATTTCGGATGACATTTTATCAACTCCTGAATCAAAATTAACTAAATTATCACCAAGTAAATCACCAACCAACTCTGCTAAACCTTCACAATCTAAAGTTGATTCAACGATAATTACTAAAAACTCTGAAGTTCCTGTCATACCTTCTTCAACTATTACTTCTTCCGCTATTGTAAAAACTGTTGATCTTACTGAAACGATCACAAATATGCCAAGTGTGAATAAAATAAAAGTGAATGTTGAACCTGATGTCAGCGTGGAGGATGATCAAGAGGAAGATGATGATGATGATGGCGATGCTCTTATAATTGATAGTAGAGAAGATGTAGTAGAAGAAATTGATAAGCCTGTAGATGAATCTATCCCAGTATCTGCAGACGAAGTAAAAGAACCTGGGCAAACTTACGTTTGTAAGCACTGTAATACGAAATTTAGTCGATGGCGTGGCTTTAAACTACACATTCAAATTAATCATCTTAAACGTCTTGGATTCTTATGTCCTTATTGCGATAGAAGTACAAATTCTGAAGGAATGATGACTCAACATATTCGAGCGAAACATCCAGGATGTCCAGAAGAAATAATTCATAATCCTGCAGCTGGTGGTCCAGATCTTTCAGATGAATTTTGGGAAAAAGAATACGGGCTGATACTTCCTAAAAAAACAAAGAAGCGAAAATGTAAATCAAGCTCTACGGAAGATGCCTTAGAAAATCCAGAAAGAGTCGGAACATCAGATATTTGTAAAATTTGTGGATTTACTGCTATCAACTTCACTGGATTGAAAGCTCATATGAGAGCTCATGCTAATAAACATACATTGAAATGTGTATATTGCAGTTTTACAGCTAATTCAAAATCAGATGTTTGGCAACATTCAGAAATAAATCATCCACTATCAGAGTGGAAAGCTGAAGAGATTCCTTCACCAGGATCATCAGAAAGTCCTTCAGTGCATGTGTATTCAAAAAGCAATAGTGAAGAAGATTATAGTAAAGATATTGAAGAAGAATCAATTGAACCTATCATTGAAAATGTTGATACTCATTTTGTTTTTGGATGTTTTTATTGTAATCTACGCACTACTTCTTTAGAATCTGTTAAAACTCACTGGAGTACCATTCATAAAGATCTCAATTCCAATTCTAAAGTAAAAACTGGTGTTCCTTTTAGATATAAAGAAATTCCTGTAAAAATATCAGCGAATCCAAAATTAGTAAAATGTGGACATTGTCAAAAAAGAGGATCTTTGAGTCAATTACGAAATCATTGTAAGTCAAAACATAGGCATTTACCACTTAAATTTGTTGAAGCTACAGATAGATCACGTGATATCTGGGTTTGTCAATGGTGTAATGAAGTTTGTGAAACACAATCACGAAATGCTCATCATAATATGTTCCATTCACATCTTCTATTTTCATTTAAAATAAAACATGAAATTCCAATGGTTCAGAAAGGATATGTTTGTCCTATATGTAAATTTGTCAGCGTTTCTTTAATGAAAATGAAAACTCATCTGTCGAAGCATTATGACAAGTTCAAATGTAAAAGATGCGATCAATGTTTCTCTTCAATCGGTTTAGCTACTCAGCACAGCACAAAAGAGCACCCAGGATTGTCTACAAATATTGAAGGATTCGTATCGAATCTTGATGCACTAATGGCTGGTGTTTCTGAAACTGACTTTACTGAACATTTTCCTCCTTTTACTGATGTTCCTCCACCTTCGAATGATATTTTTAGAAATCTTGGTGTTGCTAAAAAATCAACAACTAAACAAATAGTTAAACCTATTGCCACTTCCATTAAAGCAGTTGCTAGAAAATCAACCAATCCATTACCAAGATATCCTCCAGGTATTGTCTTTGAAATTGGTGATATCGATAGTGATGTTGAAAGCGTGGGTCCGACTGCATCTTTGGTTGGATTCAGCTACTATGGTATTCCGAAAGAAAAAGTTGATTTGTCAAATTTAAATACTACAATGGCTGTTGGTAGTGCGCAAATGAAAGTGAAATGTACACATTTAGCGCAAATAATTAATATTGAACCTCATGTGGTATTAAAGGATATAAAAAAAGCTAAAAACTTCCCCTCAGTATCAAAGTAACCAAAATGAATCGATTTTCATTTATAATTAATTCATTTCAATTATTATTTATTTATCATACTTATTTAATAATTTGAACTTAAGATGAGCCAGGTTTAGATATTAATTATGTTTTGTTTTTTTTTGTTTGTATAGATGTGTTGTCTGGACAAATGTTTTTAAATAAGTAAGAGTAATTTAATTAAAATTTTTTTTGTCATTAATACTCATGTATATATATACATCTACAACAAAAGCTTGTGTAAAAAATTATGTATAATGTCTTAAAAGAATTATAGAATCCTCTATAAATTATTTTTATGGTGGTCAGAAAGAAATTATTTTAGATCAAAACTTGGCTCGAAAAATGAAGACTGAGACTGTCTCATATGTACATAGTGTAAACTAATGAGAATATGATTAGAAGATATTTTTGATTTTTGTACAAAACTTCTCGTATTTTGAAGTACCAAAATAATGCATCAATTTTATTTTCAAGACGAAAATTGTCTACACAACGTGTTATTCGACGGGTTTTAGTCAATGCAAGATATTAGTCATCTCGTTATTTAGGTCATCTGTGTGTATTGAGGAGGAAACTCTTTTTCGCTTTATTAAGTAAAGTTAAAAAGCGAAAAATGGTTATCAAGTTTCTTAAATGAAATAAGTACTTTAGTATCTTAATATTTGATGAAATGAAATTATATAATTTTTTATAATAAACAATAAAAAATGAATTTTCATTTTAATAATGCTTGTTGTAGTTATTTTATATTTATCAATAAGACAGCTCCTTTTAATTTTAACTTTATAAAAAAAAACTCATTAAAATGAAAATGTAATAAGTGCTTTATTTTTTAGTATTAGACATATTCGTTAGGTTTAAGCGAAGGCATTACAAAGTGTTTGACACAACATAATAATTAAACAAAAAATATTAATGTGATTGTTCATTAATTTAAAGTTGATGAATATCAAAGTAGTTTAATTTATCCTTTCAAAGACGAAAGACCGGCTCTCATTATCTCATCCACCAACAGAAGATTACTTGCAATAACAGTACTGAAAATAATAATTTTAATTAGTTATCAAGAATAAAATACATGAATACATACTCGTATAAATAATGCTTACCAAGAATTGATAATTTGTTTTTTCACTACATAATTATCATAGATACCAGCATCACTGGGTTTAATAGCTTCTCCCGAGTTGATATCTAAACCAACAGGTTCTCCGAGAGCAGCGGTTTCTTCCAGAAGCTTTACAATGGAATATTGAGCGTCAAAACCACTGTTAATTGCTATATTATAAGAAATTGAAATTATTGATCAATCTGAATACTAGTCTTATTATTTATAAATTACTGATAAGTAATTTTCAGACTCTCACCAAGTGTTTTTGGAATGACAAGAAGAGCATCGCTGTAAGCTTGAACTCCAAGACGTAATTTTCCTTTTACTTCTTCTTTATATTTAGCGAGAGCACGGCTAGCAGTAACTTCGAATGCTCCAGCTCCAGGAATAACAGCTTTATCATCAATAGCATTCTTAATTGCTCGAAGACCATCACGAACAGCATCTTTCAGTTGTACTAAAGTATATTTATTAGGCCCTTTCAACAAGATTGTTACTGAAGTTGGTTTTTTACATGATTCAACGAATGTATATTTATTCTCTCCAAGAACATGCTCATAAACAAGTCCTGCCCAACCAAGATAGTCTTCTTGGAGATCATCGACGGAATTCATAGCTACTCCACCACAAGCAAGAGTGAGACGCTCCATATTCCTACGTTTTGCACGTCGCAAAGCCATTATTCCTTCTTTAGCAAGTGCTTCTAATGATGGAGGATCAATTCCTTTTTGATTAATTACTACGAAGGACTTGTCAGTACCATCACAAAGCTTCTTCTTCAAATCAATAATTTTTTTTACACGATTTTCAATAAATTCTCGTTCAGCAGCGACTAATTTCTCGCGTTCTTCAGCGCTCTTATAAAAGAATCCACTATTTACTTCAGTTTTTTCATATTCCAAGCTGACATTGCATGTAAGAATGTAAGCATTCTCGAGTCGTTTGGGCATATCAGGATGTCTAGAACCGTGATCCATGACAATACCACGAATTAAAGTGGTATCAGCAGCAGTTCTATGTTGCATTTCCATGATTTCGATCATATGAAGATCAGTGGATGGATCTCCTTGTCTGATAGCAAGAACTGCATCAACACATACATCGGTAAGTTTGTCTGCTAAGCTAGCATGAATTTTTGTCCGTAAGGATGTACGAGCAACTTCTGTTAATCCTTCTTTAGTTGGTTCAATTGGAATTTTCAAAGAATCTAACACTTCTAAAGTTTTGGCTCTTGCGAGATCAAAACCTTCTGTTAATAATCGTGGATGTAATCCTTCAGAAATATATAAATCTGCTTGTTTGAGCAGTTCTCCGATAACAAGAACAGTACTAGTTGTACCATCTCCAGTCATATCATCTTGAGCAGTAGATGCTCTTGCAATTAAGGATGCAGTTGGATGTTGAATTGCCATTTCATGCAATAAAACATTTCCATCTTTTGTAATTTTAATGTCTCCAGCACCAGAGACTAGCCTAAAATGATTATTAATCATTTAATAACTATTGAAATTAAAATTTATGAGTTAATATAATTCAATATAAAGAATAAGGCGTGCCGGTAATGAGAAATGACATGACCATATAAGGTTAATAAATAACGTCGCTTAAGCATACTAAAATAAAATTTAATCTATTGATATTTTATAAACTAGGATATATTTATAATTATACAATTAAATTTAATTAGCTTCTTAAAGATCAATCTAACAGAATTATTATCAATTAAATAATTTATGCACGTGAGATCTTACATTTTCATAGTCCCCTTAGGACCGAGGTTAGTTTTCATTACATCTTGAATCCCTTTAGCTCCAGAAATATTAACGGCTAAAGCTTGAGCAGCCCTTGCGACTTCAGCTTTTGGATTTAATAAACTGATTGATGCCATTATTTGATTCACTTTTTCTGAACTTTAGAAATGTTAAAACGTGATTAAAACAGTTGAGAAGCAACCAGAAATTTTTGTTGTCTTTCTCTATAGGAAGAGTTAGGAATGGAGACGAAAAAAACGGCAGGAGACTTCTTCTGAATACTATGCATTTACATATAGTATACAGAGAGAAGACTGAGAATAGTAATGCAGTTTAACAAAAAATTTCTATTGAGTGTCGCCCCCATTTCCAATTTTGCACTTCCACCGAACTACCAAGCCAAGAAGAGCCGGTATAACAGTCAAGTTTCCATTATCTGTTTTACCACCCAGGTTTCCACTTACTAGTTGATCCTAATAGCAAAATCAACTTTCATTAATATAGATATCTTCTTCTAATTATAAAATAACGAATCACTTCTCCATCGTCTCAAGAATAATCTCAGACCATTGAAACCCATAAAAAAAGAACGCTTACTATTCTTAATTTGCGTGGAAACAATAAACTAAGTATAAAGTAGTTAACACATGGCTCTTAATTTTATCGACGCTATATGTCGGTCTCAGTTTACTAATCTCAAAACAAGAACAGACATAAGTAAGAGAAATGATAATAAGGAAGGGCTACACAAACCGAAGAAGAAAAAGACAATTGACAAAAAAAAAAAAATAGCACTACAGGTAGAAAAGGGGAAAAGTCAAATAAATCGTTTAATTGTGATAAGAAGAAAAAGACAGGAGATAAACAGATACAAGGCAAGACCGACGTAGAAACTCCTATTATAATACAGTACTAAATCGCTTAAGACTTTGTACGCAGTTTATTGTCTCCGTACCGTTTGGAAATAGTTTGCATTTTTCAAGTAAAATAGATGCGTTTCCCAATGATCGATCAAAGTTATCGTTCTTTGGTATTTTCTCTCTCGGTTTCAATTTCGAAAGTAAAAGATTAGAGAAATTTTCACTTTCAACACAAAAAAAAAAATCGTATTTTATGTGTAAATCATAAAACTCATGAGACCATCAGATAGATTGCAACAAGACGATTCTAAAACACTAGCTGTTGACTCGGGTGGTCCCATAGATCGCCAGATATTGGAAAAGACCTAAAAAACATAAAATTATGCATTTCTCCAAAACATATTTTTTTTTTTGGTTGATCAAGGGCTCATATGAAAGATCGGGACAAAAGAATAAATTTTGATACCCCCCTATTGGTACACCCCCGTCAGAAATGCCGTATCTCTCATAGTTTTCGAGTTATGAGCGTTTAAAGTTTTTTTTTATGATTCGCTGCAGCATAACTTTGATTTTAGCCGATAACTCAAAATCTATGGGTCGTACAGAGAAAACAAGCATATCAACGTTGTCCTAAGAGCAAAAGCTATCTAATCCACTCCCCGAAATTATGATAAGCACATAATTTGGGCTAAATTTGGCCCAACTTCCGGTTTGACGAAATATTCAAAGTGGAATAACTTCTTTTCTGATAGCCGTACACGGAAAACAAGTATATGAACGTATTCCTGAGAGCAAGAGCTATCTAATCCACTCCACGAAATTAGGATTAGCACATAATTTGCGCTAAATTTGGCCCAACTTCCGGTTTGACGAAATTTTTGAAGTGGAATAACTTCTTTTCTGATAGCCGTACACAAAAAACAAGTATATCAACGTATTCCTGAGAGCAAGAGCTATCTAATCTACTCCACGGAATTAAGATTGGCACGTGATTTGGGCTATATTTGGCCCAACTTCCGGTTTGACGAAATTTTTGAAGTGGAATAACTTCTTTTCTGATAGCCGTACACAAAAAACAAGCATATCAGCGTGATCCTAAGAGCAAGAGCTATCTAATCCACTCCTCGAAATTATTATTAGCACATGATTTGGGCCAAATTTGGACCAAATATCCATATATCGATTTTTCAAGTGAAATACATGCATTCCCCAATGATCGATCAAAGTTATCGTTCTTGGGTATTTTCTCTCTTGGTTTTAATTTCTAAAGTAAAACATTAGAAAAATTTTCACTTATCAAAGAAAAAAAAAATCGTATTTTATGTGTAAATCATAAAACTCATGAGACCATCAGATAGATTGCAACAAGACGATTCTAAAACACTAGCTGTTGACTCTAGTGGTCCCATAGATCGCCAGATATTGGAAAAGACCTAAAAAACATAATATTATGCATTTCTCCAAAACATATTTTTTTTTTTGGTTGATCAAGGGCTCATATAAAAGATCGGGACAAAAGAATAAATTTTGATACCCCCCTATTGGTACACCCCCGTCAGAAATGCCGTATCTCTCATAGTTTTCGAGTTATGAGCGTTTAAAGTTTTATTTTATGATTCGCTGCAGCATAACTTTGATTTTAGCCGATAACTCAAAATCTATGGGTCGTACAGAGAAAACAAGCATATCAACGTATTCCTGAGAGCAAGAGCTATCTAATCCACTCCACGAAATTAGGATTAGCACATAATTTGCGCTAAATTTGGCCCAACTTCCGGTTTGACGAAATTTTTGAAGTGGAATAACTTCTTTTCTGATAGCCATACACGGAAAACAAGTATATCAACGTATTCCTGAGAGCAAGAGCTATCTAATCCACTCCACGAAATTAGGATCGGCACATGATTTGCGCTAAATTTGGCCCAACTTCCGGTTTGACGAAATTTTCAGAGTAGAATAGCTTCTTTTCTGATAGCCGTACACAAAAAACAAGCATATCAACGTGATCCTAAGAGCAAGAGCTGTCTAATCCACTCCCCAAAATTATGATAAGCACATAATTTGGGCTAAATTTGGCCCAACTTCCGGTTTGACGAAATATTCAAAGTGGAATAACTTCTTTTCTGATAGCCGTACACGGAAAACAAGTATATGAACGTATTCCTGAGAGCAAGAGCTATCTAATCCACTCCACGAAATTATGATAAGCACATAATTTGGGCAAAATTTGGCCCAACTTCCGGTTTGACGAAATATTCAGAGTGGAATAACTTCTTTTCTGATAGCCGTACACGGAAAACAAGTATATCAACGTATTCCTGAGAGCAAGAGCTATCTAATCTACTCCACGGAATTAAGATTGGCACGTGATTTGGGCTATATTTGGCCCAACTTCCGGTTTGACGAAATTTTTGAAGTGGAATAACTTCTTTTCTGATAGCCGTACACAAAAAACAAGCATATCAACGTGATCCTAAGAGCAAGAGCTATCTAATCCACTCCTCGAAATTATGATAAGCACATAATTTGGGCTAAATTTGGCCCAACTTCCGGTTTGACGAAATATTCAGAGTGGAATAACTTCTTTTCTGATAGCCGTACACGGAAAACAAGTATATCAACGTATTCCTGAGAGCAAGAGCTATCTAATCTACTCCACGGAATTAAGATTGGCACGTGATTTGGGCTATATTTGGCCCAACTTCCGGTTTGACGAAATTTTTGAAGTGGAATAACTTCTTTTCTGATAGCCGTACACAAAAAACAAGCATATCAACGTGATCCTAAGAGCAAGAGCTATCTAATCCACTCCTCGAAATTATGATAAGCACATAATTTGGGCTAAATTTGGCCCAACTTCCGGTTTGACGAAATATTCAGAGTGGAATAACTTCTTTTCTGATAGCCGTACACAGAAAACAAGCATATCAACGTATTCCTGAGAGCAAGAGCTATCTAATCTACTCCCCGAAATTATGATAAGCACATAATTTGGGCTAAATTTGGCTCAATTTTCGGTTTGACGAAACATTCAGAGTGGAATAACTTCTTTTCTGATAGCCGTACACAGAAAACAAGCATATCAACGTATTCCTGAGAGCAAGAGCTATCTAATCTACTCCACGAAATTAGGATTGGCACATGATTTGCGCTAAATTTGGCCCAACTTCCGGTTTGACGAAATTTTCAGAGTAGAATAGCTTCTTTTCTGATAGCCGTACACAAAAAACAAGCATATCAACGTGATCCTAAGAGCAAGAGCTGTCTAATCCACTCCCCAAAATTATGATAAGCACATAATTTGGGCTAAATTTGGCCCAACTTCCGGTTTGACAAAACATTCAGAGTGAAATAACTTCTTTTCTGATAGCCGTACACAAAAAACAAGCATATCAACGTATTCCTGAGAGCAAGAGCTATCTAATCCACTCCACGTAATTATGATAAGCACATAATTTGGGCTAAATTTGGCTCAATTTCCGGTTTGACGAAACATTCAGAGTGAAATAACTTCTTTTCTGATAGCCGTACACAGAAAACAAGCATATCAACGTATTCCTGAGAGCAAGAGCTATCTAATCCACTCCACGTAATTAGGATTGGCACATAATTTGGGCTAAATTTGGCCCAACTTTCGGTTTGACGAAACATTCAGAGTGGAATAACTTCTTTTCTGATAGCCGTACACAGAAAACAAGCATATCAACGTATTCCTGAGAGCAAGAGCTATCTAATCTACTCCACGAAATTAGGATTGGCACATGATTTGCGCTAAATTTGGCCCAACTTCCGGTTTGACGAAATTTTCAGAGTAGAATAGCTTCTTTTCTGATAGCCGTACACAAAAAACAAGCATATCAACGTGATCCTAAGAGCAAGAGCTGTCTAATCCACTCCCCAAAATTATGATAAGCACATAATTTGGGCTAAATTTGGCCCAACTTCCGGTTTGACAAAACATTCAGAGTGAAATAACTTCTTTTCTGATAGCCGTACACAAAAAACAAGCATATCAACGTATTCCTGAGAGCAAGAGCTATCTAATCCACTCCACGTAATTAGGATTGGCACATAATTTGGGCTAAATTTGGCCCAACTTCCGGTTTGACGAAATATTCAGAGTGGAATAACTTCTTTTCTGATAGCCGTACACGGAAAACAAGTATATCAACGTATTCCTGAGAGCAAGAGCTATCTAATCCACTCCTCGAAATTATTATTAGCACATGATTTGGGCCAAATTTGGACCAAATATCCATATATCGATTTTTCAAGTGAAAAACATGCGTTCCCCAATGATCGATCAAAGTTATCGTTCTTTGGTATTTTCTCTCTCGGTTTCAATTTCGAAAGTAAAACATTAGAGAAATTTTCACTTTCAACACAAAAAAAAAATCGTATTTTATGTGTAAATCATAAAACTCATGACACCATCAGATAGATTGCAAAAAGACGGTTCTAAAACACTAGCTGTTGACTCTAGTGGTCCCATAGATCGCCAGATATTGGAAAAGACCTAAAAAACATAAAATTATGCATTTCTCCGAAACATATTTTTTTATTGGGTTGATCAAGGGCTCATATGAAAGATCGGGACAAAAGAATAAATTTTGATACCCCCCTATTGGTACACCCCCGTCAGAAATGCCGTATCTCTCATAGTTTTCGAGTTATGAGCGTTTAAAGTTTTTTTTTATGATTCGCTGCAGCATCACTTTGATTTTAGCCGATAACTCAAAATCTATGGGTCGTACAGAGAAAACAAGCATATCAACGTATTCCTGGGAGCAAGAGCTATCTAATCTACTCCCCGAAATTATGATAAGCACATAATTTGGGCTAAATTTGGCCCAACTTCCGGTTTGACGAAATATTCAGAGTGGAATAACTTCTTTTCTGATAGCAGTACACAGAAAACAAGCATATCAACGTATTCCTGAGAGCAAGAGCTATCTAATACACTCCACGAAATTAGGATTGGCACGTGATTTGGGCTCAATTTGGCTCAACTTCCGGTTTAACGAAATTTTTGAAGTGGAATAACTTCTTTTCTGATAGCGATACACGGAAAACAAGCATATCAACGTATTCCTGAGAGCGAGAGCTATCTAATCCACTCCCCGAAATTAGTATTAGCACATGATTTGGGCCAAATTTGGACCAAATCTCCATATATCGATTTTTCAAGTGAAATACATGCGTTCCCCAATGATCGATCAAAGTTATCGTTCTTGAGTATTTTCTCTTTCGGTTTCAATTTCTAAAGTAGAATATTAGAGAAATTTTCACTTTCAACACAAAAAAAAAATTGTATTTTATGTGTAAATCATAAAACTCATGAGACCATCAGATAGATTGCAACAAGACGATTCTAAAACACTAGCTGTTGACTCTGGTGGTCCCATAGATCGCCAGATATTGGAAAAGACCTAAAAAACATAAAATTATGCATTTCTCCGAAACATATTTTTTTATTTGGTCGATCAAGGGCTCATATGAAAGATCAGGACAAAAGAATAAATTTTGATACCCCCCTATTGGTACACCCCCGTCAGAAATGCCGTATCTCTCATAGTTTTCGAGTTATGAGCGTTTAAAGTTTTTTTTTATGATTCGCTGCAGCATAACTTTGATTTTAGCCGATAACTCAAAATCTATGAGTCGTACAGAGAAAACAAGCATATCAATGTTGTCCTAAGAGCAAAAGCTATCTAATCCACTCCCCGAAATTATGATAAGCACATAATTTGGGCTAAATTTGGCCCAACTTCCGGTTTGACGAAATATTCAGAGTGGAATAACTTCTTTTCTGATAGCCGTACACAGAAAACAAGCATATCAACGTATTCCAGAGAGCAAGAGCTATCTAATCCACTCCTCGAAATTATGATAAGCACATAATTTGGGCTAAATTTGGCCCAACTTCCGGTTTGACAAAATTTTTGATGTGGAATAACTTCTTTTCTGATAGCCGTACACAAAAAACAAGCATATCAACGTGATCCTAAGAGCAAGAGCTATCTAATCCACTCCTCGAAATTATGATAAGCACATAATTTGGGCTAAATTTGGCCCAACTTCCGGTTTGACGATATATTCAGAGTGGAATAACTTCTTTTCTGATAGCCGTACACAGAAAACAAGCATATCAACGTATTCCAGAGAGCAAGAGCTATCTAATCCAATCCACGAAATTAGGATAAGCACATAATTTGGGCTAAATTTGGCTCAACTTCCGGTTTGACGAAACATTCGGAGTGGAATAACTTCTTTTCTGATAGCCGTACACAGAAAACAAGCATATCAACGTATTCCTGAGAGCAAGAGCTATCTAATCTACTCCACGGAATTAGGATTGGCACGTGATTTGGGCTCAATTTGGCTCAATTTCCGGTTTGACGAAACATTCGGAGTGGAATAACTTCTTTTCTGATAGCCGTACACGGAAAACAAGTATATGAACGTATTCCTGAGAGCAAGAGCTATCTAATCCACTCCCCGAAATTATTATTAGCACATGATTTGGGCCAAATTTAGACCAAATATCCATATATCGATTTTTCAAGTGAAAAACATGCGTTCCCCAATGACCGATCAAAGTTATCGTTCTTGGGTATTTTCTCTTTCGGTTTCAATTTCTAAAGTAGAATATTAGAGAAATTTTCACTTTCAACACAAAAAAAAAAAAATCGTATTTTATGTGTAAATCATAAAACTCATGAGACCATCAGATAGATTGCAACAAGACGATTCTAAAACACTAGCTGTTGACTCTGGTGGTCCCATAGATCGCCAGATATTGGAAAAGACCTAAAAAACATAAAATTATGCATTTCTCCAAAACATATTTTTTTTTTTGGTTGATCAAGGGCTCATATGAAAGATCGGGACAAAAGAATAAATTTTGATACCCCCCTATTGGTACACCCCCGTCAGAAATGCCGTATCTCTCATAGTTTTCGAGTTTTGAGCGTTTAAAGTTTTTTTTTATGATTCGCTGCAGCATAACTTTGATTTTAGCCGATAAGTCAAAATCTATGGGTCGTACAGTGAAAACAAGCATATCAACGTATTCCTGAGAGCAAGAGCTATCTAATCCACTCCTCGAAATTATGATAAGCACATAATTTGGGCTAAATTTGGCCCAACTTCCGGTTTGACAAAATTTTTGATGTGGAATAACTTCTTTTCTGATAGCCGTACACAAAAAACAAGCATATCAACGTGATCCTAAGAGCAAGAGCTATCTAATCCACTCCTCGAAATTATGATAAGCACATAATTTGGGCTAAATTTGGCCCAACTTCCGGTTTGACGATATATTCAGAGTGGAATAACTTCTTTTCTGATAGCCGTACACAGAAAACAAGCATATCAACGTATTCCTGAGAGCAAGAGCTATCTAATCCACTCCACGTAATTAGGATTGACACATAATTTGGGCTCAATTTGGCTCAATTTCCGGTTTGACGAAACATTCGGAGTGGAATAACTTCTTTTCTGATAGCCGTACACGGAAAACAAGTATATGAACGTATTCCTGAGAGCAAGAGCTATCTAATCCACTCCACGAAATTAGGATTAGCACATAATTTGCGCTAAATTTGGCCCAACTTCCGGTTTGACGAAATTTTTGAAGTGAAATAACTTCTTTTCTGATAGCCGTACACAAAAAACAAGCATATCAACGTATTCCTGAGAGCAAGAGCTATCTAATCCACTCCACGTAATTATGATAAGCACATAATTTGGGCTAAATTTGGCTCAATTTCCGGTTTGACGAAACATTCAGAGTGAAATAACTTCTTTTCTGATAGCCGTACACAGAAAACAAGCATATCAACGTATTCCTGAGAGCAAGAGCTATCTAATCTACTCCACGGAATTAGGATTGGCACGTGATTTGGGCTATATTTGGCCCAACTTCCGGTTTGACAGAACATTCAGAGTGGAATAACTTCTTTTCTGATAGCCGTACACAAAAAACAAGCATATCAACGTATTCCTGAGAGCAAGAGCTATCTAATCCACTCCACGTAATTAGGATTGGCACATAATTTGGGCTAAATTTGGCCCAACTTCCGGTTTGACGAAATATTCAGAGTGGAATAACTTCTTTTCTGATAGCCGTACACGGAAAACAAGTATATCAACGTATTCCTGAGAGCAAGAGCTATCTAATCCACTCCTCGAAATTATGATAAGCACATAATTTGCGCTAAATTTGGCCCAACTTCCGGTTTGACGAAATTTTTGAAGTGGAATAACTTCTTTTCTGATAGCCATACACGGAAAACAAGCATATTAACGTATTCCTGAGAGCAAGAGCTATCTAATCCACTCCCCAAAATTAGTATTAGCACATGATTTGGGCCAAATTTGGACCAAATCTCCATATATCGATTTTTCAAGTAAAATACATGCATTCCCCAATGATCGATCAAAGTTATCGTTCTTGGGTATTTTCTCTCTTGGTTTTTATTTCTAAAGTAAAACATTAGAAAAATTTTCACTTATCAAAGAAAAAAAAAATCGTAGTTTATGTGTAAATCATAAAACTCATGACACCATCAGATAGATTGCAACAAGACGATTCTAAAACACTAGCTGTTGACTCTGGTGATCCCATAGATCGCTAGATATTCGAAAAGACCTAAAAAACATAAAATTATGCATTTCTCCGAAACATATTTTTTTTTTTGGTTGATCAAGGGCTCATATGAAAGATCGGGACAAAAGAATAAATTTTGATACCCCCCTATTGGTACACCCCCGTCAGAAATGCCGTATCTCTCATAGTTTTCGAGTTATGAGCGTTTAAAGTTTTATTTTATGATTCGCTGCAGCATAACTTTGATTTTAGCCGATAACTCAAAATCTATGGGTCGTACAGAGAAAACAAGCATATCAACGTATTCCTGAGAGCAAGAGCTATCTAATCCACTCCACGAAATTAGGATTGGCACATGATTTGGGCTATATTTGGCCCAACTTCTGGTTTGACAAAATTTTTGAAGTGGAATGACTTCTTTTCTGATAGCCATACACGGAAAACAAGTATATGAACGTATTCCTGAGAGCAAGAGCTATCTAATCTACTCCACGAAATTAGGATTAGCACATAATTTGCGCTAAATTTGGCCCAACTTCCGGTTTGACGAAATTTTTGAAGTGGAATAACTTCTTTTCTGATAGCCATACACGGAAAACAAGTATATCAACGTATTCCTGAGAGCAAGAGCTATCTAATCCACTCCACGTAATTAGGATTGGCACGTGATTTGGGCTATATTTGGCCCAACTTCCGGTTTGACGAAATTTTTGAAGTGGAATAACTTCTTTTCTGATAGCCATACACGGAAAACAAGTATATCAACGTATTCCTGAGAGCAAGAGCTATCTAATCCACTCCACGTAATTAGGATTGGCACATAATTTGGGCTCAATTTGGCTCAATTTCCGGTTTGACGAAACATTCGGAGTGGAATAACTTCTTTTCTGATAGCCGTACACGGAAAACAAGTATATGAACGTATTCCTGAGAGCAAGAGCTATCTAATCCACTCCACGAAATTAGGATTAGCACATGATTTGGGCCAAATTTGGACCAAATCTCCATATATCGATTTTTCAAGTAAAATACATGCATTCCCCAATGATCGATCAAAGTTATCGTTCTTGGGTATTTTCTCTCTTGGTTTTAATTTCTAAAGTAAAACATTAGAAAAATTTTCACTTATCAAAGAAAAAAAAAATCGTATTTTATGTGTAAATCATAAAACTCATGACACCATCAGATAGATTGCAACAAGACGATTCTAAAACACTAGCTGTTGACTCTGGTGGTCCCATAGATCGCCAGATATTGGAAAAAACCTAAAAAACATAAAATTATGCATTTCTCCAAAACATATTTTTTTATTAGGTTGATCAAGGGCTCATATGAAAGATCGGGACAAAAGAATAAATTTTGATACCCCCCTATTGGTACACCCCCGTCAGAAATGCCGTATCTCTCATAGTTTTCGAGTTATGAGCGTTTAAAGTTTTTTTTTATGATTCGCTGCAGCATAACTTTGATTTTAGCCGATCACTGAAAATCTATGGGTCGTCAGGAGAAGACAAGCGTATCAACGTTGTCCTAAGAGCGAAAGCTATCTAATCCACTGCTCGAAATTATGATAAGCACATAATTTGGGCTCAATTTGGCTCAATTTCCGGTTTTACGAAACATTCGGAGTGGAATAACTTCTTTTCTGATAGCCGTACACGGAAAACAAGTATATGAACGTATTCCTGAGAGCAAGAGCTATCTAATCCACTCCACGAAATTAGGATTAGCACATAATTTGCGCTAAATTTGGCCCAACTTCCGGTTTGACGAAATTTTTGAAGTGGAATAACTTCTTTTCTGATAGCGATACACGGAAAACAAGTATATCAACGTATTCCTGAGAGCAAGAGCTATCTAATCCACTCCACGTAATTAGGATTGGCACGTGATTTGGGCTATATTTGGCCCAACTTCCGGTTTGACGAAATTTTTGAAGTGGAATAACTTCTTTTCTGATAGCCATACACGGAAAACAAGTATATGAACGTATTCCTGAGAGCAAGAGCTATCTAATCCACTCCACGAAATTAGGATTAGCACATAATTTGCGCTAAATTTGGCCCAACTTCCGGTTTGACGAAATATTCAGAGTGGAATAACTTCTTTTCTGATAGCCGTACACAGAAAACAAGCATATCAACGTATTCCTGAGAGCAAGAGCTATCTAATCCACTCCCCGAAATTAGTATTAGCACATGATTTGGGCCAAATTTGGACCAAATTTCCATATATCGATTTTTCAAGTGAAATACATGCGTTCCCCAATGATCGATCAAAGTTATCGTTCTTGGGTATTTTCTCTCTCGGTTTCAATTCCTAAAGTAAAATATTAGAGAAATTTTCACTTTCAACACTAAAAAAAAAATCGTATTTTATGTGTAAATCATAAAATTCATGACACTATCAGATAGATTGCAACAAGACGATTCTAAAACACTAGCTGTTGACTCTGGTGATCCCATAGATCGCTAGATATTCGAAAAGACCTAAAAAACATAAAATTATGCATTTCTCCGAAACATATTTTTTTATTTGGTTGATCAAGGGCTCATATGAAAGATCGGGACAAAAGAATAAATTTTGATACCCCCCTATTGGTTCACCCCCGTCAGAAATGCCGTATCTCTCATAGTTTTCGTGTTATGAGCGTTTAAAGGTTTTTCTTATGATTCGCTGCAGCATAACTTTGATTTTAGCCGATAACTCAAAATCTATGGGTCGTACGGAGAAAACAAGCATATCAACTTATTCCTGAGAGCACTAGCTATCCAATCTACTTCCCGAAATTATGATAAGTACATAATTTGGGCTAAATTTGGCCCAACTTCCGGTTTGACGAAATATTCAGAGTGGAATAACTTCTTTTCTGATAGCCGTACACGGAAAACAAGCATATTAACGTATTCCTGAGAGCAAGAGCTATCTAATCCACTCCCCAAAATTAGTATTAGCACATGATTTGGGCCAAATTTGGACCAAATATCCATATATCGATTTTTCAAGTAAAATACATGCGTTCCCCAATGATTGATCAGAGTTATCGTTCTTTGGTATTTGCTCTTTCGGTTTCAATTTCTAAAGTAAAACATTAGAGAAATTTTCACTTCCAACACAAAAAAAAAAATCGTATTTTATGTGTAAATCATAAAACTCATGACACCATCAGATAGATTGCAACAAGACGATTCTAAAACACTAGCTGTTGACTCTGGTGGTCCCATAGATCCCCAGATATTGGAAAAGACCTAAAAAACATAAAATTATGCATTTCTCCGAAACATATGTTTTTATTTGGTTGATCAAGGGCTCATATGAAAGATCGGGACAAAAGAATAAATTTTGATACCCCCCTATTGGGACACCCCCGTCAGAAATGCCGTATCTCTCATAGTTTTCGAGTTATGAGCGTTTAAAGTTTTTTTTTATGATTCGCTGCAGCATAACTTTGATTTTAGCCGATAACTCAAAATCTATGGGTCGTACAGAGAAAACAAGCATATCAACGTATTCCTGAGAGCAAGAGCTATCCAATCCACTCTCCGAAATTATGATAAGCACATGATTTGGGCTAAATTTGGCCCAACTTCCGGTTCGATGAAATTTTCAAAGGAAATTGACGCACTACTTCTTTAGATGTTAATGAATATGTTGGCACCTCTGCGATCGTTTTGGAATGAATGAAACTTAAATATTTCAAGCAATCACAAGCGCAATGCAATGGATCGACAGTTCTTGTAGAAAATTGGATTATGGCATATCAATGGATTTGTAAGAGCTTGAGCTGTCGTATGGACTCCTTAAAATTCCGATTGGTGCATGATCTATGCTGAGATTAGGGCAACTTCCGGTTTCATCTTATCTGTAAAGTAAAATCATTGCCCTTTAAGATATCCAATTCGATTTATTACTCTTGGGAGTTGAAACTTTGAGTATCTCAAGGATTGTCTTCGACTATCGCAACTAGTGAGAAGAAATGCAATCCATTCTTAATTAGCGTCTAGACAATAAACTGTGTATAGACTAGTAAGCGTTTTAGTATTGTAGTATAAGCGGATATCTCATGCTGCTTTTTCCTTTATCTATTTATGCGCTATCTTTCCCTGCTTATCACAATCAAAAGATTGGGTGCGTTTGGCAGAAAAAAGCCCTCGCGCGTGCCTAGCACACAAACACAGAGTACATGTAAACAAGCACGAGTATTGTACATTCGTGTACTCAGCGCTCTCGAGCGCTTTTTTTGCTAACTGCACCCATTCATTTGACTTTCTACAAAAATGAAACATTAATTATTTATAATTTATCAAGATTTCGTAGATAATTTTTACTTTCACTAGTATTTGCTGATTTTCTTATTATAAAAAAAGTAATTACAACTCGTAATACACAATGAGTTTGTTGAATTTAGTAATTTCATTACTCAGGTTCATCATTTTAAATATGACCTATGATTTAAAAATTTATGAGTAGAAACTTTATTTCAAAAAAAAATCTATCTCAGTCGGTAATTACTCTTAAGGTATGAACCAGGCATTTATGCGTTTGGGTGTACGAGACTTGTCATGCTGCCTGGCGACGACTGCGCACACTTCGAAACTCCCTTACCGCCACTTTTTTTACCTGTAGCGCCATCTTTTGTTTGTTAATCATAATTTTTTCTTTGGTTCGTGTGGATTTTTTTTACCATCACTTTCTCTACTTATGTATGTTCTAATTCTGAAAAGAAAACAGTAAAAGGAAACCGATAATAATCAATGAAAAGCCATGTGTTGACTCCTCCATACTCAGTTTATGGCTTTCACACAAATCAAAAATAGTAGGCATTCTTTTTCGGTAATTCAAATGGTCAGCGATTATTCTGCAGACGATGAAGAAAAGATTAGGGGCCTAAAAAAGCTGTAATACTCTTTAGTTTATTGTGGAAAGTGGAAAGCTGGGTGGTAAAACAGATAATGGAAACTTGACTCTCTGGAAACTCTTCTTGGCTTGGTAGTTCGGTGGAAGTGAAAAATTGGAAACGGGGGCGACACTCAATAGAAATTTTTTTTCAACGGCATTGCTACTCTTAGTCTTCTCTCTGTATACAATAGTATATTGATTATTACAATAAAAATATTAAAATAACTTGAATCATGAAATTTGACCAATATTTTACAATAAATTAAATAAATAATTTATAAGATAATTATTTTTAATTTAACAATTGCTAAAATTTAAACAATTGTTTTTATTTCCAAAAAAATTGATTTTCATAGCTGTCACTAGGTGAACGATTGCGTATTGTAGGATCCATTTCAACCGAAAATTGGATCCTTGGTATCTTCTAATTACATTGAATTATAAATTATCATTCTCAATATTTTATTTGATCAGTTCTTCATTCTACATATTATTTTTCGAGTGAAGTGTAAATTATTCATTCGAATAATCATCCATTCAGTTATTGAATCTGGTAAGTTTGATAACTCATTTCTAACCTCTTTGACCGCACGTTGATTTTATTATCTAGTATTATTATAGTAATATATAGTTACATTCACTTGTTTTAATATTAATAAAGTAATTTTTAGAGTTTGATAGATTGAAAAAATCATGTCAAGGAACAATATGAGAAGAATTACGGAGTTAGAGTCACGTATTGATTACGTGCAATGTGATGGACTTGCAGCAATGAAAATTATCAAACATTGCCATGAAGAGTCTATGAGCAATATGGAAGTTGCACAAGGAGCTCTACTTGGTTTGGTAGTTCAGAACCGTTTAGAAATTACGAACTGTTTTCCTTTCCCGAAAAACGACGAAATCATGGAAGAAGAAGAGTATCAATTAGCAGTGATGCGTCGACTTCGCAGGTTTTTTTTATTTTTTATTGAATTAACAATTTGTCTTTATTTCAAAATGAACACCTTTGAATTAAATTAAATATTGTTACAGAGTGAATGTTGATCATTTTCATGTTGGATGGTATCAAAGTGCTGATGTTGGAAACTTTTTGAGTGTTTCACTCTTAGAATCACAGTATCACTATCAGACATCAATTGAAGAGTCAGTAGTTGTAATTTATGATACTGCTAAGTCCGCAAGGGGATTTTTGACACTTAAAGCTTTTCGTCTTACTCCTGAAGCTATTCAAATGTACAAAGAAGGAGAATTTACTCCAGAAGCTTTACGTTCTTTAAAGATTGGCTATGAACGTTTATTCGTAGAAATGCCAATTGTTATAAAAAACAGTATTTTAACAAATATTATGATGTCAGAATTAGAGGAATTAATCCCTGAAGAAGAAGGTACAAAATATCTGGATCTTGGAACTGCATCAGTTCTTGAAAATCAACTCAGGTGTTTGATGGACCGTGTTGATGAACTTAACCAAGAAGCTATTAAATTTAATAGATATCAACATCTTGTTATACGTCAACAACAAGACAAAAATCGTCTACTGACTAAGAGAGCTCAAGAAAATGCTGCACGTGCAGCCAAGGATGAACCTCCTCTACCTGATGATGACATTAATAAACTTATGCGTCCTCTCCCTGTACCTCCAAGACTTAACCCTATGATTGTTGCTGGTCAAATAAACACTTACAGTCAACATATTTCTCAATTCTGTGCACAGAGCTTAGCAAAATTATACATTACTCAAAGCTTGCAGAGTGCAAAAGAATCAAAGTCTTCAAATTAACAAGGAAGCAGATATTGCCAATTTTATTAAATTTGGACTGCCTATATAGAAATTCTGTTTATATACAAAATGAGAATACAGTAAATAAACTATGAACTACTTAATAGCCAGATGAATTCATTCTTTTTTATTGAAATACTTTCGTTCCATCTTTTTTATGTAGTAAAAACATGCAGCTCATTGTGAAAAAGAATTTATATAAAGAAAAAATAAAATTTACAATTAACAATTATCTACAAAAACATGAATTTTTACTTTGTTTTTAACTTTAATACCTTAATTGCAACATATTTTTAAAGTATGAATAAAAGCTTACAAAACTTTCATTAATAATAATTTTTTAAATAGTTTTTGTATTATTTTAAAGCATTTGAGTGATAATGAATTTTGATTTGATCATATCAGATCATATCTCTCTTCTCTGATCATGTTTAAATTAATAATAACATTATGTTTAATGTTTAGATCATGTTTAAATTTTATGCATTTGAAAATTCTAGAAAAGTAAAGTAGTGTCATCTACATAATTTTTATTGCAATACTTTTTTCACCCAAATAAGTTTTTTATAAATAAATAGCTTTGTTTATAAATTATTTTTTTTCAAAATTTATTGCAATAATACACAATTTTTCCCCAATGACAAGGAAATGTTTAAAAATTCTATAGTGATGTAATTTTGAAGGATTTTAAATTTTAATTCATTGAATGAAGCTCAAAACAAAACAACTATGAATTAAATAATGGTTTATAAATATTAAATCTAATGAAATTATTTACGTAAATTCTGTGTAAAATATGATTTAAATATATTTTTTATTGACTATTTCTGGTAAATTATTCAAAAAAAAAACTAAGTTTGCATATATGTTTTAATGTGAACAAAATTAATTTATAGTTGAATTCCTTCAAATAAAATTATAGTATTTGCTCTATTGAAAATACATAAAATTTGGAGTATATACGTTGATAGTATAGAAATAAAACAGGTTCGATATCTCGTTCACTGGAAACCCTCTCTCTCTTCTAAGAAAGAGAGAGCCATAATGGCTGAAACGTCAGTCTGTTGAAGCTGGTGATCGTGGGTGTACGTATTACCTGTGATGTACAGCACAAGGGTAGTGGGAGTATACGAATCTCTGTGGTGAATCTAGATGCGTGATGGATGAAGTCACTGCAAATGGTACGTGTGTTATTTTTGTTGTGTTAATCACATTTTGTTCAATAGGCAATATTTGTGTGGAGATGTGGTTGTTTTTCTTAACATGCAAAATTGTGATTTATCAAGCACTTAAAACCATTCTCAACAACTTGACATCGTCTGGATGGTCTCGTGTATGATCGCGTGGGCGTCGTGTCCTTCCAAGATTGTTTCGTCTTGGAATATTATTATATTTCATTATTTTAAATATTTGATCTATGAGAAACAGAATCAAAGTTATCATTCTACTTGAATAATGGTGAAAAAATATGCCAACTTTTTTTTCCTGAGCAATCTTGGTTTGTTTTAGTTTTGTGTCAACCGTCAGCTTTCATTGTTAAGTGATTCACTCGTTTACTTTTCCAGAAATGTTTTAGAAATGCATCTGGGAAGCGAACACGATAATATTTACGAAATCGGTAAAAAGTTTAATATTTCAAGGAAAAGTGATTGGCATTGTTTTTGGAAAAATGACGCTTTGATTCAATTAACAATTTTATTACTACAAACTTAGATAAAAGAAACAAACAAATATGTAATTAATTTCATTTGTCTAAACTAATTGAATAAACGATTAATTCTTGCTATTGACCTAGATTTAATCAAACTAAATATAACAAACGATTTATAAATAATAATAACCAAAATTATATTACTTTGAATCTTTAGCACATTTGAAAATGATTTTTAGAGTTATTATACTAATCGAATCCATTTTTTGTTAAAAGATCCCGGTGGTGGAGAAGGAGGACCATTAATTTGTGCTGGATGTTTGAATGCCATTGAAGAAGATGAGTTTATTCAGGCACTCAACCAAGAATGGCATATCGATTGTTTTCAGTAAGAATTTTTTTTATCTTCAATCTTGTTAATTTTATTATTTAGATTGAATTGAAAAACTATTAATCTATTACATTTATGATAATGAATTTTTAATATTTCTTAGATGTTCAGCTTGTGATGCTTCTCTGTCATCCTGGTACTTCGAAAAAGATGGGTTATTATTTTGTAAAGACGATTATTGGGCAGCATATGGAGAAGCTTGCCAGAGTTGTGGTCAGGTTATTACAGGACCAGTTATGTTGGCTGGAGAACACAAATTTCATCCAGAATGTTTTGTTTGTACTTCTTGTGGAGCTTTTATTGGCGATGGCGAGAGTTATGCACTTGTCGAAAGATCGAAACTCTACTGTGGTGTCTGCTACAAGCGTCAAATGCAACCTCTTAATAGAACAGCAAATTATCCATTTGTTAGAAAACCTCATAGCATAAGACTTGTAGAAATTCCACCAAGCACTAAAGATCCAGAAAAACAAAGAGGAATAAAGCTTACATTGGATACCACACCAAGTCCTCACAATTGTGGATGTGGTCTTTTACGAATCTCAGAGTAAGTTTATTGTTAAGTTATAACATAACGTTTTTTAACCAAACAGAATTATATCTAGTCGTTAAAAAATGTTACCATTACCTTCGAAAAATAAATGTGGCCAAAATAGTGTGAATATAAACACAAAACTCTTAAATGTTTTTAAGATAAGAACTCATGATAATAAAAATCTAGTTCACAATTGATAGATAAGAACAAATAAGTTAAAATCCATTATAATGTCGTATATATTTTTCAAAGTATTGTCAGGGAATATTTAAGAGTTTATGTGAATACTTATAAAGATCTTTCATTGATTATTTAATTGACAACTACAGGTTAATACAAAACATTCGGGGAAAGATCAATAAGCTGATGGCCTCTATGGTGGAGGTTCTATTTAGTCTATGCTGCAGATTCTTTAATAATAGGTATTAATGTCGAATAAATAAGTGTGCACGAAATAACCGTAATCATTCACGTAGAATTTATGTTATTCTAGAAAAATAGTTATGTTTTAGGTGTATTCACCTCACGCGCGAGTAGTCAGTTTTATTTTCCTGTTTAACTTTCAAACATGTTGATTTTTATTTTACCTTTTATACCAATCAATAGCTTGCTAAGAAATGAAAGAAATATTACCTTGGGAATTAGATAGTAGAAATATATATTTTTAGCTAAGATTTTATTTCTTTAATAGAATGAACTAATTTTTTTTCATGTTTTTAGGCTTAATATGTCTGGAGAATTGATGTCTTTACATATTGGAGATAGAATATTGGAAATAAATGGAACTCCAGTTAAAGATCAACCTGTGGAAAATATTGAAAATTTAATTAAATATTCTGATTCAGTTTTACAGGTCAGTATAAATGGGTAGTAAATTTAATATTCTAAAAAAAAAATCTCGAGATTACGAAAACATGTTAGCTTTTATTAATTTTTTCGATGTTAATAAACTGTTTTGATAACTATTACACATTTAGCCCTCGAAATGACGCTGATATGAGTCATACTACTGAGGGGGTAAAAGTAATAAAAAGTATCAAATTAAATATATACGATGTTAATAAAATTATTTAATAGATCCATAAAAAAATTATTAATATACTCAATTACGGAGGTATGTACTTCATTTTTAATTTATGGGTTTTCAGTTAACAATAGAGCATGATCCAGATGCATTATCTCGACGAACAAATTTTTCCTCAACACCAGTTATTCTTTCGACTGCTATCAGTCCTAAAACAAGCCCTGAAAGTAAAGAACGATTATTCAAACGTCGAGACGAAGGCTATATTAGTGGAAATCGAAGTCGTCAATTGAAGAGATCAAAAGATCCGACAAATAAAGAACGGAGTAGTTCAATGTCAAGATTGTTAGATTGGTAATGATTTGTTAATAATTTTATATTTTTATTTGTATGTATCAATGTTAAGTTATGTCAATTACTCATAAAATGGTGTTTAACGATTTATTTTAGCACGCCACCACCGAGCTCTACTTGTGACTTAAGTCGAACGAGATCATTCCGTGTTGAACTAGACCATTCTGCAAAAAGCCAAAGGATTTTTCGTGCGAGTGATTTAGTGAAGGGTGAGTTGTTGGGGAAGGGGTTTTTCGGACAGGTATATAAAGTTACACATCGAGAGACGAATGAGGTAATGGTGCTTAAAGAATTATACCGAGTTGATGAAGAAGCTCAGAAAAACTTTTTAAAGGAAGTCGCAGTACTTCGTTCTCTTCACCATCATAATGTCTTGAGATTTATTGGTGTACTTTATAAGGATAAAAAATTACATTTGGTGACTGAATACATCGCAGGTGGAACATTAAGAGGACTTCTTCATGATTCGAATGTACCTCTACCGTGGGAACAGAGAACTTCTTTTGCTAAAGACATAGCTGCTGGTATGGCCTATCTTCATTCAATGAATATAATACATCGAGACCTGAATTCACATAATTGTCTTGTTCGCGAAGACAAAACAGTGGTTGTTGCTGATTTTGGTTTAGCAAGGATAATTCAGAATGGGAATTCACCGGATAAACGAAAATATAGTGGGGTTACAGATGGTGAAACGCGATGTTCTCGAAAAGAAAGGAAGAAAAGATATACAGTGGTAGGAAATCCTTACTGGATGGCTCCAGAAATGATGAAAGGAAATAAGTATGATGAAAAAGTCGATATTTTTAGTTTTGGAATTGTTGTTTGCGAAATAATTGGGCGTGTTCAAGCAGATCCAGATTATCTTCCGCGTTCTTCAGATTTTGGATTAAATCAGAAAGCTTTCAGAGAAAAATTTTGTGCAAATTGCCCAGAAACATTTTACATGATTGCTTTTTTATGCTGTGATCTTAATCCAGATAAACGACCGCCATTTGAAGTAATGGAAGTATGGTTAGAAGGCTTAGCAATGCACCTATCGGTTGGTGCTCCTCTTTCACCAGATCTAGACTTCGATATTAGGCATTATACAGGTCCTAGTCCAAGCAGCAGTGAATCAACGACACCGGAAACATTAGGGCCACAGCTAAAACCCATCAAAGAAGGTGCTGTACATTCAGAAAAAAAACGAAATTGTTGTGAAGATAGTACTTTAGAACGAGAGATAGACGATACTTCGGGCAATTTTCAAAGTTCAGATTCTGTAAGACAGAATAGATACTCGAGGCAAAATTCTGATGGATTACTGAGCACAGGAAAATATTCAAGACAAAATTCTAGGTCAAAGGACAATGCAGAATCTGAAAAACCAAGTATTATCATTTCTCCAGACTCCAGCGGATTTAGTGGTCGTTTTTTACGAACTCAAATACACTCAAAAGATTCTGGTGAAACTCCTGTGACAGTGACTAAAACAGATGAGAATGGAAATGGAAATAAAAGAGATTCTAAGTTTTGTAAAAGTGGGACACGTGGTGGAATTGTTAAATCTCCAGTTCAAATTAAGGTACCTTTCATTGAAAAAATAAGGTATGTTGGTAATTCAAACCCCGGAGAAAACTTTGAATCCCCTCCCTCCGAACTCTACAATGTCGATAATAAAAATTCATACAAAGTAAATTCAGTATCGAGTACAAAACATGTTGGAAAAAATCCGGAGACTCCTGATAATTCTACCTTAGTAGATAAGTCTTGGAAATCCCCAGAAGCAGGTGGATTTGTTGGAACGTATTTTAAACAGATTAGCAAGCTGAAAAATTCAATAGAAAAAAGCAATAAGTCTCTTGGATGGCAGAATAACGTTATTTCAACAAGCGACAGTAAAAAGGGATTAAAAGAAACTCCAAAGAGTACAGGATCTTATCTAAGAAGAATGAAAATCTCTCCAACAAAAGAGCAAACTAAGAACGCATTTTGCAGACAAGTTGACCCTTCTAGTGACAAAGTATCTCCTGAGCAAGACTTCCAAGTGAAAGAATGTGACAAGCAAAAACTAGGAATGAGGGATTCATTTCGGGATACAATTAAAGATGCAAGGGAGAACCAATTGATGAGGCAAGATAGTGTAGCTTCAAGTATTGGTAGTATTTTATCTAGACACGTGAGTCTTGCAGTATCTGATGTATTTCCAAAACGAAATTTAGCTGAATCACTAACTTCTTGTGAAAAACCTACAGCAGATTTACTTGATAGACAGGATAGCTTTGGATCTGATTTAAGTACTTTAAAAAAAACTCATTTATATAGAACTGATAGTTCATGTTCCACTGATAGTCACCTTAAAAATGATACATACTCGAGTAGTAAAAATATTGATTTGAAAAACGTCGATTACACTTTTGAATCTCAACAAACAAACTTATACATGAGTCCATCTTTGCGCAGAGAAAATTTGGACTTTGAGTATTCGAATGATTTTAAATTATCATCAAATCCACTTGTAAATTATTCGGAATGCTACAAAGGTGTTGATTTGTGTAGGCAGGATAGTTTTTGTACAGATAGTGCTGTAGGAACAATGAAAAGTGATTTTTTTGATGACATTGATGTCTCAGAGTTAAGAAAAAATGCCGAAGCACAAGACATTTGCCGTAATCCTGATAAGTGTTGCCCACCGAATCGTTCTAATTCGCCGATTGAAAGCACAGCTTTATAGAAATTGTGTAAATTTCAATAGTTGATCAACGAGAGGTATTCTTGTATAACAAGCAATTTTATCTAAAAAATTATTTTTAAACAGAAAAAAATGAATCATATTCTATGTAAATGAAAAGAAGACTTAGAGGAGTTAATAATTTTTTTTTTTTTAATGTAAAGTTAACCAAATCAAAATATTTTAAAGCAATAGAAACATTTTTATTTAAAACTTATTCGTTAACAATAAGAGAATTTCAATTAAATAGTAAATCAAAGAATTAGTTAGTTCTATATCAGATTACTTTCTTATACAATATTACAAAATAAATTCATTGAAACTAAAAAATATTTTTGATTGAGCTCAGAAATAAAGAAATATTTGGTCTATAAAGTAGACCTGTGAAAAATTTTGTAATGCTAAGAATTCATATATAATAGTCATTGAACTTGACTAAATGATAAATTTTTATAAAAGTAAATATTGCATATCTTAAAATTTTGTATACTTGCTTTAAGAGATCTAATCTCAAAAACAAGATTTAATAGAAGACTTAAAATGTTATTGAACTTTATTTATTAATAACTGATTAAGCCTAAAGGCTTGAAAAATTCTTAAATAAATGTTTAAAAGTATTTAAATACTTACAACAAGCAATTCGCATTCCACAGCTATATTTATACACAAATTTGACTTTTGAAAGACTAAAAATGCTTGCCATGGCACTAATGATTTATAATTATTAGTATTTAATACAAAAAATTTCATTCCTTGCCAATATATAGTCAGCTGTGCATTCCAAAAATTTATAAAGCTTGTTTTGAAAACAGGCAATAAAAATTATCAAAACTATTATAAACGACAGCATTCCATCCAAAATAAATAATTAGTTGACCTATACGTCAAAATAAAAAGAAAGTCAGAATATTTATATATTTCCAGTAAATTTCAAATTAAAATATTAGGAAATTTCTATACATGAAGCGTCATAAATAATTTAAATTGGCATAGTATTGTCAGATTAAATGAGTTTGAATAAATTTTTATGGTAATGCAGTACAGAATTTTTTTATATCAATTTTTTTGATACGGCAATGAATGCCAGGAAAATGACTGAAATAATTACAAACGATTTTATTAAATGGTTTAATGATATTAAACAATGTCGATAATTGTATTGAAGTATACAAATTGTATTATACATGGTATTAATGTAGAGAAAAACACTGTAAAAAATTAACAGTGATTATTAATTACTATTCCATTAATAACTATCAAGCAATTATTATGAAAGAAGTTATATTCATATATAAATATTATGTACCTTTCTTTCAATTATATAAAGATAATTGTTATTTTTATTAATACTATTATTATTACAGAATAATAAAATGATTATATTATGTTGTATAACAGTTTAAATAGATAAAATTTGTAACAACTTTTAAATTACAATTTGTATAGATAAAGTTAGTTTGTATATAGTGTATAAATAATTTAAGACTTGTCATTTTCAAAACACTAATTGAACATAATTATACTAACGTCTTTAACGATGAAGAATTATTGATTTTTTAATCTCAAATTTCTTTCAATAACTTTTTCATTTATGATACTGGCAAATTTAGAAGGTATCAATTTTAACTTAATTTTATAAAAATTGATGCATAAATATGGATTTAAAACTATTTAACATTTTTAGAAAGAAGTATCGATAGATTATTAAATAATTAAATGCGTGAACAAAAATAAAATGTAAATTTAGTACTCAGTCAATATTTCTGCATTGATTTAATAGCCATTACGTCAATTTTGTCATTTTCTATCAAAAGTTACAGGTACTTTAGGCGATTGACTTTTATGAAAAATTAAATGTATAAACCGTTTTTCTAAATTTTTATTTATTTTTCTATACTTATATTTATTATGAAAGAAACGTTGATCCCTAATATATATTATGCCCGTGAAAATGACTACTAGTACATTGAAGGTGTTGTTAATGGATCCTTAATCATTGTTACAAAGTTGAATGGATTAAAATAGTTTAATTATAAATACAGAATAGAGAATATAATCATAATTTCGTAGGGAACTCAATGAAAATGTCATTTCTGATAGAACGAATGTATGCACCTTCAGTATACTTTTCCAGAATCGCATAAACGTTAATTGTCTGTGATAGAAAGTGTTTTGAAATTGCCTACATTAATGAGTGTATTGATTGATCTTATTAATTAATAATATCTTAAGAATCTGATAGGGAAAAATAACACACTCTAAACCATTACATAAGTTACAAAGCGATCACAATACTGTTGAATACATATTAATATTGAATTTGAGATTTATTTTGTGCAAAAATAAAAAAACATTTTTCTCAATACTTTAACTCTAATGTAATGGATGAATACTTGGAGTTACTCTGTCAAAGTTCAGTATTATTGATAAATTAAAATTTTGAAATTGAAATCATTACTATGATTAATATAAAATTGTCAATATACAGAATACTTTAACTTTCTATTTTCAATGCACAAGAATGAGATTTATACTCCACTTTTATTACATATATTGACTGAACATGATTCTATTCAGAGAAGAGTGAAAAATTATAAATTTAACTGGCCTAAATTTTACTGAAAAAAAGTATAGTAGTACTAGAAAATATACTTGTAATAATAATTTTGTTCATATTTAAGACTAACTATTATTGTTCAAATCTGATGAGATATAATAAAAAAAGTAATTAATCCTTGCTATTGATCTCAGACAGAAAATTAGTTTGCGCAAAAATATTTGAATAATAATGAAATGTATAATTTTTCTATCGGACAATAAACAAGGATGTAAAGATTTTTATTTTTTCCATTAATTGTTGAAGGGAAACAGACTAGCTGCTGGAAAGATAGTGTTTTATATAAATTTTAGTACTGATTATCTGTAAAATAAATATTCTATGAACTTATAAATAGTAATTACTATTAATAAAAAAATAGATAATAAATATATTTCTGTGAGTTTCTATCTATTGAGAAATTGTTATTTCATTCAGATATTCTCAAAATGCAGATTGAATAAAATTACATGCTAAAAATATCAAGTTGAATATTTTTTCTTCCACATATTTATGAAAATATGAAAAATAGAAAATTATTAATCAATAAAACTTATTTTTTAAATAAAAAACTTTATCATGTATTTTCTGTGTACAAAGGAATGTTCATCGAGGACAATTGTGCAAAAATTATCGACTTTCCGCAAAGATAGCATTTCAATAATGCCTCATAGATGTCGGAACTAATTTGTTGAAATTTCTTTACCATGTGTACAAAATTTAATACGATAATGAATATTTTTACTGCTAGATGGCCTCTTGTGGTGTTTTTTTGGAGACGAAGCTACAACTTATGAGGGTGTTTTTTTTTCTCACATTCTCTACAAGCTCGTTAATTAGTTTATTTTACATCTTCTTAACTATTTGCCTTTTTCTTAGTACTTCAATTTCTTTTTTATTCATAAATAAATTAAATTTATCATCATAAAATTAAATTCGCATTTAAAGAGAGTGTTGAAGAAGAAAGTATTACGAATGATACAAAGTGAATAAAATATAAAGAGAAAAAATAAAAGTACGAAGAGTATCGTCTCAAATGTAGAAATTTATGGGGGCCATGTCGACGGAAGCCTTAAATTCAACGCAGAAGAGGTTGGAGGATTTTGTGGTGCAGTGATAATACACTTTATGTGTAGAGAAGCAAAGCTCGTCGTAGAAAGTAAGCTGCAATGGATAAGGAGCCAAGGGGTGATGGCAGTGGTTGGCTGAGGATGAAACCGCAACGTCGACGATGCACAATAAAGGAGTAAGAGAGAAATAGACAATCTCTTGGGGGTGTGCTCGGCATAACACACAACGTACATCCAGCCGCATCTGAATAAAATGATAATAAACCGCACTGCGAAGCTCCTGGTGTTCACCGACTTGACGTTTCGCATTCAAAACGAAGTGTGCAAAATGTTTCTACGAAAAAGAAAGGGGCAAACCACGGAATATATATTACGAGAGGAAAAATTCATTCGTCAGGTATTGTCTTAGTTTTTTTTTATTTACTTCGGTATTTTTTATTACCTCTTTTTCCAACTCTACTTTTATTTTAATTGACATCATTAAAGTTTTATTTCATAAATAATAATGCACTGAGCTTCAATTATTCACTATAAGTCTTACGAAAGAAATATTCTTTCAATAACTCTACATGAATTAATTGTTTTAAAAAATCAAACCAACTCTACTTTTTTCTTCATAAATATTTTATATATTTTTATAGTTTCAGCTTTATTTGAAGAACATAACAAAAAAATAGACATGCATATATAAAATGCATAATGTGTATATAAGGTAGAAGAGATATATTTAGAGAGAAAGAGCAGTAAGACACAGAAAGCAAGAGGCAACAACCAAGCAGTAAAGGTACATATATACCCGCACGTCCTCTCGCGCGTTCTCCTATCGCGATAATACCATTATGCGAATTCGTGATTTGCATATTTCAGAAAGCGCTGCACAGGAAAGCATAAACAACGTCGACGGCCGTATAACTGGGCTTCCTCGGCAGATGAGTTACACACGCGGGAGATTTACGTAAACGTTCACCGTTGTCGTGTCCTCTTGTACATACATATTCTTTTATGTGCGAAGATTGAAGAATTCTTTCATAGGTATACATAAAGTTATGTTGTATACTCTGAAGCTTAAGCCAGCATATGAAAAAATTTTCTTCTAACTAAAATAACCGTCAGATGAAAATGTTTTTAATATTTGTATAAAAACATGCACATATACGAATACATTATGCCAGCATGATAATGAAGCTTGATATAACATTTTTCATTCAATAAGTCAGATATAGAGGTTTTATTTAAGTTAAAAATGATTTTTTATGTATTATGATTTCAAAATAGTGATTGATATTCAATTCAGAATTTTATTGATAACTTTTATATCGAATTTTAATGGGTATGTAATTACACACTCATCATGGAAATTTTAAAGCATCCTATTAATTTAAAAGCTGTCATTTATCAGCTTCTTTTGATGAATTACATTTTCAACATAAATGAAATTAATCAAAGATGGGAAATAATAATCCAATTACACCTTCACTCTCCAAATTTCAAGAAACAAGGTTTGATAGGTTTATATATATATTTTTACTGAATCGATAGAATCCGATTTTTATTTCTTATTCTTATGCAGATGGCAACGATCAAGCTAAACTCAAGATAATGTTTAGGCAATAATTGTGAATGTAGAATAACACCTGTCATAACTAAAAAAAATTTCAATAGCTGTATAGGCTAGCCCAGTGTCCATCGTTCACTGTTGATGATTATAAACAGCAGTCACTTTTTCTGAAGGCCTGTCGATGAGACTTTTAATTATAAGTCAGAAAACAAAGAACCCCAAATCGTGTCACTACATGACATCGGGTAAACGGTCACTGTAGACTCCAAAGTGATCTGGCTGCGAGTTTGATGGCCGTTGTCTATGATATATAACAAAAAAAAAAACAAAAGAAAGCCAGGCGTATCAAGCAAAATGAAGGTCTTGTCATAATGCATCATTGACTTACCTACTTTTTTTCCAATCCAAGTGGCCTTTTATTTTCTTCTTTCTCTATTCGTTTCAACGTCAGATTAAATCGCCTTTGGTGTTCTTTAGCTTAAATACTATTTGATCTGTCGCATCTTCTCAATTAGCTATGAGAGTTTTAGCAATTATTAAATAATTAATAGTACTAATTCTCTTTAAATGTCAATTAGTGTAATCTTTCTATCAATTATTCTAATTTGTTAACAGTTTTTTTCTCATTCTTTTATTAGTAGGAAATGACAGTAAATTAATTTTGGGAGCACTCAAACCTCTTTCTACTTCTAGAATAGTTTTATATTAATAAATATAGTACTATTCAACTGAAAAGTCGATTTAGAGAGTAATAAATTATTAATAGGTTTATAGATTATTCGTAAAGTGTTAATGAATCAAATTCTGTCGATATGTTAGGATGTATTTTTCTTGTAGTGATGTAGAAAAATTCTTAATAATTATTATTCATTTTAGAAACTTTCTTAGTTAGAATTTAAAAAATTAATTTTTTTTATTTAATTTCCCATCATCTTTTTTATCAAGTAATAAAAATCATTCTTCTGTAATAGTTCATGTTCTAACATTTAAATACTTTCAGAGAAGTATTCATGATGAAAGAATAAAAATAACTTTCCACATATAAGACATTTCTAAAGGGAAAAATTCGAAAAATCTATATCAATCCTCATTTTATTAAGGCTTAAATATCGTTCATCTGATAGGCAAAAAAGAACGTATATTCCACCATAGTTTTTAAGTCTCTCTGAAATCTCGTGAAGACTTTTGTCTATGCTAGCTAGTAAGCATACAGATGAGAACGAAAAAGGTAGATGAGAGTGTAAAGCAAGTGAGGGATCTCAAAGTGCCGCTATCCGCACCATCAGTGTCCGATACTAGGCTCAGGTGACACGGTTCTTCTTCAAGACGAGATGAGCGTTGTGAAGACCCCGAGGCCGCAGTCTTTGAGGTGAAACCCTTATTAAGGAGGGGATAAAGGTGGATCTCTCGACAGGCCGCACCGATGACAGCAAATATTTACAACGTCATGCTACCTAGACTGGGCGGGACGCTGAGTGTCGTTATACCGGCGCCGAATGATTCTTTCTTTTTTTCTAGAACGCATTTACTCTCTTTTGCATGCCTAATGCTGATTTGTTTTCTCTTTTCAGTGCACCAAATGTCTGTAAAAGATGAGCAATGGGTTGACTGTAACACTTGCAAGTGATGAAGCTTTTCTTTTTTTCGACAACACTGTCAAAAGGCCCATCATTTTTTTCTGGATCCTATCTTTTGTTTTTTAAAATCTGTTGAATAAATAGAAAATTTAAATCCTTTAGAAGCTAATATGTAAGTTTTCAAAAGTAATCATTAATACAATTCACTACTTCAATACTAAATTTTATTTAAATAAATATGTTTTAGGAGAAATTAACAAGCCATTGTACCAAGTCAACAGAATTGAACAATTGAATAAGGATCAATGGTTGAATTATATTAAGTTGATTTTCTTACACGAGTACAATAATCCTTACAAAGGATTCGCCATGGCTTTTCTTTGCATTTTAAAAGAACCTTTAAGAAACAATACTTACCTCTCGAGTGTCAATTTCAAATGTCTTAGCATAATAATTGTGCCTGAGACACAGGTAAATGGAGGGTTGAGAGTCCTTTACCGATTTAAGCGTGTTAGCTGTTAAGGGACCGGAAACGGAGAAAAGTAAAAAGGTTTATGGCATATCCATTGCATCCAATAATAAACTATCACAGGGATTTGTACCAGTCGTGTGGACAGACTAAAGAGAGAAAGCAGTGAGGTGAAGATTAAAATTTAAAATTTAGATTAACAAATTTTTTGAGAGATTTGAAGAATTTAACGAGCATTGTTATAGTCAGAAATGCATTTGGGCGGCGTTTCTTACAGCTAATTCTTTGCGGACAATGTTTGTAGTTTTTGCTTGCAATTATGAGCAGCTCCAAAAGAAGATTATAAGAAAAAAGCTTATGTCTTTATCAGTTTACTGCTGGGGTTAACAAGATTGAGTTAATAAGAGACATACTTACAAACTTTCTATCACTTCTTAATCTTCTTACCAATTATCTTAATGCTTTAATCCTTCCAAAGAAAATTAACACGGAATTGTTTTGATTTATGCCACTTGTCAGGTTTGATGTTCTAAACAATGATTTAACTTTAAGACATTTGACATCAATGATCCTGAGAATAATCCAAGAGATTCCATCAACCGTTATTTAAAAAAATTTTCTCACATTTAGGATCAATGTACAATAACAAATCAAACAATGTAATAACGTGTGTACTATATGGAAGGATCATGTTTTCCCTGTGAATATAGTGTATGTTAGTCTCGCTTAGACCCCCTACCGAGTGTATCGGTTACGCTTAAACCGCGTTTAAAGAGTTTGAAAAGGCGTCTTTGACAGAAAAGAAGGGAGAGCGAAAAGGACTCACAGCATCTTCAGCGGGACCGACGGTGGCGCCAACGAGATAGGTATCTTGGCGCGAGGAGTCCACGGAGTGGGTCCTATGCCCCTCTCATCCTTAGGGCATCCGGGAGAGGGCAGACGAGTGAAAGAGTAAAGAAGAAGAGAAATAAAGAGAGGGTTCATCAGAGATAACATCTAATTCCGAATCAGCCGTTCGTGTAGACTTTCATGTAGCTGAACTGTTCTTTGAGATTGCAAAGTGTCGTCGTTGATACTAAATGCAAGTAAGCGGATTGTTTTAGCCGTACATCACGACTTGAAAAATCCTAAATGTCGTTGATACGCGAATCAGAGAAACGTTTGGTCTTGTCGCTTGAATAGATATGCTAAGATCAGCCTTGAATTGATCCAATGATTCTATGAATGCGAAGATATAAGGAAAAGAAACTAGAGAAGAGACAACAGTTTTGCGCTTGATCGAATTTCATTTGCTATTATTCTTCCAAGAATTTGGAGTATCAAGATTGTGAGCAAGATCAGGATTTTGTTTGATTGACTCTGCGTTTTTATTTTTTTGCTCTTGTTCTTATTGTAACTTCAACTTTTTATATATTTGTAATTCGTCGAAGGAACCGTGAAAGAGAGGCACGCCGACCACACAAAAGACCAACGCGAGACTGAAATCGAGCATTTGTATTCCGCGAGGATTTTTCAACGGCGGCTGGACAGTTTTCTCATTTCGTTTATGGCTGGCCATAACATAACTCTAACCCCACTACTTTTCGGGGTAGGAAGAATGAGAAGCAGAAGAATATAAAGAGTGAGACAGTCTGAATGAGCAATTGGTGACTGTACAAGTCGTTCTTCCCCTTATTTCATTTGAAAGATATAAAATTTTCAAATTCAAATGTATAAAACTTTTTAACTAAATGACTTTTGAAATCCCTTGAGATCAATTGGACAAATATTATGCTAGATATCGTATTTTATTCTTCTTCGTGTCATTTAAATTTATTGACTAACTTAAATGGTCATATTGCGGTGACCTGAAGAGAGTCAAAGTTGGTGATCTTTACACAGATTTTTCCCACGAAAATTATAATATCCATTCTAAGACCACGAGATATTTGATTTTGGAAATTAAGAAGCAGTTTTGCGTACGGTCTTCTCAGACAGGTTCACGCTAAATGGCGGTCAGCCAAGGTATGTCGCGCGCCATGGGGCGCCGAGGTAAAAGCGCCGACACAACTCGCCGTTTCTCACTCTGATTAAAGCATTACAATATCCACTTGGTCATTCGCTCTCTGTTGATTCGTTTTCCCTTTTTACCTTATCCGTCTCCGGTATGCGCCGCGTGATATTCCAAGTGGCGTCACCCGTTACGTTACTCTAGGGATTCTGCTGAGTGGCCGCCGTGCAGGCCACTTTCGATTATTATCGCGATTTTCGTGAGAGCCCAGGGATTCTCCACGAAATCGCTCTGAAATCGAAACCGTCTGTGATATTCTCCTTTGTTTTGTAGTCACGCGGAAAGATTGCGTCTCCAAGATATTATTATACACAGTTATTGTGATATTTATTATATATTTTTATCTTACTTTATACAATTATTTATCTCATGACTTTATCTGACAGCCATTGGAACCTTTAAATGTTTATTTTCTCATTGTTTTTTCTCAACTCATTTTCAATACTGTCTTATTCTCACCAATAATCCGTGTTTTGCAAACTGACAAATTTTTTTGCCATCTACTTAAAAAAACGGCTTTTCTAAAAATTTTCATCTTCAATCTAATTAGAATTCCATTTAGATATTATCCATGTATAATTGCTCATTTATAAGATACTCAATTAGTAATCGAGCAACCACTTAGTCGAAATGATTACCTTTCTGAACAAAAAAAAACCGAGGCCCTCCAACATAGCTTCCGTAATCTCATTTTATATTCACTCATGTAGGTCTTACATATTTTATTCCATTAATAAATATAATTATCAAGTACAACTCATTAATAATATTATTATCATAAACATACTTCTGATGCATGATAATTTTCTTTCCTCCAGTCATTTTAAATAACTGTTTTCAATAGCCACTTTTCTTGATGATGATGATGATGATGAAAATAAAAATTAAAAATTGCTTCTAAAGGCTTATTTTATCATATTTAAATTTAAAATAATTTATTCTGAAGATTTTATTAATTTAAAAAAAAATCAATCAAGTCTTATTTCATCGACGGACCCTTGGAGAAATAGATTAATATGGTTAAAATCCAAGCTAAATATCTTCTTCCTGTTTCTCTTGTTTCTTCAATGATTTACAAATTGTTTTCTACCGGTCGGTTGAAAGATAACTTTTCAAATAGTAAGAGAATGGTTTATTTCTGATGAGTACCAGGCAAACAGTGTAATAACGAGAAGAAGGCACCTTCGCTACCCTAAAAAAAAAAATCTTCCATTAGTGAACTATATTTTTATTTCTCTCTTCCTCTTTATTCAACAACTACTTTTTGGAACATATGGTTAGTTGAAATCTCTTCGTTCCATTATCATAATACTGTGCTCCACCTGCTCCTTGGGATGAGTATACGATTCATAGTGCCACGTAAATACTCAAGAATTATTTCAAAAAAATTTCGAGCTCTTCCTTCTTAATTCGTTCTAATGTCAGGTGATTTTGGAAATATTTATTTCTCTTCTGTTTATTACACTTTCTCTATTTCTTTATCCGCGTGAGACTCTGATGAGTAAGAAATTTATAAGCTATTTCGTCAAGTACAACTACAGTACACCTTTCGTTATAAAAAAACATTTTTTTTTTTTATAGGTTCTTCTAATTTTTTGATGTCAGTGTTAATACATTGTAGTTTACTTTTAAAAATAAGATAGATTAGAATAAGATCTAATACTGATTAGATATAAAAATGATGAATAATATTAGTTTATTGAGCTATAAAATGAATATAATAGTAGTGCTGGAGAAAATGAATTAACCATAAATGACAAAAAAAAGAATAAAACTCTGAATAATCCAATTATCAAACTTTTTCACGTTATATCTGTGAAATCATTTGTCACCGACCCTCCTCTAGTTGATGTTTCCTTCTTACACACTGGGATAATAAAAGGGTCATAGGTCAATCGTTCGGGTCGATTTAAGTGAGGATTTAACGTCAAGATTAGCGTGTGGTATGTCCCTATATTTTAGAGCAAAAATACTGAAATGATTCCATAAAAATTGAGTGGACATTTTGTCCCTCCATACTCTTTTCACCCTTAGATATTCTTTTTCATAAATACATGGAGATTAATACGCTATCACAAATCTCTAACCATCGAAGTTTATTGCTGGTATCCACTAGTGATTTGTATTGAGGGAAAATAGGGAAAATACTGCATAAAGATTCACATATAGGGGACAAAGTATGTTTACAGCAAAGCCCGGTGGCATCGAGAAGTCGATTGCACTCAGACTGGAGGTTAACCGCCCCTACAGTTTGATGGAAAAACCCCAAAGCGAATCGAATGTGACGGACTGCGGGCAATATTGCGCATTCCTATCTCTCCACAAATTTGGTAAGCGGCACGAATGTCTTCAGGGACTATTATTCTTTCCTTTTTTCCTTACTCTTTCGATTGTCACGCATTCTCATCTATTTATCGCAGTATTTGTCTCTCCCACGTCATTTGTCAACTGGCGACATGAGAGAAAGACTTTTCTGATAATTTTCTCCGTTCTATTCTGAAACCATATGGTCTGAACAATCACATTTCATGATCTACAATAGAAACTGCAAATTCATTTTCAAATGAATTTTCTCATTAATTTCTAACCAAATAAGT
This sequence comes from Chelonus formosanus, assembly GCA_028641665.1. Classification (NCBI taxonomy): domain Eukaryota; kingdom Metazoa; phylum Arthropoda; class Insecta; order Hymenoptera; family Braconidae; genus Chelonus; species Chelonus formosanus. Next base: position 6,947,700 of record CM054003.1, on the reverse strand, counting down.
CGTAAAAGATAACAGAAAAAAATAAGAAAATTATTTGAAACAAGAAATGATTGAAGTTTTTATTGAATGTCAAAATCCATTTGAAAATTTGTGCACGACACTTGAACTTGTCCTGATCTACTGAACTGTTTACGTAAGTAGAAAAAGACATTAGTAGTCAAGGATCAAAAACTAAGAAAGAAATAAAAAGTAACGAGGAAGCACTAAAACCAAGTAGAGAGAAAAAGCAAAGATCTCATCGAGGTAGGTGGCGCCATGCCATGACCAATAACGAATGTTAGTCCCACGAAGCCTGAAGAAGAGCCTCGAGGATCTTCTTGGGGTCCGTCATCACGCGAGCAAGCTCTGATTTACTGCTAGTTTACTCACCCACGAAGCGTCCGTCTAATTGTGGGGTTGGTGTGCTTGGCAAGAAAATTTCTTCTCGTTTTCGCTCCTCACTATTTTATTACAATTACTTCCTTCTTGTTTATATATCTATATCCTCTTCAGCCATATTTTTATCACCTAAACAATAATTTCACTGTCAAAATGGTTAACCATCGTCATATTTTTAGTTACAATTGTTCATTAGCTCATGAGAATTAATTATCATTTAATGACATATTTCTATAGATGTTGATAAGAAAAGTATTATCATACTTAAGTATTTCCATAACGTCTTGGCTTGATATAGCCTGGAGAGCGCACGAAGATGATGTGGGCGTACAAATTTTCATCTCTGTCTATTCCTATATATCCTCTTCCGTTGTTTGAGTCGATGATTATGCTGTCGACACTCTCGGGACCGGTCCTGAGGACGAGGCCAAGTCAGAGAATATATGAGAGAAGACAGAAGGGTTAAGTTGACGCAATATACTCACATACGGCGTCCGCCATTTCATCAAGGTGCATCGTCTCTCTCTCCACCACATTCGTCGTCACGGCAGTTCACCACCTCCGCCGTTGCTTATCCTCGTTGGCGGCGTTAAAATCATTTGTGCGAGTACATATACGCGGTCATACAGGTATTGCAGCTCTGGATAAGGGGCGTGGCGCGGACTCCCTGGTGGTCCAACACTGGCGTAGCTTATATACTTTCTGCTCTATCATATTGATCAAGAAATATCTTCATTTACACCTTCCACTTCTTCATTGCTGTGCAAAAAATATAATTGGATAGAATCATCCGATGGAAATAAAATAAAAATTCATCAATATAAATAGTTAGAGGCAGAAAATATCTAGAAATATGAGTTGGATAAAGTACCTGAAGATTCTGTGATTATTTTGATGGGATTTGGCAAGTGATTACGCCACTGGTGAGATATAACTACCGCGTAACGAGCCCACTCGCGCACTCGCTTCTTCCTACGTCCATCGTTCTGGCATACTCGAGCGTCTGGTCACGAACGTCGGACCTCACATCGTCACGTGAGACGTTCGTTTTACCATGAGTTTGCAGCTTGATGCTTCTGCTTTACTGCAACGTTTGCACGCGTGTTCTTCCACTCGATCCCTGCCAATTTAGCTGATGCGTCTTCATACCTCTTCGTGCCATGTTCTTAGTCGGGAGGACCGCGACGAATTCATTATCCATGATCAATATGCACCTTTTTATATAACATCGATTAACTTGCATTATTTATATCAGTTATTTGTAAGTATAAAAGTTATTTTTTTACTATGAAATTAATTACACTTCTTGAGTTAACTCAATATTGTTTGTGTTTAATATTTAAGTAATTTGTATAGTGATTTTCTAAGAACAAAAATCAATAGATTCTTTGCAAAGATTTTGTGAAGAAATTTAATGCTGTTTCCATGCTACCTATTACACCTTTTTTTTCTTTCACTGCGATTAGCTTGTTTCCTCTTGCTCGTTTGATTACCACAACAAGATGCTAAAGGCGAAGCTCATTGAGATGAGCCTCAGGGAGAGTCAGCAGTTCGACGTTTCTCTTCACTAAATGAACTCTCAGGATTGTCTGATAAATGCTACTTTAAAAACCACAAATTGCCGTGGTAATCTCGCGCCCTAACAAGAAAGAAAGATCAAGAAAAATTTCAGATCATCGTGGGTGACCTAAAGTTTACGTGGAATTTATTTCCCTTTTTTTTTGCTAAATTGTCAATTAACATTTCCAGTCATTTTGTGACTTAATTTTTATTATTTATCGTTAGACAAGTTTCTTGAAACATTATTCAAGTGCGTTGTTGCTGGCAGTTGTTGGACAAAAACCAGTAGAACATGAGTAAACTAGAAAAAACATTTTACTTTAAGATATTTCAGTTTCTTCATAACAAACAATAACAAATTTATTGGGAACAAGTTTATTCTCCAATAAACTTCAATTATTTTTATGATGTTCAAGTATTTTTAATATTTGAAGTATCCAACAATTTTGTAGTTTGATTGTTGCATGAAGAAATTTTTTATAGAGAAAATAAACTAACGCCAGGCGCTTACTGTAGTTAAAGTAAGTACATGCGATCCAAATCTTTATTTTATAGTGTAGTCTAAAGTGCTTTAACCAAGTAAAATAACGTGAAATGTCCTGGAAAAGCATTCAAAGCTAATTTTGTAAACTGCTTTAAAGTTTTCTAGTATAATAAAAGTCATGCTTTTATTTCTCAATTTTCAGCCGTGTTGTTTATAGCAGGACAAATGAGAAGGGATAGTGCGTGCAGTGTTTCATACAACAACTGCAGTATAAATCGACTTGAGTATTTACAATAGGACTTGAATAAGTAGTAACATACTTGGTTGATTCTCCTTACCTGAAGTCTGTCAGTGGTGAATTTAACAAGCAGATAGCGTGCCAGACAACGATCCACAAGCATATTGGTTGTAAATCGTTTAGACTTTAAACTTTAGAGGATGCAATCTGTGGCAATGGATGCTCATACGGAAGCACCCAAGTAAACGAACGAGACGAGTCCCTGCTGTTGCTCCTGCAGCCTCTCAAAATTGGATTGCCTCACGCCCTCTTTGGGATCCTTCAATTGCGGTCATTCGAAGAAGTGTTTCTCTTCTAGTTATTAAAAATCAGGCTATCTTGTTAACTTTATCAAATCATCAAGTTATGCTTTTGACTAACAAGAATTATTGCCTTTAATATTTCAATAACTTGACTTTAATTTATATGATAATTCCATTATAAAATGAACAATTAATCATTTTTTGTGTTTTTTTACAGGAACCCAGTGAATGAAAATGATGGCTGGAGATGTTTCTTAATATCACATTGGGTGTTCGAGTGAATGAAATGAAAAAATAAAAAAATGTAGTGAGTCAAGTACACAGCTAGTGTAAAGTGGGATCCAGTGTGTTAATTTCACTTCGAAAATCGTAAAATGCAAATGAATGATCCGGGGCCGGGTCGATTGGCAAATTGCGAAAGAAGGTTGGCCCGTGAGACGGGTGTGCAGGCGCCCAAGGTGGTCGAGTAATTTCGTCGACGCCAAAACGAGCAGCTCGATGTAGTGCTGCCTCTGAGAGAAGTTAAGAAGATACGATGAGGCATTGGAGAGAGAGTAGAGATGATGAACGTGAAGGTGAACCGAAGAAGAGAGCAAGAGCGCTGGCAGAAGAAGGCGCACTCCTGAGGTTTGGTCATTGAGAGAGAAGTTTTGACTGCGGGATATAAAAATGTGTTGATTATATGTTACGTCGAAGCGAGGGAATCGGCGCTATTCGGCCGTGGTGGCCCGGGGTGTCGTTAAGAAAACACATGATGCGTCTTTCTTCTTTTCTCATCTTGTGTATCATCTACTGATCCTTTTCTTCTTCATTCTCATCATCGTGAGATCACCCAGGACATCACTGGCGAGACCCTGGCATTACGAGTTAGATCGTTAAATAGTGGCGACGAGTTTCATAATATATAAAGCCACTTCCTTCTTAGCTGATCCACACTATTTCAACTCCAACTCAATCACATTACAAGTGATTTGAATTATCAAGATAACTATTCACTAACTATACTTTTTACCATAGTTTTTTCATTTATTTTCATAATTACTTTATTAGTTTTATGACCCAGATACTTCTCGTCCTTTGATATCCTGAAAAAAAACAAATGTAATTAGTAATTTTATCTTTAGAATAAAGCTGATGATTGACTTTTATAAAAATAGCAACACTCAGTGATAAGAATACTTTGCTCAAAAAATTTCTCTGTCACATCACGTCACTATAATATTACCAACTTTTTATGTGATTATTTACATATTCAATTGCTCGAAAGAATCACGTATTCAGTTTGGTTTGGAGTAATTACAATAATAGTGAGTTTCAAGTATTCTTAGCACATGAAGCCAATGTTAGCAATAAATAAATCACAATAAAGTTTTTACGTCTATTGCTCTTTTAACTTCGTTAATGCTTGGCTTCTTTGATACTTTAAGAGTATTATGTACTTTTATATTGAAGCACAACTTCTTCCATTAGATTTTAAATGCATTTATTAGTTGACTTTGAAAAAAAATTAATGAAGTAAAGTGATGTTATTGAAGTTAACACAAAAATTAGCAATAGAGTAGCTACAATAATCGAATAAACAACAACGCATTAAAAAAATAATTTATACCTCTTCAATTTCAACTCTATTTTAATTTGAGTAATTAAAGCAATAAATACTATAATTAAAAATTCAATTTCATTCTTATCATTTGAATACATTTCTTAACTTTCGATTTAAATTGAATTTTATAATGAGAACGAATTATTATTTCCCGTTATAAACAAATAATCACTTCAATCTTTGTTAATTATATTCATTTCATCAGTAAAAACTGAATGAATTGATAAAGTTAATAATAACCTGATACAGGTCTTGAAGTTATTTACTTTTTTCATTAGAGTTGCTAAAAAAATTTTTAATTTGTGTGTAGAGTATAAAATCTAATTTTTATGCATAACAACATTAAAACACGAAGACGGATGTGTAAGGTAGCAATCAAGGGAATGAATGTCCGACGCTTTTACATGATGTAATTGACACGAAAAAGTGGGATAAATGCGTGCGAGGAATCTGCTGATAATAATCGCAATGTTAATAAGATATCATTAGCATAATAATAAATGCATAGGCATCATGTCAATGAGAATTAAAGAAACAAGAAACGTTAATTACCTTTGAGTGCATATGTCATTAGGTATGAGTTAAGCGGATGTGGCGTGATCGATCGTAAATGTAATCAGAGTATGTATGATATAAAATCAACAGGATCTAGCAGGACATTTCCGACAACTTTAAATAAGTCGATGGATAAAATCACTTGTTTAATCGGCTGGAGCCAATGAGACTAATGAATCGCGAGGTAGAAAGAGAAGAATTGGAGTTATAAGAGAGATTGGAGGGTGGGAGGCGCCTCGGGCCCGGATGTTGCCTCCGTACGCCGACCGTCTGCGTGCTCGGGTGAAGATTAAAAATAAATAAAAGGCAATAAGTGTGGAGTCCCGTGCGAGACCCGTCATTACGCGAGGCGGGCCCACCTTGTTAGCTCACAGTGAGTCCTCACGAGTTCTCCTCCTCCTCCTCCTTTTCCTTTCGACCTTATATTCCTTAACTTCTTTCATTCAGGATATCTTCAGTTCTAGCGCCTGCGCCGTTAAAATTGCCGAAAATTCGAAGAATCTCATCCTCGATGTGTCCTCGCACGTATGATGGTGTCCATGCGTGATTCCGCCTTTGCACCTGACCTGAAACAGTGAATTAATGCCGCGGTCAGTCATAAATATTATGGCTAATGAGACATTCCAGTCACTAGATTAAGTTGTGGAGGCCTTGTAAAGACACTTTTTAGATCTGTAAATTCTGTAATAATTATTCTGTCAAATTACCAGCACATTTATTCATTCTGCTATTATATATGAATGTATTACTTTCATTTCGAGGATATTTAAATTTCTATTAGATCGATACGAACATTTTTGCATCTTGCTTTGTATGAATATATTTATCTGAATCTTTAACCAACAGAATATTTAAACTTCAAAGACATTAAGGAGAATAAAAGATTGTATTTTTACATGTTTAACAAACAATATTATGAATAATGTAAATATCAAAATTCATATCAAGTCAACCATTTAAAAATAATTCTTTATTTTTGTTCATAAAAATAATTAGATTTCACTTTTTATCCAACTTATATCCCATCATTCTTTTTCGAAGTCTAAAAAAACTTTCTCTTTAGATGAATTTCATTATGATATTTTTACTAAATAAGAATAAGCTTTAATTAAAAAATTATATGATAAATTTTTGTATTTAAATAACAATGAAAATAATCTTCAGATGCATAAATTATGAATTTACAAAATGAGGATAAACATGTACTGTAGTTCATTTACTCGCAAAGAATGAACAAATTGTATAAGATAAAGAGGACGAAGAAGGAAATAGCGTAGGAGTCTTAAGCTATAGCATCGAGTAATGACTAATGGTGAATAATTGAACAAAGCAACCGCAAATTGGACCACCGCGTAAGAGGTCATTTAGGTCATAAAGCGCTAATCGTCGTCACTGCTATTTGCATCTGCCAATATAAATGATTTTTTTTTCATCTATCGTGAGAGGATAATATCCATGCATCGATGTGTGTATATGACTCTTGTATGATAATGAATGATGATGCAACAGCTTCAAAGAGAAGTCAATGTGATCTGAAAATGGAGCAATTTCTATTCATGATCATTCAACTGATTATAGTTCCTATGTAATTCTTTGTTTCTATTACTCTATGTCAATTATGCTGTTCATTTATTCATGCTATTAATTAATTTAGACAATTTAGTTCAAATAATTTTGTAGAAGTAAAAAATTCAAACTATTTTACCTCTTTGGAAAATGCCAGTAATTATGAGTCAGGTTTGAAACAAACATTTTTTTAATCCGTTACGATTCGGTTTAAAGTGAAAGTGCCTTTGCGCAAATATAAGATATCCTGGATGTGAAGGCCCTAAAGTAATGTTTCATGTTGGAGCATTTAGAGTTCATTTTCTTGATGACTTGGTCGTTTGTTGAAGACTATGGGCGTTGACGGAAGTCGAGATGTTGCACTGAGATCGCTGAAAGTATACCTACGTTTCGGGACTAATTACTCTAATGAGCCAGAGTTAAGGGTACAGCTAGTGGCAATACGTCATGACGACCCTCTTGAAAAGTCTAAGTAGCTCTGCAATTTTAAAAATCATTTCCGATCAGATAAGATAAAAGTATACTACTCTGCTTGTTTCGATAATTTAAATGCTGGAAAATCCAACAGCAAATTGAAGCGTAGAAAAAAAACATTTTCCACAAGATTGATTGATTTTTAATCTTTTTTTGAGTATCTTCCTGGCTAACGGATATATTTTTAATAATATTTGAACCTGTCGAAAGCCAATAGTTGAGCATAATTTTGCCTCTTGGCATAAGTAACGGAGGTTCAACGCCACAGGCGACTTTTGTCCGTCACTCATGACGATATTCTGCCGATCTAACTGTCAGATATGATGATGTATAACACGCGGCTTGCAGTTATCTTCTTTACTCGCGTTACCATCGAGCACGAAAACTGTCGAGTCCTAAAGTGTCATTTCAACGAATTTACCATTATGAATAGACACTAAGTTTTAATGTCAAAATTGAATGTAGTTAAAAATATAAAATTGATATCTTCTCATTTTTATTGATCGTTTATTATTATCATTTTGGCAGGTATTTTAAATCAATTATTCTTTTGTACGTAATACTATATTCAATACTCATCAATTGTTTTGACAGTAATGTTAAAGAAATTTTTTCTGACTTGTATTCTATCAAAATAAAAAATTAAATAATTATTTCGATTGAATTCGGAATAATCATTTATACATATTTAGATAAGTTTTTAATTATTAGTAAAATATCGAAAAGATAATTCATAAATATTTTCCAAGAATTTAAAATCATCTTATGAATACATTAATGTATCCAATTAATTTTTTGCATATATTCTTTAACATAAAAGCGATTGAAAATAATTAGATGACGCGGTGATATATATATACAATTTATCTGATTTAATTTGATAATATCATTTAAGCTGAATGAACTAAAATAAATTATTTTGACATTTTTAACACAGTGACAGGCATCAATAGTCCACAATCGACAAAGATTGATAAGGTCTCGCCTGAAAGCTGTCCAAAAAAAATTTCTCCGTCTGGTCATTGATGTAAATTTAATTTCTGAAGTGAGGTTTCTCAGCTCTCAGAGTGTGGCCGTGTCACGCCCTTTCGTCATATCTTATACAAAAGGGAGGGATATCGTGGACAGCAGGTGTAATAACTACACAATTCATTCGAATAAGTCTCGGTCTTCGTCATGTCCATGGGAGTGAACAGATTAGCCAGGATGGTTGTGTAACGTTCAAGAGCTATCAACTCTCTATATTCTTCTTCGTTGTGGTTTTTCTCTCCTGAGTCGATTCCCGCGGGCGCGGCATTAAGTCAAGTAAGTAATCTCTTAGCCGTCACGCTATGGGACCCAGCCCGTTCGATAGATATATCCTGATTGCTTTTTCGTTCCTTCTCTTCTGCCCCTTTTCTTCAAACTTGCCATTAGAGATTTCTTTTCCCTTATCCCATTCCCCTGCCATTTGCGATATTGACACTAATCAGAGATAAGATGGTACACCTAAAAAACATACAGAAATTATCTGTAATAAATTTTTGAAGAAACATACTAATATGTAGAATTCAGTAAAGTATAAAAAAAAATATTGCTCATCTGACAATTTAATCAACGTACATTTGAAATTGATGTATATATCAAGCTGTTTTTAAAACGATAATGTAAGCCATGTTTCCAGTTTTTATAAAGAAAATTTTTTTATATCTCCTGGCCATTATGAATTATTTATTTAATATTCCTTGTAGGTTTATATTTATAAAAACTTGTTATAATAATTAAAATAAAAAAAAAAATGGTAAAGTTTCTTCAAAAAAGAATTGTAATTTTAGTTACCTACAAGTAGATAATTAAAAAAAAATTAAAATTCCCTTTTTGAATACTAATTTTACTTATGCCTAAATATGGTTATTAAAATAGACGCAGTATGAATATGACTCGAGTACAATTCTCAAGATACAGACCACCCAGTGAGTTCATCAATCAAATGAAGCTTCTGATTATTATGGAGAGAAAAATGATAATTAAAATATCAATGAATGAATTGAAAAGATAACCAAGTTACTATTGATGGAATATATCAATGAATTACGAGAGTAATTAAACTATATCTTTACCACAAGGATAAAAAAATTATGAATAAATGAGTGAATGAAAATGAAATGAATGAAATAATTGCATGTTATCTTGTAATTTACTTTTCTTAAGCTCTTCTTTCTCGTCACGTATATCACTTTTTTTTACTTTGGAAGAGTCACCTTGTGTCACTTCATTCAATGACTCAGAGATACTTCTTTTAAGAGTACATACTTAAATTTTGGGACACGCACAAGAACGCGTAACGATCGCATTTAATATATCAACGTTTACCTTTTGTTTATTTATTTTTATTGCCGTTTTTCGTGTAACCCTCGTGCTGACTACATGGTCATTGGTGTCCATGTATATAAGTTGTAGTATCGCAGCAGTCGGCTGCTGATCAAAAGCACGTCTCGCCTACGCATTTGGCATCATGTAAATATTTGAGCTTGGACCTCGATCATGACGCGTGATCGGCATTAAGCCGATTGCCATTGGATCTTCATTTATACTTTTCGTTCATCCAATCAAAAGCGTCATCAAATGATACATTCAATTATATACACATCTTAAATAATGACTGGTAATAAAAATAAATAATATACCAGAATGTTAATTATACAAATATTTGATGTTTAATTTATTAATTTGATGGCTTTGTAGCCAATAACATCAAATCTTGGCAAATAATTATTTCCTTCAGAGTTTTATTTTTGTTTTTTTTTTTTTCAATATTGGATAAACGTGACGAAGAATATGCACTAAGAGACTATCATGTAGGCGACTTGTGTGGTCTCTTATTATTCTTTATTTCAATCTCTGATTCTTTTGGAGAGTAAAAAGAAAAATGCAAAAATATCCGGCAAATGTTGGATCGCGTATATTCGTAAATGCGATAGAGAAAGGGTTGTTTCCCACCCTGTCTTTTTTTCTTCAATTTATACAACTCATCCTCCTTATTATGCTCATGAGAAGTCTTTTAGCACTAGCGAGTGCCGCGTGTGAGTGTTTGTGAGGCCGCACATCCGGCCAACAAGAGCTGGCTCTCTCGCGAGTCCGATAGGACAATACGTCGCCTCGTGTGCGGTTCCTTTTTTCCTCCATCCTTCTTGTCCTTCTTGGACTCTGCCGCCCTTAGACCTCGCACTGGAACAAACAGAAGTATGATCCAACATGAAAGAGACCGACTACAGACAGGCACACTCGCCCTCATCTTTTGCTTGAGTATTCACAACCCAGCTTATATAAGCATCGCTTCGCAATTTTTTTTCTCTCAAATTTATGTCCTCAGGTGCATCTTCTTTATATGTCGTTGATGCAAATCGTTCAATTGTCCTCTAGAATTATTTAATAATTATTTCTTCAATAAATACTACATTGTCAAATTATCCCTTGAAGGGACATTAAAATATCTGCAGTCATGCTTTTTTAAATGAAAATTGAGGTAATAAAGTGCATTGTTAGGAGAAGAGGAATTTATTTCCAATTATGATGAAAAATTAATGTCATGATTGTTGATCAACCAAATCATCCAGAATTAAAGATAGTAATTTAACCAATTGTTACCTGAAAAAAAATATAATATCATCATTAAAATAACGTTTATTATTAATATTTTGTAATATTAATTTTTAATCAAAAGAAAATTCTGTGTGAATAAATTGTTCAGATATTGATCAGTGCATTCTATACATGTTGGGAACTTTTCCAAAACCAATAGAATAATTTATTTAAAAGTTTGCGAGAAGAAAAAGTAAAAGACAAATAAGAGATTGGTTAAAATAGTTATATGACGTTAAACGTAGGGGTTGGTCAGTTGAGCAGCCTGGTTCGTTAGCTGATTGAGTTAACTCGCGCGGTCAGCGCTGATTAGAACAAACTGACTAGCCTACGCGGCTTGATTGCCAGAGGGAGATGTCGATTCTCCTACTCAGCTCTTGTAAACTCATTTCTCTTGTCGTAGCCCATTTAGTCTGATCATTCCTCTACTCTTCTATACATACATAATACCAAAGTCCAACTAATGCGTATATACGAATTCGTTTCTTCTAACCAACGAGACTACTGGACAGTAGTTTACAGACAACCACGGACGTTTACTACGTGATGTGACTACTTTACAGGACATTGACGATTTCGAGATGTATAAACTCTCCTATTCGTTGCTTGACTAATTGGCCAGATTCTCATTGAATAGAAAATGTTTTTAGCAAATAAGCACTACACTTTTCCTCATTAAGTGTTTTCCTACTAAACTATCTTAATCATTTGTTGTTTTTGATAGTTTATTAATGGCATTGTTTTCAACTACTTTGATGCATACCAAGTTAAAAACAGTTGACAGTTGGATTTATAGAGAATTTATTTAGAGATATTTTTTTAAAATCAAGGAATTTATAGAATAAAAATAATTAAATAATTGAACTACAATATTTTTTTTAATTATTCAAAGAATACATTGATGTTGGTTGTTTTTCGATGAATAAAATTTTATTAATTAATATTCGACGACTTTTATTAAATCAATTTTTCTTTTCATTCGAAAAAAAAAGATTGTTATTCTGATTTCAACTAATTTTAAGCTATTCTTTATCTAATTGTCAAGTATACAAAAAAAAGTACAAAAATAGCATAATGAAGTTTTAAAAAAAATCTTGAAAATTCAATTTTACATATTTCTATCTTTCGAAATTAACAAAGTCAATTTAATAATTTAAACATGAAATAGAAAGATTTATACTCTTGTTGGAAAAATAATTTAAATATGTTACATGACATTTGATTTGTATGATTAGAATCGAATCCAGCATGTGTATGATATAATTGAACAAATGTAAAGGCCTAAATTTTTTGTATAAAATTAATTAAAAAATGCCAGGCGTGATTCTCACAAATTATATTTTTGATAGTGTGCAACAGACGGGGGCGCGTCAAGCCCGCGGCAGCCATGTTTTTTGTTCGACGAGGGGACGATCCGAGTTCTCGAGTGCATCTCTCTTTGGCGAACCTCTCAGCACCCACGCCAAGCTTTTCTTTTAATGAGGGGCTGCAGATCCAGAGAAAAAGAGAGAAAGAGGTGGAGAGAGATGACTGTGCTATTTGCCTCCCAGGTAGAATCACAATTGATAAAAGAATTTTTTTTTTATCTATCGTGATTGCTTTATTATGCAATAATCGACTCCATATTTATAGTTGTTTTATGAAATACCACAACAGTGTTATTATTTCATTGGAGCTCTTTGAATCTATCTCTCAATTCACTCAAGTTATCCGAATTTAGATTAAAATTTTTTTTTCTCTAAAATATTATTTAACATATTTAGATCATAATTTAAATTTTGAAAATGTTCGAAACTTGAATGTTTGTTTGACTTGCAGTCGTTATATATGCATCGTTTGAGGAATATCAAAATCAACGACTAACAGATAAAAATAAAAGCAGAAATAATAACCAAAATAATGGTGATTCTGTTTTAAATTCAGTTCATGTGTATAAAAATATTCGCAGACAAATACGATGCAATACTTACACTGGAAAACATTTCTCACAATTTTACTAGAATTTTTTGCAATTCGTCTGATGTGTCATTCACAAAACTTGCATGAGCACTTCACTTGTCTTGCTGAGTTTGTGATCGTTTTTACGATCAACGCCCCCATTAACTCTGCACTATTTTATATTCGTTCAAAACATCCATGAAATATCCCATCTATAGTTCTATCTTTACTGCAAATGAATTTTTTACCATTGATTTATCCAAAGTTTATATCACAATTTATATTTTCATGAAAATTAAATCTTGAACCAATTTTTAATAAATCAATCCTTTGTTGAAATCATCACCATTTCATCTGCAACAAAAGTTGTTTTAGTTTTATCAACAAATCATTTTTTTCTAAAAGTATTTTTTTTTTCACCTGAATAATTAAAAACATTCAGACTTGGATATTTATTTCAACCAACTTCTATAAAAATGCGAGAGTCACTTGATGAATATAGAAATTCGACTCATGCACATTCAAAACAATATTAAAACTCGTTCATGTTATATTATTACATTAAATAATGTTATTTAAAAATAAATTTCGAAACAACTAGTAGCGTGGGAACTGTCAAAAATTTAGCATTCACATGAAAAATGTTCATTCAACCAGAACTATAACCATCCGCCTACATCCATATCCAGATCTAGATCCAGTGTTTCAGTCATACACACGTTTGTCCACTTTTAAAGGTACATATCAGCTTAACATACTCACCAAGTCTCCTCGCGTCCAGATCTAGTTTTCATTCATGCCTTACTCGTTGTCTGGATGGGTGCAGTGGAGTAGGCTTTGGATGCATGATACCGACAACAAGCGGTGTGTTATGTCTTTCTCGCAAAACAGCTTGTTTTAAATTCGTCATGTATACTCAGATCTGCTAAATCAAGTCACGATACCAAGTATGTTCCCACATATTCACTTTTCTTAGTTCTTTTCTTGCTAGTCTTTCACATGAGAATGCTATGCATCCAAGTACTGCTGATTATTAAATAATTAATTAATAAATAATTTCGAGTTTTTATTTCTTTTTTATAAACATTAAATAACTGTTGAAAGGTTGCAATTAGGCATTCTAAATACCTTCAGTTTTATTATTTTGAAAGATGTTTTTTCAGTTTTCATTCATCTCCAGTTCTCCGATGACCTCTGAAAGACCTCGTTGAGATATAATACTCGAGATGAATATTACGTTACTATGTCCTGCGATGAGGCTCCATCAGTCCTCTCAACTTGACAGACTCACTCTTCTCTTATGTGATCCATGTGGATTATACTACTGAAAAAAGAAAAATGAATTCTGACTTTTTATTAGATTGTAGACTCTTTTATGCAACCACAGAATATTAATCCACATTACAGAAAATGAGCTGTCCAATCGTTATAATTATAATTGTAAAAAAAGATCTTGTGGAGAAAAAAAATTTATATAAACATTTAGCAGACTTTTTGTTGAAATAACCATTTACTCAAATAAATTTTTGCAAAAAGTATTTACACATAATTTTAGTAGAAAAGTAAACGGAATAATTTGAATTGAGTAGTTTTTTGAGTCTTCCATTGATGATAAATACGAAAAGAGCATTTAAACTGAAACAATAAATTCAAGTATTTTCCCTTTTTGTTGAGAAAGCTTTTTAATAATCGTATATTTATATAGGTATTTCATTTGTAGACATGGAAAAAGTATTTGGTAAAATTATAAAAGATTAATTCGATAAGTCACGTCGTATTTGATGCAATAAATGACGCGTGGAGACGACGATGATGATAAGAAAAAAGCATATACGTCTCGAAGAGACGTATAAAAATGACAATAAATCAAGTGTCATTGATTTTAACGAGGAACCTGGTGCAAATCGAGAATATTACGATGAAGCAAAGAAACGGAAATGGTCGATAGTGAATTCGTGGTTCGTTTCTCAAGGGGAACAATCCAACGATGGAATTTAAAACGTGAAATAAATTCGCATCTGTGATTTCGCGCGACACATAAGCCAGTTAACTTATATATTGAAAAGTAAATCGAGGTATAGGCACGAGAAGATAGGTGGACAACGCACACCAATGGTAGGAGGAGCAGTGAAAGAAGGCTTGGGACAGGAGTATAAACAAGAGACGGTTCTTGGCCACCCAGATAGTCTTTGCGCTGGACCTCAAGACTCTCCTCTCTCTCACTCACTCGATATTCAAACTAATAAATTAGGTGGTCGGCGCTGAGGGCCGGTCTCGCGCATATGAATCATCTAAAACAATGGAATGCAGACTAACATGGCGCCTGGATTTCTATAGAGACCAATCCAACAAGTCACTCAGTCTAACTAACAGTCACTCACTCTTGAACCATTTAACATTGGCTATTGGGGATATTATATAAACATCAGCTCCTCTTTTAGTCCTCTCGCCGGTCCACTGCTTCTCACTAATCATTTTCCTCATTATCTCATTTTGTTCGCTCCATTAGCATCCCCAAGTATATGTTTTATCGGTGAAAAAATTTTAATTAGATACAGGAAATGTGTTTCACTGATGGCAGTTATTACTGCTACGATTATTTATCATATGTGAAATTGCTTGATCCTCAATTTGTTTTGAATTCGTTTAATCAATTGCATAATTCGATTACTAATTGGCTTCACTGGAAAAATTAAGTTATAATTTGATGCTTTATGAGAATTAATAATTTACTACTAAATGTTATTGCGTTATTAGAAATGATTAATGAAAATAATTTTAATTATTATTTCAATTTTAAAAAATTTAATTCAATATCAACAACAACCAACTTCTTGAACTTTTTAATCAATAATAATTGATCATTTATTAAAGATCTAAAATAAATAATTAATTGAATGTTAATTTTGAAATATACAAGAAGCTAATAAAGATTTTATAAAACATTAATATAAATCGTTAACTGTACCATTTTAATCATTTTCCAAATACCACCAACGCATTTGCTCAGCGGGGGTGGATTGGAAAATAAGAGAGAAAGGCAACAGCAGTATAGCGTGTAGCTTTTCACTGAAAATAAATCAACGATCCCCAAATTCGAACGTCATTCCCCTGCGAAGCGTGACCGTGTCGGTCAACAATAGCTATTGTATATACTGGTATACATGGCCACTCCAAATGATCTCCGGTCACAAGTCATTACGTTTTCATTTTAAACCCAACTCGCTTGATACGCGTGCCTACAGGCTGACTACTATGATCCTCATGATTACAGAAAACATGTATACATCAAAGATTTGAAGAGCCATGTTTGTTACGTCCATACTGCAGCTATCCTATTGCAGATGAAGAATCGACCACCCCCGCGATGTGACGTATTTATCTCGCACCCTCTTTTTGTTGTAGTCTTCTGCCCGGACGTTACATAAATGTCGTTTTATGCTGTGGGTGCTTCTAGCTTCGAAACTTCCATTCTTCTGTCACTCGAGATACATTGAATTCAATTGTATTTGACAAAAGTTGGTAAGTCTATTGTTGAAAAGACACTGTTCAAAATATTGACATAATTTATTTAATGTATAAGATAATTTTAAAACTGTTAAAAATTTCCATGCTACAATCAATTCTATTATTAGCTTGATGATATTGTAAAATTAAAAAAAATTAGATGCAATTTATTTTTTATCTTCTTCACAGACTTAACAGGAATTAGGATTATTATGCAAACATACTTTTATCTGTTGAAGCTATCAGATTTTCTTTTTTTTTTATGTAAAAAGAACAGAACGATTGTGATAATAAAACATTCAAATATAAGGGAGTTGTGATCAGTTGCATCGTAAATAATTGAACAAAAAATAAAAATTCACGAATGATTGTTCCTCTCAAACGTTTGTTGGTTTGGGTGCTATTTTGGTAAATGAACATACAAGCTTACGGTTTCAATGATGAAGATACAAGTGCGATATAACAAATACACTGGCAACTAACTCCAGAGTTGAAATGCGAAAATTTAAATCAGAATAACCCGGATGACCAGCAATATGTCCCGATCGCATTGTTTGCCTCAGCGGTTGCAGGATAAAAGCCCTTCCGCGTTTGGTGAGGGTTTTCCGCCTGTTATGAAGAATGAGCGGTTGCAAAGCTGCAATTATATGAAGGTACGCTGATGCTCGTGTAATTGAAGGGCTTAGAGGAATTCCATGTATTCATTTTTGTGCTTCGATCCAGCTATTATTGTTGAGTGCAATTAAAAGTGAAATTATAATGATAATAATAATGATGAAATGCTCGTGGCAATAATAATAAATAAATAATAAACATTAAAAATGGGAATGGAGCAAAAATGTCTAATGCAATTAGACGTTTTTTTTTATAAAAACTTTTGTACGTTTGTGAATCAATTAATTGTTTTGAATTTTTTGACCATTAGAACACATCAATTCATTCATTTTTTGAAAGTGTAAGAGAAAAATTATGAGTTTTATCTAGTAAAAATTGGTTTTTTTAGAATTTTATCTGTTATTTTTGAAGAGAAGTTTTATTATCACTCAATTTAAAAATTGACAAGAGCTTGATTAAATGATAATTGATTCGATCAAATAAAGATAATTTACCTTTCAATGTGGGAAGAGAATGTTCAATATAAATTGTGTAAGATTAATTAACACGTCAAAAAAGTCTCGCGTGCAAGTGCGATGTTCATTAACATATCACCATATTAAACATAGGTATAAATACGAAATTATATTCATGGCAAGTATAATCGAGTCGGGCTACAGGTTCAATGAGTAAATTGCGACAGAGTGAAAAGTAGTTTCATGAAGAAGTATATAATAAAACAAACATATAAGTAGCAAGTTGGCACGTGCAAGACTTACTCTAAGACTTTCAAGCCTTTACTATATGTGTATATTCCAATCGACGCAAATGACTTTATAATCGTCTGAGAATTAAATGCGTGCACGAGCTTGGTATGATTGCAGGAGACGCCAACAGGCGAGTACTCACACGACACGGTCAATTTATTCCAATATAACTGTCCAGTGAGAATAAAGTTGATTCTATAAAAAAGAAAATAAATATAAATAAGATAAAGAACAGACAAAACCGCAAAAATAAAATGATATATTTTTTGCACTTCAAAAACGTTTGCTTATGTGATACTAATTTTTTGTCTACGACCAAGAAGAGTAACTGAAAAACTTTGACAATGATCGATGGAGAATTTATTTATTTTCAAAGTTCACGGGAAAATTTATGTGCCTTTTAAACGTACAGAGTAACAGAATTCTGAGGCGGAAGTGACTGAAAACTCTTGATATTCACCAATGTGTCAATGAACTTGAGAAAAGAAAAAAGAAAGAATTTTTGAAAAATTACATGCAAAATGTTTTGATTATCATTTATAATAATATTAGTTGTTTCATTGTAAGATTTAATATTCACATTTTTACCTTTATTGTCTTCATTTTTTTTGGTCCTATGCAACATTGACTTCCGTTGTTCATCCAAAAACTTTTTAAAGACCATTGTGTATTAACCACTATGACCGGAGTTTGCTATAAAAAAATGAACTAACGTCACTTTGATCTTTACAGTGTAATGAAGTGTCTGTTGTTATTGTCTCGGTTTTTATGCACCTATCCACAGTTTCGGCTTCCGTTGCTTAACCAAAGCTTTTTCAATAGGCTTTGGTCAATAACACTTTGAAACATACAATTGATGTACATATTGATCTTTTCTTCACATTTCAGACGAACAAGGTTCTTCCTTTCTCCTCAATTCTGGTTTCCTTTGATTTGTAAGAAGCATTTTTTCGTTGTGTGAAAGACGAGTAACATAAAGATGATAAATTGATTTATTCGTTCTGCTAATTCAAAATGGATAATTCAAGTAATATTCGTATACTGCAGTTTTCTTATTGTCTAACTTCTCATCACCTTTTTTTTGACTTGATTTTATCTACATTTTTTTGCCTCGTGTGAGATTTAACTCCAATTTATTTCAGCATACTTTTGTGTAACCATTTTTTTGTTGTGCTTTTATAGAATACCTTTCGGAGAAATTCTTCTTTATTGTGTCATTATACTGTAATTTTACCTTCTGCTACTTTATTAAAAATCTTTGCAACGTGTGAAATTTATCTTGAAACAGTGTCTCTACCATTTATATTTTTTGCTAGATGTCTACTTTCCTTTTAATCGTTTCTTTGTAACCGCAAATGTTACGCCTAACAATTTTTTCTCATACTATCGATATCTATCAACCCAACTTTTTTAGAGTTCATATGGTCGTGTGAAGTTTGTAAATATGTCATACTTCGCTGAATTCGATTACTGTCACAATTGCGGCTTCCTTATTTTTATCAAAGACTACTGGTCCAAGGTGTAAAATCCGCTCTAGATCTTTTTCTCCTCCCACAAAATTTGTTCCAGAAAAGTACATATGCAAACGCAAGTGACTTAATAATACCGCATCCTTCCGGTCTAATAGACATTCATTCTGTTTTCCATTCGACTCTGTATTGTACATAAAATCGGTCACCATATTTTTTAAATTCATCTGTCCCAGCAAACAATGTCAGATACCATTGTTGAATTTGTAAAATATTATTTGTCAAAAAGATGGTTAGATTGTCACTGAAATATGTTGCAACCCAAGAAATAGAAAGGAAAAGGCGAGGGCGTATACAAATTGTCGTTTTGTGTCACGCACAACGCTCTTGCTATTATTATAGTAATTATCGTTAATGTTACTGGTGGAAGGACATCCATAGAGCGACACAAAATGAACTTCTGTGTGTACTTTCCATGTCTTCAACAGTAACTTTGCTCATATTGTAGCGTCTAGCAGTGCATCAATACAGTTAAGTTCCTGCACCTATCAAGAATTTGGGGTTCATTCACATTCTTGCTTTAGCCGTTGGCCACAAAACCGCAGAACACCATATTTGCTCTATTGTCAGTAGAGGAGACATTAGAAGCAAGTCATTTATATTGTTGGATGAGCTGTTACATCACGCAAGTGTCCGGACGAATCATTATGATATTATTATCGGTTGACCGCTGAGCAGCGCGAAGAGCAGATGGCAAAAAAAAAAATAGTCGCTGATTTCAAAGACATGAAGTCTAGAGCTTCCTGTATATATCCGGTCTCGTTTATGAGGAAGCTATGTTCTTGAACCATCGTTCGCGGTTTTCCTCCTCCGTCAATTCTTTTACACGTGCCTCAACGACTTTTTTCAGGATTATTATACACATTATTATTCTTTTGTAACCAAGGTGCACGCAATTCTAACCACATCCATTCGTTAATGTCTTTAACGGAAGTGTTGGATTGATTGAATTTCTTCAAGTATACGTTGATTCAACCAAAAGTTTGACCAAATTTTTAACATGTGCTGTTCACTGCAAAAAAGATATTCTTATCAACAAAAACGATCTATGTTAAAATTCTAAATTGCTTATTACTTACTGATTTTTTTTAATTTTTGAAGTTCCATTATTCTGAATAAATTGGTTAAGTAGTTATTTGAACAATGAAGAATAATGTAGCAGGATGAAGATTATGTAGAAGTCACAGCGTACCAGATGACCTTTTCATAACGTATTTATTCTTCTGAATCTTAGCCAATTTTTTCCTAACCGTTGGAAATTATGTTTAAATTTATTTAAAGCTTTTCAACTATTTTTCAAATTTTGTTTAAGTTCTTGAACATCTTCCAAATTCTTTTACAGCTTTTCCAAGTCTTCTAATATCTTAAAAATGATCGAAAACAAATACATGATTAGCAATTCATCACTAAACTTAAATATATGTTTTTCTGTTTTGAAAGAGCGATTTTGTTCTCTTTTAATTACACAAAATGACACAAATGGTGTAATTGTCGTTAGGAACAAAACATGGGAAAAAGAAACCGACAGTCCAAACCATTTTTTCATCGTCTGTCAGTGACTACTAATTTGAGGCTCGTTACGCTGAACATAGAGAAAAGGTAGAAAATATAAGGGTAGCATGAACATTTACCAACATAAGCGTAACAGTAGGAAAGTGGAAAAATTATCTATGGATATACACTAAATGAGTATTCTAGTGCTTACATTCTCATTAGCATTGTTTGGATCTTGTTGAAATTCTATAGCGTCAAATCATTGAGAATTAAAACAAAGTAACATTAATTTTAGGGTTTTTACTGTCAAAAGAAACAACAGAAAATGAGACAGAAAGTGGACGGAAATAGTTATGAAAAATTATTGTATTAAAATACTGCTAATAATTACATAGAAAAAAAAATAGGTAATATAATATAGAAGTCATAAATAATACTACTAATGACGTTACGCTTGCAAGATGTTATAAAGCATGTGTATTTTTACTCACAATTTGTAGTTAATATTTCGTAATCAAAGTAAAGAAATATGATCTGAAAACTGATTTCTGATGTAAAATAATTTGTATCCTATGGAAACTCTGGAATGCTCATCTTCAAAAATATTTACAGAATTTCATCATTGAAAATTCCAAATGAAATTTCATATAAATGGAGAAAATTTCCAATACATTCCTACATGATTAATTTTATATTTGTAGTACTAAAGTGGTACAAATAAAGTAATTCAATTAAATGATCATCATTAATTTAAAAAAAACTGAACATAAAATGTTGAAGAGAATTACAAATGCCTGTAATTTCAATGATGGTCTTTGATACGAGTGAGTGTAATGTGTTACGCGATTGTTGGAGTGGCATCAAACTTGATATCCTCGCGTGCGTACCTACATAGTGGCGCGACATTACGACCGCCTCTCTGGCGATTCTTCACGCTCTGTAGAACCATCTTATACCCAAGGAAGAAGCACCTTCCTTTTTGCAACCACATACGTCTCGCAGTTCCTCCTCAACGTCTATCGGTCCGCGCCGACACTCACACCCGTTTTAGCCTCAAGGGACTACCGTTTCCTTCCACGTTAACCTCCTCTTTCTGTACTTACTATTATCCACTAATGACTAGCTATGGGCGACGTTCGTCTTAAATAAGGGCTTTCCTTTGATTACAATTGCAACCAACACTCACTTATTTGTCAGTACATGTCTCAAAATTATAATTCTTGATAAAAAGATGTTATTTAATTTCATTGTTGATTTCTATTGAAATAAAATATTTCAAAGTTGATTTAAATACCAATTGAAATAAAGGTAATTTTTTGTACAGGAAAAGCATAAAAAGAAGTAATATAAAATTTTACCTGGACATAAAGGACATACAAGAACTTTGCTGACAAGCAGATTAATTTCCTTTCTTCAGCAGAGTGAACATGTACAAAGTCCAACGCCAGAGAACTGCAGACCGGATGGAGGAAAGACCAGAGTGTGTCGTTTTGACTATCGTGGTTTCCCGAGAATGAATGGTCTCATCCAGTTGACCAAAGTTGCATATATTTTGGAGCTATTTAGGTACCTTGAGGTTTGTGGTAGGTTTATTTCTGCTCAAGTTTCTTGTACAAATGTGGCTTTCCAGTCACATTACTGATCTGTTATTTATAAAAATAAAGGATAATATAGTACAATATATATATATATATTAAATATACATCGGTTAAAATAAAAATCATAACAGCTGATTGCAATGAGAAGCATTGTATTACGTTTGTGTATGGATGAAATGAGAGTAAATGAAGAGGATGGAGATGAGGCTAGAGATATACTGAAAATGAAGAGGGGAAGAAAGAGTCAGGCAAAAACATAGGCGCCGGCGCTACACGGGAAGCCTGCACCGCCAAAGAGTCTCTTCTTGGTATAGTTTCGCAAGCGTGGTCTCCCCTTACTACTTTAGTCGTCGAGAGATCTTTCTCTTTGGCTTTCTTCTTATCCCGAAATCCGGTGGGCAAGTCAAAAACGAAAGAAATACTTGGCGTAGAATCGCGCCGCAGAAGTCTACGAAAAACAGCAGTGAGAACGAGCGGGACAGCTCAAAGGCCAAGCAAGAGAGATGTGCAGTTCTACTACTGTCCGATTTTTCTTGTTGCCAGATAAATTAATCGTGTAAACGATTCCAGGTACTGTGTCAATGGTGCCGCATTGTTAAAACGAAAAAAAATTTCCAGATACTTCTTGGAGCAGAAACTTCTTTCACTTTTGGTAAAGCTGTTGCAACTTCAACATCAATTTTGTTGCAAAAGTTTGATAATACCCGTAGTTACGATGTTGTGTAATGACATCCTTATGATTCTGCTGATTATTTGCTTGAAATTAAGTAGTAATGTCATGCAGTTTGATGAAAATAAAAATCAAGGATTATCTTCGTGATGGCGTTCAAGATTGTTACGGACTCATGACTGCCAAGTTATCGAAGCGCGGAGAATATTCGTGACTCGCGCATCGCACGAGTCAAAGTAGCGTGAAAAAGCAAGCCTTGAATCACAGGGTCGCATCTACTGGATTTGTACGTGACAATCAGCTACGCACCTGTCATTGTTGTTTTGTCCTCGATATGATGACGCACTGCACAGTGCAGAACTACTTTCCTTTCCACGAAAAGCAAAAAATTGACTAGACCACTGTGATTTAACTGGAACAAATAATGACATTGTTAGCTTTACAGTTATTTCAATTACTTTAATATTTATCACTGTAAATTTTTAATATTCATTTTGAACATGCATTTTCCTATTAATTACAATAAAAAATTTCACCAAAACGATTCATCTTCTTCAAATGCTCTTCGAAAATAAAAAAAATCTGTTAATGTTAATTAGTTTTCATTGAATTCTTGTGCTCAAGGATACTCTCTGAGATTATTTAGTAAGTATCTTGAAGAATTTTGATAAAAAGTAAAATTCAAAGCGTCAACAGCTTATATAAAAATCTATACAAACTTTAAAGAGTGAGAATAAAAACTGACGGGTTTGATATTCAATCACATATCAATGCTTTCATGAGCCAAGAAAGGATTCAGGAATTGACCGATCGTCGTGGCGTTGACGAGTAGACCATCGCGCTTTTGATGAGACAAGAACACACGTGCAAACGAAGAAAGAAATAATGTTAAAATAAATAAGAGAAGAAAGTAATCTTTGAGGCTGCCTGCAGGCTAAATGAAAACATAAAATGATCTCGCGCGGCTATTAATTGTCGGGGACCACCTTGGGACCGTCACCCGCTGACTTTTTTTTGTTGGTTGCTCGGCAGTCGACCCGAGCAGCGGCCATCTTGGTACCACCCGGTAACACAATGGACGACTATAAGGCGTGTAGATCAGCTTTGCTACTGCTTTTGTACTCTGGTATTTACACGTAAGTATTTATACAGACGTTCTCGTCTTTTGTTGATTTCGTGTATTCTTCAAGTTGACTCTTACTCATGCTTTTCTCTTCTATTCAATGATCCAGAAGCAAGGCATAGTGCATATATGTATCAACTTTTTATTCCGTCTAATTGATACTCAGAGACGGCCACACGTGTACGCTCCAATTTTCATTCTCCATACACGTCTGCTTCATTTTTTTGCCCAAGACAACATCGAACTTCTTGAGAGATTAATGTCCCGTCTTCTTCGTCGAACTCTTCTCTGTCATAGCTGCCAAGAATCGCAGCGAAATAATTGCAATTTAGGCAAGAAGCGAAACGATCAGTAGAAAAGAAGTGATTGAATACAGGAAATATTAAGATCGTTCATTTAATACCAAAAGACATCTGAAAATTAACAGACATGTTGAAGCTGGAGCCGGAACTGATGAGACGCTCGCTTGACACCACACGTGAAGCTTCATGAGGCACCAATTTATTATTGTGAAAGCTTTCATGGTAAAAATTAAATGAAACCGCGTGGTGAACAGACAGATAGTATACAACAGTGAAAACAAAAGAAGCCAATAATTTTCAGCAATTTGAGGGCAGCAATGCGAAACTCTAGCACGTTTCTTGCCACGCACTTCGCGTGACTATGTTCTATGGTGTGTTACGATACAGCCTGTTCATCTATTATGTAGCAAGCCTACATGTTGGCGTTCATTTTGACGGATAACTGTCATATAATCATCAAGTTGATATTCAGTAAATCTTTTTTCCAGTCATGATACGTATTTCTCTTTTAATTCTCAAATGTACAGCAGTATTCAAAATAATTTGATAAAATGGTAATCTGTAACCAAATGAAGAATACATTATTAATATAAAAAGTATTTGATATGAAGATATAAAATATCAATGTATCAATATCCAAAATAATCTTCAACAATATGAGGCATAGATTATTCTAAAATTATCTGTGCATATTTTTTTAAATTATATTTTATTTTCAATGCATAAAATTGAAGAAAAATATATATTTAAATCAACAATAACAGTTAAAATATTCTTACATTCAATAATTATCTTCAATGCTGTTGCTAACCTTTATTGTCAGAATAAAGACGGTATTTTAAGGTTTACAACAAAGCGGTGCTTGTCTCGAGCATTGATGTACTTATTCATTACGTCTCTGCGAATTACAAGGCGATGAGAATCACATAAAGTAAATGCGTACATTAGATGCATATACATATAACAGACAAGGTTACAAATATCAACCGTGGAAAGCAAATGGCCATTCTTAACGTCCACGTACGCTGCGTTGACTTCCGCTTGGGCGTAATCGTGAAACACTGACACGCCTCATTCAGCGATGTGCATAGATTCGTTGAAAGGTTCCGTACGTCGTCTTACATTCCATGCATCATTGTTACTGGTGATGAAAATAGATGCTTTTATTCATATTTTATCCATAATAAATCTCTGCACATTCTTGTTATTTTTCCATACAAACTAACGTGTCTGAAATGTTAAGCAATTATAAGAATGTAAAATGTAGATAAGCTGAAATGATAAAAAAATGTAATCATTTGTTTTCACTTTAGCATTTTTTCAATTTAAATTATACTCACATTGCTGAACTCAGCTTAAGCTCATGTATTTATTAATTAATTATGTTTTATAATGATTAATAATAAATAAACTACACTTTACTGAAGCACAGTATTCGACCAATATTTATGGGTATACTATAAATATTTGCTTTTAGTTTCGACTATGGTTTTTTAAGGTTAATTGATCACAAAACTAAATATTGGTTATTTTTTTCAATATTAAATGTTTTTAATTAAGATAAAAAGGATGTGAAGAACTATGAATGTCAACATCTATAAATAGTATAGATAAATTAACAATGGCAATAGATCTAGCATAACCATATAAAACCGATAATTCGCTAAGATATGTATCAAACTCAACTTAATCTTTGCTTATATAAGTTTATTTATGTGACAATATAATTTATTACAAATTTTCATTGTTTTATCGTTACTAAAGATGATTAAAAGTCAAATAAACTCTAACAAATGTGATTAATGAGATACACAACGGGAGCCATATTGGAAAATTGAAGTGGGTATCGATAGAGAACACATCTCGCTGATCTAATCGATTGTTTGCGCAACTTCATACTGATGCCCAGTCTACACTTCAATCTCATGGCATTATTCTTTGTAATATATATTTATTAATTTTTATGCTGATTTTTTTTCTAAAAATTTCAATGTAATAAAGTAAATACATACAAAGTATGTAAATTCATTCGTAATTAAAATTATCATTAAAATTTCAATACTCATTGAATATTTTTCGTGATTATTGCATTTGACAAAAAACTAATTCGCAAAGCGTCAAATGAGAATGGTGTTGAACGTCAACAGAAAATTCTGGAATGAGTTCTTTTTTTGATTTAGAGAAATCAAATTGATAATCATTAATAAACGGAACATGAATAAGTAATGAATGTTTGCATCTGTATACGTGAAATCGGTGAGTATATTAAAGTAGTAAGACATTAGTGTTGTACATGTATAGATGAATAAGGGTGTGTTGGTATTCAATTAGTAGTTATAAACAGTTTATTCATTTTTAGTGCATAATATAAATTATAAAATTATTATTAATTAAAAATAAGTAGACAATGAAAACTTATTGCAGACATTTTGAGAAATTAGAGATAAAGAGTATGTTTTTAAAATTATTTTTACTCTAAAAATTTATTTTTTTCCGCCATTTTATATTTGTTTGATATATTTTATTTTAATTACAACAAGCTTTCCCATATCAATATCAAATTATACAAATACCACCCACCGTAAATTTATCAATTATCAATCGAACATGCATTAATTATCATCATTGCTATAATTAAAAGCTAATCAATATAAGAATGTATTAATTGATTCTGTGAGCCTTTCAAAAGCATTAATGGTAACTTTCACATTACACACATGTTCACAAATTTTTCTGTAAAACAAAACATTCGATATATTATAAATGAAAAATAGATACAAGTCTATATAATTTAGTAAGAGATAAGTGAAGATTAAATAATTCATGGTTGTGCATTGACAGAAGCATTACATGTTGGTAGATAAAGAGATGGTAGTTATATTCCTTGTTGCCAGCAACTGTGCGAGGGTTAACGCGTGCGAACGACCACCGGCTATCCAGCCATAGTAGATAATAAATCGTTTCTGTTCAGTAGTTGTAAGTATAGGATCAGTGGTGAGGTATGAAGGGAAGGCAACTATCATTTTGCTCTTCAATCTCAGCGGAAAATAGAGCGCAAGCATTATCGTCATTCGGGGTGCTCTAGCGTTTACTTTGAGAGGGTTATATAGAAAGGGAGGAAAATACCAAGGGAAAGAGAAATGAAAGAGATCGATTTGATCGTATAGTATCACGCGAATTTGATCGTTTATTTCATGTATATAGACAAACTCAAGTCTTACTCGACCTCTGATTTGCCACTATGCTTTGTTCCACGCGCGAATCCAGAATGTCAGCGCATCTATAATAGATAGTATCGCGATCCAATATTCCTCGCACCAGTACCAGTTCTTGTGATGGCACTTGCTAAAAATGGCTGGTCTTGCAATCTATAAATATGCAAAGTAAATATGATTTTATATTAATATGGAGATTAAACCAACTATTTTTTTGATCCTATCAGCATATTTTATATACTATATTTGATGAAAAAAATGAGTAATTTCACCGTAGGTAGAAAATATGAAGAAGATAAGAGTTAAATATTTTCCAATAAATTGAAAATTCGTTTATTTTTTCTTTTTTGTCTGATCAAGTATTTAAGAGAGAATTTTCAATTTAGTTATTTTATTTTCACTTATATTTAAATACTGCTAAGTGATGTACTTGGTTTTATTACATTCTGATAATAAAAGAATAATGAAGATAAACAATTCAACAAGAATTCGTCTTTATATAATCAACAACTACTTTGGATAAAATTATTAAGTAAATAAATCTTAATTTACCTAAGTTTAATAATTATTCTTTTTTTAGATAAAAATTATTTCATTAGTTTACTCCGAAACATAGTATTGAGTATTATTCTAATTTTGGAGTTGTACTGAATCTAAAGAGATTGAGGCAATTTTCTGTCAATGTATTTAGAATGAATAAAGAATATGGAATATAAAAAAAAGAAGAAATAATACTCTAACATCATTTCTAGGCCATTAAAGTTGATATATATTTCATTCATGCGCATTTTCCGAGTCAACTGAATGTATTTGATGATGAAGAAGTAGAAAAAGTTATCATATACAGACGCAAATACACGTGAAATGACCTCCGGAGTTTGAATCCCAATTCCATTCGTGGGTGGTCGCAATGATTTCTTGCAGTTTATCTTCTCCAGAATCTCGATAGTCAGGTAATTCCAGTATTCAGCTGGTACAGGGTGAGCAAGATACATTTCTGACACCTTTGAAAGTGGGTCCAGAGCACACATCGTGGTCTCTTTAGAGTGGGGATAGTGGGTTTGACTGGGTCCTGGATCAAAAAACATTGTGTAAGAGAGTAGGATGATTTGGTTGACGTTAGGTAGTGAATGAAGAAGCGAGAAAGAATCAGAATCTGAGAAAGAGTAGGCGCGAACTTGGGTTCAGTTGTGGAGTAGGTTAGGCCCACCGTGAGTCCTCGAACCAACCAGAGCCAAGAAGAGTCACTCTCGTACACCCTCGTAGCCACACCTCTGCCCAGCAACCCGATCTCTTCAGCTCCTTCTCACTCTCTTGTGATTCTTAGCCTCCTCTGTGTTCTCCGTTCTCACTTATTCTTGTTATACGCATTTGATGGTCTCTCTTTTCTGATCCCTCTTGTTCTCGCAGTAGCTTTGATCCCCTTTAGCTCTTCTCTCTTTTCATTCGTCTTCTGGAGTAGAACGATATCCCTCTTCATCTCCCCCTTTTCTTCTCTCTTTTTTTCTTAGTTTCAAATGTGCAGACCCTCTTGCTTTGTTAGGTATTAAAAAGAGAAAGGAAGAGAAACTGCAGCACTCGTTGAAGATTTTTTTGGGACCCTCAAGGCTTTACCTAAAGAGTTGGATGAGAGCTGGAGACCTCTGGAGGCTGCCCATGAACCCTCACAGATTCGTAATCGCCGAGGGGTTGCAAGTTTCCTCAAGTGTTGCTTGGATTTTTGAGTATCTCCAGAATACATTGAATATGCTGCTCTGAAGTTTTTTGATTTCTATTAAGTGAATGACGTTTAATGGACTTTCCCTCTTTTGCATAAAAATCACAATTTTTGTTTTATTAATTTTGTTATTTATTTTTTCCTGCAATTCAACTAGATCTGTGGTTAATTAAAAAATACGTTCTTTCAAATCCAATGGTGAAAAATAATCAAATTTATTTCAATAAATTAATTATGGTTTGTTTTTTGGGGGAAAAAATACGTATAGACAGATTCATTTATAAAATTTAATAAACATTTAAGCGTATTCTTCATTAAAACGTAGATTGAGGCATCAATTTGTAAATTGCCCATTTCCATACAAGTTGTGCTAATTGTTCGCTAACTATATGGAAGTCTCTGTGTTGTTCAGCCAATAGATTAATCCAGCTTAATTTCTTTCCTACTGCAGACATGGTGCATAGCGCGAGCTCTACGGAGCATGGTCAAAGGGTAATTAACTTGCCAATTACAAATTGCGTTGATGATGGTGTACATGTATAGTTATAGTTATAAAGCAAATAGGATCAGTTTATTCATTAATACACGGATAGATTTATATACAAGCCAACACAGAAATCGTTTTGTATACTGTCCTAACAGTGTAAATAGACTTCGCAATCAATGTAGCCACATTAAACTAAAAGAATATGTTTATATAACGCATCAACAACCTTCGTTTTAAATGCTCTACAGCATTTCAATTAACAAGTTTTACAATTATTTACATTTTCTCTTAGAATTTTCGCTATAACAATTGACTAACTGTCTATATTCATATTTATTTTAATGTCTTTGTTCCATACAATGAATATTTATTGATTTCAATGTAAATTGATGAAGACATTCATAAGAGATAACGAATTGGAATTATGAAAAGAAAATTGATAAAAAATTCTTACGTCAACTTTTATCGATAATTGTATCTATTTTTGAAGTCAGTGTAATATTTTAAAATATAAAAAAAAATTTTTTAAAAGTATGTTTTATTTATACAAAATTTTTTAATGTATTTTTACCAAGATTCGTGATACCGTCATTGCAAATTTTAGTGTTTTATTTGAAACATTAAAAGTGTTCTAATATGACGTCACCCATTTGATTAACATTGTCTCGTTTTTAAAACGTTTTTAAGTGTTTTAAATAAAAGACTAAAATTTATAGTGGTAGAGTTTTTCAAAGTATCTTATTTGATGCAAAAAATTTCAGTAATTATTCACAAATAGGACGTCAGCTAAATAAAAATGTTTTCTTTTCTACCTTCAAAGGCAAATTTTCAAACTAAAAAATAATCTCTCATAAGTAAAAATTTTTTGGAGTAAACTTGAACTGATTCTAATCTTCAGTGTACTATATGTTTTCATCATCATTGTTTTTCATTTTATTTTGATTCCAAATGATGGCAATTTAGAAAAGATTAATACTAAAACTATCCAAAGTCATCAAAAACCAAAAAACAAAATTTAAAAAATTAATTGTTTAATTGGTGATAACACTGCAAATCCAAGTATTTAGTAATTAAACACTAAATGTGTATAATATTAAGCATCATAAACGAACTATGACAATTTTGTAGACGACTTTTAAACGCTTCTTGCCGTTTACCAAAATGCTATAGTTTGTTCATGGTGTTTAACATTGTAAACACTCAGGTGTTTAATCATTAAACACTTTAAATGATTCATCACTACACACTTGAGTTTTTCCGGATTTGCAGTGAAAAAAAGATGAAAATTTTATTCAACTAATGTATACACACGTATTTTAAAAAAAACTTATACTTCCTTCTTCTCTTCCATTTTTCTTTACCTCCACCCTTGCGACCACTCTCTTATACCGAGAGAGATTCACCCTATGCGTCTTTCTTCCTCCCCTATCCTGAGGCCAATCCGTGGAAAATAAACGACACTGGCAGCAGCGAGTTGCAGAGAGAAAATTAATTAGCTCTGCGTTCCCGAAAAAAAAGTGCGGGAGTTCAAAGGAAGTGGCGTTGACTATGAGTCCTATCTCTCTTGTTGGCTTTCTTTCTTTCTTATATGCATACACTAAACTTTAACGCAACTTCCGTACGAGGGTCTATACTCCCTTCTCTACTTTACTTTCATATTCACTCCCGCTCGTCATATTTTTTGCGTATTCACTATCTTTGTTTACGTATACTTAATGTATGATAATGCACAGAAAATCAAAATATTTATCAAATACATAGTACATATTACTATTTCCACTTGGAAAATTCGTAATAAGAAACAATGTCAGCTTATAATATAATTTATGATTTTAGACACTGCAAATGGTGTTTAGTAATAAACTGTTTAAAGTGTTTAATAATTAAACACCTAAGTGTTTGCAATGTTGAACACCATAAACAAACTATAGCTTTTTTGGTAAACGGCAAGAAACGTTTCAAAGTCGATTACAAAATTACTATAGTTTATTTATGATGTTTAACATTGAAAACGCTTTAAGTTTTTAATTGCTAAACACTTGGATTTGCAGTGAGACGAAAGCTTTTAGTTTTTTGTTTACAATTGATTCCATCAAATATCTTCCTTAAGGTAGTTATCCTTCAAGAGTTCGTATCCAAATTCATTGTGCCCCAACCAAATAGTATTAATTACATATGAAGAAAATATTCAATAAATATCCAAATGAAATAATACTTTGTACGGACCTGTACCAATACATCGACATTACTTAAATGTATGTAGCACCACATTACTGTTTTTCCATTTGTTGTCGGAAAATTAATTTTAATTCTTTTTTATTCAATAACTGAACGTTGAAATTATGTCAAATTTTACTGAAGCATTAATTACATATTCATTGATTTTCCGATTTTTTTGTTATTCTATAAAAAAAAGCGGTTTCAAAAAAATTGTGAGTAATCGCTATCGCAGGATAACTACCTTAATCGGCCTGTCCAATATTTTTAATATATTTTCAGAATTAAAATAGTTGTATTTTAAATATGATGATCATTATTAACAAATGAATAGCACTGTAACTTTTAGTGTCTTATTTTAAAACATTAAAACGCCTTTCAGTATTTTAAAAATGAGACAATGTTAATCAAATGGGTGACGTCATATTAAAACACGTTAAATGTTTTGAAATAAGATACTAAAATTTACAATGTAGAAAAGTTGACAATCAGATTACAGTAATATCACAAAAATTTCACCAATTCCGTTATAAAATTTTTAAAATGTTCCTACAATGTTTTCTAAAAGTGTCCAGCTTATAAAATCTCATCATTTTTTATCTTGACCGTTGGTATTTATAATTTCACCCCATCCAACGATTTATAGAAAGCAACTGTCAATACAAAATAATAATAATGCGTATTCTCAGCGATAAAATCATTGAAAATGAATTCGAAGGGCAGAACGCAAGCGTCACATATCCGCATGTCTCAACGTGTGTGGCAAGAGGTTTCTTCTATGTTCATTGAGACTGTAGCAACATAAATTTATATCCTCGCCCAACCATCGACTCTTTCGCCCCAGATATGAGTTTAGAATATGCTAATGTTCGACAGGATATACGATGGCTCACCACAGGGACGCTCAATGCTTTCCTGCAATCTTTTTATATCAAAAGCCTCACAATTTTGTTCATCCAACTTACTTAAATACGAGCTTTTTATTTTTCTTTTTATGTAATCATTTCAAAAAGTACCCTAATATTAGGGTTATTTACTTTTTTAAGGGCATTATTTAACAAATATAAGATTTATTTTTAAAGAAATTTCACCACATATTTCTGAAGACTTATTGGTAGTTCAGTTCCTCATCTGATCTTCTGAAGTTTAAGTAAATAATATTAATGATTAAATAAAAAATATGAAAGTAATTTTTTTTGTGAGAGTTAAAGTATATTTTCTAATTAAAATATGCGACAATGAGAGTTAAGAGTTCATGTTGTTCATAAATAAATAAATTAAACAATGTTTACATAAAATAAATTAAGCAATTGCATATTTTTATCGTCATCATAAGGCATAATATTCGTGAAAAATATAATCTAACAGAAAAAAATTTAATGTTACTCGTTGAGTCTAATAATTATTTTTCCTCATAATAAATTCGCAAATACATAGTTTACTGAGCTTATTTATAACCACGGATTAGACATCAGTAAGTCCAGTAGCTATTTGAAGTTAACACGACCACAAGAGGTTTATGAGAAAGCGACCACTGGTATACGTGTCTACCAACTAGACCTTTCTCGTCCCTCTGTCTATCTCTCTTTGCTCGTACGCTTGAAAGCAAGTGGTTAAGACTAACCAAGCGCTTAGCAGAGAGCAAATAGTCCGGGAATGCCAGGGCAAATTCGAGTTATACGGCAAGCTAGTTTCATCCCCTTTCGCGTTCCGCGGTGTCATCGTCAGAGGGCACTGCGGTTGACACAGAATGACACCCTCATTCCCCTTGCCTTAGTTATACTGAGAAGTTACCCCTTCTGATATCATTTGAAACCCATCCGCTTGGTGTTCCATCCAAATAGTTACAACGTCTTGTTGTATTATTGTTTCTTACTTAAAATAACATCATTTTTCTTTCTTTTCATCTTGTCGTTCATTTCTTTTTTCTTTTGGATACTCTAGATACTTGTATACAAGTATAGTATTTTTTATTTCTTTTCTATTAAAAGAGATTTGAACAAATAAAACGGTGTCTCAATCAGCTTTTGCACCCTCTCACATTGACATCCTCTCGTGTTGGACCAAATTTGACCCGTTAAATCTCAGCTTCGTATTCAGGGGGTGGATCACAAAGGAGAGAGAAGAGAGATAGTAAATTTACAGTGGATGTATTATCCCTCGGAGCAACCAAGGAAGATTTGAAATTTAAATTTTATTTGATTATATTTGAATTTAATTTAATTTTGTTACTTGTATTAGTAGGGATGAATTTCAAGCCGTTGCAGAATTTATTGGTGGCATCTCAGTAATACTACTCTGCACTTATTTTTTTTTTTATTTGTGATTTCATTTACTTATTTTATTAGAATTTAGACCATAAAAAATTAATATTTATTTTATTCAAAATTCCACCATTCATTTTTCTTCCAACAGAATAGTAAAAATAGTTAATATATATTGACTTTTTAATAATAAATAAATTACAATTGTACTAATAAAAAATTCAACAATTGTACTCAGTATTTACTAAAGCTCTCTACGATATAATTTGTAAAATTAAAAAATTTAAAGAGATTAGGAAAAATTAACTCCAAATATCTATTTAAATCACTGCAAATCGTAGTGTTTTATTTTAACGCACTTAAAGTGTTTTAAAATAAAAACACTACGATTTGCAGTGATGTTAAAATAAATAATTGAATAAATAAAACATCTATAGCTATCGGCTACTTTGTCTACATTTCCAAGCAATTTCCAATCACGCTAAAGTATATATACATAATAAATTACCCACTGTAAGCGGGATTTTGGTCGTCATGCATCTTCTTGCAAACTCAATCACTACATTCGTGTAGAATTTTTCGTGGTAAACCACTCGCTTGCTCACAACATAGTAAAAGCATGGTAGTATAATGTTAATCGATTCAAATTAACAACACGCTTGCCAGTCCCGTTTGATCCCTTCGAGTAAAGAACCCAGTATATACTTACGATGTATTGATAATAAGTCAGGGTGACCCACTTTAAAGGTGTATATTTACTTAACTTATACCTTTGAAAAGTGGTTAGCTCATTAGGAAATGTACAAAAAGATGAATAAGTAAAAACATGGATGGCACAAAGCCCAGTCATTATTGACAGAAAAACATAAAGATCTCAAAGAGGAAGAGTATGAGGAGAAAAATAAGTACATAAGGTACAAAAGGTAGAAGACAGAAAAAGAGAAGATGATAGGAGAAAAAATTGCGTGACCGATGCGGCAATTAGCGGGGTCGTTGCGCTGTGCTTGGACTCACGCACTGCGTGTGTGTAATGTGAGGAAGAAATTACGAGTATCGCGTTGGCGTAACACTCATCGTGTGTATGCAATGCCGACAAAGAGTCGATACTTTCTTCATCTCCAGTTAAGGACTATAAGAATTCCTTGTTGTGTATGACAGTTTGGACATTCAAACGTTGATTTACCTCATTTTACCTCGAAAAATCTTAGTAGAAACACGTTGAGTTGAGTAAGCAATTGTTTATTTGTTGACTTAAGTTATTGACATGCCCAACAGCCTCTTATTCTTGTGAAAATCATTCTAAGACAAAGGATAATCCTGTTTTCCTTGTGCCAACCCAATGATGACTTTGTAATTCTTGATACGATACAAACAATACGGTTTACCTTTTTCATTATTGAAACTACTTAAAAATCATTTTATCATTAAAAAAACTTTTTTTTAATATTTATTTTTGTCATTTAATCATCAACAAATTTTATCATTTTATTTTCATGAGTAACTTTTATAATAATAATAATAATAATAATAATAATAATAACATGAGTGTTAGAAGTTATGAAAGAGTACTGAAAAACATTTAATTTGATGCAACAAATAACATTCTCATACGAGATAAAAAGTTTTCCATTAATTAATTGTCTTTGTTAATTACAATCATCATAAAGCTTTTATATTTCTATGAAGCTTTTGTTACACACTCGTTATTCCAACAGACCTGGAAACAATTTTTTTCAATATTTGTATTCATTTTTTTTTATTAATTAAACAATAAACTTATTCTGTACTACCTTGTTTTCATCACACGGTGTTCCATCCATTACTAATGTGACATTTGTTATTGTTTGATTATTAAGTTGACATTCAAAACCATTGTGACAGATATCTACAATCGTTTTATTCTAAAAAAAAATATTAACAAACAATTTATTAATTTTTTTCTTAATTTTTCAAACAAAGTAATACTTACAGATTTATCATTGAAGTAATATAGCCAATTATTACACCAACATTGTTGGTCTTTAGTAATTAATTGTCTTGGTGTATTACCAAGGGATGTTGGTTCATTGACAAAATTGCACCAGTCTTCATTCCTAAGATTAAAAAAATATATTGCAACATTAAATAAAATTGTTGATAATTAGTGTTACATCGAAATTCTTTATGGTTAAATTCATAAAAATTTACCAGCGAAAACAACGTGAGCAGTTACGAAAGCTATCGATAATCACTGAAGTTTCATCATCTGAACTGTTTACATTTTTTATAAAATTTGCTCCTCCAATTCTATAATATTTATTTTCATTCATTAGTATTGATAACAATGATATTAAATAAGAATAATAAATTTTCCAGTCTTACACATGAAATATTTGATTAGTTGCACGCTGAACTGATAAAAATGTTAAATTACTTTGTACAAAAGTGACTGGATATGCATATTCAGGATTGTTTTGTTTAGTTTTTATTATTCCTGCTTTGGGATAAGTCACAATTTCTGTAAAAAATAAAAAAAATTTTAATCAGTTACATGATAATGATGATCACGAAATATTTTTTAATAATTTCCCTTACGTTGAACAGTTTGATTGGTTTTTTCATCGTATATCAAATGGCTGGAAGATGATTATTTGATAAATTTTTTAAAAATTTCAGGTAGAATATATTTATTATTAAAAATACTTACTTAGTAAGGTGTATAACAAGGTCGATAGAGTCACGAGTAAAGTGTGTTTTTCTCTTTGATATGAATTTTAATAAAGCATCATTTGCTTTACGAAGTTGTAACTTTTGAGTTGTAGTATTAAGAGTACTATCATTATAAAATGGAAAATCACTTCCATCCTTAACAACCAATGTAAAAAATTCATCAATTTTATAAAATTTAATTTAATTATCATTTTATCTTTTTAAAAAGTTTTTTTCTACCTGTCTTATAACTATTCCAGCAATATTGATTTTAAATTTGATTCTACTTAAAAGCATATCGACTGTATTGAAAAATGATAACACATGAATGATGTAATGTTCCCTTTTCTTTTGTCTTAAACCTGTCAGTGAGGTTGGTAATCTAAAATAGTAATAAAATTAAAAGTGTGCCAGTCTTGCTTTCTGTTAAGGTTGTTAACTAATATTAATTACTGTTCAATAGCATCTCCACTGATAAAAACCAAACATTCTAAATAAAATTGATACTGTTTAGATTTATGACTTTCTTCGTTTATGGATCTTTTGAATTGTTCTAATAAAAGAAAATCAAATTAATATATTACGAAAAAGTTAAGGTTTAATTAATAACAAAAATTTCTTATTCATAAAAATAAGTACTTGATAAAGGGGAATGATCAACCCATTCTTCTATCCTATCTATCTCTCTTTTTTTCCTGTCATGATCAGAAGTGTATGGAATTGTTACTCGAAATTCTTCAGTGCCATTATAAGAAGCATTGTTAAGATGATATTTTTTACCAAGAATTCCAATCTAAAATCAAAAAGTAATTACATAATTGCTTGAATCGAATTAATCAATTAAATAGAATCTATTAATTTACCATCAAATTATGTTTTGGAAAATATACCACTGCAGATTTATCACTATAATTTTGATACATAACCCATGTTCCTACTCGGTTTAGATCCTACAAATACGATTATTAGTATTAAAAATACATATGACGTAAATAAAATATTATCTTTTTTTTATTCCAATCCGTGATAGCTTGATTTTTTATAGTTAGTGTTATCTTCAAGGTCTACCTTCTAGGCAACCACTTATATTTATTCAATTAATACAAAGTAAAATATGGTCATCATTACATTGTCATTAAAAAAATGTTATAGGCATTTTCTTATCAGTTATAGGTTTTCAAAATTATTAAAGAAAATGTAATGAATGAGTAGATGTTTTTGAAAAATTGTATTGTTTATTATTAACAGTGGAATAAAATCTTACTGAGCTTTTCTCCATGTGCGATTGATCCGATTCCACCATTTTAGTATGAACAGACCAAACTTTTAAATAATTATTAGCCACATGATTATTCTCTAATTTCGAAACTTGAAATATTTCTAATTTATGATTAACTGTTAAATAGATTGTTATATTTTGTGGTGGAACTGGATCTTCACGTTTATAACGTCTTGAATGTTCAACATTATAACTGTCTACAAGAATCCTTGGAAAAAATAAATTTAAAGCCGTTAGAAGTATGATATAGTGACTGGATATTACAGCCATAATGAACAGAAGGTTTAGACTGCATAAAATATTTTAGTAGTCATATTTATATTCTAGAGCCAATGACTAGTCGATAAAATCAAATTTTTCTTTGATAATTTTGTTGGAATTTTTTTGAACGATAAGATTGCTATTAATTTCCTAGCTGATGGGTTTTATTTACTGTGGTATACTCAATACTCACGTTCTGTTTGATATCTAAACAGATATTTAATTCTAGATGCAACAATAGTTCTTAGTGGCACAAATTTCCAATAAAAAATTGTTAGATAATAAAAGTCTAAAGATTGAACATTTTTTAAAGTTTATTGATTCTGAAAGCACTAGAATATCCACAAATGTTGATATTTCTTTCTAAAAAAATGTTAATACTTCATCAAAATGTTTGTTGTATCATTGACATTATATTGAACAGTAATATTTTTTTATTGAAAATAATACATTTTTATCAAGAAATAAATTCATGCAAGAAAATAATTAAGCTTTTGGCACACAAATGTTATTCCAACACACCTAAAATCAACAGTAATTAAAATTGCAATCAAGAACTAATTTATTTATTAAAAAATTATGTTCAACCTTCTCTTCTCCACAAGGTGTTCCATTCATCACCATTGTTACTTTCATTATGGTATTGTTATTTCTATTTTGACATTGGAAACCATCAGCACAAATATCTGTAGATGTTCCATTCTAAAAGTAAAAGAAATTGTTTATTAGAAACTATTTGAATAAATAACTAAAGAAGCAAAATATTTACAAGGATATTTTGATATCGATATGTATAATCACTACACCAACACTGCTCATTCAAAGTGAGCAATTGCCTTGGAGTAGACCCTAATGAATGTGGTTCATTAACAAAAGCACACCAGTCTTTATTCCTAAAAAAAAAAACATTTTTAGACTTTCAAATTTATTACTCGAAATATTTCTATTATGTTACTTACCATTTAAAATAGCACTGATAATTATGAATATCATCAGTAATCACTCTAAAACTCATGTTGTTGTGTGATAAATTCACATAATTCCATCCTCCGATTCTAAAAATTATTTGATTAGCTAATAATGATAATTATAATGATAAAATAATTTCTTACACATGATAGATTTGATGAACTACATGAGTAACAGACGCATATGTAAAGTCACTTGATGTAATAATTAATGGATGAGAGTTAGGTGATTTAGCTTGTCTTGCTGCATAAATTCCTTGAGTCGGGTAACTTAGAAATGCTAAAAAATATACACAAATAGAAAAAAAAGTTGTTTCAAATAATTGAATTAATTTTTTATCTCACCTATTGTATTTTTATCTGTATATTCACTATGCAAAGTATAGCTATAAAAGATTCAATCAGTTAGTTATAATAATGAATATTGATTTTATTTGAATAAAGAAGGAAAATTCTTACTCAGTTAAATGAATAGCATAGTCATAAACATCATTGTTTATTTGAGGTTCACATTGTTTTAAAAAGTTCTCTAATGCTTCTCGAGCAGATATGACTTTAATTTGATTTTTTTCTTTGTCTAAAGAATTTTTGACTTCAAAGAAAGGCAAATCATCCGACTCCTATATATAGGAGAGAATGTTTTCACTAAAACTAAGTGCAAAAATGACAAGTGCACGTTTCGAAATTTGCAAGTAAAAATATTTCCACTTGATAGTAAATTTTGAGTTCTTGTAAGTTAATTTTGTACTTAAGAAGTGTCTTAGTAAAATAATTACTTGGGATAACTCAAAAATTATTTACAACAACCCTAAATTCTCTGTTGAACAGAAATATTTGTACTTTTAAACTTCGAAACGTGCACTTGTCATTTTTGCACTTAGATTTAGTGAAAAAATTCTCTCCGTGTAAGAAAAAATAAGTGGATGATGTGTTATTTAAATAAAAGCATTAAAACAAAAATAATTAAAAATCATACTTCTTTCAATAATATTCCAGCAACATTAATTTTAAAAATTTGTGGAAATCTCACGTTTATTAGATTAAAGAATGCTAATACATGCATGACGTAATGTTTATATTTTAACGATTCTG
The DNA here is from genome assembly GCA_028641665.1 of Chelonus formosanus. Taxonomy (NCBI): domain Eukaryota; kingdom Metazoa; phylum Arthropoda; class Insecta; order Hymenoptera; family Braconidae; genus Chelonus; species Chelonus formosanus. The sequence goes on along the minus strand of CM054003.1, from coordinate 6,907,209 downwards.
CATCCATAGTTGAAGAAAAACTGAAAAATTGTATATAAATATTTTTAATTGAACACTATGATTTTGTAAATAGAATATTCGTACAAATACAAAATAATTACGCATATCTCGAAAAGAGTCAGCTAGTTGTTTAAAAGTGCCTTTACTTTCTCTTTTGCTTCGAGTTGAAGCCTCATGAGGTGGATTAGTCACTGTGACTTCATTACTTCCTTCATAATGAATAAAATTAATTATATACTTCTTCCTTCCAACTATCCCACCCTAGGATAAAGATTCGTTAAATTGTAACATATTTTATATTTAATTGAATTATTTTTAAAAAATAAAATGTAGTTGAAGATATTATGAATTAACCATTGATTCAATTATACTTGCTAATAATTTTAATTTTCTGAAATATACAACTGCAGATTTCAAGGTTCTGTTTTGATACATGACCCATTTTCCTAATTCTTCTTGTGCCTACAAAATAGTAACAAAAGATTTATAGACGCTTAAAATAATTCAAGCAACACTTTATAAATAGTTTTTTATCAAAGAATTTATTGATTCTAAAATCTGTGTTCGGAAAATGCATTATTTTAATGCGGATAAGTGTGTTAAATATGACGTCACCTATTTGATTAAAATTGTAGTGACGCTACCACATTTATCCGCATTAAAATAATGCATTTTACGAAAACTGCGATTTACAGTGTAGTAATTAGAAATAAAAGTAGTTATCTTACATTATTTATCTGTTCTATTCTTGAATTAAGTTGTGAGTTGTTAGCAATTGTATCAATTGTCCATACTTTTAAATTCTCGTTAGCAATATAATTTTGTTTTAATTTTGATACTTCAATTCCTTCTTCTTCCTTACCATCTATGTGTATTTTTATTTTGATTACTTCTGGACCTTCATCATCTTCTCGTTTTCGTCGCCCTCGTAATTGAAAGATCTTCAATCAAATGACTACAAAAACTTTTTTTCAAGCTACTTACTTAAAATTTCTGTTCCATCTAAAGATTTAGTATTTATTCTTTCCGATACAAGTAATAAACTAACAATAAATATCAATATAATATGATTTAAAGAAAAAAGTACCATCATGAATAACTAGTTTTTACTTTAATAACTGTTGTTTACATGTAATGATATTCTGTGCTGAGTTGGTTATATTATGTACACAAATGAGTCCTATTGGTGAATATTTTTGCTGTATTATCAGCTCAGTTAAATTTTCTTCCATGTAGCTATTCAGATGAGCACGAACTCATGATATTTCAGAGTTAACAGTATTTAAAAATAAATTCTATAGTTATTCATAAGATTTCTATAATTTTTATCATAAATCAAGGTCAAAACTCATTGAAAATTTCTAATTTTTGTAAAAGATTCAATGCAAAGTAGAAATAATTAACATTCTGAGAAAAGAATACAACTAATGATTGATAATAAGAAATTTCATTGAATGTATTTATTGATAAGAATACAAAACATAATTGTAATGATAATTCATTTTGTTACTGGTTTCACTAGAATTCTACATTTTATCCTTTGTATGGCTTATTTATCATAGTTTTTAATTAATTTGTAATTCAATTGATATACAAACTCACATTGAATTCGTGTAAATAAATAAATTTAGTCTTTTAAAAATCATCCAATTATATTATCATGAAGTAACAGTGATGGTCTTTTTAGTGTGTATCTTGCAACTTAATTGTTCCCAACAACTACGTAAATTCTAATTAAGGTTGAATTATTTAACTACTACCGTCAAAGTAACAATCGAGTTCACTTCAAAGCGATACGCATACAGAATACAGAGAATAAAACTGTATAAAGCAAAAACACAAATAAGTTTGAGCATAAGAACATCGTTAATTAATATTAATTATCTGATTATGAAAAATCTGGTTTCAAGTTTAATATTTGGAAGTTTTTTTACTTTTATTCATATATCTGATCACTTCAGTGGAGAATAAAAATTCATCAGTTCATAAATAATTGAAAAATAAGTGCAGAAAGTAAAAATCTTGTTCATCCCTTCGAGTAATTCTTTCCAATAATACAGGTTTTGATCATTAATAAATCTTTTTTTCAGTTTAACACTGTTACTAATATTCTGAAAAGAATTCTCGTAAATGGGAATTATCTATTTAGCTATAAAACTACTGTTCTCATTGAGGGAATTTTTTTCCTTTAAATACAAGCAAAAATTTTTTTAGCTTAAAGTAAAAGTTAGCTTATCATAAGAAAAATATTTACTTGTAATCAATAAGTTATTGGGCCAGTGAAATAAATATTAATCATTAATAGAACTATTCTTATTATAAGTATTACAAGTAGTAAATTAAACACTAGTTTTTTTTAATAAGAAAGTTTTTTTAGTGCATACTCGAGGAAAAAGTATGCTGAATACGGTATACATTGGTAGTTGTGTGTTAGGTACAATTTTTGACTCAATCAATTTTTTTGTTTTGAAATCTTGAGTATTATTTTAAAGTATAATAGATCAACTAAATAAGACATTGTGTTGACGATAATCAATATCTTTAATTACCACCAGAACTCTATACAGCAATGATTTTATAAAATATCTCAATAAAAATAGTAATTGATTTCAACACCAGTTTTTACTCTTGACGCTGTCCGCTTATGGATTCGATGAGTTTATGAAGGATGAACGGTTGAACGTGAGCAAAATCTGGTGATGGGATAGCAGATTGAATGAAGAGTACATGACTTGACGAATTTTCAACCCTCGAAAGTTGATTAAGTGCTTCACCAAAAGCTGAATCTGCCCTATAAAACACTCCTGGGAAAAATTGTTTATAGTGATTGGTTTAACTTAAATTAGGTTCTAAAATAGAGCAAAGAGACTCGAGGTATTTTTCGGAATCGCGTGTTACCATAAAAATTAAAATCTCAACGTCATTTTCTACATTTATATACACATCATGAACTTTTATTATGTTATTTTTTTATTTCTGATGAATTTTGACATTTTAATGATATCTTTCCAACAGTTTAATTGAATGAAGATTGCATGATATAAAACACTGATTCAAAGAATTTTTGCACAGCTTATACACCTGCTTATAACAGATGTTCAACCTTCAATTATTATTAATTCAAATGATTAGTTGGACTTCTTGCAACTTTCCAATCGAAAAGGAGTCAATCGGAAGGCGATTGCAATTGACAGTTGACTTGTACTGTTCTCACTACATGTAAAAGCTGCTGAGATTTTTCATGCTAATAAATTATGATGAAATAAAAAATGAATGAATGAAATAATATGTTGAATTTAAAGAGAAAGAAATTGAAAATGGCAACAAATGTAGAGGGGCGTCTTTTTCATGGTGGTCCTGGAATCGAAAGTGGCTGTTGGGTACATCCTCAACTGTTTATCTTGAACCATTGCGTTACCTTGGAAGTATAGCAGAAACCAAAGGGAAGATGAGGAAGAAAAAAATCTAGAAAAAATATTATAGAGAGCCTTAGGTCCTAATATTCAACACAACCTCCCTTATTCCGTGCGTCCACTGACTCTTCTGGCGCTTGAAACACCGTGTGTGCTTATACAAGATAGCATAATGATATAGACGTCTCGTTAGCATCCCTTCCAGCGTTATGCATAGAGTTAGAGTAGATGTAGGATTTGCCCGGGCGCATGCATGCTTAATGAACTATCGAGCACAGCTGCTGTCTATCTACACTTTCTTCGTGTGTGTTATGTTTAACATATATTCGAGAGCTCAGTTTTTTCAAACTAATGTAGTAGAATGAATATTTTTTTACACTTTCGTGAAGAAATTAGCTTTCAACATGTAATATTTTTTGTGATTGATTTAAAGAGTCTAGAAGAAAAAAGTTGGAAAGTATATAGCAAGTTTGAATTTTTGTTTGTTATGATTCGCTTGAAAGAAAGTAATTGAGTTTTTGCAAGATATAAACATTGCTTTCTCTTTAATATCTTGAAGATTAAAAAAAAAAATTTTGCGACTTCAAGTTTGCGAAATACCTTTCTCAAGACAAAATATGCTTTATTCACAAATTATGGAGTCAAATTTATTTAGTTTTTTTGCAAATAAATATTGAAAGTCGTTGATTAAAAACGTAATTATCAAACAATTAGATTCACAGATATTTAAAAAATATTTATTTACTTAATACACAATTCTAAACAAAAAATTTCAACTGTTATAAAACTGTTTAATTATTTTCTTAAAGAGGAAGAGAAATATTGTGATGATTTGATAAAATATTTTGGAAGAAGCATTTGTACACTGTTGAATACGCTGAATATCTGGGAAACAGTAAATTATATTTGGTCATGGAGAAAACGGAATTTACTGGTGCCATGACCTTTTGGCTTCTCGATTCCTGGTAATTTTGTACTTTGTATAAACTTGAAAAGCCTCAAACGTCATATGTGAAATGTATGAAGACTATAGTTAGTCAGGTACGACCTCTCGCTTCGTTATTACTTCACTTGGTGTAGTAGACACGATTATGTGTTGACCGCGAGACCACCGAGGATGCTATTCACCGCCTCCTTGTCTTTTTCTTGTCTATATTCTCTCCTCCTTATGTATATTTTTCATTCTTTTTTTTCTATTTCTTGATGGCTTGTTACTCAGTAGGTAAAAGAATAGGAGGAGTTTTGTTTAACATCTATCATTATGTTTGACGATTGTATAGATGTGCCGATATAGATTAATTTATCTTACTATATAATTAAAATTATTCTCACGAATGATTTCTTATTTACTTGAATTTCATTTCGTTTTTTATTCTAACATTATTTATCATAAAAAATTTAAATACCTTTCTTTAACTAATTAAAAACAATAATATTTCAGTTTTAATGATTTCGCGTCCCAATCATACTGAAAATGGTAGTATTTTATTTTAATGCACTTAAAGTGTTTTAAAATGACGTCACCCATTTGATTAACATTGCCGTAACTTTTAATGCATTTGAATAAAAAGGAAATATCTTTCAGTTCACTGCAAATCCGAAAAAATTCAAGTGTTTAGTGATAAATCACTTGAACTGTTTAATAATCAAACACTACTTAAAATGTTTACAATGATGAACACCATAAACAAACTTTGAAATTTAAGTAAATGAGAAGAATTGTTTAAAAGTTGTCTACAAAATTGCCATAGTTCGTTTACGATATTTAACATTGTAAATACTTTTAGTAGTTAGTTTCTAAACACTTGGATTTGCAGTATTTTTTACAGCTTTAGCTTTATAAACTGAACATTAAACTATTTTTTTTATTTTCCGAGAGTTTAAAAAATCCCACAAGGATAGCGAGTCTATACTTGACACACTACGATTAAAAATAAAAAAATAACCCGGATAATAGAGATCTCACGTAAACCGTTGAACGAATCTAACTGATTGGTCACGCTCTTCTTAACGTTAATACCTACATCAGATTGGTTTTTCATCGACAGTATCTTCTCCGCGGGTTCTACTTAGTCAAAAGTCCCCTTTGGGTGCAACTTGGTTGCATGCTTGCACGCAACTTGACGCGGAAATGCAACACATACACGTGCTTAGCTGTAGGGAGGTTGCATAAATGCATGTGAATATATATGTCTATAGAAAGCTAGTTGAAAACACCCTAAATCTATATGTACCAGCGTGGTGAATTGCGCCACTACAGGGAGTTTATCGCGGGGGTGTGTAGCCACTGTGACCACTAAAATTGTACGATTCGTCCTGGCACTGGTTTGACTGTAGTAACTTGCAACGCCAGTATACTAATGTACACGAGATACTGCCATCGAACTTCCGTATTTTCAGAGCCTGCTTCTGCCATGGGAAACTCATAAAATCTTTAAATAAGAATTTGAATGTGTTATTTGGGGTTTATGTCTTACGAAAATTCAATTGTTGGATTTAAATACTGAGTAAAAATGAAACATTGAATTTATGAATAATAAATCTTATCTAGGTCTTATTCTGAAATCAAAAACATAGATGTTCAAAAAAATGTAAATCATATTTCTAAAAACTCTTCAAAAAATTATTATCATCATTTTATGACAAATATTATGCTTAAATCTATATTTTTAAGATAAATGTAAATAAAAATGAAAAATAATTTTTTTGATCAGTGCTGATGATAAGCTTCTTCATTATAACTGAAAAATGATATTCAACTCACTAATAATAATTTTACACTCTCAGAAATTATTCTTCATTCATCTTCATATTTCAACTTACTGCAGACAAAAAACATTCATCCAATAAAATGATGACTAATTTCATCTATTAACTTTCCATAAATAAGAAATACTTTTCATCAAACGTTCAATATACTCTAATGACACCACTTTGTATTTTATTGTCATCCAAAGTGTTAGAAAATGACGTTGGTCACGTGGACATGTGAATGCAGTTAACTGCAACATGACTCTCTGATGCTTCCTTGGAGCAATAAAGGGGGAAAAGTGCGGGAAAGCTGGGCAGGAATTGATTCATAATACTCAGCTAAATGTACACAAACACAGCACATGAGATTAAAGTGATTGGTGGATGAAAGATTATTTCAAGGGTCCAAAAGTTGATCATTCATCTCGCCTTGTTTCTCACTAGAAGGGTCAGAGGGGTAGACGAGATGGCTACATGAAGTCAGGGAAGATGCGATGTCACTGAGCGGAACCCAAACGTCGGCCGGAAGTAGTCCAGTCACGTGGCTTAGCCAACACGCAATTGTGTCCGGCATAATAAAGCATAGCTTCGCTACTGCCTATACTCCTCCATTTTCCTTCGCTATTGCTCTGTGCTGTGTATCTATATGGTTTCTATTTAATCGTGTGTGTGTACGCGACTGGGAGGTATGCACTGGTGTGAGTATATGGCTGGTAAGTGAAGTAGCTACGTTGTATGTGGAACCTGTGGTGGAGTGATGAGGGCATTGGTTCTATTGCGCGAATATATGTGGCATTGATTTATGTCCTCGTGACGGATCGGGGCTCCAACTCGAGAGCTTAAGTCTCTCGACGATTCAGCCTCACTTTATGCATATCCTTCCTGGTATCTAGATGACATCTGTCTGCATTAATTCCTCTTATCTGCAAAAACTGGACAATTGTTTTCATTATTTATCGTCAGCATAAATCAATTGCAAATTTATAAATGACCACAATTGTGCTTTATAAGTGAAGCGAAGTGAAGACGAAAAAAAATTAGATACTTGGAAATTTTGCTGACCAACATCCGATGTATGAAGAAGAGGGTTGAATTATATACGCTGATGTAAAAGATTGAGCGCATCCCCTTGTCACCCTCTTTGTATCATTATTTGTTAGCAATTTTCCAAGCTGCCGGCGCATATCTACCGGCGTAGACGACGCGTGCCAGTCTCTTCCTGTCCACGTCGAATCTTTTCGTTGCTTATAGAATACGTTATATTGCGGTCATTGTCATTGTAATTCACAGACGAGAATGATAGATAATGCAACGAGAGTATAACTGAGCGCGTGCTGCTAACAGACAACTGGTAACACGTAAACGTCAATCTTCCTCCGCATGATGTTCATCATATGTTATTTTGTCGTTTTATTGGATGTAATGATTGTTCATGTGCAAAATCATGTACTGCTAATTAAACGTTAGATGGATTGAAAATTAAATTGATAGTAACAACCAACTATTTTTTTTTTATTTTAAAAAATTTTTTAAAAAACTTTAACTAGATAAAGTTGGACATAATTATTACAAAAATTATAATGCACAAATTATTGTAAATTGTATCTCAAGAATTTCATTTCAATCTTGTAAGGCACAAACCTCCTAGATCATCTGACTCAACCAAAAATATATTCAAGGTTCATCTTAAATCTAGAATTTTTCCTTCAATATCCATTGGCAAAAATCCTCAAAATTGCAAAACAAAGAAGCTTTAAAAAAGTCAAAGAAGCTCTGGTTAACAGGACTAGCTAATAATCTTCAAGTCCAAATCAACCCTAATCGTTATCAAATAAATAAAAATAAATTTTGTTATAAACATTAATACACTCTAAAAAAGAATCGTTGAGTCCCAAGGTTGGATTTACAATCCTGTGTTAATTTCACATTTGACAGAAAATAGTTGGATCCTTTTCGAACTATTAATAGTAAATCCAACTATTTATTTCTTTCAGTGCATGCGCATATCGTTCACGCAAAAATTGGAAGAAGTAACCTGATCATGTACTGAATAAAATAATGATTGAATTTTGTTTTTACTTCAACACAAATTCATTTTCATTCATAAAAAAAATGAATTTCGCTATCTAACTTGAATTCTTTGTTAAAAAATAATAATACTTATTGTTCAAGAAAACGAAAAGACCCAAACAATGGGAAAATATTTAAAGATGTTTAACAAAAAAAAATATTTCGTGTTAGCATTAATATATATATTGAATTCATACCAATGATTTTATTTTTGAAAAAGAACAGAATGTAATTGAAGGATAAATATTTTCGTAAAATCAGGGAAAAGAATAAAAGCGTAATCCCCAATGTAGAAGTATCGATGTCGAAGGGTCGACAGAGTAGATGTCGTTTGTACGTCGATCTCTACCCCCGTGGATTGTCGAAAAAGGGAGAGTTTCAAATGAGTGAAGTGGTGGAGAGACGTACTCGGGGAGAGGATTCGTGTTTATTGACACAGGAAGTGATTGCCATACCCATGGGGTGGAAGTCCCGAGATTTCACAGTATTCTTCTCCCTCTATAGTCTCTTCAATCCACAATCTCAGGGGAAGAAAGCACACGCTCAAAGTTCAGCTTCTATTTGCTACGTAATCCCATGATAAATTACTAAACTACTATTCGGATAGATAAGCTCTATTAATTTTTCGTTATAAAGTGTGGTTCTGATGCTCCGACCGGTGTCAAAGGGTGATACAACATTCACTTTTCACCCTATCCATTTCTATTTGTCATCTATTAAATGATTAGTCACTTAACAATATTAAACTCACATTAAGTTGTTATGATCTTTTAATATTTGTTCTTATTACCAATTTTTCAAGCTACTTCTTCACATTGAAGGCCTAAAAAGAATTGACATTTTGCAAAAAATCAATTGAAATTTATTTAAAGTTTTCCAATAATTTATCAACGTCATCTTTCTTTGGATATTTGTAAAAAAAACATCATTACCATTGCATAGATTTTCTCCTGAAATAAAAGCAGTAGAATTATATGTCTCGTAAAAGTTTATGGTTGTCTTTAAAATTCACGATGAATTTATAGTCTCATTCAATACATTTTCTTTTTACTCTGTTAAGTAATATTTTTTATTTCTTACTTTATTCTAAGTTAAAAAAATTCTAGTAGGTATCTCGTTCTCGACAATAATTTCCCAGTAATTTCTCTTGTACTTTAGATGGCTACAGGACGTAATTATATCGAGATAAAATGGAATCATCCAGATCATAAATCGATCCTGATCCTACATAATTTACAGTGGAAAATAAAAAAAGAAAAAATTTAATAAATGAGTTTGAGGATTGAAAAAGTTTGGTATTAAAGCAAAACATGCATGATAAAGCACATATGAAGGAGGAAAAGAATCATGATTGCATGATGTATACAACGTGTGACTTTGCTTTCTTCACTTCACATATTTGTCTTTTTCTACCGAATGATCATTCAGTATATATGTCTATAATCATGAAAGCACTCTGTGACGGTATAACGCGAGAAACCAGTTTCAAGTTGATGCTTATTATCCACTGAAACACCACTTGATAAATTAATCGTGGCAAAACAAGGATACAGTTTAAAGCGATGGAGTTATGTACAAAATTACTGTGCCAATGTATCAAGATCATCTCCAAGAAAGTTACTATTATCCGCAATTTTTCATTTCTACTCTTGCACTTAATTCAATAAATACTAGTCTATTTATTACTTATTCTCACACTTTTAATGCATCCTCAATAATGTTCTTATTCACACTTTGAAATGAAACTCATCATTTTCCTTATTAAATCAATCAAATTGAATAGTTTTATTATTTAATGGAACCAAATCTTGAGATCTTGAAGTGAAATTTAATTTTGAAAATTTATTACTTAATAAAGAAATGAATGTTTTGATTTTAAAGAGTATTTAAATGATATTTTATTTATATCACATTCACAATAACGAAAAGTGACTAACGCTGGCAGTTTGCAATTCAAATGGCGCCCAAGTGCATTCATAAGAATGCTTATATTGCAAGATGAAACACGTTTGGATTACAAATGAATAATGTCAGCGTTTTGACTGTGATTTTCATCGGCATAGCAGAAATACTTGGAGATGAAATGAAAGGTATACTATTCATATACATTGTGTGACTTATCTTACAACAAACGCGCCACATCCTTGACACGTGTAAAATCCTGAAGATGCCTACTGGTATCGCGCCAAGAGCCGGTTTCACGTCGTCTTATCTTAACATTACTTGATAAATTAATCGACATTAAGGACCAGAGAGTTAGGCTTCTATACTTGTGTATTCGTTAGTGATTTGAGATCATCTTAACAAACTCGAGAATGCCGAGCTCTAGTCTTGAGCACCATCTACTAACCCATCTGAATTGCGGTGATCTATCAACCCTGAATATTCGCAAGGCTATCTCTTTTGCTGCTATTAAGGAATCCTTTAGACATTTTTTTAGCTGGCGATTCAAAAAAATCTGTCAATTCTTGAAGAGTCATTTTGTGGTTAAAAATATAGAATTTAAATTCAATTAAATATTTTCTTAAAAATATTTACTTACATTGATATGAATCTTATTTGAATGAATTTTTGAAAAAATTCTGATGAATAAAAGAAATGTTTTTTTTTTCAAACAAAATGGAATTGGGTTTTCGTAATTAAAAATTTTTTTTTTCCAAAATGAATGAACAAAAAAAATATTTTTGATACATAAAATAAATAATTCGTTTGACATAAAAATTGACAGTACTAAAAACAAGGTTTAACAGAGATGAGATTTTGTGTGATGTCGATGTCTGACAGCACAGACGTAAACGGGACGACTTGGATTAGGAATGTGGGTTCGAACTGACCGCGGCGACTTACATCTTTTTCCGCGCTTCGACGCATAAATAAAACGGCCACGGATAGTTTCGATGTGTGGGCCCTGCAGCGGTTCCAAGCGGCTCCGTCTAGGCGCCGCTCTTTTGTCTTAGCTAATAGAACACGCGTTCCTATATGCGTCCCTTTTGTAAAAATTCCCGAAATGTCCCGTCGTATAAACCCCGCTCCGTTGCTTCACTCTGTATTCTCAACCTCACCTCTTCATTTTTCTCTTTTTCACCAGACATTCTTCTTATTCTTCGTCTCTTGCAAAATTTCCTTTCACTTTTTGGGCGAGCTTATTTATCGTATATTTATCTAAGATTATAAAGAACGTGTCATTAATTGTATATTATTACTTATTAAATTTTGATCGAGAATAATTAAGTTAAAAGATCCGAGAAATACTTTGGAAATACCTGAAAAAGGTTCTAGCAACTTTCAATTCTCACGCCCTTGCTCGTTAATCAGTCAGATACGGAAAATTCAATACGACTTAGCTCTCATGGAATGCTTTAACGCGTTCTTTAAGTATTTAGTTTCATCACTATAATATCAACGGAAAAAAGGTCTGGTTTCATTTTTGAGGTGTAAATTTTTCTTTCTTCGCCATAAAATAAATTTAACGAAAATCAATACAGACTTTTTTCTTTATTTTAATCAATAACAATTTTTTATTTCCGAATAAAAATTAGTCAAATGCTTTTTAATTTTTTTTATTAACTTAAAATCAATAATATTATGATGGAAATTTATTGTCATTTATTCCCTTACTATAATTGTTACTTTACTATTATACTTTGTGATCAGAAAATAGTAAAAATATTTTTTGCTACTTCAGGAAAGCAAATAGTAATTGAAATGATAAAATGTTGGCTCAATCTTTTGACTTTTGAGTTAAAATATTTTTTCTAGCTTCTGTATGATGGAGATTCCTGAGTTAGAGTAGCATGAATAAGTGTAATATCTTCTACAATAAAACGTGAGTATTCAATCCATTAATCATAATATTAATAATATCAATTGCTTAGTCGAAACGACTTTACCGGTAGAGAAGACAACGATTTTTCGTTGTTCAGTGAAGAACGATGTAGAGAAAAAAAGGAAGTTGGAAAGTATTCGTGGAGAATTGGATCGAGGGAGCTATTGGAATGAAGGAAAAAAAGGGTGAAAAGGTACGATGTAAGATAGAGGGAGAAAGAGAAAGAAAGTAGAAGATGAGATTGGAAGATGAACGAGACTGAGAGAGCAAAACGGAAAAGAGAATGAGAGGTCCTGGCGCCACTCTGGGCATACCACTTATTGCTTTTTCTTCTTTTTCTTCGCCTACTGTCCACATCGTCTCGCTCTTTCGCTTGTGTGTATACAATCGCGACTGAATTTCGATTCCACACTGATAGCATGGAGCGCCGGTCACGTCCTCGTGGTACGTCTAACTTATTGTCTTATTATTGGACCACCTAGTGGATGTTGAGCCCAGGAAAATGTCTTTCCACGTTGTCAGAATGATAAACCTGCAAAAATATTAATGAAATTTATTCATTTGACTCATCAAATTCACCAAAGGCGTCATTCTCTATCTTAGCAATTTTATTTTCAATTATTTATCAACCAGTTATAACTAAAATTTATTTTATTATTTGCTCATTATTTGTGTTTATGACTCATCAATACTTTTTAATATCTTTTTATTTCATATAAATAAAAGTTTAATTTTTATCATGCTAAAAATTAATTTAATTATTTATTTTTCTCTCTAGAAGTGTTCTTTTTTTATAACAAGTTTTTCGTTTGTTAGATTTGTCAGAGTTGTTAATTAAAAGTAATAAAAAAAATTAATCAACTAGAAAAGAAAAAAAGCACATAAATAAATAGAAAAGTTTTGATGAGTTGTATCAGTTGTCATGCTCACGTTTTTAACTTTTTGGAATAACACTTTAGGTATGTGTATTCAATTCGCCTCAACATGATCGCTCCAAGGATTCGTTAGACGTACGGAATTCGTCAGACTTCTCAGAAGACGCTCTCGGCAAATCTCCGCGACTCTTCGGCATCTCGCGTTGAAATATTCGAGATTCTGGGGCATTAGAGAGCAAGGGAGATAAGATGATGCATCAAAAAAAAAGAGTCAACAATATAAAACCAGACGATCGTGTCCAGGGTCGTGAAAGAATTGTGCAATGCACGTGAGTCTATTTCATATCCTTTACCTGCAATAAATACTCAGTACTGGTTGATGTCTTCGTGACAAGGGAGTTACGATGATGAGGCTTCTGATGGCGTAGTCTCGAGACAATCTCGTGAGATTGGGACTGAGGGAGGTATAGAAGAAATCGATCTGTCGCTCGGTGAGACGTGAAGCCGTCACTGATCTATGAATCCGATGAACCTGACTCTCCTCGACGATAGCATCGAGACAAGTGGCAGATTATATCGATAGACGTATCTACTTCTGGTTCCCTTGTGACTCAGGATTGGAGATCATAGTGACAGGATTTAGCTAGCGATACACTTCAAGATTCCCACGTGTTGTTTGGTTCGTTGGTCTTGATCAAGACAATTCTAGATACACTCTAAGCAAATAATCAATCAAAATAGTAAATAAACACATAATAGATAGCTACAGTTAATCCTAAATCTCATTTTAATCCTTTAATCCAATTGGTGAAGGATTAGAAGGCAGTAAATAATGTATCTTAATCACTCAGGATCATGTTTGACTTTTGACTAAAATTTATCAATGATTAGAAATAAGAAAATATTAGTGAAAAAAATTCTTCAATGTTTACAAAAAATGTAAAAAGGTGAGATCATTAAGTTCTAGAGTTAATGATTTATTGTTTTAAAGTTGAAGAAAATAACGAACTGTGTATAATGGATTATTTAAAATCGTCATATTGTGTTTGTTGTTGTATGTAATCGATTATTTACGGATACAACTGATAAAATCTTTCACTTTTAACCGACATTGAAATAATTGAAAGGATAATTTAAATACGTGTACATAACTATTAAAAGTAATTAATATTTGATTTATTTAAATATTCTCGGAAATATTTATTGGTAGAGTGATTGAATAAGATGATAATATTGAAGAAGGTGAATGGTAAGGATAAGACTAAAAATGAGTAATAAGTCCAGTGTTGGAGTTTGAGAGTAGACTGAATAAAGGAATTAGAGAGGATGGGTTGGTCGGCGACGTTAGGCGTGAGGGAGTTTCGTTGAGGGGTTTGGCAACACGTTAATGAGGTTGAAACAAAAGAATCTTCAGGATCACTCTCGCGTAGTAACCGAGGCCGCCCGTTGTGCTGGGTAACCGCGGGGGGTTGCTGGCGCCATGAGCTGTCATCACGTGTCGAACGCCAGGCTATGATATCCAGGTATAGACGCCTCTTGCCTCTTATATTCATACTTCTTAAGGCGGCTTTTCTCAACCCTTGACAGACCCCATAGCGGGAACAAACTACCCTTTGCGTCCTAACGAAATGTCGAGTGAACCTTGGGGGCTCATACTCCTTTCTCTTCTTCCACGAGAATGAGACGCGATTGTTGGAGATCTTGAAACAAGATACGAGACCCTAATGTTCGGTATATCTGTCCCTCAAACATTAAAACTGCCTCAGGGATTCTACATCGCGATCGATCATGCGCACATTCTTCCTGGCGTCGTTTTTCTTTTATTTTTTCCGCAATTTCAATAATCCCGCCAAATTAACCTGGAGCCCTGTGGCACGACGTGTATAGGAATAGGCTATATGCCTCCACCAACGAGCTATCATTACCGCAATCTTGTCTCGACGTAGTCTTTGTGTTTATTGTGGATCTTGTTATGCACGTATACACATACAGATGGTATTCAGGTATGATATTTATAAGCATGAGTTCGTGGGTATACATAATACGATGGCCACCCGGCGCCTGGAATCGACGAAAATTGCGTTTCCATCGCGTTATAAACCATTGCTCGCGCGCATGTGCCGTTTAGCAATCTGGTTAAGACATCTACCACTGGTATGAGACTCCTTGACTCTCTTTCTCCCTTGTTGAAAGTAAACGTGTGGCGGAAAGAAATTGACCTACAGCATTATGGATGTACGCTCAAGGCATTGCTGACGATAGTTATTCGTTCCTTCACGTGGTATGCCGCCGGACCACACACGCCGGCGCCATAACCAATACACGCAACGTGGCACTGAGAGTTGCTTCCATCTTTTTCTCCTTTTCATACTCTGTTTCCTACACCATGTAAGTACACCAACACAATTCATGCTCTGTATGTGGAAGCGATAAATAAACTATAACTAACCGCCCTCGGTCTCTAGTGACAGGTGAATGGTGGATCCTCTTGTTAACTTGCACAGAAAGAGTTTTGCCTTTCCCTGTTTCACATATATCTATATACGTGAATGATAAAAAAAAAACTGATTTTACTTTATGTTGAAGAAATCGCAAATTTTTATCCAGCCTTGCATCAAACATTAATGAGAATGTATTGAAAGTTGAATATTACTAGAAATCTATGATTCTTTTGATGCTAATGGAAAGAAATGAAGCAGAAAGACATATTCCAGTGATGCAAACACTGGATGACGGAGTACAGTGGGTGTACGTTTCGCTTGGCGCGAACTTGATGGATCTTTATGTCGTCCAGCTTTGCCAAGCGTTGGTATTGTTATTATTTACTCTGAGGATTTATTTTCTAGAATGTTTCGTGCAATGCAATGCTTCAAGCATTTGCTAAAGGCGGTTTTTCATTCTCTATCTCTTGGATCCAACGAATTGAAAAAAAAAAACTGAAGAAGTATAATATGTACTAAATACAATTGAAATAAATAGACCCATATCGATCTGATTTTGAGCTAAAGTCCAACTATAATAATATTTATACCTGAGACGTCAGAGAAAAAGAGTAAGAAAGATGACAAGAGGATCATGTCAACCTTCAAGTACTTTTCATTTAGCTATTCGTCACGCTTACCCAGTAATATATTTTGGCATTGTTGGCGAAGGTCAGGTAAACGATGATATTTGTCATCATACAATGAAACTCAAAATCGCGAGAAATGAGCTCGTAAACACCAATTGGATTAAATGTATCCATTACCTATTGTTAGCTTTTCATGACAATTGTCAGTGGCGTCTTCTTCCCTTTCCTTTCTTCTCTACACATTCAGATCTGTTCCGCCTCGTGACCAACTACCATCAAGATTTTGTTGATCCTGTCGGCACTCTCTGTACTTCTGAGGATCTTGGCAGTAACTCGCAAATGCGACGTCGGTTAACTTGATGCAGGAGGGAAGATCTTGGATCTCATCGAGTTAAACCGTTTACCAGTGTCCATTTTCCATAACAAGGACTCAATACCTAATATATACGGTCTCTTGAGTACTACCAATAGGATGATGCATAATGGAACTGGACGAGTTTTATGCCAGTGTCATAATCAATGAATTTTTTCATTTAATACTTTTGTATTCATTATTATTATTGATCAGATCAGTGATTTAACAACATATATATAAAGAATTTTTAATAGTAAATATTTAAAGCTAATGAGAATGATAATTGAAAGGTCGGCAAATATAAAATATAAGAAGAAATATGTTAAAGAAATTATAACACAAAGCAAGAGTGTTTTTAAGAAAATAAATCCGGATGAACTTTGTAGAATTTTGAAGCAAGTGAGTCAAATCAATTTTCTTTACGTGTAGCAGTCCTAAGTCTTATTCTGGAGTGTTTAGTAAACGTTCCACCTTCTAGACAAAAGTTTGGCTCGTTGAGCAAGAAATAGAAAAAAGGGCGGCATTCGATGATGGTAAATAAGAAAAATATATAAACTAGAAAAGTAGAAACTAAACAAGGATGTAAGAAAGCCTGGCAAGTTTAAGCTGTTCTAGTTGAACGAGGGCCCAGGTTGTGGCTATTGTACGAATGAAATTACCCCTGAAATGCCAGGAAGATAATCTAGAAGCAACGAGAGAAGTGGAGATGCGGTCTCTCTTTCTTCGTTCCACGAGCCAGATCATCCTGTTAAACGGATCCCAAGTTCTCTAGTTTTTCCTCTGGCGTCCAATTCGCCACTGATGCCTTCACTTTCAACAATTCTTCACTTTAGTTTCTTTTACGCCTGGTGAATCGTTTCTCATTTCTACGGCGCCTGCCTTATATTTCTCAACGAGCCCTTATTTTTTTTTCTTCATCTTATTATTTCTTTCTCTTTCTCTCTCCTTCTTGATGCTTTTTCTTCATTTCTACTTAGTATTTTTTTTTATCAACCGTCTTATAGAACAGCTAAATAGTTTCTAGGACTGCACGGTCGACCGGGTGGAGCATCTTCCTTCTGTGTGACGGATTATCATCCTTGCCCTCAAGCATCCATGTATCTACTTGGTAAGCAACCAATAGAAGAAATGATGACCCGGGGAATATCTCTGTTTAGAAAGGATTCTTTTCGGTATGAATGTCATGCCATGGATAAGCAGCGTTGCGTGGCATTGCAATGTAATATATCTTAAGCATCTTGGTACATTCAGATCCCGGAGAATTTTATAAAGAAAAATAAAAAGATCCTGGGAAGCGTGAATTCAAGAAGACGCATGCGTTTTGCTCTGTACTACTGTACGCTCTGATCATTCCCGCGAGTCTTGTGAAGAAAAACAAGCAGTATGTAGATACACAAGACTGCAGAACGAGATTTATCGATCAAGTAGTTTGATTGGAGATAGCGCAGATCGATCGAAATTCCCGCTGGCCGAAGTTGAACGCCAGTGGCCTGACATTCATGGCAAGATCTACGGGTCCAATGCGAAAATATACGGAGATACATGAGACAGAATGAGAGAGAAAGAAAATTCTTTAGCAGCATAAAGAAGCAACCAACTCAACACGAGCAGCAAATGAAATGCATGTCTCATGCTTTTTATTCTACAGAACTTCAAGCGAGTCAACTACATCTTTGGATCTCACGAGCTTTATATGTTTAATGAAATAGAAATTGAGGCCAATGGATATAAGAGGGTGAGATTCTTCCCTCTGAGATTATAGATAAACTTGAAATTAATTAATTATTTATTTATAAGCTCGATATTTTTTCTTCAATTATTTAAAAGATTTCTGCCATTTAATTGACAGAAAATAATGAAGTATTGAAATGGTTTTTTTATCTGAGTTGCATTAAATGATGATAGGAAGCTTCCAACTCTGTTAGATTTATTGTAAATTTAAAGTTACACATTAATGATTCGTTCTTTTACAGTTAGATCGTTTTTGTGTCAAGTAATTTATAACTTTTTTTCATTGCAGGTTCCTTGAGTATGTCAAAGATGAGTTAGTAATCAATTACAAAGCGGTCTCTTTGTCAGTCCAAAATTGATTGCTCGAGGGATGATTCTTGAGTTCTGCATATCGAGCATCAGAGGGTGGACATGCTTCCGGCAAGCGTTTAATTGTGTGCATAGCCATAAACGAGCAACTCGGGTCAACAGAGATACTACCGTGCTTGTATCCCTTCAATGATAAAAAATTAATGGACAACTGCTGTTTTGTGAGTACGTTTATTTTTTTAGTATTAGATTTTCATTATTTATTTTATGAACTAAAAGAAATCCTTTATTTAAGTTCAAATTTATACATAAAGAAGTTAAGTTGATTGTGTTGTTTAGATAGAATATATCCTGTTAGATGTAATGTGTTTCTATAGATACGTACATTTATAGCTCTTTAACCTCGGTGACTCGAGAGACAACAGGCGTGGCGGTGAGTCCGCGCATTTCTGTGTGTGACAGAAAGTTAACTCTACTCGCCGAGGGTTGGTTTTCGTGCGTTGGAATCATAGAACCGGTTGACTGCTTCCCGCCGGTGGTCTTGCGAACGACGTCGGAGTATTACACGCTTCAGGAGAGATTCTCTCATCTCTTGGTGCAATCGTCGTCGCGAATGTCTTTTTCTCTAAAACACCGTCGTCGCGACACGATGCTTCAATTATTTCATGGTGTAATTATTTTAATGCAACGACACTATCTTTTTTCATAGATTCTTTTCGTTTTTATTTTAATCATTCCAAAGATTTAAATATATCATATTTTTAATCATATAAATTTATCCAACTGTCACTAAATAAAACTTTGATATTCATTACTAAAATGATCTTTGAGTTAAAAAAAGTTACTTCGTTTGTCCAGAGCTCAACAGAGATAAACAAATAAAAAGGATTTGTTATTTATTTAACTAAAATATAAATCTAGTAGAGATATTAGTAGACTGAATATATATTAAATGTGTATATGAATGCAAAGACCATTTCAGACTGTTACTCAAACACGTGGAAAAATGTTTCTGTAAGCAAAAACGCGTTCACGCAAATTGTAATGTGCATATCTGTATAGATTCAACGTTATTACAGCTGTAAGTTATACTTATAGACAGAAGTAGTATCATTGAGTAGGAAAAAAAAAAGATGCGAAGGGTCGAGGGTGAAGACGAGCAAGCGGACTAAGTGTACGAAGGGATGGAAGATGCCAGGCGTCCCTTCAAGGCGCCTCTTACGTCGTCCATCACCCCCTTATCCACCCCGTCACTTTCTACGAGGTCTTTGGACTTTCTTGCTTCTACCGTAATCTAGAGCTGTTAGACGACGAGGGAAAATTTTATTGTCCTTCCACTCTCACGTTCCGGAATGATCCGAATAAATGGAAAAAATGAATTTGAGTTGGAGATATTTCTATTAAAATTCAACAATTGATTTTATGAAGTTTAAAAAATTGATTGAATTATATTTTTTGTTCTACAAGTTTGAGTAAAAATATTTTTAGTACAATTGTTTATTTAAATTTTTAGTTTAAAATGAATTGATATGATGAAAAAACTGGCAAGTGAGAAAAATCAAGTGGAATTTGAAAGATTGATCGACATAGGTAGAATTTATTTAGTTTATAAAATGTAGTTTGAGTTAAGTTTGGGTGATGGTCAAGAATTCGTGAACAATTTCAACTTTTTAAACTTGGTTTTAGCTACTTATTGGCTCGATCTCTCCTTATTTCTTGATCTTCTTGTACTTTTTGGTTCAGAGAAGTCGTAGTTTTATATTGATTCTAAGAAAGTTCTACTGTCTCTTACATACAAGGCATGTAAACTTTCTCGACTTTATGAAAGAGACAACTACAGATATCTTTTTATTCCTTGTCACATTGCAAGCACTGAATCAAGTATGAGACCATTTTTATATCAACTTATTTGTTCTCTTATCAGCATATATCATGAAAAACATGTTTATCAATCTCCCTTTTTTCCACCGGAGAAACATTTGAAATTTTTTTAGTTGAAGAATAAAAAGTAAATTAACAGAGAAATGACAAGATAGATAGAAATAAAATAAAAGAGTGTTCATATGTATAGATAGGCAGGTCTGCAGGGAAAAAGTACGCAGAAGGTCAGACTTTATGTCGTTTCTCACACGAACATCGTAACCGTCAATTTATTTTTATTTTACTCCAACAATTAACAAGTGAACAAACTCTATGTGGATTCTATGCGGTCATTGGACTCTAGTCTACGTCGTAAAAAAAGTTATATTTTTATCAAGATAGAAATAATTTTAAATATTTCTAGAAAATTGAGTTTAAAAAAAAAAAAATTTCCTAGCCTTTTTATTTCACATTTTTCTCATGCTTCTTTATATTTTCCCCGAGGACATCTCCAAAGTCACCTTCGAGGGATGACCAAGAGGGTTTACAGCGTCTTTTAGCAGCCAAGAATATATTTTGTCCGGCAATATATAAAAAGATACGCAAGCGCGTGGTACATACATATGTAATACACACATTTCTTCTCGTGCGATCCTCTCTTCTTGATTGATTCAAGGCATGGGTGACCCTCGATGCTCATAATACCAGTCACATAAACCCACACATATAAATTTATATGGTCCTTCCCTTTTCGTGTACATACAGTCATGCGTACATGTCGTATATACACATGTAAGAAAGCATGGAAGAAGGGATGAGGAATCGCGCGAGGGTTAGTCGGGTCGGTGGTGTGTCCAGTCCACTTTACCGGAGCCCAGGGCTGCCCGTTCGATCAATAGAGGGTAGAGACTCTACGGGTTTCTAGGAGGTGGACACCACCACTGCTTTCTCGTTTCCCTCTCTGCTGCTCCTTCTCGATCTCCAATTTTCGTTGACTTTTAGAATTGCTATCAACCATATTGTTAAATAAAAAGTCCAAAAATATTTGCAATATCACTATGAGGTCTTGCTAAGAAATTTATTTTAATAAAAATAATTTTTATTTTTTTATCGAGTCTCTTTTAAAATAAATTCTTTTTAGTTCAAAGTATTTAACATTATAAAAAGCTTCAGAATCAATTTTAAAAGACTAATAATCAATGTCTGCTAAATACATCTTTAAATCCATACAATCGTATTGGACACACTGTATAGAATAGCTATTTTCATACCCTACTTTTCTACCTTTCATACCTTTCTTCATTTCTTTATCATTTAGTTTGGACTCATCTGTAGGCTTTTTTATCTTGAATGAATGAAGTCATGTTTACATAGCTGATATTAAATTTCAAAAGAAACTCATAACAAGTATACAATATGAACATCACCTTGTTCAATATTAACTTCATTTTGCTCTTGAATTATAATTACAATTCAACCTTACAATAATCAGAATAATTTACAACAGATAAAGTAATCTACTTCTGTTCAGTGCTTTGTTTTTATTGTCTTACGAAAATTTGAATCTAGATAAAAGGATTGAAATTTATCATTTGAATATCAAGTTCAGTGACTAAAATAGTGAATAAAGAGGTATTATTGATCTCATCGTTCTTTGGTAAACAAAAAAAACGAATTTATTATTCATATTCAAATATAATAATTTTTTTTCTTTGAAATATGGAAAGTTAATGGGAGAAGAGAAAAAAATAGGTAAAGATGAATGAATGTTTATTTTTATTAGTAGAATAAGTGTGCTAATTAATGACTTGATAAAGCTCAGATAAATTTGCTATATTGACATTTAATATCTCTTAAGATTTTTTTAATTAAAAATAATTATTTATGCTAATGAATTCTTGGATTTCTTTATGTTGTGATAGAAAATTAGGCTGATAATGAGGCACTAAAATGATTTAAATATCCCGAGTTAAGTGATTAAAGTGATGGATAATAGAGGGTTATTGACCTTACAGTTCTTTGGTAAAATAATCGCGTATTTTCAGTTCCTCCCGCACTTGCTTATAGTCTCAGCTGCACCTTGCCCTCATTCTCCCTAGTCTTTAGTCTTTCTTCCTCTTTTCCCGTGCTCGGCAAGTCGCTCGGTGGGTCTTGATCCAATTATCTCATGTCCCTTGTCGGGATCGGCGTGCTACGCCATTGGTCTGTAGAGCGGCAAACGCTTGGCCGTTTGTTTTGTAAGTCTAATCGCAGAACGGCTCTCCGGTGGTCCTCTTTCTGGACTCTCTTGCCCTTCTCCAACATCGTGTACCAAGTGAATTTCTCTTTTCTCTTTTGCTTTATACGCTGATATTTTTCTCTCTTTCTCGTCTCCACGTTCGCCCTTCTGACGCCGACTTGCCGGCCGCCATTTTATTTTTAAAAAAGGACCACCACGAGATGCACTTTCGTACGGCTGCGTTCCCTACGTTCTCTTCGTTCTTGAATCACGCGACTCTCCTTTACCAGCGCACCGTCTTCGTGCGGTAAAACAAGAGGAGATGCTGCGTACGGTGGCGCCATTACCAAAGAGACTGTCACTGCACCGTGACTAGGAAAATAAGACGATTATCTTCAAAGTAATTTATTCTTGTACCGTGCATATCACATTAGAGGGTAGTGGGAGAGTATCGGGAAACACAAGAAGTCGAGCCCTCAATAGACAATTTTGTTCGATTGAAGAGAACATTTTTTACCTTTTCATTCTTTTTGGGATAAATTTTGCCAAAAGTCAGTTGATCAATTAATTTGCAGTGATTTTTACTATTATATTTCAAGGAGTTAGATTTAGTCCAATTCCATATTTAAAAATTAATAGAAATGGAGAATAATAATTAAGTAACAATAATTAAATAATCAGAATAAAAAAAATTAGAAATAGGATATCTGCAACATAATCATGATTACTTGCAGGTGCCAAATTTTCTACGATTATATTATTTAACCCGCCCACCTAATTTCATAGGACTCTTTGCTGAGTTTCTTGGCTGATTATTAATCTAAGAAAAAAACTAAGAAAAAATTGAGTACATTACGCGAAAATTGATGGCTTTAACCAAAATTTTATTGGAACAATTTGGAAGTATAGAGAAGAGGAAGAATGAAATAAAGCGGGCAAGAAGAATTCTGGTGAGAGAAAGAAGCGGTCATGGGGTCCATCGCACTCGACCATCTCGAAGTAATATTTCCTCGTGGAAGTTTGGCGCGGGTTATGTGTGCGCTGGCGCCACGACTAAGAGCACGCGGGCGGTCGTAAGGTAAACGAGGACGAGGAGAAACAAAGAAACGTGAATGACGAAGGAAGAAAGTTAAAGTAGGAGGAAAGATAATCGAGTAGGACTGGGATAAAAGATGTACTCGGCACGAAGAGATGCCGGAGGAACTGCCGATAGGTGGGCCACGGATGAAGAAGAAAATCACGGGTCTGCATAATGATATTGCTTCGTTGGAGTCTAATCACAGTTATGAAAATTAATCATTCCCGTGGTCTCGTTGCTCGCGCGTAATGCCAAACCCAACTATCGTCACTCTTTTTTTATCATATTTTTTTCTAGGATGAAAAAAATTTTTACGGTTTCTTTAATAAGTGAGAGAATTTTTTGATAAATAAATTTAGTCATCGATAAAAAAATATTTGAGAGAGTTAATTATTATTAGAAGTGCACTTTGTTATTTGAAGGATTTCGATGATATAAAGTGAAGTAGGATTGAAAAAAACAATTTTTTTTTTTTTTTCAATTTTTAGCACGTTTGTGATTAATTGGATAATAGTTAAGAGTTGAATTGATTTATTTATTCCGAATAAACGTTTTATTTCATCAGAAAAAAGATTAATAATTTATTGTTAAAAAATAATTAATTAATTAAAAATACATTTTTTTGTACTTTTCCATAAACTAGTTGAATGTTTTATTATAAAGTAAAAAAAAAAAAAATTACACACGTAAAATGAGCCTTGATGTTGGTTACAACCACGGGTTAAAGACAATATGACTCAAGATCAAAGCTAGAAACCCTTTTTTTTATCAATTTCAGATTATTTGTAATATTCTAATGCAAAGAGAAAAGAAAAAAGGTAAACGAAACGAAAAATTCGAGTGAGAAATTCTCACAGGAGTTCGAGAGACATGAGAAAGCCCGCGGAATGCTTTCACATAAAGACGCAACCCCATAAGACTTCATCCCTCTTTATGTGGACCGGGCGTTTTTCCTTCGAATGTTCGTCGACGCGTATGCGTGGGCCAAAGACAGACAGGGAGGCTACGAGAGAAAGTAACAGAAGGATGAGAGTTCGACGGAGGCTAGGGGGTGAATGAGAAAGAGAATAAAACAAAAAAAGAAGGAAAGAAGATATAACGTGTGTGAGCTTGAAGATCGATGCTCTCCTCTGTGAGTTCTCTTCATCCCTACGTATATATCGGATGTAGTTCGTGCGTAAAAGCCACTCCCGAGGTACGTTGTACCCCTCTCATCGACTCCTTGTGCTTTTCCCTCTTTCTTCTTCCTTTTTTGCACAGTTTTTGCGAGGGATGTTCTTCTATACGAGAAAAACATATTTACTAATCAGTAAAATTGACTTAAAAAGAAAGCAATTTTTCCTTTTCACAAAGATATAAATATAATTGAATATCCTACAACTTGAAATGACAGTATTTGATATTTTATGTAGACCAACTGATGAAAACTCAAGCCGGGAAAACACTTGGACGAATCTTTAACAAAAGTTTCACAGTCGAGAAGACGTTGACAATGGGTAACAGTAGAACGAATGAATGATAGAGAAAGATAGGAAACGCGTTATGCTAAAAAGAGAAAAGGGAAGAGAATGATAAAGAGAAAAAGAGAAATGTAGTGAGAGGGATGGTAAAGACAGCAGGGGAACAATTTAGAGGCAAATGCGGATGTGGCTAATTTTCTGGGTTGTCCACGCAACCATACCATTTAAATCTATTCTGGATTTGCATCCGGTCAACTTTGGACTTTGTGTTTATACATACGCACGTTTCATTGTTTTACCGAAATAATCAGTCTGGTACATTGTAGACTAAAAATGATAAAAAGTACTGGATTTGTCATTTAGTAGATTTAATTGTCTATTTAAAGCAAATAGAATGATATTATAATAGTTATTGAACTTGAAAAAAAATTAGGGGAATGAGAAATATGATCTTGGACTGTTGGATATAGATAGCAGTTCTCTTTAGATATTTTATTTCCCATCAGGTTGAAAAAGGGGGTCACATAAATGTACTCATATAAAAACTATAATAGCTACCATCATGTCTCTTATTGGCCACATTGACCATCAACAAAGGAGTGGATTGAAAGAAAGACAAACTATTCTAGGATTATGGCTGTACATTGAATATGTTTTACATATTATATTCTATCTAAATTGCTTCCTACTGCAGTCATGAAAAAGCTCATATTATCAATGATTAGCCTCCATTAAAGCTCAACTATTAAGTTACATCATTCATTGAACATTATTTTTTCTTTGTTTACCAGCTTAGGGAGGTATGATAACTGTTTTCTCCATCATTTTAGTGTTTTATATTCTCAACTAAATAATTAATTGCATTACCTAGTGCCCTGGTAGTTGATGGGTATTATTAGTAATTGGATAACAAATAATGGTTATTTTCATAAATAATTACATCGAAACATAATCATTATCAACAATCGTTCCAATAAATAATAAACCACAAAGCCTTGTTAAGTATCTTATAGGTCTCAATAGTCATCTTAAATATATGCTGAAGTAAATTCCAAGTGTTTTATTTCATTATTAAATAATTTATGATGTACCATGTTGTTCAACCAACTGGAAAATGAATTAGAAATAAATTTGTGAATTTTTATCAACTCAGCACATAAGATTCAAACTTCTTGGATGATATTTCCTGATATCTTGTGTCATAATGCGCCAACACAGCATATGCAATAATATATAGACGACTGGAGTTCATGTTTACGCGTGACATGGTTGATTCTAGAAACTCGAGTATGTGCACTTACCATCGCGATAGGAACGACACTACGTGAAGCTCCTGTTCAATGTTTACCCCGACGGTGACCGAGAGGTAGTAACATGCCACCGAGTAGCTTGCAATGTTACTGAAGATCGTTGTGTCAGAGAGAAAGAGAAAGAAAAAGAGAGAGACATATTCGTACAGCCATAAACGGGCGAGAGAGCGTGCAAGTGCACGGTTATAGTCGAATGGCTCAGGAGTATCCCGTACGTTATCGACTCTGACTTGGGTTTATCGAACGTGACCGTATAGTGGTTGGTTCGTGTACGTGCACGTTCATAGATTGCCCTGGAAGTCGATCGAGCGACTCAGAAGCAAGACGAAAAAGATTTCTCTTGGTAAAAGCCTCATGCACGGTCAGATTGCATTCTTTTTTCCTTCTGTACGCGCCGAAGTATGGATTTGATGCTCAATAATAGATGATTTCGGACCAACCTCACTTATTTGCCGATCGATTTACACTCTTAACTGTATCGAAGAAAATATACGTACAATAACTGAATTACGAAAGGATTTTTTTAATGTGTCGATACATTGAGAGAAAAAGAAATAAACATGATTTATGATCACTGATAATGGGGTGATGTTTACATGGTGACAATATATATTCAGTAAATAAATATGTCAGCATTATCAGTTAGCGATGTCGAGTATGAAAAATATCCTTACAACTTCTCCATTTAAAATGACAATTTTTTTTATTATAATCAATGAATTTATTTATTTCAATTAGTTTATTTATCTACAAGCTAAAATCAGCTGTCCTATCATTTATAAAAATACACTTCAATTTGAATTATTATTAATCTTGGATTCTTCTAATTTTTTTTTCTTTCATAACAAATTAAAAGATGAAGGTCCTTTAAAATTTGGCCCCCTGGCGATCACAGTGTATGTTTACATAATTTGTAATTATTAAGTGCGACTTAATTAAATAAAAAACGAAAGATAAAAAATATTTAAAATTTAATAATAGGGGCAAAATATGAAAATAATATATACGATGATGAAATTGCACAAAATATATCAATTTAATAAATGATATTTTAATGGACCAGTAATTCAGTAATTTTTATTCTGAAATTGATCGTTGTTAATAAAAAATAAATGGCAGAGTACATACCTGATTCGATGGACACTGAATAAAATTGGCGAATTATGGGGAATTGAACTTGGATTGGAGTAAAAGTTGTACTGAGGGTTGAGGATGGCACAAATGATCTGGAATCATTTTTTTATTTTGAATCTCGGTTGTTAGTCGGCGTTTTGATGGCGGTACATGAGAGATAGGTTGGTGGGGTAGGGTGTAAAACGTGGAGAACAAACGTATTGCCAGTACATCAAGGCGGGAGGGGTCGTAAGGGGCTTCGTTGGTTCCATTGGTGCATTCACCTTTAGGGGTGGTTTTTACTCCAGCTACCTCGAAGAAAAGAGTGCACGAGTACACAAAACTCACCCATATACAATCTGTATAGTTCTATTCGTCGTATTTGTAGACATACATATGTGCTGTTGTATGTATATATATGTATATGCATACACATGATGCGAACTACCCTTAGAAAAGAGCGTCGCGTATAATGGAAACGATTTCTCCCTCCTAGTTCGCGAGAACCGTCCATTGGAAATTTTAGAAATATTCCGTTGCTTCCTATTGTCGTGCAAGAAAGGAAAAAGTAATAGAGGGTGTACGACGTCCGGAATTTTCAGTCGTTTTTCTCTCTTTTCCATACTGAATTGTAGAAAAAACGTCAGATATCAAATTTCTAAATATCACGCGGACTCGAGAGAAACAGCCTCTGACAGGGAGAACATTCAAAAAGAATTGGAGCACACATTTCAGTAGACAAAAAATATTTTTCATCAATAACATGAAATTCCAAATTCTTTAAATTATATTTGAAGTCGAAAAATAGTTCTGTTTAAAAAATTTTTTCAATTTAATTAATTTTTTAGAATATATGTTACAATAGATAGCTTGTTTTGGTGTATCACTCTACGCATTTTAAAAAAATTGAATAAAAAATATTGGAGTATTTATATTCTAATACATAATCTAAAATACAAGTTTGTTAATTGTTATTTTCATTTTAAAAATTTCGGTAAATTAATAATAATATTTGAATAATTAAAAGAAAATGTTGGATTATGGCCCATTTCATAAATATATTGAAAAATAACTTCTTGGCAATAAACAGAAACTTTGAAAAATGACAATTGATAATAATTTAACAGAGTAAAATGTAACTAAAGAAAAACAAAAAGTGACCCATAATCCTATTTTCTCTTTGAATAAAATAAAATTGACTTCTATAAAAAATTTTGTGAGTACAGAAAAGTATTTTAGAAGTAAAGATAATGAATTTATTAGATAAAATATTCATGAAAATATCTGAAATATCATATTGTTCTTTATCCACCCACACTCTCCAAATAACTTTTACTACCCAACTTCGTGTATTAATTTTTCTTCATGAAATAAATATTTTTCAAAGTTTTTTAGTACAACTTCTATACCTCTCACTCAGGCTGTATGTACCTGAATGTAATTTATCGTGATAGCAAGTCATGTATCACTTGTTTTTCTTTACGCGCTGGTAAACGTGCGAAGTTACGTCGTTCCACGTATTTCCATTGTTCCTCTCATATCTCAACATTCACCTATACCTTCTGTTCTTTGACGTCGCGCTCCGCAGATACCGCATACTTCCGGTTGCTTAGACCATTCGACTACTTGAGTTTTCACACAGGCTTGACAGTCCAAAGTGGAACTTTATCATGCTAGAAGAGTCTGAATGAAATTTTTCATGCCTCAAAGATCACAAGAAATTTTTCATCATTTTTTATTAATAAAAAAATCCATGGACGTTTGTTTCTAGCACATGCGACAGGTCAACGTAGGTCATTACACGCACTCTGTAATATATATATATATATATATGTTAAAAAAAAAAAATGATTGTCTATATCTTCATTTATACTGAGGTATATTTTCTCTATTTGTCGTTAGGTAACTTGGAAAAGTGTATGAGACAATTGTGGCAAAAGTACTCCTCAGCTCGATGAAAATTTTACGAGTATGCTATCGGTGTCATTATAGTCGTGTAATTTACGTCCGGCGGAAAGGGTTAGGGTTGACAATAAAACCACTACACAACTAACTACAACTTACAAGATGTCCTATCCGGTGATAGTGAATTATCGATACCGCCAATATTCAACATTAAACGTTTTCCCTATTTATGGACTCTTTTCTGCTCTTGAGTGCAATCAGTAGAAATATGAGTTTCTATCGACATATACATGAAATATCAATTGATGTGAGCTTTCAAATAAAAATATTTATCTAAAGACATTCGTATGTATATGCAATCAAAGTACATTATGATCATTTTACTTAATGTTCATTTATCAATTTTTCATGCTTGTCATCATCATTTCCTTGCATTTATAAGCAAACGCTTTAACCAATTTTTTTCTTTGAAAGAAAATCTCTTTTTTATACTGCCACTGAATGAATCAATATTTATTGATTTACTTTATTTGTTATTGAGATTTATTCATAAAATTCTATAACCCTTATTCACTGATTTTTAAATATTTTAAACTTTGATAGAAAATTAATCACTTATTTGTGGTGCGATGGAAGTAAAAAAATATATGGTCTATTAATAAAAAAAGTTTTTTTTTTGAGATAAAAAAAATTTCAATTAACAATAGAAGTTCAAGAATATCATAAAATTTTTAATGAAAAATGATTTGTTTGACTTGTACTGGTGAAAGCTTTTAATAAACAAATAATTGCAGATAAATCACAGTCAATTTTTCATCTCCATCACTTTAATCATGCAACTCACTTGAACACATTAATTTCTAGTCAATAAATATTTTATAATGCTTTATATTCATCAAAAGTATTTTTTTTACAAAATAAATGGATTTCTCAACATATTTCTGAAGAATGAAAAAAAAAGAATGTATCAAATTAGTCTGTTCATTGATTGTGAATTTATTTCAGACGAAATCACAAGCGTTAGTTGTGGATATCGGCTGAGTTCTCGAAATCGTTATCCCAAAATCTCTAAATCGGTGCACGTCTCTTGACACAAAGAAAGAAAAAAACGGATCGATTGCGGTCGTGTTCTGGACAACGACGTACGCCCTGACTAGCTGTAGGGGCGCGTTTGAGTTTACAAAACGTAATCTGGCTGCGGTGGCTGTCAGAGGATGAGAGAACTAGCGAGAGACCGTCATTGGGTTGGACGCGAGGTGGGACACAACAGAGAGGAGGATGAGGGTTGGTTCCTGCGGTACGTAAGGGTGGTATTTAGTTTCGAATGTCGATCTACCACATTTGTGCTTAAATACGTCGACAATTCTATACTATCGCTGTATATATACACATTCGGATCACCCATACATATATATATATATTTCTAATAGTATTACTTGGTGTTCCGTTACACGCTGACAGATGTACGGATTTTGATGTGATCTTTAGTTCTCAATTTCTCTTTCTCTCTTGCTCGCTCACCATGCGGGAATAGCTCACATTTTGGGGGTGGCTGCAATCAGGCCAGCTGCGTAACTCCCGTAGAACGTGTTAAATGTACGCAACGTATCGTTTTGCCCGCGGGAGCGTCGATTGATAGTTTGGGTAAACGAATGAATCCAAACCCTGAGGGTGAACATATCCATGCATCAACATGAGTACATTCGGAAAGTTGAGAATCAGTAATGTAATTTCACTTGTTTTACTATATATATATATATATATTTTTTTTAATTGTGTAATTGCATGAATAATATTTCTAAAACCATTTTTTTTTCTAGTTTTACGGTATTTTTTAAATCCTTATATTTAAAATAAATTAGTTTCAATAAAACATTTTATTGAGTCGATGACAAGTATGAGTTAATAATTGAAAATAAGGTTTAATTTGTTTAAAACTTTTCTTCTTTATGGAAAATCAATAATTAAATTGTATAATAAGCACGTTGGAAGCTGTTATTAGAGTCAGTTAAGCCATAAGAATCTTAAATAAGAAAATTTAATTATGTATGAATAAGGTAAGACAGTGATGAGCATAAGGGTGATATGGAAAGCTTAATATAATGAATACTTTAAGTCGTGAAATATTGACAAGACTCAAGCGTGTTTATGACAAAAGTACAATAAACAAGGGAAGAAAATTAATTTAAAAAGAAAAAGAATTATTTGATATGAAAATAATATTATTAATTAACAGTAATAAAATTAAATTTTAATAGAATTAAAAAAAATTATAACTATTAAAATTTTTCCTTAAGAAAACATAATTGCATGATATACTTGATGATTTATTAATTTTCTGAAAAATCGAATTATTTGATATACAATAAACACTAGTTAAACTTTTAATATTAATTAAAGCCTAGAGTATTTTTAAAAGTCTTTAGTAATGATAAATTTCATATGTTCAACCTAGAACTTAACAACTTTTTTAGCAATAAAAGCTCAAACTGTCGTGCAAAAGCTCTATTCTGATTCGTTAGATCTACATTTTCGTCTACTTATAGTTGTCGTAGGGGAAAGTAGGAGAATACGGCCATATCAGGTAATTGCGTTCTCCGCTATACTTTTTTTTAGCGTAACAATAAATATACTATGTCCAACAGTTTATTAGTTGATCGAATACATCTTATAATTCTAGTGTTACTTTTTAATTTAATCATTTATTTTTATCATGAATACGATGTATAGAAAATATTTATATTCAAATCTTAAAATTTGTGATAAATAATAAGTCTGAGCTTGTTTATGTATTCCAATTAATCAAACAGTAATAGAAAATTTAATATAAAGTGTAATTATTCTATTACATCATGAAAAAAAAAATTTAAGAATGAAGAGAAAATAAAAAAATTATTTTGTTACTGAGCTTCTCACATAATTGAAAAAAAAAAAGATTTAGAACGAATATTTAAATGTTTAGACACCACCTTTCTCCCACTTTCCCTTACACTTAGTTTCCGCTGTCGTCAGTCTTTAGCTTCTCAAGTCCTCGATTGATATTTTTACATCAGCCATTATGATAGTTTATGGGACAAACCAGACGATATTGTGCAAGAAAATGCATAATTCTAGGGTAAAGTAGATACGAATTCATAATTAAAACGTAGGGCAGCCTTGGTCGTGGTGGACAGTTCACAAGGGGGAAAACATCGTGCTTAGCGTTGTACATTCGTGATTACTTGAGTATTGATCTGCAGTGTCGACTGTTGTACCATAATACAGATATATAAAACACATTTCAAGTGTGTGCATCATCAAGAATAGCTGTAGATATGGGCTGTACGTTTGATGGAACATTGTCATGAATTGAGTGAATATATAAACAAAAAGATAAGAGGCTCTGATCTACAACCTGTAGGTATAACTAACCAGAGGGTGGAGTGCCTACTACACATCTTTTAATCATGCAACATTCTTTAATCATGCAACCGATGTGGTTGGAAAGCAAACCAGAAGCTTCTTTCACACGTTCGTGCATGCTTTAATTCGCGAATGATTGCGCTAAGTATCAATTAAAACATCTTTACACTCCATCCTCAGATATAAAGTACTTGTTAAATATGGAACAGGCGTTCAATATGTATCACTTTATTTGCTGTACTTAACTAAGAATAATTGTTTTCTGTATTATACAGAAAAATATATTATTTTTACAATAGTAAATTATAGTAATTTTACACATATTAACAAAATATTCATTAAATTATGAAAACTCCTGCATTTATGAACATTATTTTTGAAATTATTATTAATTGTTTTAGAGTCATTAAATTAATTATTGCTTTAGATAAATATTTCTAATGTTTAATCTTTTTTATTTATTATATTATATTATAATAATAGTGATAGAGTTAAACTCCAGCATGAAGTATTAAGTTATTAAATAAAATTATATCTTATTCTATTGTACGAAAAAAAAATCATTATTCGTTTTTTAAATTTTTATTTAATAAAAAATATGATTACTGATGCGATTGAAATAGAAAAAAACGGTAATCTTGAAAAATGAATGATTAAATATACAAAAGATTTATCGATCAAATTAGGTAACTGTTTTAATTGTCACGTATGCATTTATTCTCGTTCAGTACACTTAACAGTAAATTTCTGTTCTATATTGGTAATACATAATTATATTTCTTAATTGATCGAATAATTATGTGACCACAAAAAATGAGAGCATTCGTGGTGTTAATCATTTACACAAAATAATATTTTTAATCATAATATGAAATTAATTAAGTGACAATTGGGACATTGGCCTCAATTAATCGTCCTTATCAATCAATAATCATGATCTTATCATAGCTGTGAATATATGTATAATTAATATCACGTTTAAAGAGGGCATTATTATAAAAACGATAGTCTTATGAAGAAGAAAATGCCGGCATGATGTTGATCTTGTTTTATAGCAAGCACGAAAGATAATTAAATCGAGTTCATAAATTGCTGATTATTTATTATTTGGCATAACGATTACTTGATAGAGATTGGGTTATGAGTCATCGAGACGAGAATTTCATCTAAAATGTAGAGTCATGGACCTCCAACTTTGGATCTTTATTCAATAGCCGCGGTTTCATTTATTCTTAAAAGCAAGCGAGTTGAGAATGAAATAGATGGTTAATTAATGGTTCGGCACGCGAGAGCAGCCGAATGAGTGGAGCAAGACTCTGGTTTCGTTGGACCCTTGTTTAAGGACTTAAGTTAGGGTCTCGCGCACACGCGAGACGGTCCTTCATCCACTCTCGTTGTCTATACTTTGTTCAAGACTTCACGGTCTATTGTCGCCGCAATGTTTTGTCCCGTCAGACCCAACGCGCAATGCGATATCCATGGTTCCTTTTAGAAGCTCTCTGTGACGCCGAAAATGCCGCGCCGTCGCCATTCTGTGTTTGCTGGGAAGTGAAAAAGAGACAGAGAACGTTTTGATTATAGAAGCTTTTGGGTTTATGTGAACATTTTAAATGCATTTGAGAGAACTTGCCGACTAGCTGATGTGGTAGTCTCTCAATTCATACTTTTATTCCTGGCGATATCGAGACGGTTCTCCTTCAAGTTGGCGGCAAGTTTCAGAAATGAAGGAGTTGCGAGCAATATCGTACTTCCTTTGGATTTGTTCCATGTATACATCTATGTATATGTATGTGCCATGAACAATGGGAATAAATGAAATGAATTCAAGTCTTTTGCCGCTGGCGGTGTCTTTGTGAAACCTGCAGCGATGTAATTATACAACTTATATTGACACCCATGAGAATCGAATTATTAAAACTCTCAGGTACCAACACGATTAATTACATATTTCAGTTTATGTTACATTAAAATTTTCTTTTTTCATACTGGCTTTTGCAAAAGCCATTCATGAATGTCTGCATCATAAATATACCGATCACATGCGTTGGAATAATGATGATAATAATATTTTTATTTTTATTAAAGAAATTAAAGGTTATTAATTGTAAGACTGCGTTAAGTAATTGCAATTATTAAATAAAATGTGCAGTTAAAGTTACGCTGTTCAGAAGTGTACATTTTTAATTGATCTCTAAACTTGGTATAATTTTTAATGAGAACCGTTTCGATGATTAAAGTTTTAAATGTCATACACAGACATCATTTCACTTAGTTCTCAGGGTTGAGAGAACCTTTTTCACTTAAAAATTTAACAACTATCACTTCGTCGCAATATTATTCGTACTTATATGAAACTATGCTCTATGTAAACTTATTGGTTCTTCTTCTATAAAACATATACATTCTGGAGTAAAATAAATTTAACATTAGAACAATATTGTCGATACATACAACTTGTTTTATGTTCTTTATTGTTTTTATTTTTTTATATTACAAAAATTTATTTAGACAATCGATTCAACGATGAGACATGTCCCATTTTTTCTGTATACTATTTTTTTTAAGAGAAAATATTTCAAACTAACTTTCAGCAAAAACCTAAAAATTTCTTTTTGTTAGAAAACTCAAAGCTGCGAAACAGCTCATATTTTTATGGGTCATTGATCGAAGTACTTGAACAGATTGTAACCATGATGATGTTGAAAGGAAAGAGAAAAAATTTTATTAGTTCATTATTTATATCTAAAACTTTCTAAACTTTTATTTGGACTACATTATGGAACAACAGATTAAACGTCATGTAGTAGGGTGAAAATACTTAATTCAATATTACATAACGCAGTCCATTCAACATCTGGACGTTTGAAAAACTCTGAATTTCTTTTTTCAACGTTTTTACATCTTAATCCTTCGACAATTATCAACACGTGAACTATACAAATATTAGTAATTACATAAATTTTTTTCTAAGTGCCTGTGTGGCCTAATCTTCAAGGCAACATAAGAGTGTTATTCACACAATTATCTACACATGCTATCTCGAGGATTTCCATCCTCTTTCTTTATTTCACTGCATGTGGGGTTTCCTCTTTTAGATTTTTTAAATGAATGATTGTTAACACTTGGTAAAATACAATTCTATCATTTTTAACGCATGGCTTATATTTATACTAGACAAATTTTCTCTGTCAAATTTGATACTCAAACAAAGTAGAATAGTTAGGTATTTAGATCTTAAGATGCGTAAATAACCGGATACTTCATATCCTGATTTTAACTACACACATATATTTTCATCGGACGACTTGTTACCACAAGCATGGTGACTGTATTCGCGGCTGGTTGTATCTCTTCGAGTGCGCGCCCGAGAGACAGCTCGTAAGTCATTTGCGCGTCGTTACCGCGGAAGAGCTAAACGACTAAACTGAGACAAAAGATAAAGTTGAAAATCAAGTTATAAGAGAAAGAGAGAGAGAGGGAGAGAAAAAAAATGCCAAGACAAACATTCCGTCATTTTAGCTGATGTGAACTGAAGTCCTAGCGGCTGCAGAGTTATAATTTTGTCGCTTCTGACTTTTGCACGCTTAAACTTATCTTGTCATTTATATATATGCTTATAAATATACAAACATGTTTCTTATAATGATTCAAATCTTCATTTCATAACCGAAGACAATGAATAACAAGCATTGTATAGATCTTGAAGCCAAGCATTGTCTGTTACTTCAGGGAATTTATTGTTGTAAGAGAGTGAATAGAAGTTTTAGGAATGTTTTGGAGTATTTTTTATTTTCATGGTTTAGATCTCCAATTAGTATAATTATCTTTCAAAATCATCTTCTTTTTAAAGTTATTCGATTTAAATGTCAACAGTTATAAAACAATCCAACAAATTTATATTGATTTGTCATTTACTCCACAACTTATTTATTAGTTTATAGCCTTACATTTGTTTTTTTCTATTTAATAAGATAACAAATTATTTATTACATCTCTAATAGTATAAATCAGCATGAAAAATTGATTAATCATTTCTAATTGAAATATACTTAAGAAAATTAATATTAAACATTTTTAATCACTTCAATACCCAGATTTTAAAGTTCACACGAAGTTGTTGCATTTGAATTTTTGATATTATTAATTTATAAATTTATCAAGTAAATTACAGCTAAATAAACATTGTATTTGACTAACATAAAATGTTAAATTACAAAACTGTCTATGAGATGATTAATTGCAACACACCAGTGTTAATTTATTTATATTCACATCATGTTATAGAAATGTTGAAGGAATTGCATAAAATATCAGCAAATTTATGATGTCAATGACTTGGATTTAAATAACAAACATTTTGTATTCTAAGTACAATATTATCTTGGTTAAAGTTGATAGAAGTCAACTTGATTTCATGATCAAAAGTAGTATATAAGGCATTATAAAGACAGTTTTTATGTTGCAAGCTATAGGAATGGTTGAAGAGAAAGAGACATAATAAGTCTAATATCATGAGCACATGAGGAATCGACCGACGGACTATCAGTGGCGATCTTCACTCATTATAAGAATTGAATAAACTTGATTAAATAAGGATAATAAATCAGTCTTATTAAATATGCTCTAATAGTTTAAACGAATATAAATTGATTCAAATCACAGAGTTAAATTTTGACATATCACAAATTAAAATATTGGTTGAATCAATCCCCTCGTTAGTACAGCAACATATGATGACTCTATTTTTCATTTGATTTTTGCATATTTTATATTTCCTCAATGGGATTATAACGCACTTTATTCAACAGCTATCGTACGAGACTACGTAAATATCTCGTGTAAAATATCTCCCTTCACGTTCGGCGTAGCTTTGGTAATAAAACAATTCACGACCGCTAAGTTTGATCTTGGCTTATCCTTTTCTCTGTAGATCGAATTACACACAGACAAAAATCTACCCACACGTTTAAAAGATCCTTCATTTACCCTATCATTTCGTCTTTATCTTTACGTAGATGTTCTGTATCTGCTCTCTGCATCCCTCTCGTTTCCTCTTGAATTCTACTCTCTCGTGGCTTTCCCCTACTACTTTTAGCAACTCGCGAATCCCCACTTTGCGTCCCCAGTTGTCTTCGTTGCTCCAGAGTGTTACTTACTGTCAACCTGTCTCACTTGTGCACACATGTTTGTGTGCAATCTCCCCACCAACGTAGTACTTGATACTCTCGACTTTCTGATCCAACGAATCCGCGATGCTGGTGGGGATACCGCGAATTCCGGGGGCGTTGCTTGAGAATGTCCATGCCCATCAGTTCGCGTTGCCTTTTTCCCAGCTTCGTAGGTCGTCAAATGTTTTTCGCCGCGGATTATGACGCGGTCTGTGCGATTATGACCACCACTCTCTCCGCACCGTAACCGGGCATCGCACGTACATACATGGACTCATGTACTCAACATATATGTATGTACATAGGATGATTTTTTGGTCTTTTTCTGTATTTTTTCTTTCTTACTACATCTCTTATCTTTCTCTTGCACTGTGAAATTTTTTCTTTTTTTTTATTTATTTGTCTTTGCTTCTTTCTTCATTTTATTCTGTGACTCTTTCGCTACCTTCTCGTTTGCTCTTTAGTTTTGTTTGCTTTTGCTTCATATCTATACCCGTTCCTGTTTGTGACATTTGGTATATTAGGTAGGAGATATAGGTTTTTTTTACTTCACTTGCTTTGCACCAAAATTCTCTTTACTCTTCTTTCGACTTTTCATCGATTGAATAATAAACATTTGTGTTGACAACATCTTTTCAATACTTCTTCTTATTTTTGTAAATTTTATTTTCTATAAATTTTGATCAATTGAAAAATTTAAACATTATTCGAAAATTCTATCAAAAATATTTTATATGTAATTAATACATTTTACATGTATTCACTATGTTTATGCTTCACAAAAAAATTCTTAATTTTATCTGAATAAAAATTTTTTATTCAAATCAGATTGTTCAAATTTGGAGTGACAGGAATATTTTATTATCATGTGAATAAAAGTGGTTATAATTCATGTATTTATGTTTAGCGCCAAGCATCATTTTTTAATCAATGGCAACGATTAAAGTTGATGTTATCAAAACATGAAAATTTTCCTGCGTTATTGATGAACCAAGATTTTTCTATTATAGAACAAAATGAGTAAAGCATGGCTTTATGCCTTCATTACTTTTTAAGACGATCGATGACATATTCATATGTATGTCAAATACTTTCAAGAACCATCAATTCAAATAAGTAATCCAATAAAATATTTAATTTCATATTATCATATGTATATCAATCACCACAAGAAAAGTATTATAAAATTTTCATCAGGCAATGCAAGGACAAAATAATAAATAATGTGCGTCAATGCTATTATTAATAAAATACAGGGGTTTTTTTATATTATGCATATTTTATTAATGTTTGTTTGTTTACAAATGATATAGGTACATACTATAATTATCTTATAAATAATGCAAACGTTTAATGCAAATGAATTACGTAATTTATTGCAATTTAGTTTTTGGAGCAATTTTGAATTTCTTCAGAAATAATCAAAAACAAATTTAAATCTGGTTATGACCTAAAATTTGTTGGGAAAAAAATATAATAATCATCTTTTCACATTTTGCTATAAGAAATGAATTGTAAATTTTATAAAATTAGAAGAAAATCACAAAAAATATTTTCTCTAAATATTCTTATACTGCAACTAATTTTTTTAGGATTGGAGTAAACTACTGGCGTAGACAAATTGAACTATAACTTTCAATGTTTATTGAACACAGTAAAAAACTAATGTGTATTTAAAAAACATATATTTATTTATGTTTATAATTACAATACCGTGAATATATTTGTTCAGTAATATATATTTATCAAAAGTTTACATTTAAATTTTCATCCAGACAGGAAAATGTATATCTTTTCTTCCATGTCTTAGCAAGCGGTTGTTTGAAATGGTCAAACATAATTTCGTCACCCCAGGTCATAATATGAAATTATTATAAAGCACAATCAAGAAGAGTATGGCCTCCGTTGGTGACTCCTATATATTTTAAAGGTTTACATGCGACACAGAACACACTGCTAAATAAAGTATATGTACACGAATAAGGTGCGCGCGAGCGAGCAAAAAGGACACTCACACCATTGCATAAAAGCACACATATACAAGCAAAATAGCTCGCACGAACGCTCTGGGCGTCGCTGTGACACTCTGCGCGCGAAGGACGACGACGTGGAGAAGCCTTGCGCGCGATCGTGTGAGTGTGTATCGTGTCGTGAGTTGCAAAAGTCTCCCTCGTTCGTCGTCTAAGTGGGGATGGTTTGAAAGGGCGAACGGGAAAGAGATGAAGATTTCTAAGTGGGGAATATATATGTGATTGAAGAGTAGGGATACAGGTAGGGCGGAGCAAATTTAATGCTTCCCCTCCGACGCTATTTTACGGAGTCAAAGCGTTGTGTCAATGCGTCCATCTCGCCTCCACGCGTCAATTTTCACACGAAAAGCATCAACTTTCCGCGCTTCGATTTCTCTTTGGAAAACTTTAATTTCCTAACTTGCCAACTTGCTGTCTACTTCATTAAACTAGTTTTCAGGTAATTAACTGAGAAATTTATAGAAGTTATTTTTATCAAGTGTTTCTCAATCTTCACACAAGTATCGGTATACTTCAAAAGCATTTTTATCAGTATATATATTATCGTTATCATGATATTTAAATTTGTTCCATTGGTAATTAACTGATATGATCAAAGTTAAAAGTTAGTTAAGATAAAGAGAAATGTGATTATTTTTATGAATTAATTCAAATAGAATTTAAAGATGTGATTGAGGAATATTTTGAAAGTAACTTTTTTCTTTGACAAACATGCACAGTAATGACAAAAAGCAGTTGCACTTTGAAATTCCAGTTGTCGGCAAACATAGTGGCGCGTTGAACGCGTGGAAAGATCGACAGGTTTGTCATCTTTTGTATGAAGCATCCAAATTTAACATTCTGCATCAATTTACCCCTTCTTCGATGGAATGTGAAATAAAACGGGGATAGTTTGGGTAGAGGGAGGTGTTAATGGGCGTACTCGCGGTTAACACTCTAGCTATATTGATGGTGGGGGTGAAGGGAGTCATTCGGTGCAGATCGTAGAGTTTCGTAGAGAAGTAGTTGTTGTACAAGAGTAAGAGAGATGGTTAAATAAAAAGAAAAAGAGGACAGAAGCGTCGGAAAAGGCGTCGCGTCCAACGCCACCCGGATTGGCGCCGGAACGCCAATCCGAGCGTCGAGGTCTCATTATCGCCCGGTTACGGCGATA
Organism: Chelonus formosanus; assembly: GCA_028641665.1. Taxonomy (NCBI): domain Eukaryota; kingdom Metazoa; phylum Arthropoda; class Insecta; order Hymenoptera; family Braconidae; genus Chelonus; species Chelonus formosanus. Next base: position 6,866,112 of record CM054003.1, on the reverse strand, counting down.
GGAGAGGTCGGAACGCAGTTCTCGTTTTGCTGAGTTTTTCTCCTTTCCCCGCAAATCCTTGACAAGATGAGGGTGAGCGAAACACCGTGACCCCCACTTCTACTTGTGCCACTACCACCACTACTAGACACTGCAACAGCAGCGCCGCTGACTTTGGAGTTTGGAGTAAACTCGAATCGTCGTAGGGGAAGAGAGGAGGAGCTCAGCAAGGTCTCAGTCTTCGCGTTGCTGCCCTCCAGCATTCACGCCTACCGCGTCCGCGCTTGGGAGAGAAACCCCTCTCTCGCTTGCACTCGAGCCTGCTCTCGCTTCCACCAACAGTCGAGCGATGCTACTCGGGACTTTAGCACACCAACACCTCCGTGCGAGAGTGAGGGAGGTGTGGGGGTGAGTCCCGGAGGAGGTGTCAATCCTAGCGCTGCTCAGTGACCATCGCGGCGCCACCCAAGTAACACCTCAGTCTCTCCGCGGGTACACCCGTCGCGAATATATCCGTAATACAGTGTTTTTCTTCACTACTTGTGACTATTTTCTATGTATATTCTATTTAATATTTCTCAAGTGGACAGTGGAAATTTTATGAAACGTGTCGGTAAAGTTGACAGTTTTGTGACTACTGTGAATGGTTCAACAGTCTACTGTTTGACTCAAGTCTCGATGAACGTGCCAGCGTGGCCTGTCGCCGGCCGTCGGACGCAGTGATTTGAGCTGGATTTTTTTCCAGTTTAAACCTTAAATAAAAGGTAATGTACAAGTGTGTCGTGAAATTTGTCTCACTATACTAACAAAATTCTCTCAGCTGCATAATATCTCCAAGTTTTTCGAGGATAATATTAATATGTACAGTGAAAAATAAAGAAATATTTCAACAAGTGTGATAAAAGTCAGTGATTGAACGTGAAGATCGTGTCTTCCGTTAATATTTACACCTTTCTAGTGAAATTGACAGATACTTATTACTGAGAATTGACAGAAAATGATTAAAAATGTTGACGTGCTAAATCTATCTCCATTCGCTAGTGAATTTTGAAACATTTTCAAAATATTTACACGTGTCTAATAACCATAAATATAATATCGTGTCAGTGTTGCAGCTGAATATCATGTAGTGAATTCAAGAGAAAAATTCAAATCCAGATAGATTGAGTTGTGAAAATATTTCAACAATAAAATGTTGATATTGAGATCAAGATTAGCACGAACAGTGAGGAAAGAAATTGAAATTCTGCGTGCAAAATCGCGTGAACGTTTGAGAATATGGTGCCGAGATTCGTGAACTTGTTTATTCATTCAATTGGATAATAAAATGTTTTCATATGAATTAACAACAAAATTTAAAGTGATAGAATAGAGCAAAAAAAACATTACAAACCTAAGACGTATATAAATAAAAATATTGAAGGTAGTGTTTAGCCGTAGAAGGCTGGATTGAGTCACTCGAAGAGTAATCTCGCGCGACTCTGTTAACTCGCCCCATCTCGATGAGATTCGAACAAGACACAACGTGCAGGGGTACCCACTGCGCCAGCACTCCGTTACAGGCACCTCAGCGAATACGGCCGAAAAAAGAGGTGGAGGCGGTGGACGGTGTCTTTTCGGCGTCGCAGGACAACGCCGGTGCGTTGTTGTTAGATCAAGACAGGAGACAATTTGAATTGGAGGTAAATACACTTGAGAGTGCCAATACGGGGCTCAGAAGGGTGGCGGGGGGGCCTGGGATGGCGTACCCCGCACCAGCAGCGCCGACTCTTAATCAGCACTCGCCATTTTCCACATTAAGCAGTTCGGCGAGCGGCAACGGCAACGGACACCTCTCATCAAGTCATTTACCTGCACCAGCAGCACCACGACCTACGGATTTCAGTGTTTCGTCACTGCTAACCGCAGCTAATACACATCCATCTCATCTTGGTGGATCTTCGTCCCAAGGAAGTGCATCTCCTCCACCTGGTGGACCTGGAAGTCCGGCCGCCGCGCCTGAAACACCTCCACCACTTAATAATCAACGAGATCATCTGTCTCATCCTTCATCAGCTGAAGCAGCCGCTGCTAATTACTTTAACGCACTAGCTGCTGCTGGATTTTGTAATCCCGGCGGAGCTCATCTCTCACATAACAATTCACCTGGTGCTGCTAACGCACCTCATCATTTATCTGGAAAAGGACTCCTCGGTAGTCCTCATCACCATCCACAGTTCAATCTTCACGGACTGACACCTCAAGGTGAATTATTTTTTATGTAACTATCAACCTACAAAACTGTTTGTCTTGATCATCAAAACCTCGTTAAAAAATGTTACAATATTATTCTGGATTTTTTCGGATTCGAATTTTTTATCAGATATTACTGCTCTATTCTTCAGACGTTAATTGTCTTAACCTCTTTTAGAAATGATCCACTGAGACACACTTTGGGATAGTATTAATGTGTTGGCGGCAAAGAAAAAAGATTATTTCAATCAGGCTATATAAAAAAAAACACAAAATTCCAAGTATTGATGAATTTATTACTAATCGATATCAAAATAATCTCAACTAAATTGTCAATCATTCGATTAAAACATAACAATCCGCTATTGTCATTAAGCATAATTAAAATATTCATTAGTTAACTGTCATTTTTTAAAAAAATACATTATAGTGCGTATTTTTATAAGATTATTTTATTAAAAGAAATTTCATTATAAAAATATCTTCAAACAAATTGGCTTAATTATTTTATTTAAAAATATAAATGATTTAATTCAATGATAAAATTTATTTTTAATGAATTCCTATATTATGAGTTTTAATAAGTTATTAAACGATGTCCGACAAATAATTTTTAATTGAGCAACTATCACTAATTACTCCAAAAAATTTTTATAATAAACAAAAGATGGCTGAATGTGATAAATAAGTCTAAGGCAATTTTTCGAGATGATTAAAAGGGTTGAAGACATGATGTTGAAAGCAAAGGAAAGCGAAAAATTAGAAGCACTATTAGACAGCAATAATTGATGCAGACGCTTGCAAAGTAGCAAACTTTTCGGCATATTAATTTCGTAGAGCGACGCGTGACGTTGGTACTTGGTTTTTTCTAAGTGTTCAGACTTACAGCCAACTGCTGTTCATAAAATCATGGTGATTAATCTTTGCCAAGGGCGAGCCTCACGCCGTTTACATTCAAAATGTAGATCCATATAATCTTTATCAGAGAGACACAATATGTCGCGAAAAAATGAAAATAGTTAAAAAAGTTGGGAAGTATTCAAAAAAGAAGAGCTCGTGAACCGATTGTGAAAGTAAGATAAAGAGTTATACTTTTATGTATCATACTGGTGTGTTATAATGTACATTTTAATGCTGTAAATTGCTCTTATTAAAGTACAATATTTCTTTGAAAATTAATTGGAGTAAAAAACTTCAATTTTGAAGTTGAATAACTGAATAACATAACAATTAATTAGAATTTATTTTTGATATTCTACCCTAAATAGTAATACTTTTAGAAATTTATATTTCAACAATTTTTTAATAATATAGATTAATTTTCAATGATATTCACATAGCAAATGGAATAATAAAAATATGTGGACAATTGTTTATAAACATTGAAATTAATTGTCATATAAAATATTTGAATTCAGATCAACAAATGATGTCAACACAATGACATTTTGGTATATTATATTTAATTTGTTTCAATAAAATAAGAGAATAATTATTTTAAGAGAATACAAATCAAAAATAAATTGTTTACTGCCATAATATTTTTCTGTTAAAAGTGTAATAAAAAAATTAACAGTGACATAATGATTCCAAAGGTTAGGATATTTTGAATTTATTTAATAAATGTATTTAAAGATTTCACAGTGATCTTAATCATTGCTATTTATTAAACTACGTCACATTTGAAATGATATAATTCTATTGCTAGAAATATATGACCGTCGAGATGATCGACGGGTGAAAATGTTCGTGCGTGTGGTCTCTTTGATGAAGCCAAGACCTCATGACTTATCTTCTGTCTTTGCTTATACCCTTAATTTACATCGGTCGTACCGCAAATATCTTTGTGTAAATGCCTTACGCAACAACTATTCTGTGAATTGTATAGCGTAAAGAAATCGACAAATGTTATATGTTCGATCAACAACGTGACATGAATTATAATCGAGACGTTATTTAGATATCAATATATGATGGTAGAAAATATGTAACAATCATTTAAGAAGACAAAAACATCGAGAAAGCGAAAACAAATGTATCAAATAGCACACGTTAAAGTACTCGTTATTTATTTTTTACTCTTTTTTTTATTTTTTTGATAGTGTTGAACAATATTTTTGTATAATTTTTTAAATGTAATATATTGTTAAATTCACACACACTAAAAAAGGTACGTGCATATATATCTCAACCTCATATGAGCACTCATTTCCCCGAAGCATGACCGGGCGCGAGTTTGACCCTCGCGGACGACGAACAAATAGCAGACCATCGAAGCAAACTCTTCGGTTTGTTTTGTGTCTCGATGATCGATCGTACATGAAAGCCTATACATCGTCTAAGAGAGACGAACAGTCAAAAAAAAGATGCCTAAAAGTGAACGAATCCAGTGATTAACTGCTTCAAATTAATTTTAAAACATTTAGCATCATTTTTTCTCTTATTAATTTATTTTTCATTGATTTTTGATACGTACAAGTCATTAAAAAAAAACATACTCATTTTTCTATCACCAAAAATGTCACATTTTTCATCTGAAAATAATTGTATCGTTTTAAAAATATTATATAATAAAATATTTTAAGTTCTTCCGTAAAAAAATTATATGCAATTGGCAAAAAAATGTTTTAGCAAAGTTAATGTTTCGCAATTGTGTTGTTAAAATTTTAAGCTTGAAGTAGGTAAAAGTAGTAGTATAGATGATAAGTCACTAATATGTCAGTTATTTTCTTTAAAGATTTAAAATGATTTAATAGAGCAAAAATATTTAATAACGTCTTTGTTTACTTAGCTATTTTTTACTTATTGATATAATCCGTCAGAAATGAAGTGGTGGTAAAAAAAAGTAAGCTCGTGTCGATTACTGTATTTTACGATCACACGGTCGTTCGTAAAATTGATATCTGTGGCTTGTTCGTTGGAGATCCCAGGAAGAGTTTTTGCAAAGAAAAGTGTGGGTTTGTATAATAGCCAAGAAATAAGAAGCTACTTGGTAAACAGTCTTATACACGGTTTCAACTATTTCTCAATGTATAACTGACGACTCTCTCTTTCTGTTTATGTATATACCTGGGAAAAGTTTTTGCACTTGTTACTAAACGACTACCGGGATCGCGTGATCAAGTCATCCGGTGGTTTTATCTGAATGACAATGACGATTGATTCTATTCGATATTTCAAGTCTTAGTTTTGTAACCATTCACAAAATAAAATCATTTGCTAGGTAAAAAACTCTTTAGCAAAGAAATTGTTTTATTTTCAATTCTAAATGTACATCATGGGATCATTTTATTTTTCTGGAACATTGCGTGGATAATAATGTATTATAAATTATTGGAAACAAAGAATGGAGATTTATTATGTCGTGAAATTGTGCATTTCTAATCAGAACATTTTTTATAGAAGATTTGTTATGCTGAATTTGAATGAATGGAAGGCAGAAAAATTTTGTTACTCAAGCAGAGATGATATCCATTGTTTCGATCAATAAATTTTACTATTTCTGTATTTAAAATTTATATTCCTTAAAAAAAGTATTTTAAATAATCAATAAGAGAGCTTTCAAAAAACACTCTATATTTATTATGTTTTAAATAATTTTTTTGTCGAAAAAAAAAAAAATTCTCCGAACCTCATTAAATAGTCTTACTGAACTTTAAATTAAGGCGTTTATATAAAAATAGTATTTCCTAGATTTATGTTGATTAATAAGTCAAAGCAACATCATTGTTGGCTGGAGAAATGATTTATCTATTTAAATTTATTCATTGATAATAAATATTGATTAAAAGGAGCTGTAAAAAATATTCCAATAAATAATCGATTGCCAATTAAACTAAAGAAAATAATAAATTAATTTTTCAGGTCTTGGTCTTGGTCCTCACACGCCGGAGGAAGCAAACGCAGCCGTCCTGGCAGCAGCAGCAGCAGCTCTTCATCACCATCACCAAGGTGGTCCAGGTGGTCCAGCAATGAGGCCATTGAGGTTACCACTTCCTCCAGGCATGATGCACTCATCGCCTCTTCCTCTGGGTCCTCATCATCCTCTTGCAGCTCCTCACCACTTAGTACCACCTCATCATCCTGAAGAAGATGGCGTTGTTGATGATCCAAAGGTCACATTAGAGGGTAAAGAGCTCTGGGAAAAATTTCATAAGCTCGGAACTGAAATGGTCATTACCAAGAGTGGAAGGTAAGATTTCTTCATCAACTCTTCATCATTATTTCCTACTATTTCTCAGAGTTTTATTTCATCTTCATAATTATGTGTTTAAAAATATCCGTAATTTTGTTTTTTTTTTTAAATACAACTGTCTTATTGCAATTATAATTGCAGTCACAAATAAGTACACACGTTACAAGTGAATTATTCACACATAATTAAAACAAATAAACGATTGAATTTACAATAATTATAGCGGATATAGTCCATAGTTAATTCTGTCAAGATAAAATCAATCAAAAAATCTAAGTAATTGATCTTAGGCTGTCTAGTTAACATTTTAAAAATGTATATTTAATCGATTAGTTTCACAAACATTTTCTTTTGCACAATCAGCTCTTACAAATGGTGGCTCTTATAGATTACTTCAATAGATGGAAAAGCTTTTGACTTTTTTTTCTTCATCTTGATAATTCATCAATCAATCTCGAGAATCACCACCAAACTTCCTCTTGCCTATGTTTGTCTACAAAACTGTCGAAGTTGTGGTTTACGCATTTAGGATTCTTATTTTCTATTAAGCAACAAATGTCGACAAACTGAATCTCTCAGTGAGTAATCAACAGTGAAAACTTTCGCGAGGTTGATTAGAAACCAAGAAAATCTTAGTGATATGATCTCTGTTCTCGTTACGGTAAAAATGTTTATTTTTTTTTATGTACATCAATCACCAAGTATTTAAAACTTCTAACATTTTTTTATCAAGATCAATTGAATTTTGCTTTAAAAAGTCATTTAAACCAGTAAATATTCTATCTACATTTCAAATAATATTTCCAACTCTTTACTAATTATTATTCTTTCAATATCCAGCTAAAAATATTTCTTTCAAGTTGTTAAAAAATATACCATTCTTAGAGCATCTTTTTTTTTTAATAACTAATGACTTTTTGTTTCAAGTTTACTGAAATAGTCTGATATCACCAAGTAAACTCTAACTTGAAACTAAATTTACCAACAAAGCTTTTTAACCAAAAGAGAATAACAAATGTTAATGTTTGAAAAATATCCAATTGTTGACTTTTAAAAACTTGTTGGTGAAACTAACTATCATCTAAGAAATTTCATTATTTATACAATGTGTATAGCAGCATAAAAAAAACATATGCAATGATAAGTGTTCAGAGTCGGCAATAAAAAGCCTTACGTGTCATATGTATATTCGACAACGTGTATTAGATTGAGTATGTTGTGCAGTTAATATGTTATATAGAACGGTTTGCTTAGACGTTTATTAGTAGTACGGGAAAAGAAAATAACTAGATTGATGTAGAGCTTATAAAGTATGATAAAGAAAACGTCTAATATAAAAAGTGGATAGAAAAGGACAAAACAAGAATGAGTGAGTGAACAAACGAGTTGCAAAAGGGTGGTCATGTGCTTGTACATATTTAATGCGCGACGGACAGGTGCGTGTACGATCAAGTGAAAAGGAAGAAAGTAATGAAAATGATGTGCATCAAGTTTCGTGAATACTATATTGTTACTTTGTTCTATACCAGTTCATCTTGACTCTAGGGAAATACATAAGATCACGCGACTATAATTTTTCAAAACAATTAACAATTACTATTCGCCCACACTTTGATCAATCAGCTGATATTCAATTTTTTATTTATTCATGAAGATATGATCCATTTATTTTCTCTTCTCAGGAGTCATTATTTATTCTAATTAATTAATATGACTTTTTTATTATTCAATTATTTTATTCCATTTCATTTAAATAAAACTAATTGATTGTATCAAGTTGAAATTAATTGTCAATTACTTAGAAAAATAATTAATATTTTTTAGAGGGTCTAAAAGTGAATGCAAATGGATACATAATAGCATCAATCTAAGCTTACATCTTATTTTATCTTGGCATGATCAACAAAAGTACAAGATATCGGGTGCATGTCTGAGGCGCAATATAATCTTCCATCAGTATGCTCTAAATCAATCTGCATCGATAAATCGTTTTCAACGCGCCTGCTCTCCTGCACCCCTTCATCCTCCACATCTCTCACCAATCATCCATATCGGAAATATTTTATGATGCGTCTATGTAATATAAGTATGTGACGGTAATATATACAGATCCATCATCCATCATCAGTTTAAGTTATAGTTTATAATACATGATGCACACCATGTCGGATAATTACACAGGCTGAAAATTGTATCGAGTATCTGAGCAAACTTAGTACCTAACTGACTACATCTCAATACACGAGTCCTGTTCATTGCCTCTTCTTTATCATCAACATATGGCCTAATATATGTGTACGGTCTCACATATATACGGTTGGCTCATTCTCACACGATTTGCGCGGTCGTTTTAAAATGGCCAAGTTTCACTCACACGTGTTTGATGTATAAGGTAGACGTTTTGATGAGGTGTAGAGAGATACTAACACAAAGATGGTGAGTAAATACACATCACATGAATCTGCTGGTGGATCAGAATGAGAAGAGGCAAATAGACCTCCGGGGATGGCCAGAAGTACAGTGAGAATACGAGTGAGAGAGGAGAGAGAGTTTTGGTTTTGATGCATATACATATACGAGTAAATAATGCGGGAGGAGTGAGAGAGCTTAAGTATAGGGTTTGGTTAACGATGTTTGTTTTATACATTGGCAGCCTCTTCGAACCTGTAATCTCTTTAAACGAGATATTATACAGAGTCTATCTCACTTGCTCATATCTACTGCTGAGTTGTTTCTCTTCATCTTGTGCATGTCTTCACATGAATATTCTGGTCAGTTGTATCAGTAAATTCACTACAACGACAATCCAGTTCACAACGTGAGCCTTGGGCCCAAAATTACTTCTTTTCCTTCATCGTATTTTAGCTCTCTTACTCTCTGCAGTCTCCTCACATTCCCTCTTTACCTATACTGCTTACTCAACTGGAACACAAATTGGTGGCTATTCACCAACCTATGTGAGCCTCCAGCATCAACAATGTTCAGACCTAGACTACTTTTATTCAGGAGTGAAATAATAGTTAATTAAATCATTAAACAGTATTTTTTTTGTAGAAAAATGATAAATTAAATATTGAAATTTGTAAATTAATTGAGGTGAAAAATATTTATATATGAATAATAAATTAATAAATTTGACACTTTGTAAATCGTATATTAAATATTAATGAGCAGTTTATGTTTACATGATTTATTTATTATTTTCATTTGAGAATCAGATGAGAGAGTTGGTTAATTGAAAAATTAAAAAGAAAATGAATTTATTACATTTTTTAATGAATGATAAAATTAATTAATTCATAGACTTGTTTATTTATTTGCTACAGTAATGATTTATTTTAAAAATAATATACATCAATTAAAATAAATATCTCCATTAACTTGAAAATGATTTTTAACCGGAAAATTTATTTTCAATCGTATATTAATTATAAATAAATATTTCTGTGATTTCATTTAGAAATTAAAATAAAAGATTCACTGATGATAATAATTATACACAATTAAACATGATTTTCTATTTAAAAAAAAAAAATGTTCACTTTAAATAATATTGCTTTAAATTCTATATAATTATTCTCATTTTCAATTTAATTAATTAAAAGAAATAGACGTTACTAACATACAAAATGGTTATAAAATAAAATCTAATTGAAAAAATTACATACGTGTAGTTATTATCAAGTCATTAAGGTCTTTGAAAAAAGCCGTAAAAAACGGATTAAAGTTTATACAATAAAATAGAATAAAATAAAACTATAAAAACGTGCAATCATGTATATTATTCTCGGATGTACTATGATTATTATTCGATCAATTACTCTATTACCGTCAATGTATAATCTTTGCATCAAACAGTATCTATGCAATTAGTTATTAGTAGAGATCTCAGTGGATATAATTTCCGAGTTGATACAAGAAATTAAAGTGAAGAATACAATTAAAGAGACATTGCACATTTCCTGGCACGCGAAAGTGTAAAGAAGATGAGCTCAGTTTCACAGTGAGTGAGGCGACTTAATCTCTTTGATTTTCAAATCAAGTAGACGCTAGAAGATTCCGTGGGGGCAAACAAACCCGTAAAGACGGTGCTAGTGACAAAGTTGTCGGCTCCAGAAAAAGAGAAACAGAGAAAGAGATAGAAGCGTGGGCGCCGGGTAGTAATCGGTTTAACAAAACTTGTCCTCAACCTTGTTAATCTCTCGTCGCTTCTGTCGAGCAATGAATTGAAACGCCTACCGTACGATAAAAATCTTAGATCAACAGTTAGTAGATTCACAGTTGTATAATGTCATCAAAAATGTTTATCAAGTAATTTTAATCCATTATTTACTCATTTATTGATGTTTATTTTTTTAAGGTTTAAGCTTCCTGTCGTTTTCGAATTATGCAATTAATTGTGTCTTGAGTAGCTGAGAAAAGTGGATTTTTTTTTGTGAATTATATTAACTGACAATGAAGTGGTGATACAACAGTTAATTATTGCTAGATAAGAAGATAGAGTTGAGAAAATTCTTTTTTAATCACAAATTATCAAGGTTTTACGTAAAGTAGGATTTTCTTAATGATATTATAAAGTAAATTTTTTTGCTAATGGCATCAAATTATAACAAATTAAAATTATTTAAAATAAAAAGCTCAAAATAATTCTAGGGAAAAAATTTTTTCTTGTGAAGAAATGATGAGTTGTAACGTTGATTAGTGATCATCAACACAAACTTTTTAAATTCAAAAAAATTTTTCTTTGGAAGGATTATTTTTTAAGTGGCTTATTAGACTTTGCCTGAAGTACTTTTTACTTCGTTTTACTTTATTTCACTCACTTGCCTACTTTCTTCACACGACCCCTAGTCGCCTTATCATTCTTTAGGTTACTGGATCTTACCAAGTCTAAATTCCACATTTTCTTTCTTAAAAAAATAGAATATTACAATTTCGTCGAATGTTATGATGATAAAACTAACCACGTGGTTTTTATTTAAATAAACTTGAAATCCGGTAATACAGCAATATCCTTCCAACAAACGCATGCGCTGAAGTAAGTTGGATTGCACTCTGACAATCCCCAAGAGGGAGAACACAGAGATTGCAACCCTTCGGGTCCCGGCGCGGTAATTAGCCGTAGTGGGGCTACGTTCTACACGCGCGTGTGAGCTTGAAAATCGCGTTTCTTGATTGTGCGACCGAGGAAGCGATTCTGTCCTACGCAACCCTTCTATATTTTTTTTCTCTCGCAGTATAGCTATAACACACATGTATATATACACTACTCTTTTTTTCTCTCATGTATCGACGTTTCCTACGGGCTTAGGGCGTCGGTGAAGTGGACGTGAAGACGAATAAGCAAAAGAAGAGAGGGTGTGATACATGCACGGAGAGTAGTGAAAATGTATGTGTAAAAAAATAGGAAGGTCAACACGAATGCACGGAGGTCACTGGGATTGTGGTTAAGTATTCATACGTATAAAATGTGTACGTGGATGTACAAGGGCGTATGTTACTCTTTCCTTTTTTTCTCAGGGGAAGTTTCTTTCAGTGGCCCTCGTGATAACTACCACAAATGCACGATGATAATAATCATGGTTGTATCGCTCTCCTCGTCATCGTGTCATTATTGCATACTCCACAGCTAAGGTGTTATCATCAACACATTTTCACCACTACCTTAAAGGATATATTTCCCCTGCATGAATTTTAACACAACCGACGCATATATATCATCGTTATGTATCTACCTTTTTCCATGCACACTCAGCCAAAGTAATTTTTTTCTCACACGTCAAGTTTTCTCCTTCAAGTTTTTGCTCTTATTCATACATACTTCAACATATGGAAGTTAAACGAATTTCATAATAAAATACCTACTTTGTAAACTCGTGTTTTATATTTCATTCTCACTTCCATCTTATCTTTTGGTCATTATATTTTTATAATTTTTTAACTCATGCACTTGTTTTACGTGAGCAATGCGCTTGTTACTATCATGGATGGCACTTTGCAGCATGTTTCAAGGCAACAATAGCTTGCGCACGCGATAACGAGATAGCGCATCGTGTTAGACTGCACGCAATCGAGTTCTGACCAGAGCACTTCTATTTTATTCAAGATACGCGTTATGATACTCTCAAATACGTAAATTGCTTTTTTTTTATTATTATTTTTACTATAAAAATTATATCTTTTTTTTATTATAACAATCATTTTTATTATTACTTAGCAAAATATGAGATCATCATATACTAATCTGTCACGACACTGGGAAAAGTTTATCAAAGATTTATTTCACACTGACATGATAATTTATTTGATTGATTTTGTTGTGATACATGATGTTCAATATGAATATTAATTTCTCGTTATATCAATACCATGATTTATATATGTTGATTAAAATATCAAATCCAATAAATAATAGACGTTTTTTTTTATTTATTGCCAAGTTTTAAGTTAGAAATTACTGATAACTATACATACGGCGTACTTTGTTTTAGATATATTTTATATAATGTAAGTTCAACTTCAATTTAATTATACATCGATAACTGATAATTATGCTTTTCACACGTTAGTATGCTTATCACTTAGCCTTCAAACAGGTTTGCATTTTTTAGTCACGACTCAGCCTCTAGGAAAATGTGTATAAAAACATAAGAAACAAAAACTCTTTAAATGTATATATGTATATAGATATCGATATTTTCTGTACATGATATTACATGAAACTGTAATAAGTTTATAATTTATATGTTTCCGATCAGTTTATGTCATTTTGTTCTATTTTAGAATAGACACTCTTTGCATTTGTTGCACTTCTTATCACAACGTGACACGTTGTATCTGACTATATATATATATATATATATAATAATTTGAATTGCACGTGCGACGTTGCTACAAGGAGTAGATAATGAAGTGTTAATTATTTAAGTTACCTATAAAAATAATTTATTATACGATGAGCTTCCTTGAAATATGTTTCTTTGTTCATTCAACGGTTGTCAAACACTTACTTCTTCGCTTATATACATCTGCATAATATTTCTTCTTTCCAAATATTTATGCGGCTTTTTTTTTTTTTTTTGATCTTCATCATTTCTTATTCTTGTTGAAGTTGGTTAAAATGTGGGGTTTAAATTCGTGAGATTATTTTGAAGGTATCCTCGATATAATCGGGTCTTTAATGTGTGATACAAAGTACAACTTTACATCATCACGTGTTAAACACTTAAATGCTTCACGGTAAAGCGCCCTCACACCCTCCCACGATACTTAGCGAGCTGGAAAGAGTGCCCTTGCATCTTTCTTGACATTACTTTCAATTTTTTATGCTCAAAAACGAGTTTCTAATTTTTAACTTTTATAAAAAATTTCAAATAGAGTGCGTTTTTACTTTGATGTTGATTTTTTTTTTCAAACTATTATTTATAAATAACAAAATGTATTTTGTAATTAAAGAGAAATTTAATTTATTTACCAACTTTTTACATTATTTTTTTTTCTAAAGACATTAATGAGAAAAAAAATTTATTTTGATCATTAAAAAAAATACTTAACCACCATCAGTTAATTATTTTTTCAGTGTACATAAAAATTCATTTTCAAAACATACCAATAAAATTTTCTCCCTTTCAAAATAATCATCGTTCCATCCGATGTAAAGAAAAGACTGAATGATAAGTATGGCTTAGAGTAGTCATGTTGTCATCAGTTCGTTAGGCTAATGTATTATAAAACAGTGGTATAATATTCGTCGCTTCAATAATCGTATAAGCACCACGCAATCGTCTCTAAAGTATAACCTTAGAGTTGAAGCAAGGGTTATAGTGACTCGATCGATCGTTACGATGTACTCTGAGAGAGGTGCATGCACGCATATGTGTACTAGTCACGTATATTTACACTCATACTCATACACACATGACGACATTTATATGCAGCAACACATCGAACACGTGTTCCTTGTTCTCTTTACTCCTCCACACGTTGTACTGTTCAGAATTAGCGATCAGGATCTTTCATCGAGGAGTACATTAACGTGTTTTCTCAAGAGGCGTAAGAGGATTCTAATTAATTCATTCAGAATTCAACTGATGGTGGAGACAAAACCTTATGGACTTTGGATATTCTTGACTAATTTTCTCGCTTCTTCGCCTCATATAACCCAGGCCTATATTACTAATAGTTTGCTCGCCCGGTTAGTTGACGTGGTAGGTACAGATATATACGTGCTTCTCCACTTAGCATTTATATTGGCACGCCAGTGGCGTGAATAGATAATGACCGTTTTACCATGCTTGACTATCTCAACGCAGTTTTAATACTGCGACCAGTTTCGTTCAGCGTCAAAAGAAACGACTATGCAGGATTTTAAGTAGTCAAGCTATTATCAGCTCTAATCGTTTTTTTTTCTCTTTCAACACTTTTTTGTTTTATTTATCATAAATAAATAATTTTCTGCTACTGTTTGACGTGTTTGTTGTTGAAGATTCATTTCAATTATTCACTATTTCAATTTTTTTTGTTATTGGAAAATACTTTCAATTGTCTTGGAAATTTTTATGCTTCGTAGAAATACTCTTCTACATTTTTTGCATTCACTTAAACTCCCAACTATTTTTTTTTTTATCAGAGAAATTTATTCAAAGAATTTTTTTCAAGACATCAACTTTCAACGAATTGATTGGTGGAAAAAAATAACGGTTTTTTAGTTGATATGATGAAATAAATGTGAACAATTAAAAGAATTATAAAACATTCAAATGACCTGTGCATAAATGATAAAAGTGTTTTTTCAAACACTAGAAAATGTGAGTATAAGAAAGCAGACCTAAAAATGAGTGCAATGAAGACGTGACGGGTTTCTATATCGAGCTGAGAGTGAGTGTGATAATCAAAGGGTTGCTGCATGCTTCTGGCCTCCTTTACTTCTTCCACCTCTGCCATCAGAGTAGTTTTTCTCTTTCTCGTTTTTTTTTTGCATGCTCTCTTTCTTTCTTTCTTTACATGCTTCCCCCAAATGATCGTTTATCCTCCATATAGCTCTCTCACTCTCACCTTCATACTCACACCTTTCTTTCGACATGAAGAGCGACTAAAGAGCTACTGCCCCGGTATCCAAGTATATCACACACGTTTACAGGATGCATTTGTGCATGCACTTTCATGTGCACTGTGTGACTCGACTTCTACACACATCGCCAAAAATTGTGGTTCGAAAGCACCTTTAAAACGTCGATACAAACGAGAAATAATTTTTGATATAAAAAATATCAATGTCTAATTGAAGCAGCAGAAAAAGTAGTTGATTAAAAAAAATACTTTAGTTGTCAAATTTATTATTAACTGGTATAAGAACAATTAAAAAAGTAAAAATATTTATGGAAATGAATCTTTCATACGAATGATTATTTTAAAATATTTATGAGATCATCTCGTTAAAACGCATCGATGAGTTGCTTCTTTGGTAAAGTATATAGAGATACGACGAGAAATTCCCCAGAGGAGTAACCGTAAAAGCGAGCGAGAGTAGTGGAGTAGGAAGAGAGTACGCCTGTGGCGTAGTTGGCGGCCAATTTCTCAATGCAAATACCGTTGGTGTCGAAGGGCGAGGCTGAAAAGGGGGTAGTATGCAAATAGAAAGCTGTTATGAGACTCCTTCCACTATACCTTCCTACCTTTTCTTCTTTTGTGCACTCCCGTGCACGCCTCTTTCCCTCTCAAGGTTCCTACAAGATCTGGAATAGTTTAAAGCAACCTTTTCTGAACATCATCACACCATGCTTGTCTTTTTTTTTTTTTGCTACATGTGAACTCAAACGCGTCAGTAGGGAGCTTAAGGATCATATAGGATGGACATTCTTTTCGGTTTATCACCATCAAGAAACGTGAGAATAAGTCGTATGGGTTTCTCTACACACTGAGTAGGGGGTGGAAAAGAAGAGTATAAAGAAGGGGTTGGTGAAGAGAGTGCAAGCTCTAGTTCTCTTTCTCTGACTATCTTGACGCACGTACATTCACTCTTGAGGTTGTTCATTCAGTCTACACTTTTTTCTTGCTTACTTTTTTTCTTTTCAGTTTCTAGGTTTTTTTTTCTCTGTGCTTTTCTTTTCCTCCTTTTTTCCCTCGAGGCCAAAATGGAGCCGCGATTATAAGACCACTTTCTGCACGCAAGGTGGGATATTTCATGGGTGAGAAATACGTGCGTAGACCTTTATTATTTTTATGCTCGTCTTTTTTTTTTTAAATGCTAATGAAAGCATTTTCTACGATATATTTGACAGTTCATTAACCATTTTTTAGAGTAGAATTTTTCTAAAAGAAAAGTCAAAGGGATGTAGAATCAACTGTCTGTTTAATCGACTAAACCATATCCATTGGACTAAAGATCAAGTTTTTTTTATTAACAAAGAGAAAATTTTTTTCTTGAAGTACCGTTGTATCTCCTTGTCACATAAATCCTCAAAAATCGTCTCGGAAATCGTGGAAACTATTTGGAGGTGAGAAAAATAGAGATTCTTTGAGAGCCGAAAGATAAGGTACACCTTGTTCTTGATGACACATCTTTTCACTCCAAAAGACCTTATCCATAAGTGTTTAAATGAGCGTGCGAGCGCGACTAATCATCGTCTTCTCAGCTCTCGGTTGCGTTGGTCACGCTGTTCGAAGGACCCTCGACTTCTGGGACCGAAATGAGAAAAAAAGACAGAGAGAAAAAGCGTGAGGGAGCACTTGAGGTCCCTTTCGAGGTAGCCACGGTATAATTTAGGCGTTTATGGCTTGCCAAGAACAAATAATAATTTAGTGGGCGTCTCGGCGCGTCGCTTCGCTATCCCCTTCTCTTCATCGTTTGGGTCCATCGTCTCTTTCTCTACATCATCTTCCATGGTTCTTCAACGGCGTATATAAATAACACGTGGCGCCAGCCAAACTTCCACTGTTGCCTTATCTCCCGCGGTTTACACGGGGTCCGCGTGGGCCTTAGTCTTCGTTTATATACATCACCTGACTCTGTATCATCTCGACGATGATCTTTTGAATTTTCGAAGCTGTGGTTGTAATATACATTAACATCATCTTGCATGCACGACCCTGAGTCACGTTATAAGCCTTCTTATTAGTCTAAAATCATCTTCAGACTTGTTTCTCTTCGGAACGCCCTCTTTTCGAGGTGTGAGAAAGCCACCAAGTGTAACGGGTGGTCTAAAAGTTTTATATTAATCCGATCATTGCTGCTACATAAAATATTTTTTCTACATAAATCGCTATGCATGCTTTGAAACAAAAAATTAATCACTGAATTAATTTAACATTCTTGAGAAGCAATACAACTTTGGCAGATGGTAAAAAGGGGGTGATGCTTATTAAAATTCTTCAAAGAAACCTTTGGGACTGATTAATTACTTTTACGATATCTCATTATTCAAATCATATTCGTTTGCTGTGGATGAGTGATCTAGTCAGTTGGTCAGTAAATATTTATATGAAAGTTGATATGGTTGTTACAATGGAAGATAAAGTATATTGACAAAAAATCATGAAAAAAATTCTTCTTAACGAGAAAATTTAAGTTATTTTCCATTTGCAGAGGAAAAGTTTAGGAAGACTCAAATCCCTATGATAGGATCTGCTTTTCGTATTTTCTGACCTTGAAGAAATTTATTGCACGTCTAAGTTACAGCAATTTAGTTAATTGTATTCTCATTATTAGCAAGTTCACAGCAGCTATTTGAGAAAAAATATTTTGTTTTTTTTTTTTTTTCAAAATAGAAAAGAGATCTCTTGAAGTAATAGTTTCAATAGATTTAAGAGCCAAGACATAGCCATAGCATTTTTTAAAGCTAAATATATTTTTAAATGAGTAGTAGTTGGTTTATACCTATGATTATAGTAAAAAAATACGTAATACTTGTATGTTTAAAACTTGTTAGTATGGCAATTTAAAAACCATTATTCAAACAATTTCACTATCACGAAATATAACTCCATCCTATTGTTGACGTCAAAATATGTTACGGTTAATTACTTCCGGCATTGAACGATTTTGGTAAATATTTATAGAATAAAGCTTGAATGTTATGTACAATACTTTAATTATAGAATTCAATAAAATGTTCATTGACCATATGTACATGAGCGTAATACAATATATTTCTGAGCTTTTTCATTTCCGTTTCGAGTGTGTGATTTTAGTAAAAAAAAACTTATTTTTGCTGCAGTTATCGTTTGAAATTTCATGTCTATTAAACCTATTTCGCAGATAGAAAGCAATTATGGATATTAAAATAATTGCGAATGTTATTAAATTATTGATATTCTTACGAACATTCAACTACTGTCAAGCTTTAGTCAAAATAAAATAACAACACTGGAAAGATTGAATATTTTTTTTAATAATAAAATGATATCAGTAAAAATCAATTTTACTCCAAAATAAAAATTTTTTTTAGGTAGCTTTCTGAAAATATTATTTAATTAATAATCAATGAAGTTTTATAGTCATCTTTTTAATGATTATAACGAATGTTTCGAATATTTTAAATGACAATTTAGTGTTCAATAAATAATTATCCAGTGGTCTAAATATCAAATCTAGAGCAATAAATAATCAATTGGTAGGAAAAAATTGTTGATAACAAAAAAAAAATTTCGATTTATCGAATAAAAGTCTGAACTGTATTTTAAATATTAAACTCAAGTATACCTTCCTTTGCAAACATTTCTCCACAAAGAGACCTATCGCTTACAAAAAATTCACCCATTCATTATTGAAGACCCTAAATTGAAGTTCCACTCTGTAACTCACCTATTCCATTTCTTTTGGAGTACGTAAATTTAGACGTAAAGAAACTTCGACACTACATTTTCTTCACTTCTATTAAAAAGCTGACCGACTTAAAGTGTTTGAATAACGTCGTCTATCCGTTTTTCGTCACTTTTTCAAGGACAAAAAATGAACAAAAGTAGTAAAAAATGACGTAAAGAAAATAGTCGTGACTTGGAAATATCGGCTTGCTGACTCTGCGGGGGTTCTTGTTGAGAACAGAAGGACGATAATGTTCAAGTGAGAGGAATAGGTATACAGAGAAAAGAGGAAAGAAAAGAATGAGAAGTAAAGACCGGCGACTATCGGTTTCCCTATCGTCTTGCTCATCTCCCTTCGGTAAGCAGAAGACTCCACTGCATTGGAGGTTCAGAGCTACATATAAACTCAACCTTAACTGCTTTACAACGATCGTTTGTACCGATTTGTTCGACAACAGTCGAGAGGACACGCCGACTCTTTCACTTTTTCTCTTATATTTCTCTTCTTTCCTCACTCTTATTATCTACCAGCCTTTTTTCTGCTTCTTGCATATGGATAATTTTTTGTAGACAATCGATCGAAGTCTATAAACTGGACGCTAGAATTTTTTTTATCGATTAACAATGAAATTTTACTGGTTAAAAACAAAGAAAAAATATAGTAACAAGGAATCTTATGGCTGGAAGGATTTAAAATAATTATTGTGATAGATATATAAATTATAAAACTGGTGCGAATGAGAGGTACAAGTCAAGGTATAATAAAATGAATTTATTCTTGATGCTACTGCAGTTTATTTTTCTCTCCATCACTAATGATCAACCATAAATAACAATTTAGTTCGATTTATTGACAATACCGTTTATACACGATGTACTGGAATGATTGTGATCTTGGTTCCAGAGTTTTAATGACTATTTATTATCTTCCATATTGCCTAGAAATAAACTCCAGCAATTTTACGTCCAATTTATCGTTATATTATTTATTTTTAATAAATTTTTTTATTTTATGCATTCCCAGAAATTTTTTTCAATTTAAATAAATTAATTTTTTTCACTATTTTCAAGATTTAAATGTCATAAAAAGTGTAAATATTTTAGTATAATTTATTACACCTGGAGATATAATTTATTTGTAAGATTGACTAGAGTTAGTAATAATTTTTTCTTTTCATATATTTAATAGCGGGGGCTATTAAAAATTAAAATTGTCGACACCTTCTGTGAATAGAATTTTTAGAACGTCGGAATAACTTCAGAGCCCTTTCTCAGAGTCGAATCATCTTCGCGTCTTGTTGGCGCCTGACTCATATTTTATGCTTGGGTCTCATAAAATGAATGATCACATAATATTCCAGCCAAGTGTTTATGATTTCGTAATTAGGAAGATTGTTGAAGATTATTATTACAAAAACTCATTTATATTTCGTGTGAAGAGCCAACATTTTTTGAGCTAAATATCTGATTACATTTTTATCTTTTCGCCATTAAAAAAATTAGTGACAAGAAATTGCTTTGATAAACTTTATTAAAAAACATATTTATATATATAATAACTAAATTAAAACGTGGCATGAAAAATATATAATAATTACAGAGAAAATAAATGTAAAATATTCCATGGTTGCGTGCATTTTTTAGTAGTAAGAAAAACCTGCGGGATGTTTTTGCTCGCGTGGATAATCCAGCTTAGAATCCTCTTGAGGGTCCACCGAGGCATAAATGAGAACTTGGCTAGCGACACGACTATTCTACGTGCTCCCTTTTTCTCGCCCTTTTCCCTCTCATCAATCCTCTCCAACATCACCTAGTTCGCGCGACTCTTCGCGCCGACATTCAAAGTAAATCTCAACCAACAGTGGGCAGATGCTCCTGGAAATTTCTATTGAACACTTTCCTACCCTGCGGTGACACTTTTATTCATTTTTTCACAGCATTTTCGCTCGTTAGATAACTATAATGGAGACTATGGTATCTCTTTAATGCACTAAAAACTTCTCTATATCGTTGTAATTTATCATATATGTTTAATATACCGAAACAAATAACAGTTCAGTAAGAAACTTGAGTACATCTTTGTGTAAAAATCTTTTTAAAACAAAATATTTCTACACTTTTTTTTCTCCCAATCATTTTCTATAATTAAAGCTTAATAAATTTTTTCAACTAATTGACGATGAGGAATATAATTTGAATTGATTTTGAAAATAACTAAATTACAATTAATAAATTGTACTCATTAAATCTATTTGACCAGATATTATTGTCAAGTTTTCGATGATTATTGTACCATTCGTCTAATGTATATTCTAGTTAATAGAACAAGATTCAACAAGAGTGCAAAAAAAAATTCATTGAATCGTTGTTTTAATTTACCAGGTAATTTTCAATCAAATGAAGGAAAAACCAGGATACATGTAGAGTTTCTAAATTCATTCTAGAAGAAATTCCCAGTCATTAAATCGCGCCATAATGAAATAAACATTAAGTCAAGTCCATATGTTGTAAATGTAAAAAAAGTACTCGCGCAGTTTCCTTAAAAACATATTGAAGAGTATCAAAGAGAAACAAAATAATAGTTATAGCAATCTTATAATCTTTGCAAAATGCTCTCCATTGATTTGTTGAACATGGAGGGTGGTCTGCACATATAGGATCAACGTCAAACGCGCCCTGTTTCACCAATGAATTCCGTGTGTCGCCTCGACAATTTTATTATCTCGTTACTTTCGATTCTTTTCCCCTCTGCTCTCTTTCTTTGTTGCTGTCGCCATACTTTCAGTCTGTCAAGCTCGTTGCTGGTTGTTTAGCATTTCGGCCTTTACAAGACTTCTAGTTCGAAGAAACGCGACATGGATTCTCAGGGACAGGGCAAGCCAAGATGGCTGCCGTCGGACTTGTCGACTATAGTCAGGCTCTATAACTGGATCGAATAGTCGTCCGGCTCTATTTTAGGCTAATTTACTTCCCTCTGCTACTATTTATGTGTCTCGAGCTAATGAATAAATTTCATGTTTATTTCCAACAAAAGGGTACTCTTAAGCCTATTATAACCATTTCAGTAAATAATATGGAGATGTTATAATTCAACATATGGCTGAATCATGAATTACCTCATGATCCGACGAACGCGACACCTCTGTTAAGAATACTCTTTCAACTAATCCTTAACGTATAATTACTATGTCTGCACGCATTTATTAAGATCTATTATATAAAACATTCTAATCTGTATGTAAATGTTGATCCGGGGTCTAGGCAGATGTTCCCGCAAATGAAGTTCCGAGTTTCCGGACTTGATGCGAAAGCCAAGTACATCCTACTGTTGGACATCGTTGCAGCTGATGACTACAGATACAAATTTCATAACAGGTACACACTTTGCTGGAGGATTATACCAACATAGACATCATACTTCATTGCCTATTGGAGAAGGATCCAAGATAGTTTGTCCACAATTGATAATCAATATTTCATTATGTGTTTTATTTAATACTATCAATGTCACTGCAATTTAAATGAAAAAAAAATTTTTTAAAAACAAAAAAAACAATAGTGGACGAAAGAAATCAACTAATTGGCAATGTTGTTTTCTTGCAATTGCAAATTGTTCGCAGACGCATGTTTCCCGCTTTTAAAGTGAGGGTGTCCGGGTTAGACAAAAAGGCTAGCTACATACTTCTGATGGACATTGCGGCATCTGATGAGTACCGATATAAATTTCACAACAGGTGATTATTCGGATGAAATTCTTTTTCAAATAAACGACTTTTAACATAAAAATTAAGATTCCCTCGCGTAATAAATGTGGAGCGTGCACTGCGAACAATTTCTCATACTCGTTGAAAATTTTATATCCTCATGAATTAACTTTATTCATAAAAAAACAAGCATTACTATTTTATTGCCTCATTAAAAAATATTTAAATGTTGTTATCAACTGTTTAGCAGCTTGTTAAAATGATTAATCAAAAATTAACTTCATCCAAGAATTTTTCAAGGATGTTGAAGTAATTTTTGACGGGTATGGGAATCGCAAGCTCTGATAATCGTTGATGGAGATAGGATAAAATCAAGTCAATACTACTGATTTTCATTAATAAAGACATTTACGTCAATTAGTAATAATAAAGTTATAAAGATTGTTTATTATGTTAAATTATGGACGCTTAAGTTCTTCTATAATTTATATTTATCTCCATCACGATCAGGCAATAGCAATAAATCATGTTTTCTTCAATATGATAAATTTCAATTACTCTATAAAAGTATTATTCAACCTTGATATTTAATATACTGAAGAAAATATGATACTATTCAGATGTAATATAGCTAATTAAATACAATACTTATTGAGAATAAAAAAAACATTTAATCTTATTAATCTTTGTATTTTTAATTGTTGAGAGTAGTAGGTGGATGGTAGCGGGAAAAGCGGATCCAGAAATGCCTAAGAGGATGTACATACACCCAGACTCTCCTAGCAGTGGCGAACAATGGATGCAGAAAGTCGTGAGCTTCCACAAGCTCAAGTTAACCAACAACATGAGCGACAAGCACGGCTATGTAAGTACTGTACGTAACGCCAACCAACCAATCACTTACTACTAGCATTTAAGTTGTCCCAGACCTCAGCTTCAAGTACTAAAAATTAACCCAATATATTCCTGCATATGATAATCGCTTATATCAATAATGAGTCATTTAAAAATAGTGAATATTCATCAGCACTAAAACTGTTATCGACTGAGCATCAAAAATAAATGCAGGATCAAGTTATCAGAAGATTGAAATCAGCTAGACATTCTTTGGCTTTATTTTCTCATAGCAGTTGTCCTTAATTCGTCTTTCTTTTTCTCCCTCAAGCAAGTTCATTCCTTAGCTCTGCTCTGATGTAGGGTAGTTGGAGTAAGCAGACAAACCACCACCCGCGCTTACGTGGAGCCTCCCTCACCGCCGTTCCCGCGAATCCCTTTTGCGGTCGCGTCGGCGCCCTTTGAAGCATCTTGCATCGCTGGCTCGTGAAATCTAGTCCTCTTTTACTGAACCTCAATGTCAATGGCTGCTAGCTTGCGGCCGAGCAGTGTGCATGGCAGCCGACCTTTGTCAGGCTACTTTTTCTCAGCCTCACTAGTTGTTTCTCTCTCTTTCTCTTTCTTCTCTCATTTTTTTCTCTCCCTCACTTCTTCCTCATCTTGCTTTTTTCCTTCACCAGGTTCCGTTGTTGTCGCGCTCGTTCTCTGTTTTTTTCTACTCACTCCTTTTCCTTTGGACTGCTTTGGTCTTCCTCCTCTTGTCGCTTTGCTTCGTTTGCTCGTTCACTCAACGAACGGTAATGCGGTCGCTACGAATACCCCACCTATAGATCTATATACATATATATGTTAGACTATAGGTAAAGGAAGAGCAGGAATATAAGGAGGAGAGAAGAGCTTTTGCCTTTGAGAAGACTTTAAAGACTTGTGATCCTTCGACATCCAGTTTGTTCAGAGACCCAGAAAATTTTGAATGAACCCTTCTACAAGGGCTAATAGAGATGCTACTTCACCTGGTCTTTATGCTGTTGAAAGTACATGTCCATATGAGGATCAGCATTAGTCTGATTTTTGCTATTTATCTCGGACCAATGCTTATCCATCATCTTTTTGTAGATTGCCTGATGTAACCGGAATTTCCTGGCTCTTAAGCCTGACTTCAGTCGTCGACTCCACTTCTTCAATTTCTTTCTTTCCTTTGAACGTGAACTATCTCTGATTAACCTCCAACGAAGCACGTTTGGAGACTCTTGAGAATATTGACTCTAGACCACAGCCAGTTTTCTTTGGTCGTGCGAATTAGTACAAACTTGGTGTTGGAGTCAAGAGATCCTGAAAAATACGAACTGAGTAAACAATGTTAAACTCTTCATTTTTTTATTTAAGCACTTGGTGCTCTGTCTATTAGAAGATTTCACAGACACATTTAAACGTAATTGCTCAAGTACTCTAGGGACACCACAATCACCCAGTGATGATGATCTTGAGGATGACAAACAGACACTTTGAATAAGCAAACCAAAGGAATGCCGACACGTGGGATAAGTAGAGGTGAATAAGGTCGGTTTGAAGATTCAGAGGAGCATGAAAGATAAAAGTAAAAACGAGAGAATATGACACAGCTGCTTCCGTTTAAAACGTTACCACGATGTGGCAGCTTTTTGGTCACAGGTATCTCATATGGACCTTTTGAAATAGGGACATTTCAGACGTAGGCGCCACTTATGTTTTACTTTCTCAACCTCATGCCCTCATTTGCGACACTTATGGGAATTTCCAATTTTTATTTTAGTCATCATTTTGACCTGACGTGTTGATTCTCCATTAGACCTTATTTTCTTTTCGTCTTTTCTAATCAAACATCTCTGTAGTCCAAGTACTTTACCCATAATTTTCATATTTGCTCCTGTTTTAGATCTCCACAATGACCTGCATTACATATATTTAATTGGTGGTTTAATATTTACTCTTGGGTTTTTGAGTGCATTGAAAACAATTATTTGACTTTTTTTTTAAGATTTTATTTTTCCTTTCCACTTAGAGTGCCAAGTAAACAATAATTTATTTTGAATTCGTTAGATTATAGTGAATTTTATTATATCAAATTACCTATTTTTCTTGAATCATTAGCATTTAGAGAATTATCACAACAATTTTCGTCTGCAATTCCATTCAGCAACACTGACATTTAAATTGATGCAGTTTGATTATACTTGCAATTACTCTGCCTTACTCACGATAATAAATAGCCAACATTACAACAATGTTTTCTTCTCGTGTTGATGGATAAAGTCTTGAGGATGTGCTGTGAATACTGTTGAGTTTATCGCTTAACCTGTCTGTAAAAAATTAATTTCAACGAAAATTAAATTTTTTGTTCTTATCAAATGTAAGATAACTTGTTAGCATACGCGAGAAAACATGCATTCATGATTACACAGATCACGGAGAATGAAAGAAACGGAAAGAGAGTTGCATGCGAGCACGCGAAATGGACAGCGGTCGGCCACAAAACAGCTACCAAACTTCTTACTCGTTATGCTG
The DNA here is from genome assembly GCA_028641665.1 of Chelonus formosanus. Taxonomy (NCBI): domain Eukaryota; kingdom Metazoa; phylum Arthropoda; class Insecta; order Hymenoptera; family Braconidae; genus Chelonus; species Chelonus formosanus. Next base: position 6,839,823 of record CM054003.1, on the reverse strand, counting down.
AGATGTAGCTTCGTAAGCCAAGACTTGCACACGAGCATCATATAGATACGTGCAGTCAATATACATGTAGTACTCTTATGTATGCACTTCGCGTGGGCATACAAGGGTACTTTTCTTGCTTTATTATGTGAAATCGCGTGCTGTAGACAAGGAGAGCCGGTACCGAGACAGTCGGGAGCCATTTTGGCTGACGCGTTTTCAAGTTTTCTTTGACACGATTGATATTATAGGTATCAAGAGGGGTGGATTCGTGCGGACTAAAAGAAAATACCAATAGTGTCTGGTGGTAGATTCACTTTGATTTGCGGCTGCGCAATTTTTTTATGTGTTCATGCGCGAATTAGATGTTATCTAGTCAAGAGTATTATTATTTCATTGTTTTATTTATCTTTTTTTAATTACTTAGCATTTCATGAATTATTCAATTATCAACAAACATCAGGAAACGAAAAACCCTACATTAAATAAATTCATTAAGAACTTTTAAGAAAAATTAACAAACAATGAATTATTTTAAAGACAAGAACTTCTTTTGTTTAAAATAATTAATTTATCCAAACAATAAATCTATATATATATATATATATATATATATATATATATATATATTTAATATTCATTAAAATACGACAAAAATCATTGTTGACGGTTGCTTGAAATAATTTACTTATTTCAATAAATTCATTTTGAAAGAAGAAAACAGGTATAAAATAATTATTTGATTACATCTTATTAATTACAATTTTTAATTTACCATCATAATGAAGATTCGATCCATCATAAAAAATTCAAAATGAATCTCATTTAATAAACGATGTTGCATCTATAAAAAAATTTCTTCAATGATCACAACTGGTACATTTTAAATAATATCAATTTTTATATGTATCATAAACATTACAACTTATTATTACTATCAATTTATTGCCATCTTGCATTAGATGTAATCGTTATTTCTTGAAAAATGTAAATAGAAAAAAGGATAGATAAAATAAAATAGAATTAGCTTCCTCATCATGATAGCTTCCGCTTTCTTTAATGTAATATACACCTTCAGCAGCAATAGAATACAAACCGGGTGGGCATGAGGACGGTTATAAAGATAATCGACAACCAGTCTCGTTCTGGCGATTATCTTGACTGTGTGCTCGCGTGAGTCCAAAGATACACCAGCCGTCTTTGAAATTGTAAGAGAGAAAGAGAAAATACGAAGGAAATAAAGTAGTGAAAGAAGAAAAAATGGATATACTAAGTCATGCAGGATTAAAAGTGCGATTAACGATGCTATCCCATATCAAGACATCACCATGTAGGACATACTGCGCTCATCTTCACCAAGGTGCTATGTAGTAGATGAGAGAGTATGGTGAAAAGATAGAGACAGAGACCTGGATGATTCGCAAGGTAATTTGCGTCTGTCGAGCGAGAAACGGGCGTGGAGGAATCCAGTAAACCTGCGTTGATCATCATCATAATAAATAGGATAAAGACATAACGGAAAAGCTCACTAACATCATAATTATTACATTAGATAATGAATATACAGCATGTAGGTACATTTACTTTTTAATTTGTTGCAGTCAGATAAGATACTTACGCGTTTTGCAAATTTATACTTTGTTGATAATCATCGTTACATAAATTATTCAAGTTAAATTGATAAAATTACATATCTGTATACTGATGAGACATCAGTAAGGAAAGTATTTGAAGTTCTTGCTTTTTTAGGTAAATTCAAAGCAATTTTCAACGAATTTCAATTTGCAGAATAATGATTTTTTTCTCATTTTTTGTTGAAAGATATTTTTTTAAAAATATTAGAATTAAAAGCAGAGAGATGATTAAAAATATAATTAAGCAATCAATAAGTCAATAGTGAGTGAGAATTAGTTAAAAAAAAACCAATGAAAACAGAAATATTGAGTGTATTTGTTAAATAATCATTGAAATTGAAACTAATCCATTACGGTGATTTAAAAAAATTTGCATGGGTGAGAGGATTGATGGGAAAAAGTAAAATGAATAGTAGTTAGCTATCAACAGTTAAATTGTAAAGCTATTTCCTATCAATAGGTTTGGTATCGGTAGTAATGATAGACATTTTATTGAATGATAATTCACGTGATCTTTTGAGGCGATATAAGAGACAAGAGGTAGTTTGTTAACGTGTAATGTAAACATGTAGCGGATGAATGAATTGCGGATGACGCAGTGGAGGATTAACGTCGATGGGCGTTCAAGCGTTAAACATGTTCCAGGCAGCAGGCTGTAATTAGACTAGAATAAGTACCATGATACTTGGCGCGAGAGTATGAACAAGGGAAAAAATAATATTGAATACTTATAAAATCTCTAATGGAGACTAGTGGTGGTTAGTGCACCAGCAGCAGAATCATTTTATGTGCTTAAAACTGACTGTAAACGTCAGAATCGGCCAAGAGAGAGAAAGAAAGAATGTATGTTGATAATGATGAAGCTAAGAAATCGTTGCTTCTTCTCTTTGCCGCGAGGATAAGAAAATAAATGAGAGAGTGAGGTGGTGATTAGTCGAAACGAGTTCCGGACGTGGTGACCCAACGGCCTGTCAAACCGTTATCTCCTTTAACGCCTCTCTCCGCGACTGCCGAACGATCCTCGTTAATCATCCGCAAACTTAGTGGTTGTGTATTTAAGTCCAAAAGAAAAAAAGACTTATATCCACGAATATTATGAAAATTTTGTTGCCTTGAGATTTGACCGAAGCTTTTGATCTGATCCGAGATCGTCGGTGCGATGAGACCATCATAAAACGGAGCTTGAGGGACATGGATATATTTCATCAATTAATTTATTCATCGAGTATATCTTTTGCGGTCTAATTGAATTGATCAAAGCATACCGAATACTTGATCGTGATAATAAATATGCTTCGTTAAAAAAAATATAAGCATTCATATTTTTCGTGTGAATCAAACAGAATATCACATTAATCTTGGACTATATATTTTTTTATCGTTCAACTGAAATATCTTTATGGTTGCGAATTAATTATCTCTCTTTCTCTCGCTTTCTTTTTTCTCACTTTATCGTCATGTATCCTGAACCGTCTATTGACGATGGATTTAAGCGAATCGGAAACACAGTGTCGGAAGAGATAGAGAGAAGAGCTTACGATAGCTAAAGCCTCTTTAGGGGTTGGTCTGGACAGTTGCAGGGGTTGGCTCGACTACCACAACACGTTTCACTTTAATAGAATCGAACAAGCCGTAAGACGATCCTCTACGATCTATCTTTTACTCCTGAGCGGTCCAATTCAAACCCCTCGACCACTACCTCTAATCTAACATCCCTCGACATCTATAAACACAACCCCAAGTCCCTCTGTCTGTCTATATATTCACCTATCTCTATATGTACAAGTCCTACTTATACATTTACACATGTTGGTACATGTATGTACATATTTATCTGTATATCATTCCTTACTTAAACTGTATTTTTATGAGAGTTCAAAAGACACATTTACTAAAGTGATGGATTCTACGCGTTTGTATCTCAATAAGTGATGCTTGCTTCCTCGCAAGAAGCTTTTTTCTTATTTGACCAATGTTTTCATTGGCTGATAAATATTTTTACATGAAAATTAATGATGGAAATTATTCAATGTCTTCGTAGAGGGTTTATAGAATTTTTTATTTATTTTAAAAATTATTTTTTGTCTATTTTATTTTCTTTTATTATTACTGACAGCAAAAATCAATAAAATGGATTAGTTTAACGCTTGATTTTTTATAAAATTATAATGGCATAGAATTTTTTTATTTCATTATTTTAAAATTACAATGTTTTACAATCATGACAACAAATTTATCAGAATTGTCAGTTCTCATGGCTTCAGGTTATTTTCAATTTATTGCTAGCTTATTATTACAAGTAAACAATTTATGTTATAAAAATACAAAAATATTCAGTGAATAGCAAAAAAAAAAAATTATTTATCATTCTTTAAAATATTTAATATTCTCTATTTTTTTGGAGCAAATAATTTTTTTCATCATAATAATGATTTTGCTTTGTTATCATTAAATCCTTCCAAATAATGTAAATATTAAATAAATAAATTTATTTGAGATGCTCTAAATGATGATAATTAAGTTCAATAACGAAAATTTATTTTAATTTATCCAAGTCAAACATTTGTTATAAATTTTTGCGAATATTGCATCTAGAGAAATTTTTCTAATGGATCAAATAACACAAAAGAAATTTAGATAAACCTTATAAATAAATTAAAAAAGAAAAATTAATTAAAGATAAAATCATGAATTTTGCGCAAATTAAAAAGATATTGTGGTGGATATAATTTCATACAGTAAAATAATTAGCAGAAGCATAACTGCAATAGCAATAAGATATTTTTATTTCATATATGCATTCAACTACACGTCTTCAGAAGACTTATAAATTTACTGATCGGTCACCCATGTGACACATATACCAGCATAACATACATACGAGTAACACGACACACAAGAGGGGAAAGCAAAGGGCGTTTCTGGGGGCGGTCGTCGTCCCCACCGCTGCATATAATGCGCGTAAGCTGTTTTAGTCGCGCACATTCGCGATATAAAACCATTGGTGGGGGGTACATACATCCGTCGGGTTCTAAGTCTGTCGCTAATAAGCCTCGGATTATTAAGTTACTCCATTATGCCCATTTTTCTCATGTCATGCGGAAACGTCAACTTTTATCGTGTCAATCTTCTTCACATTCTTGCCATCTACCAACTCCACAAATTATTTTGTTACTTGAATTGTTATATCACAGTTGATTTAAATAGTGTAATTAGCTCACAGTTGGGAAAAAAATATTTCATCAAATTCCTTTCATTTTTATTTTAAAAAATTTTTGGAGTTATTTGCATTGTTTTCACGTTATGTAGAGAGATTTTTTTTTCGACAAATAAAATCATCTGTAACAAAATAGAATATTGAGATTGAAAAGTCTTTTTGACAATGGTTCATTAAATGTTACTTAGGAATGATAGTTTTGACTTTTATTCCAATTTAATTGAATATTTAGAGAACTTCATTCAACTCATCTCTATGAAGTTTTCAAAAGCACATATTAGAGCACATACATAAAACCTAATTAATTTGTTTAAAAGAAATGTTTACGTTGACTATTTTAAAGTACAGAATTAACTCTATTATAAATTTTAAAAAAACCATAAGTATAAATCATGATTTAACCTAGAAAGTTAAAATAAAAATCAATATTTTAATTCAATTATCAAAATTTATTTATCAAATGAAAGTAGTTTCTTTAATTGTTTATTTTTCAAAATATAAAATGATAGATAAAAACAATGTATATACTGAATCTGCATTGAAGACTGTCCAATATATCCACACTGTATCTTTATATTTTCCATCCATTATTAAAAAAGCTATTGAAAATGAGTTTTCGCAAAAAAATCATTTAATTGAAGAAACAAATGTTTAAATACATCACAGAGTAGAATACAATACTGAAACAATTGAGTATTGGAAGCAGTAAAGAGATGTTTCAATAGCGTTGGGATGCTGTCTGTGGCAAATATTAATTAGTCCATGTTCTCCCAATCTCGTTGTTCCGTACTCATTTATAGCCTCTACCGGTTTTAACACTAATTGAAACTAGCCAATGTCCATTTCACTTCATCTGTATAAGCGTGGTAGAAATTTATACCTATAGCTATCCAGACAGATGTATTTTCAAACATCATCGTGTGGTTGGAGCGTACACTAACTGAATGGGAAAATTTCTAGTGCTTACGAGTTTTCGTGTTTGTGCTTTGGCATCGGTCTGTGGCACGTCGCTCGAAATGGCGTTAACGCGAATAAACACATTTCGTCGAGTCCAATCACACCTTCCGGGATTTCAGCTAGACTGTGAGCCGCATAATTAAATGCTACGGTTGCTGCTACCACCAGAAATACGTGTTCTCTCTATACACCGTCTCTATTACCCTTCCACTCTTGTTTGTTTGTCAATGTTTTTTTTTTTTTTTATTTGAAATATCTACAAGCATATATTGAAAAATGTTTTTTGTTTCAAAGACTGCGATATCATGCACTGAAAAATATCAGATTGATTAATAAAAAATTGGACAAGAGAAATTGTCATTCATAAATTTTTTTCAATGTGTTTACTGTTGTCGTTCATTAAAGTAATTAAAGTCATTATGTATTATGATTGATGAGTAATTTTTATGTAGAGGCATTAGTTTGAATGAATGTAAATAATTTTTTTATTCAAGAACAATTTTATTGTTCATTAAAATGTTTTTTTATTTAATTAAATTCTTATTTACATATTCCTTAAATAGTAAAAAAATATTTTTATTCACTTCAAAATTATAAAGAAAATATATTTGTTTCAAAATGAAAATTTTTAATCAAAGTATCTTGTATGATACTCTGATTCATTTATTTATATATAAATAGATGGATTGAATCAAATAAATATTTAAATCATAAATAAAATAAAATATTACCTTAACCCAAATGTGCTTTTTATTATCTCTGATATAAACGCAATGCTTTAAAATTTGATATCAATCATTTCTCCCGCTATAACTCAACAGCATTAATTATCAATCAAAACGTAAAGAGACAAACAAATATTACTTCAATGTTACAATCATCATTACACAAAAAATGATTGAAATCGTGTTAAAATCCTTCTTATCAACATCAAGAGTCAGCCTCAAAATACACATCAATAGGTTGAATCTCATCGGTGAGAACATGGCGTTCACGTCTCGTTAGGAGACAAAAAAAATTTTCAAGTAAAAAAACAATCTATGGATAAGAGCATTGAAAGAGAAGGACAATAAGAGAAAAAGACGATGGCAGTCTTGGCGGCCACTCGATGACAAGCGAAGCGTGAGTCCGACAAGACCGCTGCTTTTACTTGCAGTTTGTTCAGACTAAGCCGGCGCGACATCTCGAAAACCGCTACATGTCTTTTAGACGCCGGCTTCTCTATATTTCTCTGTACTCTTCATCTCTCTCTCTCTTTTTCGTCCGCTGTTCTCTCAACATTATGCATACTTACAGTTGTTATACGCTCGCGTTTACCATTCGCTTATGCAATGAGTTCAAGCGCGTCGAATGACAACCGATAAAACTGCACTTACTGACACGAACCTCCAATCATGAAAATGGATGTATGATTCAGGGTCTATGCTAGATAATTATCTCTTCGTTTCCGTTCTTTGAGTTGATAAAATGTACTGTCAATTTTATACTGTTTAACCACCATTTAATTACGTTTTTAGTAGATAAAATATTTAATGACATGCTTTAAAAACACGATAAAATAAATAAACTTCATTTTTCAATAACAAATCAGTTAAGCAAAAAAAACATTTTTTTTCCTTAATTTATATTGGAAAAAAATTAAATGATGATATTTAACTTGATTGAATAAGAGCATCCTCAAAATACTTCATTTAATAATTAGCGTAATGAAAAAAAAATGATATGAAATATGTAGTGGTGCAATGTAAGAATTTTATAGCTAATTTTAAAATTACTATCTAATTTTAATTTTCCGTTGCATTATTTAGTAAAATTATTCAGCTCGATAACAACTAGCATTTACCTTGCAGCAGCTATAATTTTATTATCAACCACTGTCCATTTATAAATAGTCAAAATTATAACACGACGTAATTTATCGAGCCGCTGGTTCAACATCAGACATTGTCCCATATTCCTTGAAGCCAGTTCTTGGTTTTCCTCGCGTGACGTGTAACTGCTTGGAGGAGGTGAAGGGGACAGTATTCCATGTGTCGCGATATGTTTCGCGCGGGCGAGTGACATCAAAACGTCCATGGCAAAAATAAGTCTACAACGTCAGGGATAAAAAGACAACTGAAACGATAAACGAAAGACATGATGGAGAGTATAAGTTGTGTATTATATACATTTATATATATATCTATATATACTGGATAAATGTACTCTTCATCTCCACGTACGTCCACACGTTTGATTCGTGAAGAAAACTGACTGAAGCGAGACATTGTCGAGACGATTGCCAGGCGGTGACTATATCTTCTATACTTCGAGCGTGAACCACCGTAATTTCGTTCTCAAGCAGAAACTCGATAGGCTTCGTTACTCACGCGTACGTGGATAGAAAAAGTATAACAGACAGAGAATATGTTTCTTTCTTTGTCTTTTTTCCTTTAGATACACGCTTGAGGGCAAAAATCAAAAGAACACACGATGTATGCAATATAGGCGGATTCATTTAATTCATATTTGCTTATGGAAATCTTCAAGAATATTCTGAGTAATGTCTAACTATATTTTTACTGTCAACTAAATCAAATAAAGTGTCATTGATTTGCTATAACAATTCAAAACTTTTTTGATTTAATATTAACATTTAAAAAATTATCAATTTTATAAATAATTGTTTTATTACATTTGATTATTTTGTTTAATTACTTTAATCATATTTTTCCTTGTGTATTGATTTTTGGAAAGTGAAAGAAAAGGTTATAGACCTTTTTAAAAAGTCAAATTTAATTAGAAGTTTGATATTTTAATAATGTTTCTTCTTACAGCCAAGTGTAAACTCAATAATTACGATATTTACATGCCGGAGATTATCAAGATTAGCTATGTAACATGATCTCTAGCCTGTTTAAATATCATTAAATAAGCAAATTTGAAATCTCCAATAAATTTAATGGAATATTTTAGTAGCAACATAGTTTAAAGTCTTTTTAACAACTATTTCAACCATTTTTAACATAGAAATTAATTCAAATATCAAACACAATTTGTAAATTTACTAAAAATGAACATTTTTAAAAGTTTCATATTTTTAATAGCCTTCAGAAATTTTAACGATTTAATTACAATATCATTTACAAAATTTTCTATTGTTAAATCAAAATCGAAAAAATTTATCAGCAAATTCGATATACTATACTTGAAATAACATTTGATGGGAAGCTCATCAAATATTCATAATTAAGCTTCAACCTGACATAAAAATAATGAAATAATAATGAACGAATTCAGAAACAAAAAAGTTGATTTTTAATGATGCACGTTACAGAAATTTTCTCCTCTTTTTGTGTTTCCCTAATTCTGTCCCCTACCATATAATTTGAAAGCTATAGATACTAGCACCACGGCTCCAAGGGGCTTCATAAAATACCACATGATTGCTTAAAAAAAAAGTAAGAGTAAAAAATGACAGATAATAACCATCGAATAGTATATATTACGTCGTATTAAATAGTGAATTTGTAAGCATTTAATTACGGTGTTTTTCGTGAAGATAAATGATTTAGTGACATGATAATTGCCAGAAAAAATAAGCATTAGAAAGGAAAAATTTTCCAAAGGAAAAGTAGTCCTGAAAGGGTCACTGAGAGGCATGACGAATGGACATGGGTTTGTTGGCGCCAGGACGAGTCATCAATTTAACAGGAAATCGTGGCTCGATTTCATATTTTGACGTGGGACCGTCTCCCCCCAATGACCTCAGGCCTCTTTCTGTCTCTTGATTCTCCCACTCCAAAGTATTCTCAACTTATTCAACCCATAATTCGAATCTTCTCGAGGATATATCCTCGGGTCTCATGTCCTCCCATTCTCAGGCTTCAACCTATAATTTAGGCTTCGCACCTCTCGAGAGCGTTGCCGTGTGAATAAGTGGCCGTAATACTTGAGCAAACATACGAAAATTCACTCCTACATACGTCCACAGATATACACAACAAGGCGTTGTGTTCAATTGCTCGTCAGTCCTCGTGCTTTCTCGCGTGATGAAAATAATCCAAGTTTCATCGCCTTGTGGATCGATGTAATTTCAGGTTGTTCACTGCACGGCAAAACCTTCTACGTGAAGAATACCATGGACTCACGATCACACATTGAAGACCTGCTGCTGCATGGCTTCATACACCAGTTCACTTTAATAAATCTGGATTGAATGCAGTGTGTGTGTCTCTATAAATCCGACATATGGCTCGTGCGTTGATCGCAATTCCTGATAAACTTCTCGGAGCTTCGTCTAACCGTGTCTTGGGGTGTCTAGTTGGGCTAAAATGTTTTTCTAGAGGCTTTTGGGGATTACGTAGAACTGATGCTTGTCACTGGGGAATATATAGATCCGCGATAAAAGCCCTGGGGGAATGCATCAACTTCCATATATGAACTTGATTAGGATCGATTTCTCTTGAATTACTTGGGCTTAGTTAGAAGTTATTATCTATCGATTCATTTAAACCACCATTGGAAACGATTATTTTTATTTCGAATCACTGGTGAACATGACAGAGCCTGAATTCAACGAATTCCAAAATTGCGGTCGTCAGACTCTTGAGAAAAGAAGAGTTAGCTGATGGTCGGCATACCTTCACGCGCACTACCAAAGGCGTGAGAGATGTCTCAATCTCGCCTTCTTCTTGTGTATGTTATATCTTTGGATATAGGTATGTAGTCCAGAATCAAGTCGATCACTTCTATTAAGCTTTTACTTACAGATTCGCCAAACAAGCGCATATGTTCACGTACTCAATCCGACGTTACATTTTGCTCCGTCACGTGTAACGCGTTCCACATTATATAACATGGACATGTCTTTCAGGAATAATTTAAAGTATTTTATAAGATATTTACTGATCGGATTTGTAGATTGGTTATTATTTAATTAATGGTTTGGCAACTAATGTGTAAAGTTGTTTTTCTGTGCCATAATTATTCCTGTAGATGCAACAAATTATTGGAGTAATCTAGCGGGAATTTTTTGTTTATTAATTAATATGTTAGAAAATAGTTTTTATGATAATCAAAAAATAACAGTGTCCATTCATTTATTAATGATTTGATCAATTAAATATTCTGAGATTATAAATATTAATCGATTGAAATAATTTAAAAAAATTATTCCAACTTTCTTTTGAATTATTAATTTTTTGAACTCATCAAAAATTGATTATATTTTTTCAAATACTTTTTATTTTATAAATATTACAATAAGAATTTTAAAAAAATCTCACAAGCCCAGGTCCATTATTAAATGGTAATATACATACGCAAACTGGTATTTAAATTCTGTCAGTTTTTGCATGAACATTGGGGCACTTTACAAAGTATCGACCTGTCAAGAGCTTCTTCAAGCTTCTTTAACTACTTCATTCCTCTTTTTATGCTTCAATTGCTTCCTCTTCTACTTGTCCAGCAGCGTCTAAATGCTGGAAGCACGGATTACTCCCATTACTCGGGTTATTATGCTTCGACATATTACCATAACGAGTCGTTACAAGCGATCGTGAGACGCGTGTGTTTGGGAACGTTATGTGAACGTCTACCTGAACAGAAGAGCCACGAGATATAAGTCTCCTAACTGGCTAGAGAGACCCTGAATCGCTGTGGGTGGTTTGGTGTACGATTATTCCGTGGGAAAGCTGAAGATAATTTTTGCTACAAGACATTTTACTTCTGGAATTACTCTTAGATAATTTAACATTCTTTTTTTTCAATTGTCATATCTAGATTGAAATCATCAGGTGCAGTTACTACAGCATTCCAATTTAATCATAACAGCGTACATAGTCTGACCTTTCGAATATTTTTTGTTAAATAAATCAATTTATTAATCTTTAAAAAACCTGAAAAAATAAACAAAGAAACTTTCATACAAATACCAGGAAATCTAATAAATTAACTTACCAATAATTATTTATTAGTTTCTAGGAAATAGAATATGCCATAAATAGAGTCATTGAAACAATTTCGAATGATATATCAATAATATCGTCTATTTTACCAACATTTAAAATAAAGTGCTTTAATTAACATAAGGTAATGATAGCTAGTATTTTTGATAACGACACTCAAGGAAAAAATTATAAACAAGGTTGCGATATGATATGGACAGTAATAAGCTTCATTATTTAATTGGCTTATTTTACAGTGTAAGTAATTAAATAAATAACAGTATTGCGTGATCGAAATTTGTGCGCATAGCCTAAAGCAAGGTAAAAGCTTTTGGGCTGTTATTCATCAGGATCAGCATCATCTAAACCAGGCAATTTTTTCAAAGTGCTCAACAACAGCGCCAGTGTCACCAACAAAATACTATCGACATCAGTATAGTATGCGGCGAGCATTAAAGCGCTTATCCTCGTAGAGCCTTTGGGCTTTTATCCACGTGGTAAAGGATTCCCGTGTACCGGTCTCAGATAGATCTTATTTATGCTCTCTCAGGCAAACAGCTACCGATTAAATCGACTTATAGTCACGTTCCGAGGATATCGACGAATCGCAGAAGCACTTCCAGGTGCTTGAAAATATACGAATACACTTTATATGTATGTATATGTTAGCACAATAAATATAAATTGATGAAGCAGCCGTTTATGTATAGGATCATCGTCGCGTGTATAGCTGATTCACCTGCCTGTCTTTTAGACTTTCAATCTGCAAAGTTGCGAGGAGAGCAAAGAAACGCCCATCGATTCGATTCGCCTTTTAGATCTCTAAAAAAGATAACACTTGGAGCTGCAGGCAGGACAAATCAATTCAGAAGGAAGAATGTTGAAGGACACTGACGAGTTGGCTGCTTTTTTCATCCTGTCTCGTTACCTGAACAGTCGCAAGGGTCTAGGAATACTTTGTGGGATATTCTTAATAGTTTGAAACAAAGGTGCTTGAGTGGCAGAGTGGACCCAAAACCTCGACAGACATGATGAGAATAGTCTGATGATGCTACATATATACATATCTCAACAGTGTTGGTGCACATATAGACCAGTTGGAGGCTCATCTAAATCACAGACCTCGAGAAGTACAGAATCATTGGCATATGTTTAGATATGAAGATGAAGTGAGACAGAAGAATATGAGAACTTGGACATTAATAGGCGTGGAAGCGTGCGTGCCTAGAGGGAGCACTCATCCATGCGATTTTTTTATTCCTCTCATATTATTTATTCTCCTTTGGCTCGTTTTTCTTATTTTAATTTCTCTCCTACATTAACTAGACCCCCCGCGACATGGCGCCAGGATGCTCCGCCCCATTGTATTTTTTCTCACTGGTAGATTTAATGTCGAATCATTGTAATAGACAACATTCTGCACAGTTTATATTGCTAGAAGTAAAAGAAGTAATTTGCAGAGAAATACAGAGCTTTTATGTGAGTTTAAAGTGCGTGAAATCTGTGGCCCATTAATACGAGGATACTTGGACTCTGGCTCATCCATCACTCTGGCTTGGAACTGTACTTGGAGAGAGAGAGAGAAAGAACGAGAAGGAATAGAAAATGAGAGAGAAAAAATATATATCTTTGTCTGGTGAACATGAGCTCGGGGTGGCCCATGGCTGGCGGCAGTTTGGGGTGGCAGAGGGAGAAACCTCGTTGGATGAGGGGTTTCGGAGGTTAAACAAACATGTGATTACTGCTGTCTACAGCTGGCTACATTATATCTACCTACCAAGTCATTCTTCTTTCCTCTGCTCTCGCTGACCGAGGAGAATAAGACAAAGAAAGAAAGAGGAATAACTGTGGCCAGCGGCTACATGTTACCAAGGCTTGCTCTGGCGAGATGAAGAAATAAGAAGAGAAGTTGAATACTTTTTGTGGCATTTTTATTTTTTACCAATATATATATAGATATTCTTTTGCTTTTGGAGTAACGCAGCGAAACTCTTTTACGGTTACTGCGTCCAAGGATAGTCGCGTGCATAGGCTCAACAGACCACCCTGTGAACACACCAAGTTATCGCAGTTTTATCGCTTTGCCACGCCTTTCTCTCCTGCTCGTTTACTCTCGCAAGCATTTCAGTGATTTTTTCTTTTCTCACATTTACTGTCGCTGGTCATTAGATCGAACCGAAATGGCAAATGATTGAACACGTTGGACCAGTTGTTGAGTGTCCAGCCATGTTGAAAAATGAATTGATATGATAAAATGTAATGTCGGTAGACTGTGGAGGAGAGGGATGCTAATTTAATGGGTTTACCACGTCGGGACAGTTTCCTGCTTAACGCCGAGCCACTCGCCACGTCCGCTCGTCCTCGGCTCTTTTAGTTTCATTACATTCTCTCTCGCACCAGAGCCACTACAGCTGCCCGCGCCACTTCACTTTACTCGTTCAATCAATCTACCAATCATAATTTCTATCAGAGCCACCTCCGGGTGACGATATCGTCAATCACAGGATTGGCCCACTTGCAATCTTTTTTGTCTCTTACTCGTAAACGCCCTCTCTTCAGTCCGAGGACAATTGATGCTTATTCTCGACACCCAGCTACAATAATATCTGTGCTCTGTTATTTTCCATTATGATTCTTTTGATACATCAATTAGTCGACCATCATCTGGAATTAGAAACATTTATTTATAGTCAACTCTTGTTTTAATCAACAGAAAAATTCTTTTTAATTTCTATTTTTATTTCCTAGAATAACATTTCAATTGTTTTTATTGAATAATTATTGCTGTTGCAAATTTGTTTTTATTTATTTGATTAATAATATCTTTTAGCTTTAACATGATTCATTTATTATTGTTATTAATCACGTCCAATAAATAATACTTTGTAAAACATTGTTCATGTTCAGTATAATTTCCAGTTGAAAGAATTCAATGATGGCAGGGAAAATAAAAAACCTCCTATCGGTTAATTAGAAAATATCTTTCTATTAAAAAATTTATTATTCAATTAATTCATTTATTCAAGCTGTTTTTTGATGATTGGATTAACTTTCTACATTATTTATAGTTTTAATTGGAATTGTATAGTTTGATTGTCTTACTGATATCATATAACTTTAATTACATAACAATTTATTTTGTTTCGCCTCCAATAGATTAGTAATAAATCATTTTTAACAATCATTACTAATAATAATTGTTTTTTTTAGAAAACAAAAAATGAGTTTGTGATGAAAGTAATTTAAAAATAATGAATATCTGAGTTGAAAAAGAAGTTGAGGATTTTAATTCAAGTCACAACATTCTAATTTTCTGTTTGTAATAAACAATTGAATGTTCTTTTCTCAACACAGTTAATGACACAAAAAGAAAAACAAATCTGAGTTTCTACTTAGCAAGTAGAAACAGACAAGTTGTAGACGAGACAAACACTGCAGTAGAAACAGCCATTTGACGTCAGTGTATTTTATTTTGACCCAGAGTAGTTGGGAATTTAAAAGAAAAACGTTATAAAGATGTTTCTCCTTTTCTTCAGCAAGTTTCACGCGCAGTCATTTAGAGCAAGGAACCTTTTATTCACGTCGTAGACACATCTTTTCATTCTTTCTGTTTTTCACTTTCGTCTTACAACCCTTAAAAAATGAAGACAAGACAGAATCAAGTGAGACAACATATAAAGACTACCGCAATGTACAAGCGGCGCCTTTTAGCAAATTGAAAACACCCGTTGGATTCGGCTAATTACCAAAACATAATGAGGCTACTTTCTTCCTCTCTGTCTCACAATTTAACCGTTGCACTGAATCCATGAAGCAATGCCACCTTCAACATCTTTTCTTAGGAGTTATTTCTTCTCCTTGCATATATCTCGTTCTCTTTCTCACTTGCGTCGTTAATTCTTCTTCTTACTCTTCCCTTCGTTTTGCGAGCTCTGTACCCTTAGGGTTCCTGGCGCCACTAGAATCCCGCGCTACACGGAATTCCCGGCACTTTCCTGGATTTCCGGCTTTTTAATCCAACCCGGCTTGCGCAAACATGAAAGACTCGAACATCTCGACATCATTTCTCTTTTTACAAAGCTTTTGAGCTTTTTATTGGCCCATTTGTATGAATCTCTTATCAGCTGTGTTTCGAGAAAATTTTTATTACTACTGAACTTCTGAAAAAGGTTACACTGTTTTTTTAATCAATCATTGAATCAAAACAATTAATTTAAAGTTTTTTGAATGCGGGGAAAAAATTTAAAAATACTTCTTTTGAACATCAAAAAAGACTTTAAAACATTGCTGTATTTTTTGCATTTTTTCTATGTAAAAATGATTTTTTATTAATATTCAATTTACAATATTTTATCAACTTGTTGAGATTGAGTAGTACTCGAGGATCAAAAAGATCTAAAAATCCTATGAAAATGGTTATTTATGTTTCCACTTCCATTACTTAAAGTCTAACAATGCCACATGAGAAAAGAAACATGATGATGTTTGGATTTACTATCAAGCAACGTCATTGTGCCGAGTCAACTCCACACGTTCTTGTCACATCTCTGGGTTAAGTAGTCTGGGTAGTATCGATTGCTCAAGAGTTATCTCAGCACCTCACTATTGTCCGTAGGTGACACATTATATTTCCATAAAAATTTTCAACACACATCTTACTTGCTAATTAATTAAAAACTGACTATGCATCATATTCCATAAAAATAAGTTTATTCCGTCGAAAGTGATTTATGTCGTGAGTTTGTTGAGCATTTTGACACATTTAGAAACATCTGTTTTTCATCATGGCACCCTTGATATGTGTGAACTAATGAATGAGATGGCTTGAAAAAATAAAAGAAAAATTGCAACTTCCGTTCATGTCGAATATGCTAATCTTGACCATTAGGTTGGCGGGAAGAAATTGGTGAAGCAGCAAGTTATTTTAAAACTTGTACGACTTCAACTATTTCTTAGAACATTATAATTACGTTGTTTTATTTTATCCTCTACCATTTTATTTTAACAAACATTTCACTTATTAATATTTGCATTCTTAAATGTTCATCTTTCCTAAAATTCATCATTCTAACATTTAAGTAATTCTAAAAATTTTCGTGGATAAAAATGAATTAATAATAAATATTTACATAGACAAACTTCTAACTGTATCATTTCCAACTACAACTACATTCAAAATCAATAAAACCATATTAATAATTAAAACAATTTAATCAATATCAATAAGCTGCGTCAGTAATTCTCAAAGGAGTCGTAGGAAGGATCGAAAAGAATTTACTCAGAAGGCCTTTAGGGAAAAAATGGGGTAAAACACGGTGTACGATGATAAAAAAATACATAGTCAAGGTATAGAGAAAAAGAGTATCGATGAGTAGAGTAAAAGGAAGGGAGGGAAATTGGTTAGCAGTTATTTGCTTGGTTCAGGACGAATGTCGTGTGTGATCCAACGACATCAGAGGCGCCGCCGCGCAAACTCCGCTAATGGACATGAGTGAGTGATGAGAGAAGAGAAAGAACAGAGGAAAAGGGGCAAAGCAGTAGGAGAAGTAAATGGAAATAAAAAAGATAGAAGATGTGCCGGAAAGAACTCCTTGCGCTTCCTTTTCTACTGTTTGTCTTTTGAATGTTTTAGGACCTCTGTTTAACCAACTTACTTACTGCCTCTGTAGAGTGTAGAGACAGCCGCTCCTATTTGCACACGAAGCATTCCCTTCCCTTTTCTGATATCATCATGTCGTTTCTCCTCTTTGCTAGACGCCTATATAGCTAATACTCGAACTTTCAGTTTGTCATATAAATCGTCTTTAAAGACATACTAATGGCTAGAGCAAAGCATCTGAATGTTTATTTTATCATTTATTGATTTGGAATAAATCTAAGTTAGAAGAAACACTACTGCTTTAAATGAACTAGAGAGATAAATATGTTGTAGATCTGGATGTTTATGTATTATTTTTATGTTGACACGCTTCGGAAATGCAGTTAGGTATGTTACTAGTCAACGGAAATGAATCTCCTCGTGCAATTTCCAAAGCAAAAATACCGTTTTCAGCGATGCTTCATGCCCAGAGTAATTGCGTCTTTCAAGTCGACGAAGCGTGACCACGAGACAGATTGTGACAGAGCGACTTGTGGTCAGAGGTTATCTTTGACGCTTTCGGGATATCTATCGTTCCACTCACTGAGATAACATGACGGTAAAGGAGAAAATAGTTGTCCTTATATAAACATTGCCATTTAATGCTGGGGTGATAAATAAAAAAAAAAAAAAACTGATTTGACACTCTTTTTTTGTTAAGATTAATTGTTTCCTTTGCTTAGTTCATTCTTTAATGAATCGTTTTATTCATAAACAATTCTCTCACTTGATAAAATTAAAAAAAAAATGCGAAAATATATTTAAGAAAATTCGTTCATTATTTTTTTTTAATTTTTTTTTTTAATAAAATGTCGATGTCCACAGTTCTGTTTTCAGAAATCGGGTGATGGAAAGGATTCGGAACCAACTCAGGTAAATAAAGAAATCAATTAAAAGAATAAAAATTAACACTTATTCTCTGAAAGTGAAACAGTGAAAATAATTGAAAATTAATTGAAAATAGTGAATTTTTACTGATTTCCCATACTGCAAATCACAGTGTTTTATTTTGATATACTAAGAGTATTTTAATATGATGTCATTCATTTGATTAACATAGTCATCGTTTTTAAGACATGTTTACACTCTGAAAAATAATAGCCGAGCCCCGTTGTTGGATTTACAATGTGTTAATTTTTCATTTGACAGAAAATAGGTTAGTCTTTTTCAAACTATTAATAATAAATCCAACTATATATTTCGCTCAGTGTAGTGAAAATAAATTACTCCTAAATTTAAGATTTGCAGGTGTATTCACTACAAATCTCAAATTAGACACTTGGAAGTGTTTTAAAAAGTGACTGTAATGTTAATCAAATGGGTGACGTCATTTTAAAACACTTGAAGTGTTTTAAATTCAATCACTTCAATTTGCAGTGTTGTTATTACTATTTCGCAATAATTTTCAATTATGTTTACTGTCTCATTTTTCGAGAGTAATTGATTGATTATAAGGTTGGTTTGAACTCATTAAAATAATTCACATCATTTGGAATTTTTTTTACTAAATTAGGGTTAAAGGGTTTCAGTAATTTGGGAAAAACCCCAAGAATCTCATGAAAAAATTTGTATTCAAAAAAGCAAAAGACCGATTACAGAGTAGAAACTGTTCGTCCGAGACAATTCCCCTGGGGAGTAAAATAAAAAAGCGTTCTAAGGGATGGTTCTTTATGGTCGAATGTTATCGAGGGAGTTAGCCTGATGGTCGTCTGCACTTTCTTCTTTTCTCTGTTTGACCCGCGGTCGCAAAATTACGGAGTCGAGAGGGATGAAGCGGAAGCAAAACCTTCGGGTGTTATCCAAGCATTTCAATGCCAGTTCCGCGACGTCTGCACGATAAAGAAAAAAGAAGGAGATAAAAATTGAAGACAAAAAAGCATTCGATCGGCTTCAATCAACGGGTTCATTGTCAGCAGTAGCGATAATTCGAGGACAGGCGAAAAAGCATTCACAGTAGATGAACCGATCCGAATTAATTATTTATAAACCATGTTTTTTTTTTTTTGCTTATTATTTCAATTTTATTGTTGATTTTATTTCACGGTGTTTTACGCTTTGGTAATTTGTTTCTCCAATCATGCGAACTTTTCTCATTTTTTTTTTTAAAATATACAGTAATTGAAAAAACATTTCATGCACATATAAAACCATTAAAATAATTATTCGATTCATTATCTATATTTAACTAAATTATTTTAATAATTTTCTACGGATAGGCTTTCGTTTTATCATCTTTTTTATCATTCAAATATTTTCGAAGCGCGTGAATATTTTTCCGTGATATAGAAAAAGTAATGTAGACCACCTCAAAGAGTTTTTCTTCATCCTCTCAACGCATAGGAGCAAAAATGGTTGGGGGATAAAAACCTTTGTGGCAGTCGATGTAAACGGACTGATTTCCGTTTAACGTTTTCTTCTATGAGGGTTCTTTACATTTTTTCTTCTTTTTTTCCTTTACTTTGTTCAAACAGAAAATCAAGAACATTTCTGTTTTTTTGTACTTTAGAACTGATCCATTTCTTCTTTTAATGTTTTACATCAATAAATTTTGCAAACATTAATTACATTTTGTTATCAATTTAATATTCATCGTATGAAGATAAATGAAAGTACAATAATCATGTCATTAACAAGCGATAAATATAATGAATTTAATTAAAACAATATGCACACACGAGTATATAAAATGAGATTAAATTAACAACACAGTTAGCTCTACACATTTAATAAAACTTTCTTAATCAGTGTAAAACACTTTTATAGCTTAAAAGCTGTTTGTTTAAACTGTAGAGCTCAGAAGATATAGTCAAGTATTTAAATTAAAAAACAAATTTATATAATTCTTATTTTCATTCAGAATATTATATTTTTATTTTTTTCATTAAAAATCCTTTATTCATTAGTAGGATTAGTGTTAATAGAATAGAATTGCAATTAAAGAAACTTTTTTTTTAATTTTTTAATGACTTCAAAAGTTATGGCGTCGATGGTTCACCCTTTCCTTTTATTCTCACCCTTACACCAAGTCTATCAAATGCAAAGCATGTCGCGTACGCCTTCTATACGCTCCCTCCGACTTGGCCGGAAAATCCACCCCTTTTTCGGGCGGTCGATACTCCAGAAGCTTCGCCATAGCTTCGACCGCATACCGGCTTTCGCCACCTACTCCACCGCCTTGCCTTTTCTTCCTGCCACCCTCATCGTATACCCTTGCGAACGATCTACTTTCACATTACACCACTGCTAGTGATGATGGCGCCACTGATAACGAAACCCCATCAAAAATTTTCAATTAATTTCATTAATTTATTTATTCCAAAAAATAAATTTGCCATTGAAAATAATTTCTTAGTTATTTCTAATTGTTATGGAATAGTAAAAAAATCACATTTTATAATTTTCCTATCGAAAACTTATCATTAGTGAATGAATACAGATATGAGAGTTAAAACAGATATAGAAAATGGTGATAAAAATACAACTAGCAATCGAACAAAAAAAAATGCCAACAATTCTTTTGTAAACTGAATAATAACATATATTTGCTCTCTTAATTTTCTCTGACTGATAACACGGAAAAAACTGTGACAATGACTGTAATCAAATGAACATTTTATGTGGAATTTTTTTATCATTTCATTTCATTCATAATAACACACTGTAAAATTAGATTTTCCATCCATCAATTATCCTTTCATGATAACACATTATTTTATAACTTATACCATTAATTGATGTCCAACAAAAGCACACGAAAAATACTGTTTTTCACTTCTTGGTGAATTTAAGATGAAAAAAAAACATTTTACTGGTTACGATGTTTCAACGCTGGACCGATTGGCCCTCATGATTCCAAGTAGGTGGGCCGCCAGGTAGCTGGACAGATAACACCCTGAGATTACTGCGGACAGAGTCATTAGCCGCGCGTCGGCTTCTGTGTAGACTACACGGTCTTTTCTTTTTTACTATATATGATATACATAAATTCTTACGAGTGTCTTTTGCCAGTTTTCTCTTCATCGACCAGTTCAGCGGATGCATCTGAATGTTGAGATAGTAAAAAAGATGCCTTTTTTGGTGAAAAAACATCCTGAGAATTACTAATTGCTTGATATATTCTGGCATATTTGGTTGAATACCAGTTGGAAAGGGGAAAGAATGACCAAGGAAGAGATCTCAAAGCGAAGGCATTTAGGTATAGAGTGTTGATAGGCTAATGACAAACGCGTAGATTAGTCTTATCTATCCGACACTAATTATTCCTTCTTTATACCATGCCGCCCGCGCTTACGATCAACCAGCAAATGGCACTGAGATATTTTATTTATTATCATTCACATCCTCCTACTCTGTCCATTTTATCTCTCTTGAGTTCGAAAAGTCTTCGCAAATGATGATGATGATCATCATATAGCCTTTGTTTCTTTTATTATGAATGCTTAAAGCTCATCATTTATTTTTACTCTTAAATTCACTAATATTTATATCATTTCAGAGAACAGATTCCTACGGTTCATTCAAATTTAAAATATATATTTTCTTTCGAATGTAAGAAAATGTTTAAACAATTAAAAGTTATGCATTAGGATTGAATGAATTATGTGTAGCACAGTGGATAGAAAATGGACTTCTATTGAAAGTTGAAAAAAATTTCAACGCTAATTGGACAATCTTGAAGAAGAAAAGCGATTATCATAAACTCCTTTCCATAAATTCCTGACTAACAAAAAAAAAACAAATACGCTATTAACTATTAAAAAGCAAGTACATATAATGATTGTAAAAATGTGAAGCAGTCTGTCCCATAAATGGTTTATTCTCTTGTTTCAGACGATACTAAACTCAATGCACAAATACCAACCGAGGTTTCACCTTGTAAGAGCGAACGATGTCCTCAAACTACCGTACTCGACGTTCAGAAGTTACGTATTCAAGGAGACGGAATTCATTGCCGTCACTGCGTACCAAAACGAAAAGGTAAGTGAGCTAAACTTCCATCTTGTCTATCTTTTTTATTTTTCTTTCCTTTCTTTTACTCTTTATACCCTTCGATTTTTTTTCTCTTGTCAATGCTGCAAGTAGAATTCAATATTGACCTGTCGGCGAAAGTCAAACAGAAAACGGAAAAAAGAAAAAGTGGGCTTTGAAAAAGATCTTAGCACGAGGGTAAAGTTTCACGAGACACCTTGGAGTCGTTCCAGGAGTTTGTTCCAAAACTTGCTCATCATAGTTTCCAAGTTTTTAATTCAGAAAAAAAATTTTTCTCTCTAAAGACCAGCTTCTAAATGATTTTCTCATTCTAAAAAATACTTTCATTGATTCAATTTGATAGTAATGTTAGATTTATTAGACTAATACTTAGCTAAATATTTCATTTGAGATTTACATGATTTTATGTATGATTCCAACACTGCATATGTCGCATTGATATTGATTCTACATAAGCTTGAAAGCAGCCTTGATATGGATACGTAGCCTATAAATATTTTCTCAATTGTCAACTCGATCTAACATAGATGTGTAAGAGATATAAGTGCTCACCTATGGATGGTCTTTTCTTTGGTTTTTATTCACTTATTTAGTCCACAATTTATGGAACTATTATGTGCGTTACATTTATGTGAGTACAGACTATGTCACAATCAATAGTAACGATCTGAGATTGATCACGAAACGTTTTTCATGGAGTTTAATATATAAATGAAAACAATGATTATATACCTGTGTTCTCATAATTATTTGAGGAAGATGTAGATTTTATCTAGAGGATAAAAAATATTAGTTTCTATATGATATTTATTTATATGAATGCTTTGATTATTGTAGTAATTATTCATATAGTTCAGTTTGTTTCGCTTTATCTTCATTTTATTTCATGGAAGTTTAACTTTCAAAACACTTCTTTCAATCCAATATACAGTAATACTTTCTCATTTAGTCAAATCCCTGATAATTTTTTTTTCCATTTCTAATTATCAGCCATTTATATCTTAACTTCTGTCAGCTCTCGAAGAATTCAGCGTTGTATCAATCTAAATTATGACTGTGATAATATTTATTGCGTTGTTTGAATAGCTAAATTGCAAGTAGATCGATATGATTTCTAGATTAGAGAAAGTGATTATTGAAGAATTTTAAAAAAATAATTGTAATTAAAAAATAGAATAATGTAGATAAAACTTGAGAGGAAGTAGATATTATAGTTCGAGATATATCATAGTCTATTCAACAATAAAAAATTAAAATTGGATTGTTTTATCAATACTTTTGGAGTAGAAGTGACATTTAAGAGATCTAAATTGATTAAAAAATCACTGAAAAATTATTGAAATTTTTTTTTCATTATCACTTATAATAATTTTAATAATATTAATATTTATTTTTTTGTCTAGATAACTCAACTGAAGATCGACAACAATCCCTTCGCCAAAGGATTTCGAGATACAGGTGCAGGAAAACGAGAAAAAAAGTGAGTGTCGCTTTCAGAATTTTTCTCTACCTTATCTCTTCTTTTTCATCTCTTTGGAATGATCTATACCTAGTCTTATCTATTTGAAAATATTTCTGTTTGAAATAGATAGAAAATTAATGATATTTTTCTATGAGTCGCTGTCACGAATCCCAGCATGTCCTCATTAACCAAACATGATTCAACGGTCGATCATGATCCCTGAAAGCTATCAAGGGTTTGGATCTCGAGCCTCATTCGCACCCCTGGCAAGTCGTGATCCGTTCATTTGTATTCAATATTGCAAGTTTATAGGCTTCATATGGACTCTTGCCCCTCGAGGCGATTGCTACCGCATCGTAGTGCTTATAACACGCAGTCAAACGCTTCATGAAATCCATTCTAATTTATCTAAACCCACGATATAGCTCAAGTGGATTTTGATAGCATTAAGAAGACTGTATACTATTATTCTCTTTTACAAAGATCATCATATTATTTTTTATTCATTAGACCTCATTATCTCATCTCCAGGATGTCAAGTGCTAGAAATCGATCTCTGTATTATTATCAAGCTTCAATATACTCATTATTTTCATCACTATTCTATTCAAATGCTGTATATAAGTCTGATTCTTTTTCATCGTTTATATATCATTATCAGAGGAAATAAAAAAAATTGGCAATAAAACAGCACAAAAAAGTAGAAAAAATACCGAGGGGAATTTGTTTTAAACAAAATGAATTTTTTTCTGTATATTTTTTTTGGAAAGAATTATAAAAGTGATGCAGAGCTGCAAAAAAGAGGAAGCATGAAAAAGCACAAGGGTCAAAACAAGGTAGGACTGAGATGAGGTTGGAACATAGCCAATCATTGGATTAGCATACTGATGTTCAGGGGCGGTGCTATGGTTTACGTTGAGGGTGCCACTCACTGAGGCTTTGAATTTTATATTAGTACTATGAGCTGTTATATCCACATAAAAACCACTTTCGAGTCTCATTCTTGATCCAAGACACCCTTGAAATGATTCTCCATCACATTATTCTCATCGTCAATCACATTTGTCAACGATCATTTTTTTTTATTCTCTTCAAGTAGAGTTTAATGAATAAAAATCTTTTTTTATTTTTTTTTTTTCATCAATAACAATTTAATAAAAATAATATATTAATAACATTTATTTTTTTTGAACGAAATAATTCAAGTTTAGTTATTTAAAAATTAAAAATTTTCATAAAAGTAGTACTAACAATATTAACAACATTTAAAACTTATTTTTATTGCCACATGAGTGAAATAAAATAGTCGATTGGTTTTTCCTCATGAGAATATTTAGAGAAATGATTTAAATAAGAGTTAGTTAAGTAAGAATAAATATTGATGTTGATATTTCACTCATATTCATCAGTCATCAATAGAATATATAGACATCATGTAATAGCTAGTCGTAGTTAACAAATTAAATTGTAATTGTAAAATATCACAGAAAATATGGACGATTACGATTTATGATTAATCTTTAAAACTAATCAAGCAAAAATAATTAAGTAAATATTTCATCATTAGCCAAATTTGCCTAATAAAATACTCAATGATAACACAAGTTATCAGAAAACTTCATCTTTATTCAAGATAATTAATTCATAACAAATTAATAAATGATTATGGATTATATAAATCAAAATAGTTGTTAATATTTCAAAGTTACTTCAAAATATAAAAATAGACCATTTAGATTCTCTCTCATTTTCCTCAGCTTTTCATTCTTTTATTATTCTTTGTCCAGATAGCTTGAATAAGACAAAAAAAGAATTTTTAAAAGTCTAATTTCCGTGGAGGTGTGGCTGTAATTTAAAATTCGTGAAGGGACTCGTCTGGTTAACCCTCTGACATTATCTAATCCGGTCGAGTTCAGAGGAGAGGAAGGGTCGAGGGATCAAAATTATGTACACAGCTACTCCACAAATCATTCTTTCTTTTTCTATTACTCTCCTACACGTAACTTGTTCTGAAGCAAATGTAAAGCTGCTGAATGTAACCGCGAGATGTGCCTAGAACCCCTATCAGGGGTCGTAGTCTTCTGCTGAAAGGGTGGATTATAATTCTACACGACGAGGGGATCTAGAGGGTGGACGATGATACTAATAATAGTCAGGCGAATCCTGCGGTGTCAAAGGCATTACCACCCTTTTTCTCCAGCACGAACGTGCCCGGCACGCAGACCACAAATGCGTTGATTCTAAACCGACAGCTTCATGATCTTATCTTGGCTTTTGTCCTCGTTTCTCTAGGTGTCGGAGCAAATCTACTGCTCCTATAAATGTTTATTTTGGTGTTTATAATTCTGTATTTTCTCAAAAACATTCCCTAACAACATAATCTAGTGTGAATTCATTTAAATATTTATTCTTATTTTAATATTGTTTTTTTATTAAATATATAGTTAAAATTACTTTTGAAAAAAATATATTTCAATTAATTAAAAATCGATAGAATCAATAAAAAATTCTTAATAAATTATGATTTTTTCTTACAAACTTATATAATAATGATTTATTATATTTTTCACATTTATTATGATGATAAGAAATTCTTATCATTTTCACTGTTTACTAAATAAATCAACAATGTAACAAAAATGTCAGTATTTGTAGAAAGTAATATAAAAAAAAAAGGTGTATTATCACATTTTTCTGTAAAAGTTGACCCGCTAATCACTCACGAATAAAAACAACGTTTTGATCGTCTGTATATCATACATATTTGTTTGAGTCTGAAGTAAAGTGTTCATAAATTATGATATCAAAGGTCAAATGAATTCATTGTAGATTATACGTTGGGACATAACCCAACCAGTTGTGCGACTGATAAAAAAGAAGAGTAAAAAGTAAAAAAAAATGATATACGAATTAATACTGAATAAAATTCACTCTCAAGGCTTGTAGCTTGATAATTGGAGTGTCAGTACAGTATCGTAATATACGCGTGTGTATATAGCCACAACGGATCTATTTATGCGGGAGAATCCCATCCCCTGTATGAGCTCTGTTATCGATTAGTGTACAGAGTATGCAGCACACACCCTCAGCTACCGTTTTCTTTCTTCTTCTACCTCGTTTCACATGAATAACGAAGACAACTGAGGTGCACATGTATCGATGATCGCATTACATGGTATTAGGGAGAAAGACTTGTAATCCTCTTGGTCGTACAACAAAACGCGGGTCTTCTAACTTTATTTTCAATCTACATTAAAATTCATTCGCTTGGTGTCAACTTTTCAATGAATCGTTTATTCATCATTAGAAATTCATGTTCTCGACTCATTTGAACAATACCAAACTCACTAAAAAAATTTGCCAGTTAAAAAAAAATTAATTTTCATCACAAAAAAAAAACCATGGATCTTAATGATTTAATAATCTTCTTTTTTTAATAATTAGCTTATTATTTATATAATAAAAAATATTTTATTTGTAAAAAATTAGTACACAATGTATGTAAGTAGGTTTCTAATAGGAAAAGAATTTAAAAAAATGAAATACAAAAGGTTCATAAATGAGCATGAGAAAAAATAAGTAGTCAATTACAGTAATTGAATAAAATGTAATTACTCGAGTTCTGATAAAAGATTTCAATGGTAGAATTGTAGATATTGTTTAACATAATAGTATGTTAAGAATGATAAAGCAGAAAAAAATATATGCAGAATTTATAAAACGATACGATTTGAAAGACAAACAAAATGTTTCGCCGCGTTTATGTGGAATAAATATGATTAACCCTCAGTGGATGCACAGTTAGACTGTATCGTAGGTTGCAGTCACGATTTTTCGTGCTGATTGACCGAACACGTGAGGTAGCCGTGCAGTAGGAGGTGAAAAGGGTGCTCATACAAGTCCCATCGTCAACGCGGTAATCGATCTGTCGAGGCGTCACGCAGTTCGTAAACACGAACGAGTCTATCGTGCGATCGACGTTCGCCCGCGGCTAAAAAAAATAAAAAGAATAAATAAATAGTTAAAATACAAGAGGGACGGAGAGAAATTAAACTCTACCATGATCGTGACGCGGGACTAACGATGGGGCGTGCGTGCAAGCCGCTTGTTTACCCAGACACGTGTGAGCGAAAACTTTACAACTTCCATGTGTATATGTGCACAAGTAGGTGGATTGCAATTTGCAATGGTTAGAGGTGTGAAATACCCGCGTGATTAAAGGGTAGGCTTATTTCACCCCCCCCCTCTTCTACCCCATCTTCTAAACGAGGTCATCACATTGATGTAAGGGATGATTTTTAATTAACATCACTATGCTTTATTTTTTACTCTTCATTAAATTCCATTGATCACTATTCCAAATAGCTTTCTCTTTGGTAAAGAAAATTTTTTACTTTCGTTTCAACTCAATTTTGGTGAATTTAAAATTAAAACTGCAATTCGTCATTCTGAAAACGAGACTGGTTTATTTGATTATTGAAAATCAATACGATTGACTCGTTGCTTCATACCTCAATTTGTGGGTTCATTTTATTTGTTTGTTTTAAATTTTTATATCTTTAAATACTAATGGTTTCAGTAAAATTAAATAGATCCTAAAACTTGATAAAAAAAGTCATCACTGTTTTTATAAAAACCAATGAAGTAAAATTGTTTTTTATCTGTTACATAACTCTTTTCCTATTTAATAAATAAATAAAAAATAAATAAATTAAAGTAAGAACGTGCTTAAGTGAACGTATACCATATTTTCCTCCTACTAGATTCTTTTCCACGATGATATAAGAACATGTGCTTCAAATAGAGATAATTTAATGGTCAAAGATTACAAAATGAGTTTTGTAATTCAACGTGATGTATTCTAGACTGAAGATTGACATGACGAAGTGTCTGTACCGAGGATACATAAAATCCAATGTTAAGTACTTGTTGTTTATAGCATCATATCAAAAATGAATAAAGCAAACTTTCGCTGGAGGACAATATATCTCCAGCATTACGAGGTCGTGACACATGTAATTGACGAAGAGTAAAAAAAGTCAAGCCTCGAGGGTATTCGGTGTCATTTTCAGGCGAATAGAAAAGGCGTTTGTAGTACGATTAAGATAATTAATTTGATACCTGTCGTGCCTGGGGCACAATTGCCGATGGTTATACTCTCATAAATTCTCTCAATCTCCTTCTTGTTATTATATTGAACGCTACCAAGTAAATGAGCGCAGTTATTATTATCAGGAACAGGTTGTAAGGATAGGTAAGCTACAATTCATCGTGCGTGCTTCAGCGGCATGTGTTTGCTGCGGCGACGAGGCGACTATTTACCGATAGCGAGTGACCGTTACGCGTAACAACTTCATAAGTCACAATACGTGACTGTTCGCGCGACTGCTGAGTTACGTGACACAAACCGGATCTTCGTAATACTTTTTGTCGTTTCACCTTTTCCTTTATCTTCTCTACTGTCGTTTTATTTTATGTTGATGAAGAAGCCATTATATCATTGCTAACTCAAAGTCGTTGTTGCAGAAGACAGGCGCTGTTGACCGTGTCAGGAGGAAGTTCCCGTTTGACGTCAGCTCCAGCATCGCCGGATAAACGCAGGTCGTCCAATTCGGCTAATGACTTGATGGATGATGAAGACAAATTGTTGGATGTCGTTGGACCAGACACACCACATCCAGCCCAACATCATCGTGAACGTGAACATTCAAGGGAACGAGATGACAGAACGAGTGAACGTGGAGAAGGAAGTGAATCTTCTGGATCAGAAAGTGGAGGGGTACCAGGGGGACCAACTTCAGAGGGTCCAAGGCCAGATGTATCTGTAGGACCACCGGTGCTTCATCCTCCATTGTTACCCTACTTTTATCCACCGGTACCTGGAATATATCCTTCACACAATCCACTTATGCCACCAAATCCACTTGGACTTCACAGTGGAGTTACTCCTGGAATGCTGTTGAACGCACAGCTGGCATTGGCAGCTTCTCAACATCCAGCACTCTTTGCTCACTATCCACATCCACTATCGAGTCCTCTTCATCAACTTAAGGGTCACCGATTTGCGCCTTACACCCTACCAGCACCATCACACGGTTCAGCTTTTGAAACTGTTACTCCAGGAAGTCGTACATTAAGTCCACGGTCACCTCCACCAAGACCACCGACCGGATCTCCTACTCCTGGAAATAATGGAGGCCTCACAGTTAATAGTGGACCAGCATCAGGAACTGGTGAACTTAAATCGATTGAAAATATGGTAAATGGATTGCAAGAAAGGCGAGGTATCAAGAGGAGACGAAGTCCAAGTCTGACGCCTGGACATCGAAATGATGCTGACGGTGGTGGAGGGAGTCCGTGACAAGATGAGAACGAGCCTGTAACTAGCACCAAGGTAGACACGGAGGATGAGGATCTTGAGATAACTAGCGGTGAAGAGTCTGCGAATGAGCAGGAACTCGAGCCGGATTCCACGTCTGAGCCTTCGTAGCCAAGATTATCGTAGAATGCTGTTGAGAGAGATAGAGAGTTTGGGTAATCTATTATTGTCGAAAGACAGCAAAAAAGAAGGATTATCCACGAGTCTTGAAAAGAAGTTAAGAGGATGTGGGAACTATAAAGTGCAATTTAAGAGCGATACAAGTATTTTCAACATAAATAGCGATATATTCGCGTGATAAAAAATCGACTGTAAAAAACTTCAAGTAATAACAGAGATAATGGAAAAATGTCGCGTGTGACGTGTGTATATAGTTAATAATTACCTGGAATTTTTAGCGAGTTATCGATCAATTGGTCGTCGTGCTATGGACACTGATAAGATAGTGATGACTGGTGCTAGAGCACCCTTATACCTTTGTACATTTTCTCGAGCAATTATCCTGCAGTGAGAAAAGAATTCAAGAGAAGAGGAGCTTCAATTATTGCCTGATTCGAATACTTTAAAGCTTAAGACAAATTAAGTAACGGTTATTAAGTATGAGTAAATATTGCAATATAATTGGAAAATAATTGAAATGAACAAGCACCTCTACTCTTTGCTGACCCAATTGTAAATATGTACCCTAGTGATTATATATATAAATATATCTTTCAAAATATAAATACAACTATCCCCTCCATATTAATTATTGAATATATTAATTACGATACTTCATTAAATTAGTGCTGCAGAGAAATCATTGCGTTAAGCACTCGCTGTCTTCATTAATTAAATTGCGCCGCCAAAAAAGGAAAATTATTCATTAAATTGATCATCCTTATGATCGACTTGAAATTTTGTTCTACGAGATTCCTTATCTCACATTTTCTCAGGAATAATTGTAATTATCTGTAAACTACTAGAGAAAATTTGTTGTATAAAAGACGTAATTAAATAACAAAAAATTCCATTTACTTAGCATATTATTTTCTTATTTCATTCATGCTTTATTCATTTTTATTTATTTTCCACTCAGATCACTTCACGATTATTCAATGATTGGTAACACCTGATTGACGTTTATTTATAGAAGTGTTAATGACGGAAAGTGAATGTAACATTTCTTGAGAATTGTATGAATGATATGAACATAAATGATGTAGATAATCGAAGGATGTGTAATAAAACCAATTTATAAAGGAATATAAAAAATACAAAAAAATGAATGAGTGAGAAATTAAAATGAAAATAACACAAGTCTTTATGAATAATAAAAAAAATTAAAAAAAAAAAAAAAATAACAAAGAGAATAAAATACAATAATTAGGGTTCATCACTGTCTCTAATTGTTTATAATTATCTTTATCAAACTCGTTAGATTGTTGTGTGAAAAATAATACCTGTTTCAAAGAAGCTTAGCAAAGTTGTGCATAAATATCATAAAGAAAATATTAAATAAATAAATTAAATGTAGCAGTGAGTGAAGTAATTTATTATCAACTGCAACATTTATGGTACATAGCTTTTACAATCTTTTTAAATTATCCATTTTTATATTCGTGATAACATTGAGAGTGGACATTTATTTTTTTTTAAGTAATTTCGCTCCAATTCTTTCTTTTTGTTTTTTGTTATTCATTCAAGTCTTGCCAGAAAGATTTGGAGCAGAAATAAATGAAAGTTTATGTTTATTTTTTATCACCTATTAAATTGGAATAGTTGTTTAATAAAAAATGATAATATTTGAATGCTAATTTATGTTTTTAATTTTGCAATTGATATCAAATGAAAAAATTCAAAGAGAAAATGAATCTCACATAAGAACAAAATGTCGATCAACGATTGAAAAAAAATTTATCTACATTATTGTAAAATGTAAAGCTATGAGATATGAAGATAACTTTCCAAATTGTAATGATAATTAGATAAAGGCGCTTAAAAAATGTTCAGAAATTTCACGAATGATCTGAAAGATGAGAAGCAATAAGAAGAGGTCCTGCGTGGCCTTATCATTTCCTAAATCATCATTCCTACGATATGTATTGTATATTGTACACCTTTAGCAAAAAATCTCCTCAATTTTCCTTTTCCTCATCATTTTCAAATCCCAAGTGACTAAAAATTATATATTAATTTAAAAATAAACAAATGTTTTTCTTCATTCACCCTGATCACTTATTTCAAAAAAATTATGTAAAATTTTATTTATCTTTATCAAAAACTGTTTGAAAAATTTAGATCAATTTAATCTTTGCATACAATAATTAGTAATTATTAAATATAGCTGATATTATTTTAAAGTACAAAAGTTTAATTTATGTTCAATAAATTTAAGATAAAATGTTTTGTTGATTAAATTAAATAATCAAACATAAAAATAATGGTGAATTTATTTTATAATTTATACAAAATTTAATAGATCTCTAAATTAAGAAATCGTTAATGATTAATAAATTTATTTATAAACCTGTCAAATCATATAAATAAATGTTTTGAATTTCCCAGTCAGATGAGAAATTGATTACTAATGAAGATGAAACCTTTAAATTGATACCTGCACAAAATGATATTTTAATTTGCTGACTAGAGGAATTAAAGACATGAAAACGAAAGCAGAACAGATATTGTGACCTATAAAATTAATCGTAGGAGTATAAAAAAATAGCTGAATAGATTTTTCATCTGTCGCTTAATTCTCAACATCTGAATCAGCGAATCTATCAACATATTTTTCCATATTGGCCAAGACATGTGTCATTCATGTTCCCGATGAAACATCAGTGTTACATTCCATCGTAAAATATGTATGTTCAAACTTCGTTTTGTAATGTATTTTTTATTCCTCGATATTTCCTTTTTCGCATTGACCTTACAATGCCAAATGAAGAGCGCGTGGGATTATCGGTTTCTCTTGATAGAAGAGATTGCTTTTGCATGGATAAGCAATTGAAATAAATTAAGTGAGCTGGAGTGATATCATTAAACAGTTACACTCACCACTGGCGTAAAGATTTAATAAGCAAGAAAATACTAGAATCACTCGTGGATACCGTAATTCACGCGTTAACCTTGTTTATTGGTCATTCAAGTATTTTAATTGCTATTGCGTTGGTGTAAGGCAATGAGAAAATAAAAAGAGACATAGTGTTTGAATAACGCATTCCAGTAATTCGATGTTTTTTAACTGCTGAGATGGCGGCAAATTCTTGTGATTGGGTGAATAAATTGCAAACGAGAACGGACGCTTTAGTAATTATGAAACGATTTAACGAATTCTACTGGACCGATATCGATACTCTCGAGCAATTAAGATATTGACCATTTTATCTTTTCTACGTGACTTATTATCTTTTATTAATTATCATTTTCAACGAAGCAGCGAGTTCGATGAAAGGCTTTTTTTTTATGATCACGAGAAATTTAGAATAAATCGTGTGGTCTTTCCATGAAATCACGATGGGTAATCATGAAATTGCTAGTGAATTTAAATTGTGACGGCTGCGGTCTAGGACAAATCTGAGGGAAAAGGCTAAAGAGAATAAAGAGAGATAAAAAATAACAAGGGAAACGAAGGTGAATGGTACCGAGTCCCAGTGGATAAGGGATCTTGATTTAATATCGTTTATAAATTATTCCTAGAAGATAGACATCGGCATACAAATTGGTAAGAGCCTTTTGCAGGCCTACTGTCTCGAAGGAATGCTCTGACATATTTCCGTGATTAACTATTTATTTATTTGTAAATATCATTTTACTTTATGTAATCGTACCATTTCTTTTTTTGCAACCTAATGGTATTTATCTCTAAAGTGATAGATGAAAATACTAGGAATTTAAATCTAATTTTATAGATAAACATATAATTTATTGCTTATTAATAAATCAAAGAAAAAAAAAATTGAAAGTAAATAATTTAAATGGATAAATTGGAAAAAATCTATTTTTTTAAATATTCTGAATGAAATCAATACACTGGTAAAGTTTGAATGAATTTCTTTCGTTCAATAAGCAAGTAGACGTTGATCTTGTAGAGCATCAAACAGAGTAGAGAATTATTGAGGTAAAGGATATTTAGTTCTAAGTCCATTGTAGAGAATCCTCAGAGTCCCTTCACATTACTGAATCCTCCAGCATCCCTTGTGATTCCGATTAGAATTCTATCGAAATTCCCAAGTTGCTTTGACTGTCTACAGACTTAGTGGGCTTTATTGACGTTTGGTTTAAATTAAGGAGTATTTGGTCCAAGCAAAAGGCGCAGCTAAAGCTGTAGAGAGAATAGAATAAGCGGTTGGTCAGTTGACTTGGTTCAAATAGGAACGAGGATTTAATTGACACCGGGAGGTGTCGCCGCACTAAACTATGCAAAGTGGACGAGTTGATCGTTTGGACTTTTACTGTTCGTTGGAGTCTCTTGAGAACATCTCCTTTGGCTCTTGCCGCACATGCCGAGGGTCGACTTCCAAAGACTGCTGAAAGACAAAAAAAAGTAGTCAAAAAAAATCGACATCTATACCCGAAATGATTGCTCATCTCTCACCAATCGAACACGACGATTTCACGATTCACGCACCAACGAAAGTCAAATGAAGCAGAAGAGATGAACTGCCTTTCGAATATGTATAAAATTCTCGAGATATCGAAAGGTTGAAGAGTAAAGGAGGCAAGAATTTCAGAGGATAATAAGTGACAGTTAAAAAAAATAGAAGCATGAATCAGTGGATAAAAAAATAGTGAAAAATGCCAACTTCTCACCGCGGTTGCAGCGACAAAGGGCTGCTGGGTATCGTTGCAGAGAAATAAATCTCATGGTTAAGAACCGACTTCAAGCTTGGCTCCAAGCTTCGATGGACTTGGTAGCATTTTCTCTTTCTCTCTTTCACTTTTACTCACCGTCTTGCAAACTCCTCCACGTCGCCTTCTCGCGTTGGCTCTCATTTACACTCTGCGAGCTGGAGGATTTACTGGCCGTGGAATACAATGCAGACCCGTCCATGTCCATCTCTAACCCAGCAAGCCGCTCTGTTCCTTTCGCGCGATGTGTTGTTGCTACTGAGAGAATTGCCCATAGATATTCCTCCAGAATTTCACCAACTACCTTCGATGTATCGCCGAAATTTCGAGGTGTTGTTTGCCTTCTAAATTAGGTACATACCTGCAACTTTAATGCTCCGCTACTTAAAGGACTCCTCGAACTCTTTAATCCTTGGCTCGTCAAATTTATAGGATCCATCACTGAAAAAAAAATTCACTTCAATTTATTGTCAACATTTTTAACGATGAATTTTTTACAATTTAGGTGACAATGATTAAAGTTATTCTTGGAAAATAACTCGCTTGGATCCTTAATATGTTTATAATAAGTATTCAGGTGATATGATTACGTTGATATTATGCATGTATGATATCTGCATTGAATTACCCTCTGTATTATTATTTCACAGTCGGTTCTGACACTGCTAAACCTGTTCACGTTGATAAAAAATTATAGATCGCAAGGTTGTGAATGTGCAAAGAAATACCATGATAGCCAGACTTTTTGCACGTCCAGTTTTTTTCCGGAAAAATTGATGTTCTCGGGTTTTTATTTTCTTTCAAGGATTTTATTTCGAGTAAAAACGCGAATGCTTCCTGACATTCCCAGATACTGCAAAATGTGATTAAAGTGTTGGAACGGTGAAATATTAAATGGGTTAGTTCTAACGATAATATTTTTTTTTTTCAATTTACTTGATTAAATTCTTTCAACAAAACTCGATAAAAATTTTCGTGTTTCATTTTTCCTTAAAAAATGAAAATATTTCCTTCAACTTTATTTAGATCATTAATTATATACTTATGTCGTAATATAGAATAAAAACTATTTATTTAATTATTCAAATTTTACTGAACAATTCAGAGTTACGAAAATTTTCATTTTCTCATAAACACTGTTAAATTTGGAAGATTTATTTGAAATCTATCTATACCTGAGTTTTCTTAAGTGACAAAATATCAATTAAATTAAATACGACCCAGCAGCATTTACTGATTAATTTATCAAAGGATTTATTATCCCATGTTATAGAGTCTACAAAGTGTTCGAGTGTGTTTAATCCGAATGTGATGAGCGATCTTTACTTGAGAGACACATCTAAAAGAATATATAGAAGAATGAGTGGACAACGCAGCTTATATAAAGGAGAAGGGGCTTCTAGTAGACACCGTTTGTCGGCACGTTTGTAGCACCGACACCGCCTTGAGGTGTAGACTTAGTAGTGAACCTTCACTAAAGTGGAGAGCAATTCTAGCGATGCTAGTTAATTCAAGTGACGCTAAAATATATTGCAAATAAATTAAAAGCTCCTTAATTTAAAAAAGCTTTATAATAAAAAACTTTGAAACACTAAATGGCTTGGATGTTTATACTGTGAGTCAAACTAGTATACGAAGAATAAACATCTCGATTGATTTATAATCAATTTTTTGTCGGTTGGACATCGATTTTGTAAAGTCAGAAAGCCCTTAACAACGCTTGTAAGGTGTATTGTGGCTCTTGGAATATGAAAAAATGTGAAATATTATTTATAAAGTAAAATAGTAAGATAAAACATTGAATTTAACGCGAGGAAATAAATGATGATATGTTAGAAGATGGAAGGAAAAAATATTGGGCGCCTGATCCACGGCTTTTATTCATAACGTGCTCACGAGTCTGCACAAAGGAGTCGTGGTGAGATGGTAGCCTACAAGATCGGATAATATGGGTAGTTATTTGTCGACGCTGATGTTGGTTTTTCGGTTGGGATGTGTATACGTGAAAGAGGTACCTCCTGCGGCGACAAACTCGCCGAATCCCTCCTTTTTCTTCTTATCGTTTCTGCCCTTTATTTTATAGTTGCCACCGAGTTTATATTTTCCTTTTTCTAATTACTAGACTCTCTTCTATTTATTCACTTCAATCTTACTTAGAAGAAAAATATCTACCACTTAGAATGGACCATAAAGTAGACTGTTAACCAAATAGTATCTACAAAGAAAACAATAAATATGATTAAATATAATGAATACATTAATAATTATAATTGATAATTATTGAAAAAATAAATGTTTTATTATAAAATTTTAACAAAGTCTTAGTATTTTTTATTTAAAAGATATTTTACCCTTAAAAAAAGAGATCTTCATCAAATTTAAGTGTCTCGAAGAAAAAAATATAAATGATTAAATAATGATGGTGATAAAGACGTTGAGTAATTTATATAAAACATCGAAACACTAGGTTAACTGGTTTTCGTTCGAGTGAGGAGAGTAAGTAACATATTGGGAATAGTAAAAGGAGCGATATCATATGCCGAGTAACGTCTTTTAATCACGAAACTCGGCGGCGCTTTTGCTAAATTGAGTATATCAATAAATAAGAAGGACCTCTTCTGGCAGTAACACCTGGGTCCAAATAACACGCACGCGCAGATACATGAAAGAATAGTTTTCGTGTCTGTTGATTCCTTTCCATCGTCACTCTATCTTCGTTATCCATCGACACTTTATCTTTGTAGCTTGGACCAAGGACCAAAGCGATTGAGAATCAGCTTCTGGGCTACTCATATGTAAAATTAAAGAAACACTTAGTTGATTACTTTTTCGACAATGGGGCAATTTTCATCCCCGAGAAGTCATTTTTCCACTCATTATTAATTTTAGCTTGATAAAAAAAAAAGTTAATTAAATTTAGCAGACTTTTATTTCACTACGACATTTATCTCTAATCGAATCATTGGCTTAGACAGATGATAAGGTGTAGGTTATTAATGGGGTGAGATGAAGTTCTTGTCAGAGAAAAAAGGCTAAAA
Source organism: Chelonus formosanus (assembly GCA_028641665.1). Lineage (NCBI taxonomy): Eukaryota > Metazoa > Arthropoda > Insecta > Hymenoptera > Braconidae > Chelonus > Chelonus formosanus. The sequence goes on along the minus strand of CM054003.1, from coordinate 6,801,770 downwards.
GAAGAGGTAAAGAGATGGAGCATGGACTAAGAAAGAAGCACCATGGCCAGTGTCTGCACCTGCGTCCTTACTTTTGCCGCAGGTATACAACTAAAGTACTACGTAAATGTCTTGCTTCACTCTCAACACAAGTGTCGATAGTAGGTTAAATGCTCGCATGGAAGGCCATTTCGGACACTATAAACATGTCTTTGCTACTTTGACAGTTGCCGACGAGACTGATCTATGTCTTCATTTTCCTTCTACAACTGTAAGTAAGATGAATTAATTTCCACGTCGAGTGTGAGAAGAAATATCAATGCACTCTTTTCCATTATTGAATTCATTTTTACAAAAAATATTAGAAAGGATTTAAGACAAGATCGGAAACATTTGAAAATATTTTCATGTTTTTTATCATAATTTTTCATTGCTCCCAATTTTGAATAAATTATCAAAATGCATAGAATGAAATGATTACAAATATAATTTATTCAATTGATTAACTTTTGAAGATTATTATATATGTCATAAGCTTTGTATTCTTAAAGTGTTTTAAAATGATGTCACCTATTTGATGAACATTGTAGTCACTTTTAATGCCATATTTTTATGATTCAAATATTTTAATTTTTTTCATCTACTATTGACTTTATTTACTCCAGCTGCTGTTGAAAAATCTTCAATTTAGTTGATTTAAAACATAAATATCCGAGTAAATTCTCCAATAATCAGAAGAATCTGAAAGAAAAGCAAGAAACTGCAATCAATATCTATTGTTAGTAAAACAAGAACATAGAAGCATCAAAATACCTCGCAAGTTCTTCATCCCTAAGATTACAAACTGTCGCTTCTTGGCGTAAACGATCCTCACGCTCTTTGCCATCACAGATGTAAGCGCGTGTAAACCCATGTAAGATGTAACAGTCTTGGCACGCTCGTTCGTGGGGTAAAACTCGCGACGATCGCGACGCTTTCTGAATAATGTATCTACTTGTTACTCGATCTCACTTCTGCTATTCGTTTTACAATCATTTTAGTCTTTCCCTGTCGTCCAAGTAGCTTCCTCTTTACTCACTCGTTTTACCACGTATCCTTTTTTTGCAAAATATTTTTTTTTAGCTCGCGCTATCGAATGATCCTGAGAAATAAGCAATTAAGCCAGACGACTGAAAAAGGATACGCGAGAACGCCAGAGTGAGCGGAGACGTGCGGCCATTAAAGGCAGCCGCCACTTTTTCTTGGCGTTGCTAATGGCACTGGGCGATGAGGTCATCCCGCCAGTTAGACAACTAGATTCGTTTCTCGTCTTTCCGCGATATATTCTATCAACATTCAGGAATTTATCAAGTCCGATGGACTCAAGGTATACAGCTGTACCAGATGTTGAACACTTACTATGTCTATAAGTCATTGGAAATTATTTTTTTATCTCCAGAGGTCGAGGAAATGTAGACATTTATTTTTAAAATTTATTCTAGACATATTGCATCAGTACCAGGATGCTTCAGCAAATCCAATAATTTATATTTCCAATTTTAAATTAATCTGAATTGTTTAAATGTTATTTAAAAAAAAATTCTTTAAAAATTCGTTATCATTTTTTTGCCGCTAAAAGACTTTAGCTTGAAGGTAAAATTATTATTTCAGCTCTATGACTCGATTACCGGAAAATAAATCATGGTAGGAAAGATTTACAGGAAAGTAATCAAAGCTTAATATTTAAGCTTTCGTAAGTAGCGGCAAACTTTACTACCAACACTGTATAAACAAAACTACTTTAATACTGATTGAGACTAATTCACCTTTAAATTATCATCAGAATGAAAAAAAACCTCTAAGAAGTCAGTTCAGGTTCTAGAATTTTTTTGTTGTCGATACATTCTTTTTGATCTGAGTTACATCCATTTGAAATTCGATCATTCTCCGAAAAAAAAATTTTTTCTTTTCTAAATTTCACTAAAAATAACAAAAAAAAAAAAATTATTATTAAATCACGAGGATTTCAATTCATTAAATTCAAATATTTTACAAATGTACGAGCTAATCATCGTTGTTTCGTCAAGTGTAAGAACGTGAGTCATTATAAATTAAGCACCGTTTTTACATTGACTTTCAAGTTAACTGAGTAACTTATATCCACAAATTATTGATAATTAGACGTATAATTAATGACTTATTTATTCATAGCATTTAAAAATTGTTCAACTAATTTTCTCACTTGAGTGTTAAAAATATATTTTATCACGCTTCTCATAACATCCTGCGTACTAAAATACTCGAATAAAAATATTCCATAAAAATAAATTCTTTCTATTAAAATGAAAACATGAACACAAGTTGATCGGAACGATAAAAAAATTTAATTACACCAAATAAATGACAATAAAATTGATTATAAGTTTGGCTTCAACAGCATCAAGCTTTTCCTTAATTACTTTTCCTTGTCTTGGAAGGAATGAGTGTTAATTACATAAATCAACAGTAAAATGCCTGATTGGATGAATACATGCCGAATTACTTGTGTGGTCTGGTCACTTTGCAAGTTAAGAGCTTGCTCGATAAATCTTGTCTTAGTGTCATATAATGTCAGTCTTCGTGCACGTAAATATCGTCATATTGTGTTTACATTAGTGTATTCACAAATGGTTCAAGTCAGTAGTGTCGGTTCATATATTCTATGTTTTATACTCTTTCATGTAATTAGTATGAGACCAACAGGTGAGCTCGAGGACAGCTGCCGTGTTGTTGCTTTTGCCTCCGTATAAACTTCTTAGTACATACTAGTTATTCGCCAGGCAAAAACTCCAGGTGATTAATTTAAGCGATCTCCGTTGATAGAACATACATTTTATAATATTACCATGCTCTCGTGATCGAATTAACTTAATTGCGGTTTTAATCGAATTTTTTCGTTGATTTTATCTTTGAGCTATTTTTTTTATCGATTATATATTTAATCCTCATTTCCTTAAATATATTACATCAATAATAAAATAATAAAATGTCGGTCGATTTTATATTTCTATGGATTATCCATGTCAAAGCTCCAAAATTTTTTATAGTATCATTAGAATTTTTTATTTGCTAATATTAAAATTAACTATTGCCAACTATTTGCTGATCAGAGTATTATTTAATGAGTCACGGAATAGGGATAAAAAAAAACATAAAAAATTGACGATGACAACTACGATATTAAATAAATATTTCGTTTGTATTTATTAAGCAACTTTAAAAACGTATTGTGTGTAGAGTTATCTATCATTTTTGCCATACTCTTCTAATGTAAATAAATTATTCAGCTACAGCCATAAAGTAATGGAATTTTATCAGTTAAAATAATCATATGATAGAGCTTAAATAATATAATGGGTTAATAAATATTTCTTCTAAATTTAATGAACTTTATCTCTTATTTATTGTAAAGTTTGATACAAAAAATGACTTATATATTTTGATATAATAAAATCATAAATAAATATAAGTAAGATGAGTGTGAACTTGAGAAAAATATCTAGTTTATATCAGACTATTAAGAAATAATTAACTTATAGTGTTCACACATAATTGCGTCTAAAATTATAAAAAATGGTAAATTAGTTAAATTTTAGCATTCTTTTCGTTGGGAAGTTAGTAGTGTGGACCTTTCGGGTCGCACCCAGACCACTGGTTTATTATTGTATAGTCCACCGTTTTGTTTCATAATAAAATTTTTACAAAAAAAAAATTGTAATGTATACAATGTTTACTATATATAGAGGAGAAGGTAGGATTATAGTTCGGTCTTTAATATGGTCCATTCGTTTATTTTGCGAGCGATAATTAAACAGGTCACAAAAAGTGGCCTATGGGGAAGGTAGGATGGTAAGTCACTTTTTGTTTTTAGTCAATTACATTATACTCTGTTAAATTATTGCTCGCAAAATAAACGAATGAATCATATTGAAGACTAGACCATAACCCTACCTTCTCCTCTACTAATTAAACAATCAATTCTTGCCATTTTTGTACTCGAAACGACAAACTATTATTTATTGGAGTAAAATTTCCAATTCCTTTCTCTCCGTGTATTGATCCAAAAAATTTATCTATAATTATTTGTTATTAATAACTGCTATCATTAGCATTTACAGCAAAATCATTATTGGAAGATATACCATTTAAGAAATGGTCTGAAAATCCTTCACCTTATCAAGTGTCAAAATTGCTATCATCATCTTCTCCATATGTGATTATAACTGACACAGATTTAGATAGTTGTCATACTACAGTGTCATGTTCTGTTAAATGAAGTTTTGAGCTTTGAGAAAGATACACCAAATGTAACTAAATTATCAAATTTCTATATCAGTGGTAACGTTGATATTTTCTCGAGTCCATCCAAACTATCCATAGACTCTAATGAATCGAAACCTGATCAGGATGTGGCTACATTGGTTTTCCAGAAGCGATAACCAGTGTAGATTTATTAACTGACGGACTTTGTTTATATTAAATCCGATTTTATAGAAACAATTCATTGATAGGCAATGGTGATTTTAATAATTTTTGAATAAGAACTAGAACCTATAGATTGAAAACTACTTTAGTAGCCTACATATTTTGGAATATTTTATATATTTGTGAATAAAATAATAAATAATATTAATCGTGAATATTATTTAATGTGTATTTTGTTTTATTGAATCTAATGTTTCATTTTGAAAATTTATGTGTCAAGTTACTAAAACAAACAGTAACTAATCGGTATTTATTATGTGTTCAAACTGTATATAATAACAATTATCAACGTGAATTATATTTATGACAACACTTAATTACTTAATAGAGTTATTAAAGTTTTGATCAAAAAATATTAATTGAAATTATAAAATTAGTGTAAAGAGTATTTAATTCTTATCTTTTACCGCCTAGAGTATTATGTACTTTATGTTTTATGATAGTTGAAATATTTTTCTATAAATATGTGATGACATTGAAGATGAAAATATTTTGAGAAAAAAATAGAATGATTGACCAGACGTTAAAAGTTATTAAAAGATCTAACGTAACATGTTCTACAAGGCTGATGATTAGGATATCTTGATAGATATGTTTTAACTACCTTCCATACAGATGTTAGTTGCAGGATATTGGAATTTGTTGCAGTTTTTTTTTGTGGATAAAACAAAAACTAAAATAAAAAGTTTTTTCTATTTAGATAACAATTGATGAATACATATTCATCATATACATAACATTTTCTCCCCGTCAAGATAACTGCAGTAAAGTCGTGGTCATGGAATATCTTTTTCACGCCATGTTGTGGTGACTAAAGAAACATCACGCCAAGTGAAATGTCGCTCAACGTGGCGTGACAAGAAAGAGAAAAATTGTTACTTTACTTCTCATGGGTCTCGTAGACGACAGTAATTTAAAACGATCATCAAAAGACCACCACAAGTCTATCATTTGTCTCAACTAGATTTTAAAAAGTTAATAAAACTGTCAAATGATTATTCAATTCATAACTGTCTCATTTTTCAAAACTCTTTAGATACTTTATCATATTTGCACTCGAGAAATCCAATAGTACCTTTATTGTAAAGAAATGTGATGAGATTAAGTTTTAGGAAATGTTAGATTTGAGATAAAACTTAAGCAACACAATACTTTATTTGTTTTTTTTTTTTTTTTTAATATTAACAGCGATAATTAATAATATTCTATCATTCGAAATATTTCTCCAAGTATAATCTTTATGACAGTTTTTTTTTTAACTTAAATTAATTTTCTACCCATATTTACACTTCCAGTTTTGTTGACGTCACTTTTTGCCTTTTTTTTAGTCTTCGTAAATCATCCATCCAAATTCGCAATCGTAAAACTAAAGTTATTCAGTTGCAGATCATAAAATAATAAAAATTTATTCGTTACATCAAAAGTTTACATTGTAAAAAATCCAATATCGATTTTATGTCAGTTCTTGAGATACAAGAATTTGAAATCGTAAGGACTTTATTACATTCAATACGTAAGAGGATTCAAAAATAGACAATTCACTAGAACCAACAAATAAAATGAAAAACATTTTACTATTAATTTAAAATATTACTTTATTACAAAAAAACTTAATATTGCTTGACTTTCAATAAAAAAACAGAAACAAATAAAAGTTATTGATCAACTAAAAATACTAAATGATTAATAAAAATAAATCAAACATGAAAAAAAAACATAACTCACTGAAAACTTGTTGGTTGCAACTGGCCTTTATTACTCTAGTGGAATCTGAAAGTTAAAACCCTCCGGCGCGTGAGTGTGGGATCATCTGATTGCATGCGACCAAGCGAAAGATCCAATTCTCTCAATTAAGCTTTCGCACTTTTTGATGACAGATGCAGTCGACGAGCAGTGATTTTTTCACACTTAATTAAACATTCTCCTTACTCAGTATCATCTGAAAAGACCAAACTACTGACGTCGAGTTTACTTGGATTCATTTTTTATTGCATTCACAGTTTATTGTGGTACAAATGTAATTAGTGAGATTATCGAAATTAATGAGAAGTTGTTGGTATGAGAAACTTCAATAATCATTTTAAGAGAAAGCATGACACCCCAAAATCCATATATCTATAAATTTGGCTGGGACAAGATGGCTATTGAACGACTGCGAAACATGACAAAACCAGCACTAATTTCACAAGCGAGTAGATGTTACCCTCAATTGAGGGGGTTGGGGTCACTTGTCGTTTCAACCGATACAAATATGTTATACTGCCTTGTGTGAATGAGAGCAAAAGAGAGTTGGATATGATCAAAGACTATGTGATGAAATGAATAAGAGAAGAAACTTGTGGGGTGAGAAAAAGGAAAAGTCGTGGATAATACAAGAACACATGGGGTGATACCGATACACCCCCCATGATCCATGATAGAGATGAGTCAGCTGCACCAAGAATACTCCAATATACCCTTGGAAATTTCCCCTAAAAACCGGCCTACTATACATCAATATATAGAAGAGTGAATGAACCCTCTGTGTTACGTTTAGTGTTCAAATGTAAATATCACTCTTGCCAGCTCTGCGTTGAACCAAAGGATTAAACTGCTTTCGTTATTTACGTTCTAAATAAAATGCGGATTGCGTTTAAAAATATTTTATTCAATCATTCACGCCACACTATGATATTATTGTCTTTTTTTACACATTTTATCCTTGCTTATTTTTCAAATTGTAAAAAAATAAAAAATCAATGTTTAATAAAATACTTAAGATATCAATATTTATTGTAACTATTATAATTGGCTCGAAACATAACTTTATTTATTTTATTTCCAATGTACTCGACTGTAAGATAATGCTGTAAGCAATGTATTATTATCAAAGGCATTGAATAAATAATTAAATATTCCTTCAACAGCACAAGCTTATTTAACTGCAACATAATCATAACGAGCGAAAAAATATCAATTAAAAAGTAAATGCAAATATGTAAGAACGTTTTTAATGTTATCTTTTTTCTCGGCAGCAAATTTACAATTAAGTTAAACACAAGAAAAGCCGAAATGAGCAGCAAATCTTTCGGTAGGCGTCATTTCTAATGTCACCGAGGTCGTATCAGTTTAAGTATCTTAATGTATATTTTTTTTATTCCAGTACTTCATCCCTGAAGCAAAGATGCTCTCACGAACGATTATATTTTCTCAGATACCGTGGACGATTCAAGCTGATCGCGAGTATCGACGGTGGTCGGGTGTCGAAACACCTCGACCAATTATCGAGAAACTGGAATTTCTGACCACCCAGGACTCTCATTTGCTCGTCTCTCTTTACTTGTTCCCTCTTGCTTGTTTTATCTGCATGTCTGTCTGTCCTTGTTCCACTTACTTGGCCGGCACAATCGACTCACAAACGAGCTTCGCGGCTCGAGAGTTAATTAAGGCTGATCCTCGACCGGCTAAGGACCTTCTGGCTTACGCTTAACGCGCGGCCAGCAAACTTCAGCATTCCCTCTCTCTATATCCGTCTACTTTATACTTCCCTTATTCTCTACCTCATTCTTTAGCATTTGCTTGTTCACTTTTGTCCATTCTTTCCTCTTCTAACGTGCACTGCAGGACTATAAGAGTAACGGCAATGGCATTTTCGAATCGTTCAGATGCTTGTACGACTTGTCCAGCCAGCGCCGCCGTACGACGCCATGAAATCCGCGACTCCACGGGGATTCCAGTGCACTTGGCGGTTATATACGTCGGTATTATAGCTTCGCATTGACCAGAAAGATAATTGTCGGTAGAAGAATCCTCGCGGGAAGCCATCTCAACGATTCCAAGAGTCCAATCTTCACTTTAACGGTAATAAAAATGGCCATATTTAAGGTGTCGCACAATTCACTCCTCATAAATAAAATAGTCGAATTATAGGAGACCTCATACATGGTAAGAGATGAGCAAAGGATTGCATGAAAGAGGAATTTTATTTTAACTCTTAAATTTTCTCTTCCATCTCTAGTGAAGAAAAATAAATTTAATGAATAAAAAAAAAATCATTAATTAATTTTTTTGAAAATTGTTTCAGATAAATTTTGTAATAATATTTGAAAATAAAAAATAATCAAATATCATTAAAATAAATGTAAATATCTCTTTATCTAAAAGTAAAAATATCTGTTCATTCAAAAGTCTATTTCTCATTCATCAATAATCGAAGCAAATTCCCAAGTAATCTGATTTTATCACGTGACATTGACATTGTCAACGAGTTTATTCATTAATAATTCTTTTTTTAATCTATTACTATGATCGATCTCACTTAAAACATCATGGAGTGAAGACTCTACAAGGTTCTAGTGTTGGTGGGTGTCAAAAAGATTGACATCAAGTTTCTGTATGGCTCCTACGAACCAAATTCAAGATCATAGTGTCATCAGATTTTGAAGAATTCAAAGGCATATCACTGGTCGACAACGATCACAGATAAAAGATTGAAGTAGTCAACAAGCCTAGAATGTAGGTAAAAAAAAAAATTCCAAGAGGTCCAACGTCACTTGAATTCTGTGTCTCCAGTAATTAGATTCACATATTCGTGTCCCTTTAAGCGATTGATATTATCGACAAATCCATCTCACTTTCAAAAATTCCATAACTTTTTTTTCCGGAGCAGTATCCAGAAGTGACTCCACCCTAGATCGATCCATCAAATTCTCTGCTGTCTTGTAATTATTTTTGAATAATAAAATTTATCATTGCATCAATTTCAAGATGAATCAAAAAGCAAGATGTAAAGAATAGAAAACCAACATTGATTCCTGTATTAAATATTGAAATTAAAATTCTGTTTACTTGTACTAGAAATGATTCTCATTCAAATGTGGACTTTTTTTTTCTCTCCAAACGAGGAATTGAAAAAAAATTTTTTTTGAAAAGCTGTAAACACATTCACAAAAAGTAAAGTTAATTGAATATAAAAATTCTATAGTTTTCATTACCCAATATCAACATAAAGAACCATCAAAAGTGGAAAAATTTTCTTTAAGATAAAAAAACTGTTTTAAGCTAATTTTTTTCCAAGAATATTCAACGTTGAAGCAAATAAGAGCACATAAACTTCACCTACACGTTGACATTAGACATGAGAATGAAGTAGGAATGAGAGTTGAAGAGGTGAAAAGATGAGTACATGAAGGAAAGTGTTGAGCAGAAAAGAGAAAGAGGAATGAAAAAGAGATGAACACGTGCTTGTGGCCACGGCGGGTGTCGGATGCATACAAGATAAAGTTGCTCTGCAGTTTCCGGTGTGCTTCGTGACTTCTTGATGAGAGAACGAACTAGAAATGGAAACAAAAAAAAATAAAAAAAATTAGTGAGAATGAGAAAGAGAAAAATGAATAAAGTTGAAGCTTCCCTTGGTTTTTGTATGTAGTGAACGGATTTTTTTTCACTTTCATCCACACGAATAATCATAATAATAATAATAAAAACTGAAAACGTGGTAAAACTACGTAATCTCCTACTCTTTCACAGATAGGATCTTCGCGACAGAAAGCCACAGCACGATGCGATGCACGAAACCCGACTATGACTCGGCTTGTCCTTCATAAACTACTCACCCATGCGTGCTCGTCGAACCACAAATTTTTTTTTTCCAAGTCTAAAATGATTTTCAGCTGAAAAAATAAAAAATGAAATATACAAAAAAATAGATTCAAATTTGCTGTAAATTGTCATTTAGTAAGCTACACCGTATTATTTCAATCAAGCTTCGCACCATCAATTTTAGTTTAGCATCAAAATGTCCTCAATAAAATTATTTTAATCATTGGGGTTGGAAATTTATGGTGAAATACCAGAGATACGAAAGGTTGATTAAAGGCCAAAGAACATCAGCAAAATGGATAAGAGATAAAATAAAATTAGTAAAGTCATTATCTTCTGTTCTTCTGATCTTTCTTGCAGTTGTTGGTAAGACTTTTTCATTTCGGTTCATCAGAGTTGTGAGGAAGAACTCAAGGTGTACTGGATTGGACTGTTGCCTCGTAAAAGTAATCTATAACTGGCTCGTAAAACAATAAAGTCTCGATGATTTATCAAGGAAGTAGAGAAGAAAAAAAAATCAACTTCTTCTAAAGGTAAGAAGAACATTTTTATGTTGGTATATTGGATATGAAGCTAGATGAAGAAATTATAACTTCGTTCGTGTGATGTTGCATGAGTTTATAAAGTTTCTTTTTTTTTTAGGGTAAATTAAACTGTTAAGATTGTTGAGAATTTGATGAAAAAGCTTTTATTTGATTTTATTACTTTCATAAAATATATATTTCTCTTGTGAATGATGAAAAATTATTCAACGATGATGAAGTAATATCTTTTTTCTGTACTTCATATTCCAATCTATAATACTTTATATTCATTGCTAAAAAAGATAAATTTAATTAATAAATTGTAAAGATTATACATGAAAAATTTGTATTCAAATTTTTACAACAACTTTGTTGAAATATTTCATTATTATGTAAACATTGGTTTCAGCTTAAAAACATTATAAAATGAAATTTATTTACAGAAAGCTGCTGAATGAATAGTATTAGTAATGTTTGCTGATTTTTTTGTTCATGATGAGTATAAAATCTGTAATGTTATCTATATTTTACTTAATACGTAAAAATAATAAACATGTTTTATGTTAATACCACAATGTAACATAATAAAAACCCATACTCAATATTATCTACAATGTATTATTTTACATATTGTATTATGTTATCATAGTACTCATTTCATCCAGGAATGACCAACGGCATGCCAATTTTTTTTACAAAACAAAAAATAACTCTATTCAGTAATACACTTTACTTTGAAAAAGCTCTCAATATTACTAACAACTGTTAATGATAAAAATAATTAAGAATTACTTAAGGTAATGCTGATAATAATGAAAATACATAAGAGGAATCACTTAAATGTACTTAAGATATCATGATTTACCAGAGTAAAGTCACGATCAGTGTTTACAAATGATCCATTCTACCCCAGATATTTAAGTTTTGGAGAAAATAAAAAATAAACCATCGATAATTCAACTAATAAAACAAGCCGATGAGAATTAATCGAAGAAGTGAAAGACTTGAAGATTTTTCGAGTAGAGAAGAAGCAATTTATTTCAGTGTTATCTGAAAAGAAAGAAGAGAATGAGGCGATATCTAAAGTGCTTCCATCGGTTGTGAGTTCTCTTGGCGGTATAGAACTAACGTATACAAAGAGAGAAAGAAGCCAATGGATACAACTTGAGTGGGAAAGTTACATATACTAGAAGACCGTAGCTTCCTTCACTTCAGCTACCTACACGGTAGCATGTTCCAATCTTCAATCTCTAAGCCAAGTCTCTCGTCCTCTGTCACCTTCGTAGAATAATTATTCCCATGTCTTTTGACTCCAAAAACCTCATGATTGCCATCTCCGACTCCTTTTAAACTGCATTTTTCATTCTTGGGACAATAGTTTCGGTGAATCAAACGTCGACTTGTTTTTCTCTTATTCGTACGGAAACAGTAAAACGTGCTTCGAATTTTTTACTTTACATTCTATGACTCTATAATAAATTTTTTTTACTCCATCACCAACACCTAATATAAATCTAATCCTTCTTGGGAAAAAAACAATTCCAAGAATTTTATTTTAATTTTTATTCGAGTGTTTTTATACCACAGAATAAGACAAAGCGTCGAGAACCCAACACCACATGAAACTGATCAGCACAAAAAATGTTTTGCTACATGTAATGAGCTAATTATGAAATAATATATGAACTTCTTGATCACCAATTTAATAGTCAAGACTAATCATTAGTTACAATTACAGAAATTCTACGAGATTTGTGATTACTGTACCAGAACATGAACTTGACGGTAATTCAAATGATCGAAATCCTAGAAAAGCAAAGAAATATGTAAATTTAATTACAATTTTATGAATTAATAAAAAAAAAAAAAAATAAAACAATCAGTAAAACACCAAATAATAACAAAAAAATTAAAAGATAAATGCCTTGTTAACAGACATTATTCCTTTAAATATTTCTATTTTTCCAATCATAATTCATGGTAATGCTATAGCACTTGAATCCATTTAGAATTTTTTATTCTTCATCATCCAATAATTGTACAGAGAGATTTTTAATCACGTTCATTTTCTCGATCAATATATTTCAACTTTTTTATTCAGCTAATAAGACTGAAGTGTTCAATTACATACAAAGTTAAATTAGCAGAAAAAAAACATTTGTGAGTTTTAATTCAGCTTCAAATGACGTTCTTTTTTCTTGTGTAAAGATTGTAATTATTTAATATAACTAACTAAGTAAATGATCTTTCTTTCGTTCTAGATTAAATACATGCTGTCATATCCATTGACAGCATAATTTGCAGATTGCAATTTGTTGCTTGATGACCACACGTAACTATTTGCGAGATGTCGCTCTCAAGTCACGCAACCTGTTTGCAACTGCATCATTACTAAAAGCAAATGTCTTGGAGGTAACATCTGGTGTTTGGAGTATCATCAAGCCACGTATTACTGGATATATCAAATGAACTACTGTTTCCTGATCACGCATGCGAGCCCAGTTTTCGCGAGGGGACCGATGGTGTCAGACGACACTTGTCCCCCTCGTGAAAAAGTTGATGTCCTCTGTATTTTCATTGGCGTCGAGTCCAAAGAATCAAAATGTCCAGAGATTCTTTAAGGATTCCCATACTAAATCGATGGAGATCTGGGTCCAGTTTGTTGATGTGAACAGATACGCTGATGGCATCGACCAAGCTTCATCCATCAGTGTTACTTCAATGTCTTCTGCAGCTCCACGATTCTTTCAACGTTGCTCTTTCTCTTCTTTCCTCATTGGATTCTTGTCCTGCCTCCAATATCACGCGTCTTCCTGTCTTTTCACTGCCTCAGGCCTTTAATTCTTGAGCTCACTGTATGTCCGTTAGTCTTGTGAATTCTTTATTAACTTTTTATTGTCTTGACATGCCAGATACTTTTTTCGACTCTCAACAAGATGGTGATAAAGTCGTTCGAGTTCATTTTTAATATTTCCATTATTTTTTCATGCCAATTAAAAGTTATCTCTTTACACTTTTGAACCACATTACGCCAATGATTGGATAAAAAATAATTTGATGTCATCATTATAAAAAACACATTGTCAAGTGTGATGGGGTGAAATGAATAAATTAACAATTGTTGATATATGATTAGATAAAAGAATATTTACTATACAAATAGATTGTGAAATCAGACGAAATAATTAGATGGTATATACGTCAGCAAAACAAGAAAATTTAATATTTATAACTATGATTACTAATAATGATAAACGAAAAAGTTTTCTGGTTAATTGCAGATAATAATTTCTTCACATAATATAAAATTAATTATTTCCTGGAGAAGTAAATATCATCGTCCACGTAACTACATGAATTGTGTTTATGTTAACCAAAATTTTTAGCTAATTCAAATGGAATGATATCATGGAAAAATGGTTGAGATCAAGATTGATGTTTTCGCAAATTATTCTACTACATTACAAACATTTAATTAATGTTTTATGTGGAATAAAAATACGGGGGTATAATAAATTGGCAATTTTTTGTAATGACAATATATATTGCTTTTTAAAAGTTTCTGATGTACTCATAAAATCACTGAAATGCTGAATAACATTATGAAAAATATTCAAAAAACATGATAAGATGATTAATAAGTATAATAAAATTGTAAACGAGTTGGGCGTGGATAAATAACAAAATCATCGCTTTTATAACTGTTTCACCTGCTGTGTTTTTTTAAGCAGGTGTCTGCTACACGTTAACTGGAACTTGTTATTCCAAGAACGAGAAAAACTATTATGAGATATCATCAAAACTTCCAACTCCGATTGTAGACATGTGACTTGACAATAAAGCAAAAAATAAACATATAGAATACAAGGTCATTGATATTTTTCTTGATAAAATTTACATACTTTCTTGATAAGACGACATTTTTAGCTTTACATATGGTAAAAATAATCGTGCGAATATTTTTTATTCTAAATTAATGCTGAATAATGACTTGGTAGTGGTGCGGACAGTTTCACTTTTTATGAGGTATGAAAAGGCAACTGGTGCTAAGAACGTGTTATTTTAATTCTTAGAGTGTGCTAAGGACTAACTGTAAAGAAACCCTTAAGTTAACACTAGAGACTTATCTGTTGCATCAGAGATACTCTGTCTATTTATATCAGGGAAGGACATGACCCAAGTCCTGTCTTAAAAGAAGTTTCCATCATTCTCTAGATGAGAAAAGAAAAGCATAATAATCACCGGACCGAAATAAAAATTCGAGAGATAAAGAAAAAAGATTAATTTAATGTGCATAAAAGGTTTTAGATGACAATTAAATGCAGCAGATAATATAAAAGATGTTTTAATTAATTTTTATGAACCATATGGATGAAAAATTTTTTTTGAATTTCTAGAATTTGGATTGATAAATTATTTTTTTCATAGTAATAACTGCTTTACACTCAGAGAAAATCACTGGATCTCATAAAGAAGGATTTATTTGTCAATGTTTTATCAGCATCTTTCAATATACAAGTGTTCAAAAATCTGTTGGATTCAGTCAATAAATATTTATTAATGACAACCTGAACTATTTTTGTTCATTTCAAATTCTTTAGCAGATTCAATTCCAATTATGAAGAAAATATATTTCACAACTTAATCATCCATTTGACTAAAATGAACTGGTCGCAATTTGCAAGATTTATCTCAATTTAATATATACTTATTGGATTGTACATGTGAATGTTGTTATTCAGCAGTTATAATCCAAATCACACGTTTCAGTGTTAATAGGTATCTACAAGCCTCTAAATGGTCACAGCACAAAACTGCTTAATTGGTCTCAATCGGTTTACAACTCCGTTTTTTAAGAGTTCAGATTTTATACGATCATATGGCTTTATTGTGCAAATTTCTATAGTATTTTTAATGACCTGACAATTTTATATCATCTTTTAAATCCTTCAGTCACACGTATCATCAATCAAGATGTAGAAAATAATTAGGCAATTAAATGTGTTTGATGCATTTCAGACTGTTAATTTTTTTACTCCATTTTATTTCCTGTGGTTGTTTTTTGACGTGCCAACTAGTATCGTGTTGCACTGAAGGTACTTCACCTTCCGTCGCGCGACAGTTATATTATTTAGTGTGACTTAGCTGCGGGTCAACAGCTGCGCAATGCACTTTGATGCGTGTAACGAATTTAACTCGTTTATTATTTGTTCGATTAACGTAAAATCTCATGAAATATATCGGGGATTAATTCTACCAGGACATTGATAAAAGCTGGATAAATTGAGTAAAAAATCTTTTATTGTAGTATCAGTATTTTGAAAAGAAAAAAATTTTTCGTGAAGCAAAATTTTATATTAAGGATTATGACTAAAAGTCCTAAGAAAAATATATAAATAGTGATTGTGGCAACAATGCTAATAAATGTTAATACTTTCACTTAAAAAAACTTGATAAAATTTTTCATTTACCAACAAACTATCACAGGTAGGATATTAGTAAATAAAAACGTACATGTTCATCTGTAATATTAACATTAATTAAGCATATTCATAAATTTGAATCAAATAGAAAATATTGTGGACATACAATGAATTATTTTTATTAATAATTTTATAAGTATTTAAAAATGATCATTGATTAATATTTAGTTTCAATATTTTATATTCTAACTAGTTTATGTGCTAAATGAATTAATTTAATAATAAAAATTAAGTAGTAAGAACTTTTTTTGTAATGAATAAAATTGTTCTATTTGAAATTTATTATAAATTTTTTTAAATACAATCTATAAAACCTCTCATAATTTCTCCAAGCGTCGATATAATTCTAAAGCATCCGAGAAAATTCTAAGAAATAATTCAATGATACGCGCAAGCACAAGAAAAATAGTAATTAACAGGATATGAAAGGAACCTGTTTAGGATTTATGAGTTAACTAATTTTTTAAACGATTCAAGTAATACATCGTTCGCATTCTTGAGGAAAATTTTTGATGTTTTTACTGATTTTACGTTCAAATCAATAACGACGGCAATGTCAACTGCATGACAAAAGCTATCACGCGCTCATGAAAATTTAAACTAACGAGAACAAGAAGTGTCGTGTCGTCGTGACACAAATTTCAATTGAAATTGTCTCATGAATCAACATTTACCTGAGGTACACGCCCGACAATAATTGACGAACGCCCAGCGATTTCAGTACCAGCGAGTACTATGACATGCCAGTGACGCAGAGGATAATCGCGAGTACGTCTTCCAACCTATTGTACATTTTTGCAAACCGAAGATATATATATCTATACTTATATAGATAACAAATATAGCAGACAACTGTAAGGGTTTGCTTTATTCGTTTTCTTTCCTTTCTATCGATCATGGTAGAAATTGAAGGTTGTCTAAGGGATTATTAAGCATGTAGAAGCATTAAGTATATAGAAATGCCCTATGATTCAGATACACACATGGGTTTAGTGGGACATGAATAAGAATATATATTCAGAAAAATGTTTCTTTACTTCGTGTCTGTATAATCATTCTTTTGATATTTATTTAATCCATTTATTTCGAGTATAATTGGCCATTCATGAATTCTTTGATCAATTAAATTAATAAATTCAACTAAATAAAAATATTTATCAATTAATATCATTGAATAAGTCCTTTGATATTTTTGATAAACTAATTAATTTCTTATTTTATGAATTTATTACTAAATAATATTAATGTTCATTGCTAATACATTGATATCCATTTTTTTTGCAACGATTAAAATTCTGTGAACTATTTATTCATGTTAACTGAAATAATGAAAGAATTTTTTTTACAAAGATATTGAGTCATCGAATGATATTTGATGACTTCCACTTTGTATCAATAGAAAAACACTTTGAAATAATTATTGATTTCTTTTCCTCTCTAATTTCCATACTATAATTTCTTGATTAAAGTCTAGAAGTTATCGGTAATTAAAATAGCCATTTTATATTTGTCAATTAAATGTTTTTACGCTATAAAAATCTATTGGTAAAAAAAAAAATTTAATAGGTTTTTGAAAACGTTAATTATTTCAGTCTTTATATCTGCCGACAAACAGGTAAAAAAATAAGTAAGTATATGAAATGTTCCGCTGTGTATGAATATTTAATGGTAGTAAAGAATGGAATTACGGAAGCTGAAGTGATATTTCAGGTATTTGCGGTACTTAAGTCGAAGTAACGAGGTGAGATAAGTCCAGAACTACTGATGTGAATGTTAGCGCGAGGGACGCACTATATGGGCCCATCAACGAATACCTTATTCCACCAGTAAAGAGCCGACAGGGCCCACACACGATAACACATAAGCACGCATACACTTATTTAAGGCCCGCATTTGAGTCTGACGATTTAGCCACAGCTTTTAAATTATCGCGCTTGCCCAGTTCACCGTGACTAATCGCGTCACTGAGACGCGCGTAATTTTGTGGGGTAAATTCAGACGATCAAGATATGCCTGATGGAATATTTTTTTTTAATGTTAAACGTTCGTGACGGGGAGTTTAAAGAAGAATAGGAAGCAGAGACGAGACTAAAAGGCGGAGTAGTGTTGTCAAAGAGAGCAGTCAACGCCTGGAAGCTCACATTTTCTTGATAACCGTTCGTCTTCGAGATACTGATCGGTGCTTTTTCTGTTCTCGCTCCCAGTCTGCTCATTTTATCCATCCGCTTACCTCCTTGCTCATCTACCCGTCAGCTCATTATATATATCCTTGCTTTCTTTTATTTCCAACCATTTTCAATTGAGTCTTATACCTCTGTCAAAGTATTGAAAGCACTCGAAATAAAATACTCTTAATCCTGCATTTTTGGCCACTTTAAATATCCTTAGCTCACTTGGATCATTATTTTTTAAAAGGAAATACATTTATAAATGTTTCCATTTTATTTTGTTCTCACAAATAATGAAGATTTGGAGCAAAATAAAATATCAAAAATAACTAAATGTTTTTGAGAATTTTTTTTAATTGAATTTATTTTTGAAATGATCATAAAATAATGAACGAAAATTTTTTTTGATGACAACAGAGATGAAGAGATAAGAGAATGTATAAATTAGGAAACAAAAAGTTTTTTTTTTCATTAGTTTTTGAATTAATTTTTCGTAAAATTAATGAACCGTTTTGAGTCTTACTTAGTCAGATTTTGAAAAGGGTCGTTGTGCCCCTAGGGTGCCGTTATGCCTTGTTTTGCCCTTGAAAATGTTATCGCAGTTTCGATTGTTACTGATGTTATCATTAGGTTGAAAATAAGCATAAATTCATTTTGACAGATTGGATCCATTCTCAAAAATTAATTTTTAACAAGTTAAAAGTCGTTATCATTCTCTAGCAGTTAACTCTAAAATAAATTTACTCTTTTTCATTCACAAAAAAAAAATAGAATTTTAATTCGTAAAAAATAACACTTTAAAAAATGATTATAATTCCAATGCAAATTTAAGGATAATTTTTGGGTAGATAAATAGTGAATATGTGACTTTCTGAACGTCACACACAATTAAACACCTGGTCTAAATGGATTTTGCTAATGCATAATCATACACACAAACTGTCAAGGAGACAGGATACAGGGTATTACAATATGGAAATGAATCTTGTTAAAAATGTGTATGAACACCAACACCAACACTATTAATTTTATTATATACATGCAAGACAAATAGATCAGAGAGTAGTTATCTGAGTTGGTGTCGTTCATCCCCCAATTCTTTACAGGCACGGCCAATTTCTGTCACTCCTGTGCCTACACGTGGGTGCTCTCCATGGATCGGTTGACGCTAAACGGATATCTTCGTCGCCTGGGTGCGTCCGATTAAAAAGGAAAAAAAATGAAGGAAGACAGAGAAAACAAAAATATGCCAACTTGAAGATAATAAAGTGTGCAAGTTTACTCGTTTCCTCTCGCCTGGACAACCGTGACGAAATACCTAAAATTCATGAATTTTTACTGCTATATTATTTGAATAAATAATTATTAGAGAGCGAAATTTATCCTACATAAATGTAACTGAATTAAAAAAAATTCAAGTTACATTTTTATAAACGAGTTTAAATGAATAAATTTCTACATCTCATCATTAAAAATCATCACAAACGATGGAACATTCATCAAATTACCTTTCAAAAGAGAACATTAATCCGTATTTGAGCAAAAGCATTAATTGACGTTTCTATATCCATACCATATTTCCATTGCTTTGATATTCTACAATCAATGCATGAGTTATGCTACCATAGTTTTGTCCCACATCACATCAGTAAATACTACTTTTTAATGTTTGTATGTATATATGCAGACTTATTACTACTTAAGTGATCAATATTTATGCATTGAAAGCTACATAGATAATTCTACTTGCTAGTGACACAAAGTAAAGACCGACAGTCACAAGTTACCTCAGTAATACTACTTTCAAAGAATAAACACAAGTATCCATATATCTACAACCAAACAGAATATTGTAACAGTTGTTTAAGTTCTATGTAGTTTATTTGATAGAACGTCAATGGAGTTTAATAAATTGTTCCTAACAATTTGTTCAATATTTTTCATTCTTATACCATTTACACATGGACATGACAATAATGGTTTCAAGGAAGTTGAGCATTAAGTGCTTGAACTGAAGAATCGCATTGGCTGCGCGAAAGTTCACACAATAAAGGTGATAATTACGACCCGCATGAACGAATTGCAATATCAACCACGTGCATCCACCCGTACCACGTGCAATAAATATTGCACTTGCAAACGTCCTTGAGAAGACCAGGGGCGAGACGAGACAGCGACTTATGGGAAACGTTTAGCCAGGCATCCGCGAGCAACCGTCATCCTCACCGGATACAACTTCCTGCATAATCAGCCCAAGCTATACGTTTTACCCGTTTATTACCATCTTTTCGATCGCTCAAGGTCCTTCCCCATCTGAGTCAGATGGTGTTACATCAAGAAAAGAATTATTTATTTTAGAAAGAATTATATTTATTGCAAGAACATCAGCAGCAGCATCATCAATAAATTTTATCAGCTGAAATGTAAAAAGTCAGTCATTGATAAATGAATGGAGATGGCGGAAGAAAGTTTAATGTCTATTGAAATAAACCTTCAAGGTGAGATAAATTCTGTATATTTAAAAGCATCAATAGGTTTGTAACAAACGTTTCTTATAATTCTTGTTGAAAGATAAAAACTGAGTCTCTGTTTCCGGAGTTTTTAACTCGTTCACTTTCAATTAATTGTTATATTAAAGAAAGCTATATTTATCTCAACACTCTATTAATCATCAGTACTTAAAAATACAATAAACCTATTTAAAAATGAAACAATAAACCTATAAACTACATCCTGGTGTAAGCAATCCTCTGCTGAATAAGAGAGTAATTTATTTTAATTGAAAAAACAGTCGCTATTATAATTGAATAACCATTACAATTGATCGGAAAATACTTGGAATACTGTTGCATAGTTCATTTGACATGGAATTTACATTTTATTAATATTCTATAAACTGATTCTAGTACTCACATGTTCCATCATTCATGAAAGAATCATATCTCTATGTTTTGATTATAAATATCAATCTAATTTTTATGTTAAGGAAATGATGAATTAATATGTTTAATCAATTGAATAAATTATTTGAAAGATTGCTGAGAACTCAGTTTCAGAAGATAAATACTCTGAGCTATTTCAGCTCCATAGAACAGCTCAAATTTGGAATAATAATACAAATGTCAAAGGATTTTATCAAACTATACAACATCGGAAACAATTAATCACTGTTCTGTATGGTGAGATTGATGAAAAGAGGAAATGGGTTAATGTCAAATGTCAATGACATAAACATATTATGATTTCAAGCTGACCAGAGCAGCTTTATCCCCTGAAGAGTGAATAAGAAAATAAAGGACGCGTGTGCTTAAAGCTCAACTTGTGTATGTATCAAAAAGGAAATAGGAAAAAGGAGACACGTGGTGGCCACTACCGGTCTACTACAGTTGCTTTTATAGATTTGTGAACATGAAAAAAAAGTACAACCAAGTGAGAGACATAAATGTACGACTCGACGCTGCGTTTGACCACACCCTCAATCGCTGTCAAGATTTATAGTCTACGTGGTGACCACGATCGTCGACAAACCATCGTCCACCTACTCAATCCACCTCCTTTCTCTCCATCTCGCACGAACGCTCTAGCTATACGCTTGTTACCAATTCCAATCGTCGTTTCCCGTGTAACTACCAGGCGTAAATAAACCAGGACGTTATACTGTGACAAATTAGCACCAGACGGGGAATTTTCATAAAAGCCGTTAAAAAGTTTTTATTATTAATAAAAGAACATTTATCAACTTACTAAGTAATCATCACAATTATCAACATATTATTCTGATATGATACATCAATACGACTTTTAAACTGTATGTGGAGGTAAAAAAAAATTCTAAGAGATGTAGAACGATCGATACAAATGTCTGGAGAAGTAAATTTGAAGATATCTTGAAAATAAGAAAGTTTACGGAAGTTATAAGCACAACTTGACTCGATTGTTTTGACCTCTTTTCATTTCTTTCAACTTAAAGTAGAAATGCGTGAAAGTTGATTGACGAAAAATGATTAAACCTTCGAGCAATTTCATAATCATAAGAGTATTTTCCAACCTTTGGAGCAATTGTCAAGATATTACGATAAATAAAAAAGCCAGTATATAATATTATTGACGTCAAATATACTTTTTGATCCTTTTTATTTTTCCCAGCTGATTCAATTAAAGAAAAAAAATCTATCCGAAGACCCTCTGATAGCAATGAAATTAAAACACTTCTTGAATGCTTGCAGCTTCGAATGAAATGGAAAATGCAGCCCAGCTTAATTAATTCTTGCTCATTGTCTGTTACTGTTGAAGGGCAAAATGACTTCTTGATTCTCAAGATGAGGTAACTCAATATCATAATAAACTGAACATTTTTTTCCAGTCTGTACTTTGAACTCATCGATGCGCATCAAGTCCAAAAGCTATACAATTCTTTCTTCCGCCTTAATACTTCATTTCGGTCGTCTTTCAACGCTCACTTGAGTCTTCTGACGTGGACGAACGACATGTGCGATCGTGCCAGCGTGAAGGAGTCTAACGCGCGGATGCGTTTTCGAGTTATTGCCTCTTTCCGGTGTTTATAGGTGTCCATTACGCGACGACTATTGACTCCATTCTTAACGATCCACGACTCTCTCACTTGGTTGCATTTTTCCCTTAGCCCCTCTTCCGAAACCTTGAAAAATGAAATGAACATTTCTGCAAAATAATACATCAGTTATTTTTTTGCTCTTATTCTTGACAAAATTGATGAGAACTCAGTCTTAAAATTAATATGCAACTTCTAGACTTCCGCTAATACTTGTATTGATAGTTTTGATGAGTTTGATAGCTATCATAAAATTAAACTTAGATCTTCTTGATAAGGTCTAAATGCTTCCTTCTGAACCATTAAATTATATTGAAAAGTAGAAAGAACAAAATAGTTGTTCATTTTTTATTGTATTTATAAGAAGGAAATTAATCAAGAACTTGATAGAAGTTTGATCCATTCTATCATGATCTAAACAAGCTACAACATGTTAGATATGTTGAGAAAAAACTAGTCAAAGAGGAAAGATAGAAAATGAAATAACTTGAAGTAGGAAAAAGAACAAAGTACCATCTCAATTTTGTTTTAGCTTGGAAGAAGGGGGGAAAAGGGA
This sequence comes from Chelonus formosanus, assembly GCA_028641665.1. Classification (NCBI taxonomy): domain Eukaryota; kingdom Metazoa; phylum Arthropoda; class Insecta; order Hymenoptera; family Braconidae; genus Chelonus; species Chelonus formosanus. Next base: position 6,778,407 of record CM054003.1, on the reverse strand, counting down.
TGATTGTGCAGCAGAGCGAGAGAGCGCGGTGATCATACAGGACATTGAGCAGGGCGTCGCCGACTGCGCCAAATTATAACTTATTTTATTACTTTTTTGCATCGGCCATTTAACCCTAAGGCAGAGCCTCATACACCATAGAAAAAAGATGGAAAATATGCGCAATCATCACCATGGTCTTTGGTGAAAAATTCGGAAATGAAATCACACCCTAATAACTTCCAGGCAAGGGTGATGTTACCCCTGATCGTTTTCCTTTTCTATTTTTTTCTTATAGGCATTTTTTTGACGTGCGTAAGCCAATACATTTTTTTTTTATTGGGAATGATGTAATTAATTAATGAGAAATAATTCGATCAATTTACTTAGAAAGAGTTAACTAAAATAAAAATTGTTTTCTCCAAGTGTCTCCATTAGTTTCATAAAAAATTAATATTAAAGATTTGAAAGGGCTTGTAATTATTTTTAAATACTGGAAGAAATAAAATATATAAAGCTAAATAAAAAATGACAACAAAATGAGTTAGTGTTTTATGTTATGTAGTAAGATAATTGATGAACTTAAAATGTTAGAGCGTAGTATATCTATGAAGATATATTATCACTCATACATTCACGTAAACAGAGAGAAGTTGGGTGAGCGAGGACCATAACGATACACGAGGGTAGGCGTAGATCTCGATTTGGTAACTGAGAGTCTGCCGCCGACGAGACATCATGCTGTGAGCCGCACTGTTTTATGGTTTTCTCCGGAGAAACTAAACTTATTACTCTACGGGGGTTGCATCGTCTCGCCAACCCTATGACACGTAAGAGGGATGACTTTTTATTATTAAATCACACGTCTGCTAACGCTTGTCGCACGATTAATTTGCCATGACGATTTTACATCGCTTAAAAAGTTGCACATATTTCCGTTAGTGATAAATTTTAGCATAAAATCCACCACAAGAAATTTTATTCGAACCCTAAATACGACTAAAAATGTTGTCGTATTTTTTAACGTGAATTTTATGCCTTGGAAATAAAGAATTGAGAGTATTTTCATCAAGCAGACGTCTCCAAGGATAGCTACTGGAAATGAGGGAATGGTAGATCCTACACATGCCTCTGTTGAAACTCACAACTGCAAGTTGACTCTGTCAGACTTGAATGAGAACACAAGACCAGAGGGGTAAAGTTTGGAAGCATGGAATGAGGTACGAGTCCTGAAAGGGACGGCTAATTCCACCGTGATCGTATCTGATCGATGTCTTTTGACCAGCCCCTCTTCCTAGCAACTAACTGTTTGACCTTTTGTATTTATCTTAGAGTATTTAAATTTACCAAACGTCAGTTTTTGTCATTTTTCATGAATTATTTCTACAATAGATTCCTTCTGTGCGTTTAAAAAATGTTTAACTACTTAACACATCGGACAAGTTTTCTATTTACCCTTGCCAGCATGTTTCTTTTGTTTTACTTCAGTCCTCTGCTAAGACTCTTGACCCTCATCTAGCATCATTGTACAAGCCTCACTGCAAATTGTTAGGTTTAAAGATCCACGAAGTAGATGGGAGAAAAATTCCCATGCGTCCAATCGAATATTTGACACTCAAGGGGTCATTCGTTACGGGAATAGACTGATAAGAGTCAAGTACACATGGTTTCGAGGAATTGCCAGTTAACTTTAGTATACTAATCAATGCTTATCGAGATTGGGATAACTTTTCTATGCTCTTTTCTTATCGCTGACCAATAGATACAGCTAAGAGATAGTAAAAACACTGAAATTGAAGACACGCTTGAATGACTGCTTCAACCGCGCCTTAATTAAGTATTGGCTTAGTCATAGAACATTACCGATTTACCCTCAAAACCATATCAGTTCCATATGTGGATATTGTTTTTATTTTTATCTGCATAATATTTATCAGTGGCACCTAAAAAAAATTTTCTATGAATAATTATCAGATAAAAGTGTATTATAAAATTATTATTGCATAAACTAATAGTTATTTTATGGAAGTAGAAAAAAAGCTGAGATAAAAAAAATAAAGAGAAAAAATAACAAAGAAAGTTGTTGATATTGCCTATAAAATTGATCACTTTAAATGAATAAACCAACAAAAAAAATTAAATGTGAAAATATTTCTTCCAATCAGGAAATATAATAGGTTTCATCTCAATAATTCTCTTTTATGGTAAGAAATATAATAAGAGTTTTCTTTAAAGTAAGTAAGCTGAGTATTGTCCTTATTAACGATTTCCAATAAATTCACTTTGCTTGACAATTTTACTCTCTACAGAAGAAATCATTACTCAAACTTTTACTATCTGAATAATCACCTTCATTTTACAAAAAAATAATCTAAAAAGCAGAGAATATTAAATTTTGAGGGTAAAAGAAATTTGACAAATTATCAATCGTCTACATTTTAGATGATATAAATATAACATGGTTTCATGAACGGAGTGAAATAAAAATAATATATTATCCATACAGAATTGTGGCCAGTACCATGTCCGACGCAATCACCACGTTTATTTTCTATGATGTGAAGAGGACTTGGTCAAAAATAGGACCTGGGGTTGTATGTGCAGGAGAATATGAAAAGAAGAAAGAGGACAGACAAATGAAAGGGAGACGCACGCACAACACACATCAGCATTTCGTATTCCTTGCGCATAGACGTTATCTCCCCGCGTTTTATTGCATGCGGCAAGGGAATATGTTTTATTTATATTTCATATTTCGTGGACTTGGTCCAGCTATGTACTATGGACCACCTCTTTTCTATTCTCCTGTATTCTTTCTTTTTTTTATTTTAACCGCTTAGCGTTGTGATACACCAAAAAGAAAATAGTTGAGATTAAGATATCGTAGAACTGTATTTCTGTAGAAACTTACCCCAAACACTACTGCTGCTGCATCTAAGCGGATGAACCATTGATAAGAGTAAAGAAGTACTGTTGAATAATATTCCAATCGAATGAGGATAAGAGTATCAAAAAAAATAAATTTTGATTTTATAGTAGTCATACGTATTTATCTCTTGAATCCTAGAAAAATACAACATTTTAGTTCAACGTGAATTATTATGTCATAAAATAAATGAATACCTTAGACCTTAAGTAATTGATTGAATATAAAATATACGTTTCAGTTTATGTAGTTTGATATGCTTTGAAAATATATGTCTTTACACTAAGAGGAATTAAATAGTTGGACTTATTATATAATGTTAATTTTTTTTCATCATTTTATAGTTGAGTTGTTTTATAATAAAAAAAGATTTTAGATTTTATAATGAAACATGTATATTTACCTTCGTTTTTTAAAAATTGTTCATGTAGATAGGTTTTTATAATTAAAGTCATCCTAAAGATACTTTCTTCAATATCAATAATGTGAGAGTTATTTTATAAAATAAAATTCTATTCAATAATAAGAAAATCAAAGCTAGATGCTATTACTTATTAGTGCCAATAGTACTTCTGTAAATGACTATTACTCAGTAAAGACTGCATAATAACTGGACCCAACTTTTCAACAATTGACATTGTATAAAATTGGAGATATTGAAGATGCACAGATCCATGAACTTTCTCAAGAGAATAAAATTTAATCCGGTATATTGTGAAACTTGGGGTGTTACACGCAATTTAGCGCCTTTCGTAATAATGACTGGCTGCACCCTTCGTATATTTTATGGCCATCGCCCCGGGTACACATAACTCATGGCTCGTTGACCTACCTCGATGTTGGTAACGATAAGTCTTGCTACTTTACTTAAGTATAAACATATCCAGAACATTTAATGTAACTGTATTTTGGAAATATCATTTCGACAATTTAATTTTAATTCATCGATAACCTATTTATTTATGTCAGCTTTATCATTTTTTTATCATACCCAAAAGTCATCAGTATCATAGAGATTTACTACTATTCGTACTTGGTGTTTAATTAAATAACTGAAGTCTATTATTTTATGAGTATGATTATTAAATAATTGAAAATAATCGTCATTATTTACGAATTCTATTGATGTTTTTGGCGGAATCGAATCTATTCTATTTCATTCATTCGAAATGACCTAACTTCACCTTGGTTGTTATAATGTAACGCCATCATGTGGTCAAAATTCGAAGTGATAGGAGAACAATGGCTGCGTTTCAGATAAAGGCGTTTGCCAGCGCTGAGACATATGTGTGTGCATGCGTATGTGTGTGTATGCATGTTTGGATTGACAAACGTTGTGTATGTATACCAGCCAATGTTCAAATTGGACGTTGTTTTCATCATAAAACAAAAGAATCACTTTGATACAAAAAATAAAAATATTCAAACGACTTTTTAGACAAATTTTTTCCAATAAGTCAATTAATTGTAATCGTGAGGATTAAATTTGTAAAATTTATCCGTAATTACAGGTTTGCTAACCAAAACTAAAGGGATACGATGAAATTTCAACGCATGCGCAGCACGTGGTGAATTGCCGCGAACTGCATGTGTTGTGTGTGATTGTTGACATTTCTTAATAAGTGACTTGAAGCCTTCTGTTTTCTAATTCAGATTAATCAGTTGTTAAGAGGTTATGTTTATCAGAGTAGTAATAAATATTTTATTAATAGTGTAAATAGTTTAATTGTCTAATGATCATCCATATGCCAAGGTAAGTTAACGACGATCCTTTGAGGTTAAATGATACTTTAATACATTTACTTTACTTATAAACAAAGAATGCTTGTAAATAGTAAATGTTTTGATTAGTTTTTTATGTTAATTTTCTCTTTTCGTATAGATAAATATATTATTACTAATTTTTATCTCTGTAGATGGCCACAATCATTATTTCTGATGATGACGATTCAGTCACTGACATAGAATTTCAACCTACAAAAAAACTAGCTGCAAATCCAAGGTTTTTAAAAAACAGGAACAATTCTGAAGATGATTCTTCTCGTTCAAGCTTTAAGTTTGAAGAATATGTAATCACTGATGATGAATCTGCTAGTGACAGTAGCATCAACAATCAAGTCTCAAATAGAAATTCAGCACAACAGGTGTCTTCAGATAATATACAATCTAATCAAGCTTCAGTTTCGTCAAGTTCAAGTTCTATAGCTTCAGCTTCAAATAATATACGCCGTCCTAAACCGATTAAGATTCCAAAAAAATTTTTTAATTGGGCTTTTGATAATTCAGAAAGTCGTGGAGATGTAAAGAAACGAGTAATAAGTCCTTTAGAAAATGGTTCAAAAAAAAGAAATATTTTGTATCAAAATTTATCAGATGATGAGGATGATAGTAATTCTTCAGACAGTTTAGAGTTGCCTAATGCTGACGTCAAATTACCTCCAACTATTGCTGCACCAAGTCAGCTGATGATTGCTGGTGTGAATGTAATGTTTCCTTTAAAACCATATGGTTCTCAGGTTGCTGTAATGAATGCAGTAAGTATTTATGATTTTTCATCATCACAAATGTTCTAATAAATGCTAATATTCATCTGCAAATATTATTATTCCTGTTTTTAAATTGATAATTAATTATAAATATCTGATAATACTGTTTGATTTAGATTCAGTAAATATAGTGTTACACGTCCCTGATAGACAAGAGTTGTATTTTAACATCAATTTGAGCTCAATATGTTGTAATACAATTTTTGTTTTTTAGGGTTTAAATACATTGTATAATTGTTTACTATCAAAATGAGTTGTAATTAAATATTTACATTACCATTACATATGTTTAAAAAAAAAAAATAAAACAAAAGTAGAAAGTTGTATTAGTTATTTTGAGATAACTAAAAAAATTATAGGTTTTTAAAACAATCAATATAATTATAATTCAGATGAGAAATAAAGTCTTATAAATTAATTAAAATTTCGTAGCCGTTGCAGATAATTAAAATAATTTCAAACAATAAAAAAAATAGTGAACATGAAGGAAACCAACATATAATTTTAATTCCAGCTAATTCGAGGATGTACCAAGGGAGAACATGCCTTATTAGAGAGTCCAACTGGTAGTGGCAAGACGCTAGCTTTATTGTGTGGAGCCCTGGCTTTCCAAAAGCACTATGCTGGTGAGTTTTAATAAACTTTTGACAGTTACAATCCTCGATGATGTGTACAAAAAAGTACAATTAAATGAAGTCAATATGAACTTTGAACTTTAATATTGAATTAAGAATCTTAGTTTTAATGACTGCAAGAAGTTTGTGTCAAATTATCATTTTATCATGGAAGTCTGGAATGCAATGAATATATTTGTCCTGAAAAACAAAAGATTATGACAAAACGGTAGCATGACAAGGGAATTAAAGGTAAATGATTGTAGACTGAGAGTGAGATAGAGGTAGACAATTTACAAACTACATAATGTCGTATAAGGTGACCATAAGTCGTATTGCTCAAACTCTAAAGCCTCGTTAAATATCCTTGTTCGTGGCACTCGTTTTACCGAGCCGCATTTGCGACTCATGCCCTCGCGTTTTCATCGGGATTGTCTCGTGACGTTTGGTCGTTAGCTTCGTTCTCGTCTCATAGTCATGTCTCGGAAAGTCTCGCAAGTTAGCCGGCTGCTCTTTTTGCCCTCTTCCCCCTAACCCAAACTTAACGTTGTCAGCTCTACAGCGTGTGAAACTCCAAAAATTCCAATCAACCTGTAAGTCTTGTCTTCATTTCTTCTTGCTGTTGATAACAACACAAAACAAACTAACGTAAAAAATAAAAAAATGTTGAAGTTTTAACCACTTTTTCAAACCAACCAAAGTTTTCTTTTTTCTTGCAACTTTGACAAGAATGTCTTCTTAAACGCTTGCTTATTGCAAACTCGCAAGTTTTTGAACTTTTGAATGTTTAAATTCACCAATAAGACGAAAAGCCTTTGGAGAATATACTCATCGTTAGTCTTTTATATTTTTTTTCTTTCAAGTTGAAACGCACTCTCCAAAGTAACTGACGCTCATTTAGCTTTTGAGATGTTTTACCTTTACAATAGTTTCTTTCGTTGTGAGTTTATTATATTGATAGAAGTTATTTTTTTCTCACAATTTTATTCAATCATTGTCTTCAGTATCAAAGGAAATATTCATTGTTAATGTTATATATAAAAATAATGATATTGGAGGAGGTAACAACTATTCAAGGAGATAACAGATGTTTTGCATTGTTCTTTTATTCTTCTTATATTCGTTATAGTAAATTCTGAAATAAAAAAGTCATTTCATCAAAGATATCAAGTCAAAATTGAAGTTCTTTTAAGTTTGAAAAATTTTCATATTCTTCTGTTGTTGTAATCTCAAATAATATAAAAAATTTATCATGAAAATTGCAATATCTATTAAACAAAAAATCTCTAAAAACTATTTATTCAGATATTTCAGTGCGATAATCATTTCTTGGTTGAGTTAATTTTTTCTTAACTTGCAACTAAAACGCACATTGTGAATAATCTGTCACTTCCTCAGTGAAACGTTTAACCTTTATAATACATCTTCATGTAACGTAGAAATGCTGACGTGATAATATTAATTTACTATAATTAATTACAAATGAGTTATTGTGAGTTTTTTCACACGAACATTAAGTGGCACGTACGTATGAGGAATCAGTGTGGAAACTATATACAAATGTCGACACAACTCACATAGTAATGCAAAGAGAGATACGGCTGTTGGCCACCCCCATTCTAGCAAAGCGTGGCAAGAAAGCGAACCAGCAATTAGCAATTCCTCGCTTGCTATATCAATTTAAATTATTCAACCGCTTATTTCAACCTAATAGTTTGTACGCTTTGCTCTGCTATTATAATACCATCTTCTTATTCATAACTTTCCAACCCTACGCATTTAAAGCTAATTGTACGCATTAATTCATGCAACCCTTTGAAAATTCGCATTTAATCATACTTATTCAAATAAATTAAAAAAATTATCAACATTGATTTAAACTGAAAAAATTAATTTTATCTTAGCTAAACAAAAAAAATCATAGGTAACTGCATTTTTGTTTAATTTTTATTTTAAAGAATTAGGTACTCTTGGATGATAGAAAATAACTTACTTCAATTAAATATGGTTCAGTTATCAAAAGAATAAAATTTAATAAATGTTATTAGTTTTCTTTTTTGAGATGTTCGAAAAATTATCTTATGCAGAATAATTAAATAATGTGCTTAGTACAAGTGTTGCAAAGTAATATTGTTTTTTGAAGTTTGATAAAATGGCCAATAATAATTTTTCATTATTTCATTTTTTTAGATAATTTATTTTTATTCAATTAAAATCACTCAATGGATACTAATTTCAATTATTTATGAATATTTAACAGAATCTTCTTTTTGAATAGCATTCAATCAAAGCATGAAAATATTTTTTATCAGAAAATACACTTAATATTTTGATCAGAAATGATAATATATTATTTCAAAGTCAAACAAAAATAATCTTCATGAGTATTATTTGATAACAGTAATTAAGTAAAAGTAACGTTTGAATAAGTACCATGTGAAACACGAAATAGACTTGTACCTAATCATTAAAATTACACTAGAATCAGACGAAAAAAGAATCAATGGTTACCACCAAAGTTTGATAGATATTGAAGAAGTTATAAAGGTAGTAGTTTGAGTCATTAAATTGAAGGAGATGAGCAGATAGATGGTAACATTTTGATAATTGGAAAATTCTAGTTATTTGTCATAGTCGCTTAATGTAACCCAGTATAACAAGGCAGCTGCATAGGTATGGGGGAGATACCTAGAAGGATTGGTGCTCCTCTTCAAGGGGGAAAGTAAGAAAGGCCACGTTCCAAATTTTTGAGGTAAACGATCGCGTGCCATTTCGAGGGATTCGTCAAATTAAACGTTTCTCTAACGTTAACGTCGAATTTGCGTGCGGAATCCTATCTATTCTCTTTCGAATCTCAATTCGCTCTCTGCGCCTTGTTTTTACTTCTTCTTCTTCTCTCACTAGTTTACTCCTTTTCTTGCAATATTTTTTTTTTCGTTTTGTCTTGTTTCTTTTTTTATTGTCCTTTTTCATCTTTTTTACCACGAGAAACAAATGCTACGGTTCCGGGAACCGGCTGGAACACACCCGTCGTCGTGATTCCAGGTTCCCGTGGTTCCCACAGATACAGAAGACATGTATAAAAGAAAAATTAAGTATGATACAACTAAAGTGAAAATGATGATGAATATCCCACGCACTTTACCGCAAATGTAATTCATACGCTAAATAATGTTCATTTTTCACATTCTCTTTGTTTCAGAAAAAAATTCATCAGAATTTTTCATTAGATTTGTTCGAATTTATTTATTTAAATTCTTCAGTCATCAAATGAAAAGAAAAAAAATTTTGAATACTTCTAAAAAATTTTGTTCATTATTTTGAAAACTTTCAATTGGTATGACTACAATTTTTATTAAACATTGCTAAAATTGTACTTGTCTTTGATTTTTATTGAGATTCATTCAAATAAAAATACTGATTGATTGAGAAGTATTGATTGGATTGAATTATTAAAGACAAAATTATGAATACAGGCTTTAAATATTTTTATGAGTAAAGTAAACATTACATGTGTATTATAGAGAAATACAACTACTATATTCATCAAGATTTATCACTACGTCTCTGTAAAGAGAGATTTACATCAACTTTATATTTAATGGCTGATAGTTTGAACGTTCTATATATTCAGAGTGAAAAATAGTCATTTCTTTATTTCGTGTACAAAAATATTTAAAGTTGAAAGACAGTTATGATCCTAGTACTGGGATATTCCTCATCAATGGGAGATAATAAAACCCTGATTAAAGTATATTTATGTCCCAAAAATGTCATCATGTTGTTTCATTATCTTGTTGGACAGGTAATTTCATACAAATTATAATGCCACCAAGACAAGTACAATGGCTTCAATCTAACAAAATGTCTTTCTGTTACTTTATATACTTCTTACAAGGTTGATTTAAAAAATTTCCTTTGGATTTCGTGATTGTGCACAAGTGTACGATGTCTCCAAGTATAATTTACAATTTATTCTCTCAGTTTGCACTCATTTCCGAGGGTATAATGATTCTACTTTCCTCGTAACTATCATATTTCATTGACAATTATTCACGTCGAGAAGTTTGGAAAAGTAGCCTCGACACGAAGCATCAAACAAGTGGAACAAAGTTGTCTCTTTCCTCTCTTTCTTTTCTCTCTTCATGCATCGTCACACGAAATCATTTCTCTCTCTACAACTAAACTATGTAATTTATTTTCTGCTTTTTAAAATTCACCATCACTCGAGTGGTAGTACTAGCCGCCGAGCTGTTGAAACTTAGTTAACCAGGCATATATAAATGTATTGCATAAATTAATGTTTTCAAGTAAAGAGACTAAATAGGTTTAGGGATTGTTACATTTAGTAGCCATTCATTTTGTAATATTCAACTGAATTTGAATGGTACAATTGATCTAAACTGAATAAATAATGATTTTAAGAGTATTTAGGTACTTTGAGTGGATGGAGTTTATTGATAATCAGCACATACAATTGTAATGAACATCAAATGGATAATAGTTTAGGTTTAAATCTAATTTTAATCAAATTTTTGAAATGTATTACATAATTCAAAGTGATTCAATTTGAAAATGAAAAGCAACATGATAATCAGAAAAGATATCACCAGAATTAGAGTTTGATTTTTTATTATAGAAAAAATTTCCAGATTAAAATATTTAATAATTAATTAAATATATATTTATTAAGTTGAAAATTGGTTGGAAGTAGGTTATTGATTGTTTGATGATGTTAGTAAAATATTTTAGGAAAATATATTACAAATTAATTCATTTTGAAGTTTAAGCTGAGCAGGTAAAAAAAAGGTTTGCAAGTTTGTTACTGAACCTTGTGCAGTTTAATCGATGAAACTATACCCTTAGAAAGTAAATTTGGATCCTTTTAACCCCTAGTCAGTTCACTACGTTAGACTAGTAAATAATTTCATGGGCGTGTCACACTAAACCTATCTCGAGCCCAAGCTTTAGATCTTCTAGATTAAAATCATTGATTTGTGACATTTTGGCTTTATTATCTTTCCTATTCTTTTTTAGGCTGACGTTTCTTTGGTGCGTAGTTGTTGAGGTCTATTCCGAAAATTTATGTCTCGTAGATGTGGTGTCACTAGACCCTTGTGGCTTGACTATTCTTTCGCTTTTTGTTGTTGAAAATGCTTGATACAGAGCTCATCATTATAAGTACAGTTGTTTCACAGCTTCTTCTCAGCAGGCACTTTGTTCTACAATGTGTGAGAAAAACCCAGGAGTTGAAAGATAGAGAGACTCGTACAGAGGAATGCAGACTAATAGGCATTAGGATCATTGACATACAACTAGACTGGAAGATGATAGATAGAAGAGGGTTTTGAAGGACTTGAAGAGAGTCAATGTACACGTAATCCATAAGTGTAACAACATGTAGATCGTATGCGAGCACGATAACGAGAAATATGGATAAGTTTGTCGTGTGTGATGCGACTGTGATATATCAGATATACATGCGCTTGAGAGACGAGTTAGCTACCTCTCTGTGACGGATATCAGTGAGACGAAGAGAGGTGTACTCGAGGAGAAATGCCCCTGGTGATGCTACTACATTGCAGAATAAGAGAGAGAAACAGACTTGAAGAAAAAAAATATGGTCGCTGATGGCACGGTCGCGTCGCGGCTTGGAATTGTTTTGAGGAGGGCGCCAGCAGAGTCACGAAGAAAATAAGAAGGAAAGAAAACGATGGGTAAACAAAGCAAGAAAAGGATGACAAGAAACTGAGAAATTGACAGAGAAACGACGAGGCTTTGAAGGGATGGCAAATAAATTTCGAAAGTTTATCGCGAAATCGCATGCCTGAATATAACGTCACTTTATTATCAATGGTGCAGAAACGTGCTGTTTCCTACAGCCAACCTCCTGTTTCTACTTCCTTTCTATGTGCACCACTCATACAGAGAAAGAGACTCGCAGGGGTGAATTTGCAACACAATGACGAGCTTTTCATCGTGAAGAAGAGAGAATATATACTTGGTAGTATATAAAACATCAAGGTAGTCTTGACTGTATAATACGTGACAGGAACACGACGACGTCGAAGTCCCGCGTCGTCGCATTGTCATGACACAGGAAGCTCGGTTGCCCGGTTGCTTCATAATAATTATCGGTGAACGCGGAATTATATATCGCACTGGCGGGTTCTTTTAGTAATAGCTCAGACATGCGAACTGTTCTCTCTAGGACGAAAGAATATACGCGCGACGTTCTCGCTGACGTTCTGACATTAATAATGTCCTTCCTTCCTCAGGAAAGAGTAAAGAGGGATGAGATATCCAGGTGGGTGGAAAGAGTGCGAGTGGTATGAGGTTTGGTACCACACCGTGGTACCAACGTCGAGCATTATTCCCAGAGGCGGAGAAGCTTGAAAATTGGAGTGTAATTTCAGTCTCAGGCGTACACGAGGTAGCGAAAAACGTCGCATCGATACTCCGTACCTGGCTCTTCTTTTTTTTTGCATCCTTCTCTCATTATCTTGGCATCTTCTCCCTTGTACAAATTTTCAAATAGTATTTTTTCTCTCTTTTAATTCGACTACTTATCTTTTTAAAATCAACTGTAATAATGGCTAAACTTCATCAACTATCATTCAAGGGATTCATAGTTTCTACTCTATATCTAAACATAAAATTATCTATTGTTATAAATCTTCGTAATCGTCTAACATTTTGTCTAATTAACTATTCGTAGCCAATTACAGAATTTTATTGAATTAGTTTCTACTGTGCATGCTAGATTAAAATGAAAAGTGGAAGCTAATTATATTTGACATGACGAGATTATGCAATAGGCTGTCATTTAGTTGCATTTTGTTGCAAATTACTAGCTAGGTAATTGATTGATGGAATTTTTTAGCTGGTTTATCACATCATTTTATTACATTGTATCGGTAAGATTACTGCAAAAAATACAACTACTGAATTTATTGACTATGGTGTTATTAAATATTCCCGCAATATTATCTAGTATAAAATAAAGCAATCAATGGATCAAAAAAATTGTATTCAGTAAATTTTAATCAATTTTCTTCTCTCAATATATTGTTGATAAACAATAATAAAATTCATTGAATAGCAAAATATTTCATTTTAATCATTTAATAAAAATATTTATACATTTTATTCAAATAATTTATAAGGTATTGTATTGTTAATTATTAATAAATGATGGAATATTTTGAATTTCTACACCGAGAGAAGAATTGAATAAAAATTACTCTGCTATTCAGAATAACTTGGGTACATTGCACAGAGTAAAATTTATCCAATGAGAAAGGAATTTTCATGAAGTGTACGGGAAAAAGTCAACATCTCGCAGGGTAAATTTTACTTTGTCTATATAGTGTACCCGGATTGTCCTAAATTTTTGAACAATTTTTATTCAATCCTTTTCTTTTGTGCATGTATATGAATTTATTAGCTGCTTAATATAAAATTTAAAAAATATTTATAGTAATAAATAATGATTACACATTTAATTGATAATTAAGAACATTGAGGGCATTACTAAAGAACGAGTATGCAGCGAATGAAAAAGATAGAATGAGTAGAATCTCGCGGGTCCGAGTGGAAGACTACCCGCAGTGCCCAGTAGCTGGTACTAAGCTACTCGGTCTTGCTCACGCTTACAAGAGACAAAAGGCGACCCACGCTTTCATCCTGCCGACATTAAGGTACCTATGAGCGTATACACGTCCAAAGGACAATGAGCGTTCACATGCGGGTCCAACGGATCTCACATCGTTGTTGGAGTTCTACTCTCGTGGTTGGCTCTGCGTTTACAGCCACCGTACCGATGACGACGACGGTAATAGACTGCATATCTGAACGTGCCTTACCCTTTCCTTACGATGTTCACTCTCCAAGTCCGACGGCCTCGAGCACAAGCGCCGCTGTTCTGCCCTTTCTCTTTATTCTTATTTCTTTTCTCTACGATTCGTGGGACCGTTCTGCAGACACGCGTGCACAGCCAGTCTGATTTGATTGTCCCGAAGATTAGCAGAGATTCGTTTACCTGGAGACAGCTTCATTTTAAACTAATTCCGTCATCGCGTGCTTTCGAATTATTTCCTTCATATAATTCATCAGATATTAAAAATGCATATAACATGTTATATTTAAGAATTATATCTCTTTAATTTTTTTTTTTTTTATTGCATTAAATATCATAATCATTTGGAATATTTTGCATGTCTACTAGAAATGACAACTTAATATCTTAATTATTTTGTACTTTCAAACAGTTATTTTATCTAAAATTTATTTTTCTGTATTTGAAAATACTCTTTTATTATTTAATGATTGAATAACTACTCAGTACCATTTTCTTATGAGATACTTGGTATCAAATAATTGACGTAGCTTCTAGGACAGATAAATATCCTAATAAAGTCGAGAATAATCAATTAGTTGATAAAAAGTTATCTACTGATTTTCCTTCATTGATACACGCGAATTATTCAAAGTAAACAAGAACCATAAATAAATTGTTCTTTCATCGTATATGTATATTACACTCAGTTAGCTAAACGTATATCGTTTCCTATTTTGGCCATCACACAGAGCCGTAGAGTTTGTAAATCCTGACGCGGATCTATGCTCAACTCGGTTGTATTGCGTAAAGAATCGATCGATAATGGGATTCAGAGGAGGAGGCGAAGAAGAAGAAGACAAAGAGGAGAAGGTAAAGACCGTGGGCAGATCCCGGATGAACTCTGGGAAGATAAGGGACCCCCCAAAGGCCTTCGCTGAGCGCCGGCGGTTCGCATCCTTGTCCTGAACTCCTCTCTCGGGTGGTCCTTAACGTTCTGCTCCGGCCCCTCTTCCATCGTCATCGCGGTTTTTCTTTTATACGCGGGAGCTCTCCTCTCACTTCTCCACTCCCCCACTTTCCTCTTTCTTCCTCGATCGCCAACGACTCCTCCGATGAGTCCTCCTCTGTGTCTTTCTCACTTTTATACAACGTGCGGCTCGCGCAAGGTCCAGCAGAGTCGCGTCGCGCCGACCATCTCCTCCTTCTGAGAACAAGGAGTTGGAGTCCGATCTGAAAAGACACCGCGGTCCCGAAGGCGCCGTCGTTGTTTCGCGAGGTCTCGGACTCCCGATCACTTACATAATTCGTCGCAGATATCTAAGAAACTTATACTGAATCTGCTATCGTTTCGTCTTTAATTCGAAGACTTTAGACATCCTCCAGTGCACACGAATTCGCTAAAAACTGAACGTGCATTATATTGTCTATAATGTTTAAATGATGTTAATAACACCTTTATTTTTTATAATAAAACATTTTTGAATAAAAAAAAGCAGGCAAATATTTTTTTAATTAGAACTTTTGTAATAAAATCGATTTTCACATAGTTAGTTGAATATTTATTGTTAAAGATTGAATGAACAGGTTACAAATTTCGTATGTTGACAATATCAAGTGCTGTTTAATGTCAAAATCCGGAATGTTGCTCGGAGGATAGTTTATCTTGAAGGTTAAAATATTAAAAATATGATGGTTTATTACACTTTTTTTTCAATTCAATGATCATTGTTAACTGATGTATCTAGTAAATTTAAAACATTTTACAATCATTTTTAAGCTTTACTTTTTAACAAAAATATTGTAAACAATTTATATTATTATTATTGTTATTATTATGATTACAATTTAAGATAAAGAGAGTACTAAATAGTTTTTGTAAGAAAGAGAAATATAGTGTAAAAATTTTCAAATGAAAGTCTTGAGACTTTATGAGTAATCATTCTTACCAGTAATGGTAAACAAATTGACTAAACATTTAAGTTCGATTTATTAACAACCATTACAAACGAAAATTTATGCTTTTCCCGTATTGTTTTATGTCTAAATGATAAATTAATTCCCTAGCTGTTACTCATATTAAGTTGAAACAAAAAACTCATTTGAATGAATGATTAATTTCTTACAGCAACAATATTTATTCCGCTGTACTTAAACATTCCATTTGTTAACTGTTAATAAAGTTTGTTAACTGTCATAAATCCTCTTTTCTAATACATAATATTTGAGTAATATATTTAACACAAACCAAAGGTCAGAAAAATTACTACGAGTGGTTTACAGTTATAAAATCCATGTTAGTTTACTTACAGAGACTTGTGAGAATTTTAAATAGCTTTCGTAACCTTATTAATGTCGGAATTACATATTTATGATCAATCATTTCAAGTGAATACCATTAAAAAACTTTTTTCAATTTGTTTATCCCAAAAATTTATTTCAATCAATTGATGCAAGGAAAATTGAAATAAACAGTACATAAAAAATTCATACTATTTCAATTTATTACAATTAAAGTGTTTAAATTTTTATCAAAAGATTGAGTCAGCAACAAAAATAATTATTATTTTTGAAACTAAAAGAGTAAATTCCTGCATGAATTGGTAATTGAGAAAAGTCGTAATAATAAAGGTTAAAAGTGTACTTTTCACAGGTTGATGTAAACCCCATTGTATTGATACGGTGCTCTAAGTATTTTTAAATTAATAAATTAATTACCTTACAAACTGAGGCAATTGAACGAAACCCCACAAGTTGGAACGGTTGTCGCGCGAGCGGATCATTACGAAAGGTGGCTCATAAGTATTTATCGGGCCACCGCGGCAAGCATGTAGATCGGTATCAGGTCCGTGTTAACTAGGTTCGCGTTCGAGGTACGTGTACCGAACGCCGACAACACGAATATCTCCAGTCAACAACAAACCGCACCACCACATTAACTAAACCAACTCCCTTCTCACACTACTACCCGAGAATTATCTTTTCGGCTATCTATTATTCCTTGATGTCCATCGATAAACATTGTTTGTTCACCTGAAAATAAGTGAGTTAAAATAATTTATTGATTTATTATGGTTCTATAGAAGAATAGATCAGAGTTTTATATGAAGAAAATGATAATTTATAGAAAATTTAAATTCTCTGAAGAATTTCTATACAATTTCTTGATTTCCCTTTTAGTTAAAAGGATAATGCACACTTTAGCATGCATTCTCGACCTTTCATCCATTATCAAAATTCCTTCTTGCATAGTTTCAATTCACACGCTGCAGAATCTCACTCTCTCTCTACTTGTTTAAGTTACAAGAACTAAACCGTCTTGCACACGCAACTGTATGGGATAACTTGAGAGCCATGAGTTCCGTGTTAAGTGCAGAAACTTTGTAACTGCATTCTGCAAAGTTTAATGTGTGCTGTGCGATTATTTCTAAGTAAATAATATAAATAGACACAAAATGCACATTTCAAATTGTCGTAAAAACTACTTTTTGCTTGAATTATTGGTACTATTACCTTACACTTCTTATCATTTGATTACTTTGTTTATTTCATTAAGTGTGATTATTTTCAATAATGTAATTAACTAATCTTCCAACGATTTTCCTCTACTTCATAGCATGTTCTTTCAAATAAAAAAATGCCCATTTCTATGAAGCAAGGATTAACATTAATAAAATATTATTTATCATTTCGAATATTGATTTTTATCTTTAAAAAACTACCAAAGTAACATCCAGTGTATGATATTAATTATCCATTCAGTAATAAACTAGTTACACTCGAACATATATTGACCATTGAAATTCATTGTTCAGCAATTTTGTTTCACGCAACATTAAATTTAAACTGACTTTGAAATTCTGAAAATGATTGATTCATTAAATATCTGCTTTATTTCCTGTTTTATAATGTAAAACAGTAAATATTGATCTCCACAAATATAATAATAAATTTATTTACAAAATATTATTCTCAACAAAACCCTCCATTATTATATTACATTTATTGAAATGAAACTTCACCATAATTTCCCAGCTAAAATCTGTAACAACAGAGGCTCATAAACTGTCTATGATCGTTTAAGAATATTTTCAAGTTGAAAAAAAATTAATTGGCTTCTAAAAGTCTAAATTTTTGACCTGTCGAGTTAAATAAACTCAGTCGCACGTGCGCAATCAAAGAGAGCCCCGTAAAACACGCAAGAACATGATGAGAACAGAACGATATAGTCCTCCCGAATCGCGAATATGTATATATGTAGACGTGTGCAAGATTCTGCTTCTCTTTTCCTTACCCTCTTGCTCGCGCTTCCACGAGAAACTCGACATGAATCGTATGTATGCCAGATCAAAGACTACCGACTTCTTTCACCCCTTCTTCACCAACCATCCATTGCTGCTGTTCCCTCTACTCTCTTCTTCTTTGCAATTTTTTTTCACTCTCTATTAGTTAGGATTTAAAAAAAAAATGCGCTAAGGACGTTATGAAATTAAATTCATTGATATACACATTTCAAAGCTTGAATTAATTAGAAACGAAAATTCAATGAAGTTGTCACAAAAATAAGCGAATGGATAAAAATGATTTAGACACACGTCATGTTTAGATGTTTAGATAATAATATATCTTTGTGAGAAAGGGTGTCAAATTTATCAGGTCAACCAACGAAAAAGCTTTATATCACGCCAATTTGCGTGATTTTATTGTTGTTTTTTCCTCGTCATTAATCAAATATTTATCAAATAATCATTTTATGCGTCAAATTCAATTTTCCCACAGCGAATTAATAAATTATCATTATGAAGGGCATTTAATCAAATCATTGCATCGACTTTTTCTCTTTAAACTCTTATGCATAAAACATCCTCACACATTTATTAGCCGACATTTCATCGAAACTCAAACGAGCATCGTTTCCACGGCAGGTGAGAAAATCGTTTTAAGTCGGACGCGGTTATAAAAAAAAAGAAGATTAAGGCCGGCGGAAGTCTTGTGGTGCGATCTCGTCTTGTTAGTTGAGTACGTGGAACAAGAGCGAGACAGGGAGAGACAGAGAAATTAAGAATAAGGAGTAAAAGAGAAAGGAGACGGAAGAGAGACCACCGGGCCGGATAATGTGCCCACAGCCGTAAGAATTCCGCTGGCATTTTGCTGATGGTCGAATCATTGGTACTTGAACGTTTGCCGCTTATTGTGAGCTCCGAAGGAAGTGAATACTAATTAATGACTCTTAATTCTCTTAATTGCTACTGCGAAATAGCCTCGATTGCTCGGAAGCGCGCGTCCTCAATCTCAGAGTATTATTTTTATATACGTCTTTAATGTTTCTATCTTTTTTCTTGTTGTGTACGTGAAGGGAAAATTTATTATGGATATATATTCTTGGTATTAGTGATAAATTTTACTTGCGCATAAGAGGGTTGTAGATGCTTCTAGGGATTGCAAAAAAATTTATAGGCTTGGTCATAAAATTACAGCCAATTATACATTGTCATTAATTTTAATTTATAAATTTACCTGTTTGATTTTGTGTATATATATATATAGATTGTTGGCTCACATAGATATAGAATTTTATTTTGTTTCAATCTGTATTTCCTAGGGTGCAAAAACGTTATTTTGCAATTGCGTCAGGACAGAATAGATCAAAAAAATCCAGATCTAGTTTTATTTGTAAAAATAAAACTATTGAATTCATCCTGAAGAAAAAGCAATCGAAAATATTTTTCCCAACATATTGGTCTATAATCTTTCAATTTACTCTATCACCAATGTTTCTATTTCATGCGTGATACCTTTTTCTATGTCTGCAGATATTAGTAATAAATCGGATCTCGTAACTCGAGATTTTCCATATGAATTGTACAAACATGTTAATATATGAATTTTTTTTTCAATATGCAAAATGTTATTCGAGAAGTTTCCAATTAATTTTAGAATCAAAATCTTATTGAATATCAATTTCCTTATTATTCCTATTTATTTGTTATTATTAATCGAATTTTCAATAATAACTTTATTTTTAAATACAATCAGGTTACATATTCAGATAAAACAATGATTAGAATAATTGATTTATTTAATAAGTTATTGGCTTGATTGTATTAATTTTATCTCAAGTCTTTTGGCGAAACTGGTAGTGACATCTCTAGCAGTTGGGTTCAAGCTTTTCACCAAAGTTTCAGGATAGTCGAGAAGCAAACCACATACAGGGTGTCATCAAAATATAAATAGATAAATTATCAAATAAATAATTTAATTGCTATTTAAAATTAGAATATTTCCTTATCAATTATGTTGTTAATAACTAAAAATAAAAGTAGAAGTTTCTAAATCAATTTTTTTATCATTTTAGCATGTAGCATGATCAACTAAATTAGTGTCTTTTCATTTTCCTTTATTGATGGAAGTAATAAACGCAGAAAGCAATATGAAAACTATATGCAAAAAATTAGCATAACGAAATCTGTAGTAAATTGATCATTACTGACAAAGAAAAATAGAGGAATTTTTTTCTGAAAACCTGAATGTTTCAGACAGTCAGATAATAACAAAAATCTTGATGAGTAGTTGAACAATATCATTAATCATTCAATAATCGAATAAATAAATTTACTTTTTTAAAATGATTTAGTTAAAATTAATAAAAATTCATGATTATACTTCGACTATGAGTGTCAATATGATTCATTATTTCCTTAGTAGAAAAACTTGGTACTGGTAATCTGTAAATAGTTATTTGCAATAGATTTCAAAATAATAAAAATATTTTGATACTTTTTATTGCCATTTTTTAGTCTGTTATATATTAATTTATATAATAGTGATTAAAAAATATTATTGTTCGCGATTCATTGATACAATAATAAACCAGAAGTAATATACCGTCAATCTTGATTCAAATGTTTTCCTTCCCTATTTCCTTCCGCTCATAAATTTTCCACATAACCTCGTTTCTTTATACCACCTAAATAGAAGAAACATTCTAAAAGAGATGCAAGAATAAAAAAACGAAAACCAATATCGATTGGTTTTATTAGGTGCTCCTTTAGATATTTCCGGCAGGTTTTTTCCTTCTTATCGTTTAGTTTTCTTTGTAACTAGCGCCCGCGAGATGCATTTCGAAGATTTGTCTCGACAGAGAGGTATATCTTAGGCAACTAAGAAAAACGCTGAGATGGAGACAGTACCAAGGGGTTTGGAACGTACGAATATAAAGAGAAGGTGGTTCAAGGGAGTGGAAACGACGGAAGGAACGTTTCCGTTTTCCTCTTTCCATTATTGCCAACAACGTTGCCTAGAAACTCCTTATTTGAGGCAGAAAAGAAGAGAGGACGAGCACACACTAGTGTTAGCAAAGTCGTTTTTTTTTATTTTCCTTCTTTACTACTCATCCCACGATCTTTTCTTCTTTTCTAGTCCCATTCTCGATTTTTCACGAAGAGATCGCAGTTTCTTCTTCTTTTTTATACTTTTTGCTTCCCATTCCCCGAAGGATGCTCTTTGTAATGCCCTCTATTTTTTAATCTACCACTATTCCGTTGATTACTTTCTTGCTCCTCCATTCAACCGTTCAAGTCTCTTTTTTTCAAGCTGTCTAAAAAGTCACAGTGATACATCTACACGTTATATTTTATCTCAAATTGCTCAGCAGTTTTCACATTTTTTTTCTTAGAATATTAATATATTGAAGAATTTTTATTATAGCCACTGTATATCTTGATTTTTAAACACGTATTATTTTTAACCAGTTAAAGTGTGCTAAAAATGACGTCACTCATTTGATGAACATTGTAGTCAATTCTTATGCGTTTATAAGTCTATCAAAAATGTCTATAATGTTAATGAAATAGGTGATGTTCTTTTTAACACACTTAGCTGTGTGACAAGAGCACATATTTAAAAAGTGTGATTTACAATGAGACATTCAGTGGTTTTATTATCAATTGTATCAAATAAACCTAAACACACCAATAAAAAAGTCATAAAAAAAACTTTATCAACTATTAAAGTTAACACTTTATTTATTTTTGATCAGATTAAATCTCCACTGGCCTGGAAGCGTTTGAAAAAATTTAAAAGAAATTTTTTTGATGAAATAGGGAATGTGTAGCTTGATTAAAATATTAAAGACATTTAAAATTAATATAGATTAAAGACTGTACAATTGTTGTTCTTAAATTAACGATGATTAGAACACTGGTCTACTGAGAATCCACTTAGCAAGCATGTAGATACATGATTTCTATCCTTTGTGTGAAAATGCACCTGCAATGATTAGAAGTGAATATAATAGGGGATATATATCACATAGGTTACTATTCATATGTATACACTATTATCAGATCGTAGTTTTACACATATCTGCAGAAAAAATTTTTTATTATTCCTTTATAATAGAATAATTACATATAAAAGTACCCTTTAAATTACTCAATCAAACACCACCTTTTTATTATTACATCACTTGATCAGAAAGAGAATTTAAATATTCATCATATTGGTTGATAAATAATTGAGGCCAAAATGTTTGTTAGAATTATTTAGTGACAAAAGATGAGTGTGTTTTTAGTTGAATAAATGTCAATATTATCTTCGGCTTATCAAGCTGACCGCATCGTTGCATGAATTATGCACATGGATATTAATCAGGAAAATACCTCATCTCTGGTATTGGCCTACCATAAATAATTAATATTTTTGATAGTTCCATGGTATACAAAATTTATTATTTACGCATTGAAATTTTTATTATCAGATAAATTATAATCAGTACATCAATTCTATTTTATTATTGACAATTACGTACATAATCTTATGTTGAAAAGTTCAAATCTATTCCAAGTGTTTTAAAAAGAATTGAATAAACTAAATGAATATTAGAAAAGAGAAAGAGATAAGATGTAATAAGAAGTGAACAGGAAGAAGGTCTATCTCCAGCGCAATTGGAAACATAGCAAACGCGACTTTCACAGACCAGTTGTCTAGAGGTACATAGAAGCTAACTGGAATCACAAGTCTTGTACATTCTCCAATTCTTTGTTATTCCGCTGCACAAGTGACCAGGGATGGCATCTACTACTTCGCCTCCAGAATCTTGTCTACATACATGTACGAGAAATTTACGTGTTGGAGACTAGACTACCTAACATGTACATTGTCCTTCTCCAGTGATGTTCTTGGAATACCATTGGAGGAAAGCGTCATGATAGCCACGCCCACTGGGACCTCTATGGAATCGCACCTATACGAAACTCTCCTTGTCGTTGTCGCACTTCCACCCGCCCTTTCGCGCACTTTCACCCTTCTTGCTCTCATCATCTCCGTGGGCGAGATTCTCAGCTCACTCCAGATTCTATTCTCTTGGAGTTACTTCTTCCATCAACAAGCTTCTGTATCATGTCATGTTCTTTATGTCCTATTTTTTAGGTTTTTTTTTTGGTGCTTGGAGGTAAAAGTCAAACTTTCATAATTTTTTAATTAATACTGTTGGAATTCATTCCATTTTGGAGCAGAAAAATTGAGATACTCAAAAAGCATGATCTTAATATGTATAGTATCATTTTGTGAAAAACTATTGGCATAATTTTTCGATGGTAAAAGATTTTTGATTTTTGAAAATTAACACTAAGTCGATCTATAAATAAATAGTTGTAAATGAGTAAATCCAATATTTATCTATTTATCTGACTAGAGGTAATGTTTCTCATATTTCTATTTGCTGAAAAACAAATATCTACACTGTAAATTAGAAGTATATTTAAATAAACCATCTTGAATGTGTTTAATGTTAATTTACTATAAACAAACTATAGAACATTATAGTTATTTTTAACACACTTCAAGATGTTTACCATTTAATATGTGTAGGTATGTTTACTGTAATACACTTTGGATCTACAGTGTAGTAATATGTAATAATGTATTTTTCAAAATTCGATTTATTGAAATTAGATGAGACTAAATCCAAATAATAGTTGGTCTACAGACAAACAAATCTGAAGAGATCTGTTTTATTTTATCTAAATTAATTTAATAAATGTAAAGGTTTAAAAAAAAGCTTAAAGATTAAGTAAATAAATTGAAGTAAAAGTGAAAGTTTTTTAACACCCCACTTTATCACTCAATCAAGCACTTTTTTTATTTTACACATACTTTTGAAGTTAGAAAAATATTAAAAAACTTTTTTTACTCATTTTCTCACGTTACAAAAAATTCTTAGTAACGTTAGGAAATAAATAATTATTTTATTGTAACAAATTAAATTCTTTATTAATCAAGAAAAAATAAATCAATTTTAGTAGAGTATATATTCTTAAATAAAAAAAAAACTTAAAAATAAGCTTTACCAACCGAAATGATTTTTAATTACCTAAAATACGTTAGAGACAATACTTTCTGTCAATTAAACGCTTAATTATATTCTGCTGCTTTAACTTGGGGGATGATATTGCTGTTTTTTTGGAGATTTTTAAAACTTTGAGGAATGTTAGAACAATGTCTTCAACCCGTGACTCTATCAACAATCAATATATGTGTGACAAGAAACAGTCCGGGTGCTCCAATCGAGATAGCAATCGGCATCGAATCGACAGAAAAAAAAAATTGAAGGAAATTCAATCTGTTTCGCGACAATAGCAAAGCGTGGTTGAACCGGAAACAGAAGCGGTCTCGCTAGTTATCTGACTAATCTACAATTGGCCAGCGGCAATTTTATATTTTTTCCTATTGTTGCAGTTGTTTTTCTTCTATCTATGGCCTCGTTTCTCGTTCTTTCTCTCAACATCACCCCGCGCACTTCTGTTCTCGAGTGTTTACGCAATAGCTGCTTTGTCCATCGAGCGATGAGCGGTATTGTCTGTCTGTCTGTTGGGTTCGACCTATGGTCCGTTCGTTCGACCCGTCTGTCTGTTTACCGAATAGATCGTGGGATCTTCTCGAGCACGAGAGATGTACTTTTGTGCCTTTATGAGCGAAGAGAGAAGCACCCCGATGTTCGTCCTCTTTTGTTCTTTGTACTCTACTCCGCGGGCTTTTCGTTTAGAGATCTGTGAGCTGCTAGTGATGGGGGCAAGAAAGAGATGATGATAAGAATACTAAAAGAGATAGAAAGAGGTAAAATATATTTATAAAGAATCTTCCGAACATCTTGTGGGATAAAACGTGCTGGGATTTCATCTTTCTAAGTCTTATTCAAGACTTTTCGCGTGATAGATTGAAATAAAAATATTTTTATTATGATTTGTTGTGGATTTTTTTCTTTCATTGTAATATGTGTACTTGGGGCAAGTTGTCAATAAGTTGAAGAACATGTTTTGCTTAATTATGGGACAGTTATTTAGCTCAGTAACAAAAAAAATTCTTTACTTTAAATCAATAGAGGAGAAGATAGGATTATGGTCTAGTTTTTAATATGGTCCATTCGTTTATTATGCAAGCATGGTGTGTCTTCCATCAGCTAACCCCCAAATATATTAAAAAATAACTTCTTGGCAATAAACAGAAACTTCGAAAAGTGACAATTGGTGATAATTTAACAAAGTAAAATGTAATTAAAGAAAAACAAAAAGTGACCCATAATCCGATCTTCTCTACTCATCTTATCTGTGACAAGTAAAGTCTTTTTTTGAGTGTTGATATTTGAGTTTTCGTTTAAGTAATTATCAAATTCAAATGTGAGGTAATTTGGAGAGGGGTGAGGTTCATCAATACTTTGTACCAATGTATGAGTGATAAGGTCATCCTAAAGGTAACCCAACGGTTTTGTAATGAACCATTCTGAAAGATAAAGTCGGTGTGTAAGAAACAC
This sequence comes from Chelonus formosanus, assembly GCA_028641665.1. Lineage (NCBI taxonomy): Eukaryota > Metazoa > Arthropoda > Insecta > Hymenoptera > Braconidae > Chelonus > Chelonus formosanus. The sequence goes on along the minus strand of CM054003.1, from coordinate 6,752,696 downwards.
ACAATACAAGAAAACTGTTGGTCAGCTATCGTTCTATTAAGTAACTGTAATTTTTCATTTTTCTGTTAACCAATATATTTCACTTGTTAATGTTATGCGTGTACTCTAAAATTTATTTGACGCCTTAGTCGATTATTTTTTCCCCTTCTACAATAACCTTAGGATTGAGTAAAAACTTTATTAAAAATACTGTAAAAAATAGAAATAGTTATCACATGAATACTTAATTTAACTGTTTGAGTTTTCTAAAAATAATAGTTATTGCATAAAACATCATAGTGTATGTTTAAGATATACTTCAAATATTAAAATATAATACAAATCATTTAACTTGAAGTACAAATCACTCCACTGCAAATCGTAGTATTTTATTTTAATGCACTTAAAGTGTTTTAAAACGACGTCACCCATTTGATTAACATTCTAGTAATTTTTAATGCACTTGAAAATGTCTAAAAAGCTACTACAATGTTAATCAAATGAATGACATCATTTGAAAACACTTTAAGTGCGTTAAAATAAAATACTACGATTTGCAGTGATCAACAAAAAAAATTACTCTAAATTTATTAAATGTTATTCTTTTCAGAAATAATTTTTATTCTAAATTAAATAATTCTTATCCCAGCACTAGTTTGCCTTCAACTTACTCACAATTCGGAGTAATTTTTATCCGAAAGATTTTATTGAATTTCATTTAAATACTTCGTAAAATGCTTCTTTTCTTGATGTAAAAATCATTTTTGAAATTCACTGAATTTTAGTTAGATCCATAAACATACATAAAATCGTTATTCTCACATCTAAGTTTCCAGAAGATTAGACTGTAATGGAGGATCTTGATCACTGTTAAATGAAATAAAAAATTTTTTATGCATGAAATAAATTTATTTGATGCCCAGAGATAGTTAAATATACTCGACTGTGGAATGTTTAGTATAATGCAAACGTTCAAGACCAATTGACGGGGTAAACGTTCACAGTTAAAGTCCTTACATAAAAATGATCGTTATCACCCCCTTTGAGACTCTTTTGAGGGTTACGACGCCATTATAGTCGCCATACTTACTACCCCGCGGGAGTCAGAACAACCCAGGGGGTCTACAATATGTCCGGATACTTGTCCAGCCACCATAAGTGATGTACAATCACCCTCAAAATTCTGTTTTTATTCTCCTCCCCTTGTAGCTTCTAATCTCAATGCTAGAGGCTGGCTTTACTTCTGCTAATGTATTCCATTTCATAATTAACTCTCGAACAAAATTTAAATATCAATGTAAAAATTCAAAAATACTATTCAATTGTTCATAACTTCATTTATATTAAAAATATATATTAACAAAAAAGCCCACAATTAAACATTCATTACTCTGTTATTCTATAATTCATCAATGCTGCTAAAAATAGTAAAAAATGAAGTTCGTTAAGATAAGTAACTTGTTTGTAACAAGCTCTTTAAAAACCTCGACAACTCAAAAACTACTCTGTATAAACTACTATTCTTATATATCTCCCACTTTTACAATGATGACTTATTTTTATTCTTTTCTTTATCCACTTTTATTTTCTAGCAATTTTATGCTGCTTCTCCAAGTTCTGAAATCTAGAATGTTCATACGACCGTAAGACTTTCACGTACCCTCGAGGTTCTCGTTGTTACATAGAACTCTTGTGCCTTGTGTAATGTGAAGAAAAAGATTCTTTTTTTTTTTTTTAAGAGGAAAGAAAACGAGACAAGACGTACGATGACCAAGTACTACTTCTGAATCTTATCTTTAATTGTCCGATCCTCTAGGTCTTCTCTAATCATTTTTTTAATTAAATAATTTTTTGTTTTCTTTCTTAATAAATAATTAAATAATCATTATAATATTACACATTATTTTTAAAATATTTTAGTTTATAGTGAGAATTATTTTGAAGTCTGTAGAATAAAAATGTAAAAACATCAATTGAATCACTAAATATGCTGGTATTATGTAGACTCGTCTGACAGCTGATAAATTTTTCTCCTTGCAATTCGGAGTCATCTTGACGAGACATGACTGCAGTTAGGTCGTGTATATAACTTGCAGCTTTCTATTCATTGAAGGAATTATTAATTAGACTTGCACTCCCTGAATGTGAAAAAAAGAAAGACGAGGGTAGAAAAATACGAAGCTTCAGAAAAAGTTCATGCCGACGAAATGGGCTTTCATATATATTAGTCATGGTAGCAAGAATGAATAGGGTGTTTTTGTGATATCTGATATCAGACAAAAATTGCCCATTTCAACGCTTTTGTTTTTGAATTTTAGACACCCTTTACTCACAGTTGTTAAAAAAAAATTTACATTTTCTCTGTTTTATTTATTCTTTATGTTTAATATTTTATATATTTATAATAATAATAATAATTTAACTATTGAAAAATCATTTACTGACTGGTATCAGTATTTTGTATATATATTTATTAAATAGTATGATGGAGTCATTTCAATAGATAAATTGATAGCTCGAATTGAATGTGAAGATATAAATATGGTTTAAAAAATTAAAAGTTGTTTCAATATTGACTCTAAATATAACAGTTGTAGTTGACCGTTTTTGTGTATTCTAAATAATTGAAACAAAGGATTGAATATTTTTTCAATTTGGTTCCATTCGATAAAAATTCCGTTTATTGACAAAAAAATGATTATCTAACATTTGTAAAAGAGAACGTTTTCATCAAACGAAATTATTTACAGGATAAAAATGCATTCAGTTAATAAAAAAGTGTCACTTCATTAAATACCATTTCAATCTATTTTTTAAAATTGTCTATCAATGGAATTTAATTTTTTTTTTTTTTTAATATTCAAATCGCACTGATCTTAATTGATTTATATGCTTCAATAGTGATTAAAAAAAAAAAAGCTTTTAAAAAATGTACAAATGAGAATAATTTGATTAGGTATTTTAAACAACGAACTAGAATAATAAACTCATTTTTCGTTAAAAAAATGGGAACAATTGAATGAAAGCATCCAAGTATCATCAGAAAATATTGCAGACAGTTCCAACTAGACGTGAATATGAAGCTCCAGGGAATGGAAAATAAACCAAGCCATGGATACGCGGGTCTCTTGAAAGTGTATGGCTGACCAATCAAAACCCCTGCGGCTCTCTGTGAAACCTATCAGTAATCTCCCATGGGTTCGATAACTATTTACACGTGTGTTCACGTTTCCCAGTTTATCGGGTGTCTCATTAATTAGGAAGCTTTATATCGTTCAAAGGAGGTTGACTCAAGTTACATTAAATGATTTTTTCAAAATTTCTATTGTTTATTTAATTTTTTTCATCATTATTCAATCATTAACTTCATTACAAAATTTATTTTTGATATAAATATATTACGATTGTAATATTCCTACTCTAGATAATTCTAAATTATCTGAATATTCTTTGTGTTGAATGATTTATATTTAATCAAAGAACATTTTGTGCTATTTAAAGCATCCGTTGAAACATTTTTAAAGTTTTTATTGCTTCATGAGAATCCGATTTCTATGTAAATTTTTGCATGTAGATACAGTTAGTAATACTTATTACAATGTCTGAATCAAAGCAGCATCAAACATGATTTTTTTCTAGTTAAGGATTTTCTTTATCCGCAATATTTTTTTTCAAGAAAATTTTTTTTATGGAATATTACAAATCCTCTATAATTTTTGGGATTCCATACTCAGATATTTTCACATCGTGTTCTAAATGTCTGGTATATCAGCCATTTGAAGCATTTACAATTTAATCAACTGGAATAAAATATTACGACAAAAGTATTTTGTAAATTATTTATTGATTTTAAAAATATTTTAAATAAATCTAAAATAAGCTGAGAAATTTTCTATTACAAACATGATGGCAAAGAATCTTTTTTAATCGTAAGTCATTATAAAAAATGGCCATATTTAATGTCTTATGGCGCTTAGAGTCGTGAACTCTGATGCAAAAGTGCCGCTCTGAAAGCGGCTAGAAGCTTGTAATCGGAGAAGCCGCCGAGTCGTGCTCATACCATTTGCTCACTCTCTTCTGACGAACAATTCCTAATTTCAAAGGAATGCTCGACCCTCACATAGCTTCAGATCTCTAGTCTTGCTTCCTTATGCTGTTTTTGACTTTATCTTAATTGCTCACTTTTAATCGATTTGATCAATATTTAGATATTTTCTACCTACATTTATTGTTTTTGTTTTTTTTCATTAAAGTTCAGACTTCTAATCAAGATGCATATTCATGTTTTCTGCTACATGGCGACTTTTAAATCAACAGCATTATTTACAAGACGAATCTAGTTTCATTTCAACTATAAATTATCTTACTTATTGAACCAAAAGTTTATAAATAAAACAGATAACAAATTATTTTTGAAAATGTATTCATCATATTTATAAAAGCTACATATATTAATACAGACTGGAGCATTTAAAAATTTTTTAAAGAATGAGTGTAATTATCTTTGTAAATAATGTATCATATAAATACATTAAATCATGATGTGTCTCTTATGCGAAAAAATGGTATATTTATTGTGTGTTATTGTTTTTTTTAATAAAGGGTTAACATTCAAGCTGAAATTTGTTGTATACAAAAGTGACTATATGTATATATAACACGCTACATACTAAAAAAGAGCGTACAACTGCATACATGTGGCTAGAGAAAAATACTGAAAGAGAGTTTTGAAAGGGGAGGTGGAACCACCATCACTTTGCCCACGGCAAAAAAATTTAGCTTGTGTAACGAAGGTTTTTTTTAACGATATATCGCTAGTGGTTTGTTTGCACACCTGGGGTCGACGCGCCTTGCGTATTAACCGTGTTATCTCTACAAATCTTGCTTTGATTTATCTCAAAAAGAATTTTTTCATTTTTAATCAACACTGCTTGCTATCATTTATATCCTGTCTTCTGTTAATTTTCTAATTGATTATTTCTGTCATCAAAAAAACCAAACAGTTAATTGGTTTTTTTTTTTCTATCTTTAAATCTCCCTCTGTGTTATAAGAGTGGCAAAAAAAATTGACGAGTGATTATAATGTGCTGGAATCAGATAAAAATGGATAGGAAATACTTCAAGTCTAGTTACATCATCTGAACAAGCAGTGAAAAGTAAAAATAAAGTATTCGAAAATTTTTTAAGTAGAATAAAGTTGAGTGAACAATGTCCGTGGTCGAAGGGCTCTCGTTTTAGTGTCTATGTCCACCATATTGATCGTGGAGGCGTAGGCACACTCGACCGCGCTATATCTGTAACAGGATGGCTTTAGGGGGTGGTATCGACCTCCCTCGGTCTTTCTACCCCTGACGCGTCCACCCCTTGGCTCGAGGGGTTGGTAAAGCTCGATTCAACGACGGGGAACGACGATGCGGGGACAGAGGATCGTGAACGTGAAGCAGAAAGGGCGAGGACGAAGGGAGAGAATGAGGGATTCGGGTGGCGTTGGAGCCGACACTCGCTGGTGCCACCGTTACCATGGATACTCACCACCCTCGCTGTGAACAAGCCCTCTACGTCATATTGGCATAGTATATTCCCTGCACCATAAAGCCAAATAATCTACCGGGTGATTCGATTTGAAAGACTTTTTTTTATTTAATTATCATCTACTGTTCATTTTCAACTGATATCAATTTCATTCACAATTCATTCATTGCTTTTAGAAATTTTTTGCACAAAGGGTTGCAATTTTAATTGTGAAATAAATCCATTTTTTTGAGGAATGAATAGAATTGCGTTACTTCTTTATTAGAATACTTAAAAAATTTATTAGAAAACATTTTTTTAAATTTTTTATCTTAATTATTTTAATGATTTTTGACCAAAAGTTTATAATTTACTTATTGAAAACTAAGATAAGTTTTAATTTAAGTATGTTTTGACTCAAATAAAAATGATTGGTAATTTTTAGAGATTGAAGTAATTTTTTTCCCGTCAATTAAAAGGAAAGAACTGAGTATTTGTTTATAACTGATAAACAAGTTTTTCAAATGTCATCCATTTGAATCAAAGACTACCATATTTATTGAATTCGTAATCGTTTATATAATTTATTAGATTAAACTGTGGTTTAAATGTAAAATTAAAATTAATATATTGTACTTAACGTAAAATAAACAAATTTTATTGATTTATCAAAGAATAATATTATTCCGTTGGTTCTATAAATATCAATATTGAGATTAACTCTGAAGTACTCTGTGAATATTTAATCTAAATAAATTTTATCAACGATTAGTGATAATTAAACGTTTATAATAAATACAAACATTAATTCAAATAATAGTATAAGTAATTGTAATTATAAATGTCATCATTGTAATGGTTGTATGTAATCTGCAGATATTTTTCAATTATAAAATACTTCGAAAACATTTTTTAGCAAATAATATTCAGAATTCTTTTAAAGTTTTTTACTTCTTTAGAATTGATTTTCAATGATATTCAATTAAAAATAAATTTAGTCAAAAAATCTTATCATGTGACTATCTATTACCAACACCAACTTGGAAAAAGTTATCTCTCTGCTCCTTAAAATGACGAAAACTTTTAATGAGACTCCAACTTGAGAAGGCCATTTATTTTGACAATCAGTCTCTTCAAAAGTTCAAATCTAAAAACCAACTGTACCGTTAAATATATATTTTTAAAATTTATATTAATTAAAATTTAACTTGATTAAAAAATTTATAATTAAATAAACATATTGATTACATAAATTCTATTTATAAAATAGAATACACACTCTTAAATAGATAACTAAATTCAAAAAATTAATAAAATGGAGAAGGTTATTAAAAAATACTAAATCAATTTCTATTGAAATAATTTTGTTTTTTCAAGAAACCAGACTTTGCTCGAAAAAATAAAAGATATTTAGTTTACTTTTCTCAATACGTGATCCATCTTCCAAATAGTGTTCATCTATTGATCTAGTCACCCTACATAACAATAATTATCAACGATAAACATTAGCTGTCTGTAAATAAAGTGTGATACTTAGTTATGTAATTACAATGGTATTTCATATGGTAAATTTACTCTACATTAGGGCAACTCACTAAACTCAATGGTATAATGTATGTCTAGCTATGACCATTAGAATGCAAAAGTTATCATATTAGTGTAAGATATCAAAATGAATAATTTTCTCTTCAGCAATAAATAATTGCATAAATTTTTACTGATAATAATTCATCAAGATTTTTTTTTAAATTGATATTATTAGAAAAAAACAAGTTAAAAGTACCTTAACATTGCAGTACCAAAAAAAAATAAAATAAATGTTGACATAATCTTTCGTTTATGCGCATATAAATGCATCCAATAGCTACGTTCAAGTTTTATCTTGATTAGTAGCCATTTTTCCTTGAAAAAAAATATCTACTAAGATTATAGATCCAAGCTCTTGACATAAATCGCAAAAATACAAGACAGATGTACATCAGTATCGTATCATGAAGCGGAAGCATTCTAGAGGGTTGTGGAGACTACATATAGCGAGTTGAATACTCGTCATCGTGGTCGACATAGCTAGTGATATAGATATAAAGGAAGAGCTGCAGAGTGAAGAGCAAACGATCCAAGAGAACACGGAGACGAGAACGTTGATAGAGCTGAAGGGTGGAGGTTGGCAGGCGAAGCGAGGCTCATTTTGTCGGCAATGGATGGTAGAGTCAGTCCCTGCGGGCGCGGGTGGCACCGGAGGTGGTGGATACGCCACGGCAAAGAGGCAAGTTGCTGAGGGAAGGAGAGATAGAACGAGCAACGGCACAAGAGGACCGGAAGGGAGATGAAGTGAGGACGAGGAAGATGATGGGAATGGGGAAATGCCGAGGAACGCCTGACTGGCGACATTATTAGACGCCCCCGGTGAGTGAGTGCAGTGTACTAAGGGTTGAGGGGTTGGGAGAAAGCCGTGCAACTGAGTAATGAGAGGAGAGCTCTGTTATCAGCTTTTTCAAGAGACATTTTTATGTATTAAACTTATGTACAGCATTTACAAAAATACATATGTATACATAAAATAAGTGGGGTTGGATAAGAGTTTTATGTATAAAACTTTTATGTACCCCAATTTTATTCTGCCATTGACATAAATGGTCCAGCAAGTTGTTGGAATATCAATTGACAGATTTATCTCGAGGTTGAAAGTTCTTGAGCTATTGGAATTAATTCAACGGCTAATAAAAAAAAGAGTTGGTCGAGAACAAATGGCAGTTTGCAATTAAGACTCACTTATATGTGACTCTGCATTAGAAGCAGCTTTCTTTTTCAGTCAACCACCCCCGTGCTGATAATTATTACTCTGATTCCACAGATGGCGAGACAAGAGAAGTAACGGGAGAAAAAGTCAAGACAAAGAAGCTTCTTCTACTCGCGTTACCCCCTACGAAGCTTATAGCTTCCTCTGGTTACTATATACCACCCGGGCTTATCCTAAAATTAAACGCTGTTGGTTATCCAGGGGAAACGAGTGCGGGTAGGCGGACGAAGCGGCTTTTATTCGATTCTAGATGCGACGCTCGAGATAGGTAACTCACCCTATTCTGACGGTTAGCTCCGGGGGTGTGTGAGAGAGCTTAAAAGACCAGGGGATAAGGGTAAGAGAGGACAGGAGGACGAGTAGACCGATATGCTCCATCACAGGGGAATGAAAATCAGTGGGATACCCCCTACAGAGGGGTAGAACGAGCCAGAATTAAAATGGCTGTCACACGCAGCCTGAGGATTGCTCTTCTCTGCATCCCAACATAGGATAGCCTCCCTCACCTCCCAACTCAACCACGATAACGTCGAACCAACTTTTTACTCAACTCTTCTTTTCTCTACAACCCCTATTGCTTTCTTTTTTTTTTTGTTGCTGCTGATGATGATGATATCTATACGTAGAGCCATTTACAACGCCAGCTATCTTCTGACACAAAGGAACACCATGGATATCGTTGGCTTTTTATGGTAACATGAATTTTTTAAGAGTAAGATTTTGTTCGGAAAGTATCTTCTTACTTGGGTCTGATAAGACAGTAATTTTATCCAACGTCGTTGAAGAAGATTGAAGAGATTATTTTTTTTATCTCGCTACGTTTAGCCTTTTAATGATATTTCGTACACAGTCTTTTAATTTAATTTCACGCTATCAGAAATAAAGAAAATATTTTTTATAAAAATATACATCGAATGAAACTAATACTTAAATTAAGATTAAATTTTATTGGATTAATATTTTCATTCGGAAGAATTTATGATAAATATCAATTTGATAACATTCGTAAACACACTTTTTTATATATTTAAATCATTTAACTCGTTTGATAAATCGAATTATGCAAACTTCACTCGAATTTATGTCAATAAAAAAGAGAGTTCACCAACATTCATAGAATCACACTCATAAAAACATTTCTATCGACAAACATACAAAAAAAAACAAAAACTACTCCAAATATAAAATTCAATTCTCACACGATGAGAAATTTGTTATAACACTGCATAGTAAATTTTATAATTATTGATAGATAATGCATGATAGTAATTTTTGCAATGTGTATAATTATTTTTACCACAACGCTGCGATGTCACCAAATCACCATCCAATTTATGGTTATTTTTACAATAAATTCTTCTCTGAGCACTCTACAAATGAGTAATAGATGAATGTTGACTTTCTGATTAAAAAACACGGTAAAATAAATTTGAAAATGTTGCTAAATCAAGCGTCTCAAAGTGAAGAGTACATTTGTATGCTATTTCTATCCCGTGCGTCATTTGTCCTATGGTTTTGGCCTGGGGGGTTGAAATTAAAATGACAACGAGGGCAGGAACTTTAGGGTGGCAAAAACTGTGTTCCCTTTGTCGAGAACCAATCGTCTCCCAGCTTTTACGAGGACGCCATTGCTTGTACTCACACTCTCATCTACCAACTCTCTTTTCCTCATCTTTTTTTCGCCCTCGAGGCTCTGACTACCTTCTTGTGGTCGGGGGTTATATGCATGAAGCAGCATAAAAAGAACGCAAGAGTTTGGAGAGCATAGAGTCGATAAAGCTGTAAAAAATAAATAAATTGAAGGGAGATCTTCTCTTGGCGATTGAAAAAAGCTCTCATCATTTCTGCATTTAAATCATGATCGTTTTCAATTCCTCCTTTTATATATATTTTTATTTTATATACTACATTATGTATACATATTTTTCTATATAAAAACCTACCAAATAATCCTCAAAAAGCTGAATAATTATTGATGAATACCAAGGTTAAATTAATTTCTTTTTAGTCATCTGAGGATCTTTACTTTTCTTCCACTTATTTAATTCTTAAAGAATCAAAAGCTCAAGTCTTTATTGAAATCGTGATAATTGCTTACTCAATTCTTTTATCGTGATTTTAGCAAAATGGAAATTGATTTAATGAATAAGTGCAAGAAAAAAATAATTAACAAAAGTTTAATTATACATAAGTATTAAACAATACATTACTTCAATCCAGTTCTACAATCTTCTATTATTCCAATTTTTTTTTTGGGAACAAACCTCAAATTTATGTGTTTTATTTTAATACACTTAAAGTCATTTTTAATGCACTTGGAAGTGTTTAAAAACTGGCTACCATGTTAATTAAGTGGGTGATGTTATTTTAAAATACTTTACGTGCATTGAAATAAAACACTACGATTCACAGTATAATCTTTACTTTCTCTTCAATATTATTATATTAAATACAATTCTTATGTTAACATAATTAGAAATTTCTTAGATTAGACATTTTAATTTAATTACCTAATCAATCATTATCAAATAAATATTCACCATTAAACAAAGTTCACCAAATGTAATCAAAACAATATTGAATAATTGTAATGAAATATCAAATTACAAATATTCATTACACTAATTGATATTATTTAAAATAATTATCGATGTACATTCGTTATTCACACCGATATTTTCAATAGAATACAAACTATATTATATGCAATAGATCTCGATCCCACGTCACCCGAAGGTTTCATAACCGAACATGTACCCAATTCATCGTACAATAGTATGACGGAAACGTCAGTCAATTAATAAGCATAATAAACCTGACTATGATTTCCGCCTTTGTGGTTGCAAGCAGCCTCAAATATGGAGTGGGAAAGGGAAAAAGTATAAGAACGCTAACTAAAACTGAGTGCATGTAGAGGGTGGATAAGGTGAAAAGAAAGAGCAAAACATGGTTTAAAACTCGCGGAAGCGCCGGCCATTATATATGCGGCTTTATGATTGGTCAGATCCGTATCTCGACAGGCGGTTTCCGTTTTTTAATTCTCTCTTGGTCCCGACGCACGTCAAAACTTTCAGAACAGAACCTTTTAACAGTGTGCACGTGCCGCGAGAGCAAGAGCTCCTGTATGTACTCTGTTATTCGTCTCGTTTTGTCTTTTTCTTCTTAAATTTTTTTATTGAATCTCCTCTTGGACCTCCTGCACTTAATCTCCTCACTTCGACCTGTTTTATATACCTTTTATTCGCTGTCCCATTCACAAAGCTTATCTTTCTCGTTTATTTTCATCAATATTTTTATACTTGCTTTTTTTATGTCTCGTGCCTCTTTTCTATATTATTGGCAACCATTGTTTCGTTGCTATGACTCTATAGAGTCTTTTGTTATTACTTCCTTTGCGCTTGCTCATCGACTTTATTTCCTGACCTTTGCTCTTCAAAGTTTTTCAAACAAAATACTGTCAAGTTATCTTCATTTCTCCCCATCAGTTGATTACTTATTTATTTCTAGCCTTTTTTTTATCAATTGTCATTGATGTGTTTTCAATTTCATTTTGATTTCTTTTATGAAATTTTATTTTTAAATTATATTTTCAATTATTTTATGTAAACATTGTTTTTTTCATTTGGTTGAAGAACTTTTGAAGGTCATTATGTGTCTTAAAATGGTGTCTGCCTAAAAAAAGTATAACTACTAGAAAATCTTGACTTGTTCCAAACATCCTAATCTGAGCTACATGTAGTGCATTGGAATACTCATAACTTTTAGACCATCTAAGGTAATCTGCATCTGAGTTGGACTTTAGGTTTTTAAAGAGTTCAGTTTATTCTAATATATACTATTAAATCTATAGCAAAACACCAATGTTAAACATACCAATAAATCCTATTTCTACATAAAAATATTTATGCTTGTACATAATCAATTTCTAATGCAACTCTCTATAAGACGACATAACAGTCTCTTGATATTGCAACTAGCATCAACATGACATGTACTATACACAAGGGATGATTTTAGGGGTGGCGAAACGGTTTTATTACTAAATCTCATGAGGGACAATATCCTAGGATCCTTTCCAACCCCAACGGGAAACAAATTTGGATGCTAACTCCCACGAGGGATAAAATGCTATCGGATTCAACGAGTAGGATCCTGTATCATCCCAAGCACACCCCTTGGTTCTTTCCATATTCATTTACTTCCATCCCCAATTCGCTTTTGCTTCTATTCACCTAAAAATAATGGATGTAAAAATATCCTACGGTAAATTGGAGCGCTTGTCAACATGGCCACACTGATCAGAGTCAATAGTTAATAAAAAAAATACTATAATTAAATCTGTGACGAAAGTTGCATTTTAATGAAATATAAGGTATGCTGAGAAATATTATGTGTGTTGGTATGAATGTTTTAAAGTCTGCAAATTTGATTGAAATTATTCGTTTTTTGCATTAGCATGCACGTTTGTCGGCATTCATTCTTCATTTCTATCTTAAGCGGTCCCTTTGAAGATCTCATAACACTGCACTGAAATCGTACTATTATACACGTCACACGATAAAAAAGAGTATACCAGTATATTCGGCATTACGATTAGTATTTAATACGAACATTGTAAAGAGGTCTTTGCCTTGGTATCAGATGTGTGCGTCAGAGCCCCAAGGGTCTAAGACCAGTTATTAGCTCTCTGACAGGCCCATAATCTCCAAACTCTCAAAATATAATGCTGCGTAACGTGTGGAGATCTTGTTCAATACAAAACATAACTCAACGGTTAAATGGGAGAATTTTCATTCACATATACCTCTTCCTCTATATAACCATATATCAAGTACATGAAATTCTCATGAATTTCTCATTGTTTGTGGCTTTTTACTGATATTTTTAATATATCACTTACACTTTTACTCAACAACATTTGCTTGTTGTTTTTTAATTCTATATTATAAAAAATGAATATAAATAATCCTAAATAATTTCATCAAATTTTAAATAAAAAAATTGAGAAATGTTTGTTATTCAATTACTGGAAAAAAATGTAAGAAAGATCATAATTTGATTATTAATATTTTCATATCTAAAATAAATAAACAAATTTATCGAGTTTATAAAACAAAATATTTGAATCTTGACATTGATATTCTTCAGCTATGTAAATATCTATGTAGTAGCCAGTTTTAAATACAGAATTCTATAAAAAAGAATACACATTTTAAATTTCCGGTTTTCAGCACCTATTATAGCTCTTTCATGAGAGAGAAAAGTGTAGTGGGGCATAACGAATGATATTGCGTAACATATTCCAATTCATTAGAGCGCGAAGAATCGAGAGAACTGCAGAAAGTATATTAAATATCATCCTAAGGTCTATACGTACATGTAATAGTGAGATTCACAGCCATCTGCTTATTTTATTCTGACATTGCTATCCTGTGCTTGTAAAACCTTCTCATCCCAATCACAATCTTGCAACTGGGAAGAAACAAAGCAAATACACAACGTTCAATCGATTTTCTCCTGAACCAGCATTTAATCTGTTTCAATTTATACCAGCATGAGACTTCTTATTGCTGTCCAGAATGTGTCACGTTGCAAAAACCATACACACAGGGGTGGAAAAGAATTGTCTTGGGGTCCAGCAGAAGAGAATGAGGAAGAGGCGTGTTTGCGTGTACAAGCGGATTGAGAGAACGTACGTGAAACGTGAAGACGAATTGGCGCCGGGAGGCCAAGGGGTTGGGCAATGGTTGGTTGTCATGGCAACCAGCAACCCCTGTGATCCCTCCAACCGCTGGAGTTGAGCTTGGATGAAAGGGTGGCCCAGGGCGGTGCGGACCAGGTTAGGTTAGCCTCGACGAATGTCACATGAAGGGGACAAGGACGGGGATTCCTCTCCGCACCAAGATGGCCGACTCGACACCACCATATCAATAACACCCTCTCAACAGCTTCATGCGCAACCCTCTTCTACTCTTGCTTTCTCTTCTCTTTGCTTCCTGTATGTGATCTTGTACGTGTGTATAAGCATGAAAGCTCCAAGAGGCCTCAAGAGACAGAGGGACGCGCATTTGCTCTTAAAATACATTCGCTATCCCTCACCATTTCACTCCTTATTTCCTTCACTCTCTGTGTGTAATTAACGTTCCATGCTCTGTCGAAAGGACGCATAGAAAGTGAACTTTAGTCTTTCAATGCACTCTCTTGCTTCTCATTATCTCGACCATCTGTGCACTATCAATGCTGATTATGCACTATAGCTTCAATAGCTTCACTCTCAAGTAGTTGATAAAAATTCTTCATGTAGCTTGGTAAAAGGACTCTTAGTCTTTTTTCAAATGTCCTTTCGTTTGATACTTGATAATAAAATTTTTCTATAGGCGTTTTTAAAGTTTTTGCTGAAAAAATAAATAGAATATTTAATTTTTCTTTCATGTATATTGAAAAATCCCTTTCAATTAATTCCAATGTTTGAAAATATTTTATTGCAAATGATTTTTATCAATGGCTTCTAAATTGGTTTGATAAATCGTTTCCACTTTAAAATACTGTGAATGATAATATTGAGGGTGGAGAGGTATTTCATTTTTTTATATAATTATTTTTTTTTTTATCAAGCTTTGATATTTTTTATTTCAAATACTATTTATAATAACATAGAACTTGATTTAATCAAGTTAGTCTGTTATTTTCAGTGAACATCTTTTTCAATTGTCAATCGAACTACTTTTTTTATTGAAACTATATTCTTTATTACACTACCTAAAAAAAAATGATTAATTAAATTTAAAAAAAATCAAATGTAACTTGTGAAAATAAAATAAACAAAAAAATAATTGGCATTACTAAAAGCAAGAATCCAAGTTACATGATAGGTCACGCGGTTAAGTTTCAGAATCTCGAGGGTGCGATAACTTTCGTGGCGAACTGTATCTGGCGAGATGAGACCTCCATAGGGGTTTTCTCCCCTCGGGTGTTGGGTGTGTTTGGTTGCTAAGCAACGACACCCTCAAAGACCGTACTCCGATTGGTTCTGTTCTCGTCTTCGACTTAGTCGTCGTTTCTCACTTCAGCTCAGCTCACCTTCGGCTGCTCTGCCACACTCTCTCTCAATCATTTACATGGAAATCAGCAAGCCATACAATTACTTTTCAGTCCCTCTTAGCAATCGGTAGACCCTTTCATTTTACCATCCTCCTGTCAACTTCCCTAGTAGTCCCCTTGCATCACCAATAAACTCTGAAGAACCAAAGCACTTGAAACACCAGTCATGCTGTATGTGTACTCATTCGAGGTAATAATTTCTCGTACGTCCATACTTCCCTTGTCTGCAGAGTACTTTCGATAGGGTATCTGCCATTTAATTAAATTTTCTACCCTTACCCTTTTTCCCCCTGGAAAATACTTACATAATTGATTTACTACAGGCATGCAATTTTGTCAAGATAGTTTTTTTCAAAGAACTCGTGATAGTTTCGAGTAAAAAAGATGAAAAAAAGCTTATAAATATATTGAATAAAATTATAAGGTTTGGCAAACTTCGGAATTTATGCTTTAACATTTTTCCATGTTATGTTAAGCTGATTTAATCATTATTATTATTATCAAAAATAATGCTATTATTTTTTATCAAGCCTAATTAAATTCTTTCTCCAAAGTTTATTGAAAAAAAAGCTACTTACAAAGCTCTTATGCTGTGAAATAAGTAAATTTTATTAGCATACCAGATAATAGAATAATTGTTGAGTATAATGCACTCCTACTTAATTAAATAGAATAAGTAATTTGTTTTCAAATTCTGATAAATATTATTAAGCTTTCTATCATCTTCATCCTAGATGATAAAATCTATTAAAAAATTTTTTTTCTTTATAAATTGTAAATTTTATGAACTCCTGAATCGTTAAATATTCTATCACATCAATTTAATGGCAATGATATAAGAAATCAATTTTATTTTCTACACTGAGATATCTTCAACGACCTTAAATATAAATATCTATTCAAATCTACCATTTTTCAATCAAACTCTTTCTCTTGAGCATCTTTTACATTTCACCTATTTGTATCATTGAAAGAAGATAACATTGTCAATTTCAGAACCTTATATATCTAGTGAACCTCTTAAAATCCGATTATAGACAAATGTCAGCACAAACATTTAACGGTAGTATGCGTCATTGAAGATACTTTAGATTTCTTTGGTGACTCGGCTCGAAATTGAACAAATAGCTCATGACAGACACACGCTTCTACTTACTCTTAATAAAAGGCTTCTAGGTATGTCGTAAGTGCAGACGTTTTGGTATTGCATTTATCTTCTACAAAGCTTGGCCTACCACTTCGAGGATTAGGCCACTCGCTTTCGCTTCTTTTTCAACAATGCCATTGATGTCTTTAAATGGATTTTCTATACAGAGTTCATTCAATTTGCTCTAAAGCGTGTTTTGACGCTTGTGTCACTCGCCTTGATGCAGCACTCAGTGTCTATTCAACTCTTTTTTTTATTGTATTTTTGTTGTGTATTAGTTGACAAAACAAATTGATCCATCATTCAATAAAAGCTTTGAATATTTAGAAATTTTGTCATTATCAGATGGCAATAATAATAATTCATTATTTACTTGTAACCCTAAATATGTATATATATTTATTTAATTTAATTTTCTTTTGTTTCAGCTCAATATAGAGATTTATTTCAAGAATATGTCAATCAATGTTGTGAAAGTATGTATTCGGTTGTAATTATCATAGTTAAGTAAAAAAATTGCAAAAATAATTGAAAAAAATTTTTTTTTAAGATTATGATATGGAATATGAAGAATCTTCTGAAAAGGAGAATAAAAATTGCCAGATTGATAACAAAAATTGCTCGACTGAAAATAAAAAACCTTGTGAAGAACCCAAAAAAATACCCACAATTTATTATGGATCTAGAACTCATAGGCAAATTGCTCAAGTGATTAAAGAACTCAAAAGAACAGCATACGCTGATGCACGAATGACAATTTTAAGTAGCAGAGATTTTACGTGTCTTCAACAATCTAATAGAAGTAAAACAGAACTTTGCAATGAATTATTGGATCCATTCAAAAAAATTGGATGTCCATTCTATAATGACCTGAAAAAGCGTTCACTTTCATATAACATGTTAGATAAAATGCTTCCTTCTCCCTGGGATATAGAAGAATTATATAAGTTCGGAGAAAAATTGGGATCATGTCCATATTACATGGCGAGAGATTTAATGCCTGAAGCACAAATCGTTTTTTGTCCATATAATTATTTAATAGATCCATCAATCAGGAGAAGTATGCAGATTAATTTAAAAGATGAAATAGTAATTCTTGATGAAGCTCATAATATTGAAGATATTTGTCGAGATTCTGCTAGTGCTACATTTAAAGTTGATGAACTGGTGGATATAGTAAAAGACTGTACACAATTAGAAAAAGGATGTTATTACACGCAAAAAGATGAAATTGCTTCTTTTACTCACGGTATAATCGCATATTGTGAAGCTTTTCAAAAATTCATTGAATCAATAAAACTTGAATGTCAAGTAATTAATTATTTTCTATTGTTTTTTATTTCATTCAAATTCCTAATTATTCAGTCATTAACTTATTCAATGTTGCTTTATAGGAAGGCCAAAAGGATACAATGACAAGTAAATATTGGTCAGGCAATCAGTTATTTGAATTAATGGATATTAATCACATAAGTCATAATAGTCACCGGAATTTCAAACAAGTTGCATCAAAAGCTATCGACCATCACAATAAATCTAAAGAACCCTCTAACGACCATAATGAAGAAAATAAGATAGGGATGTCATTAAGTAGCACTACTATTCGCGAACTTGAAAAAATAACTTTCTTCATTGATATGTTAACATCTAAAGACTATTCATTAAATTTTAGAGCTCTTATTAAAGAAAAAATCGAAAAAGTCTTTTCAAAATCAGTAAGTCATTTTATGGTTTTTTTTTGTTTTAATTTTTTCGTATTAACTAGCCAACTATATTCAATTTTTTCAGCAAAATCCTCATTATGTCAGCCCTACTCAGGGACCTCGAACTCATCGAGTTCGTATGCTTGAATTTTTATGCATGAATCCAGGAGTAATTTTTTCATCTTTAGCAAAAACTGCACGATCGATTATCCTTGCATCTGGAACACTTTCTCCAACATCTTCATTTTCCAGTGAATTAAATACCAAGTTTCCTAACATGCTTCACGCTAATCATGTGGTACCGAAGGAACAAGTTTTCATAAAAGCTGTATCTCAAGGACCTAATAAAATTCCTCTACGAGCAACTTATCAAAACGTTAACTCTTGGAAGTTTCAAGATGAAGTCGGACAAGTTCTCATTGATGTATGCGAAACTGTGCCTTACGGAGTTTTGTGCTTTTTCTCATCGTATACTGCAATGAAAACTTTAACAGATCGATGGTGGCAGAATGGAACAATGACTAAATTGTTTCAATGTAAAAAAGTGATGCAGGAGCCACGAGTTAATGCTGAGTTAGCTGGAGTTATGGAAGAATATCGTGAAACTATTCGTACATGTGATGAGAATGAAGATGATGTCACAGGAGCTATCCTTTTCGCTGTATTTAGAGGAAAAATTGCTGAAGGAATAGATTTTAGCGATAATGAAGCTAGATGTGTTATAACACTGGGAATTCCTTATGCTGTGAGAAACGATCCTTCTGTAAAACTCAAAGTCGATTTCAATGACCTTTACTGTAGAGAGAATAATCTCCTAAAAGGACAAGAATGGTATACTGTACAAGCTTATAGAGCTTTGAATCAGGCACTTGGGAGATGTATCAGGCACAGAAACGATTGGGGTGCAATTCTTTTAATTGATGATAGATTTTTAATGTCACACAATCAAAGCTATTTACCAAACTGGGTTAGATCAATGTGGGCTAATCGAAAGGCTAATTATAATTTACGTGAGGAACTTCAACAATTTGTTAAAGAGCGAATAAAAGCTGATGCTGAGCGATTATCGAAACCAATATAACTTTCGTAAAAGTAAAAAAAAAATTTACTACACTTAGCTGGTCTACAAAATTGAAATCGGAAAAAGGTAATAAAAGATAAATTGATAAATCTAAAATTAAACTACTTAATGTATATTATAATATAACTTATAATTATTTCTTTATATAACCAACGTTTTTATAAAAGAAGACATGAATAGTTTTATGAAATTTTGACAGTATCACGTTTTTCTATCATTCTTAATTGTTTCTTTTTCATTCGTTTTATTTTTGCAGTATTTTTGATCTAAAAGAAAATATGAATATTACTTATGATTTTTTTTGTGTTGAAAGAGATAATTGAAAATTAAAAAAAATTTTTATGTTTCTTACCACTTGTACAACTTCACTTTTCCTTTGATTTTCTTGTGCTCTTTTAAGGTTTTCAATTCTCCTTTGTTTTTGCGCTTCCTTTTCAGCTTTTTTTTGTTCAATTAAAGCTCTTGATTGTTCTTTAACACGCTTTAAATCCTCCCTCAACTTTTGTTTCTTTTCAAAAGATAATCGAATACCTCTCGTTTTAATTATCGATGAAAATCTATTGAAATAAAGAAAATTATAATATTTGTTGTATAATATATTATTTAAGATGTTTAATTTCACGTAAAAAGTTTATAATTCAAAGTGAATACAAAATAATTAATATTTTTTTAATCAGAAGTTAAAAATTCTACCTCTTCCGTGGTTCTTTCCAAATTCGTCCAGACTTTGGTTTTCCTTTGATAACAATTTCTTCTTCAATATTATCAATTACGGAGCCATCAGATTCGGTGGAATCTTCATGCCTTATTTTATTCATCATAATTATTTATTATTTAATAAATTTGAGTATACAAAAATTGAATAATTTTTATGAGCAACGTTTCTGTTTTATTTTGTAAGGTTATGTCGTTGTGTACCAAAAAATCACATGTTTTGAGAAAACATTGATTGGCTTGCCAACTCTATGGTTGTAACAAGCAATTACAGCATTGCCAACTTGAAAAAGGAATAATTTCAACTTACCTACTGTCGATAAAAATAAATTTAACAAATTTGTTGTAGGTAACTTATCAATTTCAAATTGGCTCTGTAAATTATTTGGCCAAAATTAGGTTAGAAAATCCCCGAAAGTTTTCGAAAATAACCGAAGGGAATTCATCAGCTGAAACGTTTGTATATGTTTACATTTATAAATAGACCGGGAAATCAATTTTAGTTTTTTATTTTATTGGCATAATAGTTTTTTTTCATCTTGAAAATTTTAATAAATAATTAGTTATTTTATACTAACATTATATTGTGTATTTTTAATGTCTGATTAAAAAAAACTCGTGAGTATTTTCAAATCATATTTATAGGTTAGATTCTTCTAATAAACAGGTTTTTGTTTGAAGGCTAATTTATTTAAATTAAGCGTAAATTTTTCAGGATAATTTTTTATATGGTCAACGATGTCTGAAGAAAAAAAGACAGAAGTAATCGAATTAGATTCTGATGATGAAACGAAAAAAACAGCGCCTAAAAAAATCAGCAAAACTTGCATCAATTTCAAATGTTCTTCTGGCGTCAATATGAAAATTGCTCCAATTTTCACATGTTTTTATTATGGAGTAAATACAGCTAAGAAGAAAAGGAGATATATTTGTCAAAAATGTTTTGAAGATGCTATTACACATCAAGAAGAATTAGCTCAAGCTTTATATGAGAAAATGCCTTTATTGAAATGTGAATTTCCTGATCACACAATGGAAGTGGAAATTTCTGATAGTGATGAATCGGATTATGAAGCAAACGCTGAAGGCCAAGGTTCGACTTTGAATTAATATATAATAATTCTTTTTTTCACTATTAATTTTTCTTTTTCAGAGGAATACATTCCTGAGGAAGTGCTATTAAGTATAGAAGAAAACTGGGATAACGCTATTTCTAATGTGTTCAAAAAATATGATGTTGATTTTCAAGTAAAAGAAGCACATAATTTACTGAAGACTCACTGGGACGAGATTGATCGTAAGTTTGAAGTAATCTAAAATATAAAAAATGTTCCTTTTTACTCAAAAATTCTTATATTGAATATATTATTCAATAATTAATTAAATATTTATACTATAAAAGATACTTTACTATAATTTTTAAATACAACTTAACAGATCAACGGTTCTATTCAATCTGTTATTAATAAATTAATATTGTCAATCAAAGATAAATCGTAGTTTGTTGTTTGCTGTTAGTCCTGTATTTTGAAAAAACTACATTATATTTAATAAACATTTTAGGTTCTAATAAAAGCCTTGATGACGAAATCAAATCTATGATTCTACAAATGGACTCTATAAGAAGTAGTTTATATGACCACTTTAAGCCAGAAATCAAATATCTGGAAGATATTCAAATCGATGATGTTCCTGTGGAAAACAATACACTTGTTCCTCTTGTAGCAACAAAAAAAGTAACACAAATAAGAACACCAGTTGCTGTAAAAATTCCTGATAACAGTCAAATAGAAGTAATGACTGTAGAGCCGAAAGAAAAAGTTTCCACAAGTTATGGATTACCTCCTAATGGTCCATTAATAAGAAAGCCAGCAGAAGTAGAGGATTTAGTATTGGTGATGAAACATCCTTTGATACCTTGGAGAAAGGCTAAAGTGTTATCAATCACATCTCGAGCACCCATGACTTACAGAGTAAAATATTTATTAAAACGATATAATAATCAGACAAAATCAGTTTCAGGTAAACAATTAGCAATTCATGAAGAATGTTCTGTCATTATTCCTGTTGCTACAAGAGTTGTAGCTCTTTTTACTGATATAAAAACTAGCAATTATTATAGTGGAGTAATTGCCGAACCTCCTAAAGCGACGAATAAATATAGATATTTAATATTTTTCGACGACGGATACGCACAATATGTTTCTCATAAATACATTTTCGTTGTAAGTGAAAGCTCTCCTCGTGTTTGGGAAGATATTCCTATCGAATCGCGAGATTTTGTTAAAAAATACCTCGAAAATTATCCAGAACGTCCAATGGTCAAATTACAAAAGGATCAAGTGGTGAAAACTGAGTGGAATGGCAAATGGTGGATTGCTAAAGTTATTCAAGTTGATGCCAGTCTTGTTCAAATGCATTTCGATGCTGACGGAAGAACTGAATGGATTTACAGAGGCTCTACAAGACTTGGACCACTCTATCTTGAGTTATTAAAAGCTAATTCTCGTCAACAAGGTGTTCATGCCTCTGTAAATACTCCAAGTCGTCATCGTTTGACCAGTACAATGAACAAAAATAATTTACCATACGTAGAATATACTTCAGCTACTGGAGAATTTGACTCTGATTTAGGAGGAAGTAGTATCCAAGCACAAAAATCTATTCCAGTTTCAAAAGATATGGGTTCATCAACTTCAACTCAGCCAACACAATCTCGTGCTGTTGCTAAAAAGAGTACAGCTAAACGTCCCAGTGCCACTGATATCCCCAACTATCTAGCTAATCCTGAAACCAAGCCTTCTCACAGTATAGTTTATTATCAAACTCAAAATAAAATCCAAACTCGTAAGTTCGTTCCACATAAATGCGGTTCTGATTGTATTAAAGGAATTTCTTTCACACCAGAAGATTTAAAAGGTTACTCTCCTTTATCTATTCCTTTGCTGTGCGGATGGAATCGTCAACTTTGTAAATATCCGAAAGGTAAAAAGATTATTTTCTATCAAGCACCTTGTGGTGTTCGGTTGCGCAATATGGAGGAAGTACATCAATATTTACGTAGAACAAATAGTACTATGTCTGTTGATTTATTTGACTTTGATCACTGGGTCCATTGTTTAGCAGAATTTGTATTAGATAAATGTTTTGTTAATATTAAAGATCTTAGTTATGGAGTAGAAAATGTTCCTATTCCATGTGTTAATGAAATTGATCATACACTGCCAGATTCTATAACATACAGCACTATAAGAGAACCTACAGAAGGAGTCCATTTAAACATTGATCCGGATTTCTTAGTTTGTTGTGACTGTGAGGATGACTGTCAAGATAAAAGCAAATGTCAATGCTGGCAACTGACGATTGAAGGAGCATCCTTCGGTGGACGGGTTCCAAATTATGCAGTAGGATATGTTTATAAGAGACTCCCTGAGCCAGTGAGTACTGGTATTTATGAATGTAATTCTCGGTGTAAATGCTCTGTTAAAACTTGTCTTAATAGAGTTGTACAACATCCATTAACTCTGAAATTGCAAGTGTTCAAAACAGCACCAAGAGGTTGGGGAATTCGATGTCTGAATGACATTCCTCTTGGTTCATTTATTTGTATTTATGCGGGAAGGTTATTGACTGAACAAGGAGCCAATGAAGGAGGTAAGAATTATGGAGATGAATACTTGGCAGAGCTTGATTATGTTGAAGTAGTTGAAGGCATCAAAGAGGGGTTTGAAGCTGAAGCTCTTGAGCCCGATTTGTCTCTCAATGAGCCAATAAAAGAAAAAAAAATTGAAGAAGAGCGGTCTCCTTCTGGTCGTAAGAAAACTAATGATTCTGATGAAGAATTCAATATTCAAGCATTTAACTCTGAATACTCAAAGCTTGAAACCGACTCGGATTCAACATCTATGAAACGGAGACTGAGAAAGCGTAAGAAAAGCGATGAAAAAAATGAAGGTCCAGATCTCTCTGAAGATAAAAGTGAAGACGGCAGTACTGGAAAAGATTCAAGTGATAAACGATCTGGAGATCAAGAAGGAAGTGATGAAGAAGAAAAAGGAAATGGCAGGCGGGAGCCTAGCAGATTTGAGCCTAGTCTTGAGCCATCACAAGTTGAACGACCTCAATTTAAATCAGTTCGAGATTTCTATGGTGAAGACGAGGCTGTCTACATCATGGATGCTAAAACTACTGGAAATATTGGCCGTTATTTAAATGTAAGTATTATTTATTTAATTGAATATTAATTTTCGATATGGTGTTAATGCAATTATTATGTTTTAGCATTCTTGTGACCCCAATGTCTTTGTTCAAAATGTCTTTGTAGACACTCATGATGTCCGTTTCCCATGGGTTGCATTTTTTGCATTAAATTTCATCAGAGCAGGTCAAGAATTAACTTGGAATTATAGCTATGATGTGGGCAGTATTCCGGGAAAAATAATTCCATGTAAATGCGGTGCATCTAATTGTCGTGGACGTCTTCTGTAAGTTATTTGATGAATTATTGAGTATTTCAGCTGTTGAAAAACGTACAATTAAAATCATAATATTAATCGATAGTGATGAGAAGTAAGTCAGTAATAATGAATGAAAAATTTTGGTTAATATCATCCAGTTGGTGTTTATTTATGTAAATACTTAATCAGTTGAAAATGAAATATAAATTTGAAAATAATAAGAAAAGCATTGATAGTATAATAATGTATTAGAAATATATTTTATTACTAAAAATAGAAATTAAGTTTATAGTCATAATGCACGATATATTTTTTCGAATGTTTACGAATCATACCCATGCTTAATCAATTTTAGTTTTAAAGATAAATAATGAATTAAAAAAATTAGGCACAAATTTTTTTCGGAGCATTTATATTGTTTGTACTGCGTTTATAAATACCGATTTTTCTATAAAATTCTTGGCCGTTTCACCAGAAGCAAAAGATCATCAAAATGCTACCAATTAATAGAATATGTTTTAAATATTCTACATCATCATGTAATAAAGTTTGTTAAACAGTATAATAACTCACTTACGAGTAATTAGATAGCATTACTCGACATAGATAATTTAAGAGGAAAACGAAGACCTTGTAAAGCTTCACATACGTTGTCAGACATTTTCAATTTCATAAAAGATATTTAATATAAAATATCAAGCATAAAGTTGTCACTTTTTGATAAAATACGTAAAAATAGTCATTTAAATTGTATACAGAAACATCAATAACAAATAGCAGCATATCCTACAAAGAACATTAACATTCTAAAGTAACGAAATTTTAAGCTTTATATTTTGAATTTGTTTCTTTTGGTTTTGTGCTAGTGTAAATCACGGAGCAGACTTTTGATCTCATCTTTTTCAGCTGCATCAACGTAGGGCGTACCATCAGGCGTTTTTCCATTCGGGCTTGCACCCTTTTCTAGTAACAATTTAACACAATCAGTATGACCCTCCCAGATTGCAGCTAGAAGGACTGAAATACCGTGTTTGTCAACCATCTATAAATAATATAAGTCACGATAAATTCAAGTGCAATTACACATCAGACACTGAGTCATAATAAATCAATTCTTACATTAGCATCAGCACCCTTCTCCATAAGATACCTTATTACTTCATATTGACCGTAATCTGCAGCATAATGAAGTGGAACCCGACCATCAATCAGTGCATTTACGTCTATGTTCTGTAAAAAAGTATCCAAATATAAGAAATTTTACTCTTTTATAAAGCTGATAGAATATAGAGTTAAATACTTTATTGAATATATTGAGAATGTTAATAATGTAATTAAGAAATTAATGACAAACATACTTTGTTCTCTACAATATCTCGAACTTGATCAAGATCTCCATTCTTTATTCCCCAAACAAGTTCACTCATTTTTATCTGGAAGCGATATCACTTGGGTCTAAAAGTTCACAAAGTTTTTTTCTGATTCCAGCCAGTTTTTCGATGATATTTCTAATTCACTTATGATAATAATTTACTTTTAGGCCTAATTGTCAGATTGTGAGACAGTTCTAGTATAAAATTACCAACGTTCGAGAAATTTGTGTGTTCAATATAAAGAACAGAGAGAGCGCAAGTGGTCGGCTGGGCAGTTTTCAATGACGACTTCCGGTATCAAGTTTCATATATGGGCTAGTTTACAGAAATTTAATCATTCTGATATCACAATTTTAATTTGAAACATCCAATTTCTCTAACAGTTTTTGAAGCATCACTTTTCAATTTTTTAGATGCATTTTAAAAGTTTAAGACTAATATTAATTGAAATTCATTATTATTCATCCGAATATTGATTAGTTAAAATTAAATTACAGTATTCCTAATACATGAGAATGTAAAATTGGAACTAAAAAAAATCTAAACCAGAAAATTATGTTAATTATTTTTATTGAAAGTTGTTTTGTAGCTTTTTGTGTAATTAAGTACAAATCTATTGAAGTATATGAATATAAAAAAATATAATCTATTCATTGTTGAATATAACCTCAATGAAATAGTAATAAAGAACCAGTAGTATGTTCTAGAAGCATTCGATTTCTTCCGAGATAGAAGGCTTTCTTTTACATTGCATTTAATCGAGTTAAAAAATCATAATTAGGAAAAGAAAACAAATATGTAAGAAACTACTTAATTGACTATTAGAAAATTATCAGTTAAACAACTCTAATGAGTGTTCATAAACATGAATGGATCTATTGGTAAAAAAATCAATGTTGTTAACTGATTTCTACTTCTTATTACTCTATTGGAAAAATATTAATTTTTTATTATAAAATAATGAAAATAACCTTAATTACATGACTAATAGATCAATTATAATGATTATTTCTATTGTAAAAAGTCAATGTTATTTTTTTTCTTATTTTTTCATTCTTGAATAAGAAAAAAAAAATAAAATACTGAGGTAAATCAACAAACGGAAATAAAGTATGAGATTATTCAACAGTATTTATGCAAGAACATTATTATTAATGTTATGAATTTTATTAATTACTCTAAAAGTCATGTATAAAAAATTGCTCTTAAAATAGTGAGTAATCATTGTTTATAAATTATCCTACATTTTAATGCAAATGAGCATTATCCTACAAGATCTCACTATGATGAGATCTTGAAATAGCGAAATATAATAAAATTTAATGAATAATGTTATTTATTATTGTAGAAATAGTCACTAGGCCAATAAATAAAGGATAAAAAATAGTCATGATGAAGAGTCAATTGTAATTCGATCAACTAAATAACCTTCGCACAATCAAAGAGCAAGTAAGTATTATATATTCACTGGTTTACATTGAAAAAGTAGGTGTGGTATTGAAACAAGTGTGGTGATCGAAAAAGGAAACTGGTCCACCCATAAGCGAATAGTAAATTGTCAAATGCATCAGTATACATTGAAAAACTAAAGAAAATTACATTAAAACAATTGATATTAACAAAATTATATTTGAAGAGAATGATACACTTGGTTTAATTCATCTGCATCGTTGAACACTTGTGAATTTCTCTCTTTGACGATTCAACATTTGACCAAAGTGCCGACGTTATGATTCTTAAACTTCTTCCTTACTTTCGCCCGTTATTTTTATATAGGCATATATTCGCATACGTAAGTACACCAGCACACAATTGTATATCAGATAAAAAATATTAACATGTTGTCTAGTGGCAGAGAGAAAGGTGTTATAGAAGCAAAAGAAAAGGTGCGATGGACTCCTACTCATGGCAATTACTTGGCCCCATTCCTTCTCTTGAAATATTCTTGGACGATTTCGCGGTATTTATTGATATATAAAACACTTTCACACAAAACGATGTGACATCATATGTATATCTATCGTTTGTCCAGAAGGTAAGCTTTATTCCAAGTCTTTGCTTCTTTACATGACTCATAAGTCATTGATATACTTAACTACTAGAGCAAAAAATAAATACGATCAACGACTGCACATAAATCGTTTAACTCATTTAACTCAATTTCGGACATTATTCAATTATCTGTTGCTCAATCCAATTAATCTAGAATTTTTATTTAGTAGAATAATAAAGTAAGTCGAGGGCATTTATCAAATATAACTGTATCTAATTTATTTTATTCTTTCGCATATAATACATTTTACTTCTAATCTGAGAATGTATGTAATCTCATCTTTATTGAACATACATTGTAGGCGATGTAATGAAAGTATAGAGATTACACATAATTATATACAAAAGTTGTCATTGGTCAACAGGTAATTCAGGTAAATGGTGAATGCATTTCAAGTTTAGAGGCGTGACGGTTTATTTTTTGTTTTTGTAGTTACCGTAAACTACATTGTCTTCTTGTTCAGCTTTTTTTGTCACTGAACCTTCAATAATTGGCCTTTACAATTTTTTTCTGTTGTTCTATTTCCAATCTACTCTTTTATAGTACAGATGTACAAACCATGACAATTCATCCAATTTAACCAATGCTTCAAAAGATAGTTGCGTGAGAATATTATACGAAATTTAAAATAATTCAATGCATTCATTTCCTTTTAACCACTGTACTTCCTGAAATGACTTTTTTGATAAGCATCGAAGTGTTTATTTCTATTGTTTGGATATTACAAAAAAAAAATTTGTCCGCATTTGATTGCATAGAACTTAATGATTTCCGTTTAAAATAGAAGAGTAGATTATTGCGAATGATTTAATAAAGAGAAGAACAATTGTTAATTATGCATAGTCATAATTTCACAGGTCAATGAAATTTTCATCTTCACTGTTATTATTTCTACTTTTTTATTGAAACTTAGAAAAAATCGCTGTAGGTAATTATGAAAAAAATAACAACAATTATTATTAAATAAGTATTATTAATATATAATTCAATTATAATTATAAATCACAAATTGTTTATAATTAACTGTATGCCGCGAACATTAATGTGCTTATGTTTACGTGCAAACAAATTTGTATATCAGTTTTTTTATTTGATTAAAAAAAAAATATTTTATTTGATGTCAATACGAAAGTGTAAAAAATTATTGTGCAAATGGCCTAGGTAGCTTTGACCTGAATTTTTTTAACAGTTTTAAAAGTCATGGTATAGTAAATTATATCGAGAAAAAATATTTACAAATTGCTGAATACAAGTAAGCATCATACACTACTTAATCAAATTTTGAAAAGAAACGTTCCAGTTGAAAACACGCTAAGACTTGCACCAATCATTGGAAGAATTAAAAAAATTTTGGTCCATTCAGTGTATTTATGCTTCAGCTGGTTTTGAATCTACTTTCTTCTCAGGATCTGTCGTTGGAACTGTTGAGATTTCGGGGTATTCCAATACAGCACCATCTTCACATTCGAATTTAGGACAACAGTCAGGGAAGCTTGCAGTTTTGTTAGTTTTATCCGAAAGTTTACATTTAGGATTGGCTTTAGGCAGAGGTCCGCAGTCTTCAACAAGTTCAAGAAGACGAGATGGATCATCTTCATCAATGACACAAGTTGAACGTCCACAGAAAGGTGTTAGATCCCAAGTTTTTCCTGGTTCAACTGTAGCACATTTCGTTGATGCAAAGCACATGCCAGGGAAATCTGTAATGATTTTTTTATTACAATAATCTTTATTTAGTGTCACTGTTGATGGAAATCTTTTTTCAAAGTTCTTGAGCAGCAGAAAATTGAATAAAAATACTTTCACTGTCAGTCACAATTGGAAACTTGTGTAACAATTATAAAGTACATAATAATTACTATCCTTTCATTTATTTTAATTAACAAGGAAGAACACAATTACAATTAGCATGAATATTGAATAATAATTTAAATCTATATGTTAAACCAGGTTTTTAGTGTTTATGTTCAATTGAACAAGTAATTGATTATTTACAAACTAGTATTACATATATTAATTGTTATTTTCAGATATTGTCAAATATAAACTTACCACGTAGGACATCAGCAGGAATAAGTCGTCTGTAAGTTTTTGGTCGCTCGTCTTCCGGTTTCTCCTCGGCAACAACTGCCGCAGCAATTAAAACTGCAATAGCCAAATATTTCATGATGAATTTTTTTAAAAACAGAGTAAATATAAAGTAGAACAATTATTGTTAGAAGAAACCGCTTAGACGAGCGTTAGAGTATCTGAAAATAACGATTAAGACTGGTTAAGAGTGATCTTTGTGTCCAGGTTTTATAGGAGAATACCGGGCGGGGTCCTTTGCAGGGAAATCCCCCACTCGTTAATAAGAGACCAGACCTGTAGTGGTCTTATCCACCTCTCCAAACACCGTGACGGTTGCCAGAGAGTATTATCATTGTCAGCGGAATCGTGCTAAATGTATTGAAAAAATATCACAAAAATTATTCTCCATCAGTAAAAAGTCATATTAATTGTAATCTTGGAGCTTTCATTTCGAATACAGCTATAAAACTTATAAGTTTATAATCTGCCCACTTTCTTAATTAGTTTCATCATCAATTGTTTTCATCTTTTACCAAGAAAAACCAATTAAAAAATCAATCACAATAATGCAAATGAATCCATCACGTTTATCTTGATGTAGGTTGATGGATGTTTATTAAAGATGAAAAAAAATATGCTAAAAAGAATACTTTGTTGGCATCATTATCATAAACATAGTCCTGTGAATCATGATGGAGAATTAATTAAAAACAAGAGTGTAAAATATATTATTGCTTCCACGCTTAGTGAATCACTTTCGCCCTCTAATTGAGTTCGCTCTACCGGGTCCAGTACTTCTCTTGAGTCCTCAAACTATCAAGGATCTGATTCTTGATGTTGCAGGTACATTAGACAACATAAAGATGCTATAAAATGTGAAATTTTGAAGATTTAACGATACTTTCTAAGATGAAGATGCTACTGATGAGCTCAAAAAATCTACATGCAAAATTAACCATGAGTTTCATGGAAAAGGCGAAAGTCTGTCACGCTTGTTTGTAAGAATATTGAAGTTATCCACCGTGTGGCTTCGAACCCTGGAGATTCTCCATAAAGAATCATCAAGTAAGCTTTAATTAAATCGCTTTTTTAATCTTCTTCAGATTAAGTTTTAATTCTTGTTTATGCTCTTCAGAATCAACCAACTGAGCATTTATACATTAAAAATTAATTTTTATGATCTGAAGATGACATATAATAAATTAAGATTAAAATCTTGTAGATTACGAGTACACAGAGTAGATCGTGAAAAGGTGAAAGCACTTCGATCGATTGCTCGTGTGCCATGTCCCTCTTACTCTCTCAACAATTTTTTTTTTTCTTTCATCTGGAGAACAGTATCGTCTTTTCGCACGCGACTGAAGGATATTACGTTAATAGAAGAGCTTACAATAATTTTAAATGTCGGTTATGAGAATTTTAGGTAAACGAAATGAACAAAATAACTTTTCCTGAATTATTCATAAGAAGTGTGATGTAAGAAAAAATAGTCCGTTATTCCAGGTCAAAATTGAAATAAGATAATACTGTTCGACTATTATTGTGTGATTTTTTTCCTTAACGTTGATAATTAAAACAGTAGCTGTCTACTTATGTTTAATAGTCGGAATCAAGAAATAATCCAAGAACTACTTTTTTCATCAAATCAATTTTCTATATTTATAAAAAAATTATGACATACTTTATAAAAAGTACAACTAGAGCGTTTCTTGGATCTTATTGAGGAATAGTTTTAAAACAAGATGTTCATGTTGCGGTAATAATAAAAAATTACTGAATTTATTTCAGCTATGATTACAGAACTGATTTTGAATCATTTTGTTCCAGGAGGTCACGATAAGCTGTTAAATTAGTCATTTATGACAGCAGAATGAGAACAATGAGATATTAAAAAAAAAAAAAGGTTAAAAAAGGCTGAAATCTTGATCTCTGTAGTCTTCGAAATTCAACAGCAGTTAAACTAGAAAGTAGCAGCAGACCAGTGGCTTTTATTTCGAGCGTTAAGTAATAGATGTTTCATGGTGAAAATCGTCTTCCTTTCCTCTTCCTCATGTAGCTTTCAGACAACTTTGTTCCTAGGTATGATGTTTCATTATTCATTTCCATTTCTCAGTATGAGCATATCAAATATACAAATCTTGGTCCTTGACCACTAGCTTAACGAATAGTGGTAAAATAAACTAGCATTGACAACAATCTTATACTATTGATATTACAAAAAA
Organism: Chelonus formosanus; assembly: GCA_028641665.1. NCBI lineage: Eukaryota > Metazoa > Arthropoda > Insecta > Hymenoptera > Braconidae > Chelonus > Chelonus formosanus. Next base: position 6,720,485 of record CM054003.1, on the reverse strand, counting down.
GTTATTCAAAGCATGAGTCAGTCGTCGTAACTCATTCGCCGAAGTGTCAATGTGTTAATCGACAGCCGTGACGACTATATTACGTCCATTACGACACCAGAGCGTGGTCAGTTATTCGTATAAGGCAATTAAAGCCATGCCCATCCTCTTCCGGTTTCCACCGGTCGCCCACCTCAAGTTCTCCAACTTTTTTTATTTACTTGAAAACAATGCAATATTTTTTATTTCAATATCTATTTATTTTAATTTTATTCATATTTTCTTTACATTCTATTCTCTACTACCTAAATAGAAAACGATGAAATAATCAGTTACAAATATTAAGGTGTGAAGATAGATATCTTTGATAAATTTTATATTTCAGTTATTTCGTAACAATTTTAAAAAAATTTTCTTTTAATCAAATTTCACGGAAAAACCAATCAATTCAAGTTCATTAGAATTTTATCTAAAACTTAAGTAGTTGTATTTTTTATTTTCATGATTATTCATCACTACTTTCTTTATTTATATATTATCTAAAAATTATATTTGTAATAATCGGATGTTTTCCATAAAAAAACTTTTCGTTTCGAAAATAAGTATTTTCTCTTTCAGATAATGTTACTAAAAAAGATAAAAATAATGTCATAAATCGATTAACGTTGATAGATATTTACTTAACATCCTTGTTCGCTGAAGAAATAATGCTTGTTCCTCGTCAACAACTAAGATTTCCGGTGATCACTGAGTAGATTCGATTTCTTTCGTAATTATGTTCAATGATTGGTTGGGGTAAATGTGCGCGTGGAGAATATTATTAGTACAATTATTTAAACGGGCACACCGTTCTTAAACAATAATTTTGCGACAATAAAGAATATTCCCAAGATAAGTAGTTGTCATTCATTGAAAAGATAAAATATGTATGCAAGGCAGTGATTAACGTTTTCAAGAATCTGCGCCTTCTCATGGTGTACTTACATGTTCATGCAATATACCCTTGACATGGTTAAAGTTATATAAATACATCCGTAAAGGCCCTGGAGACTTCCATAGATGTTTTAAAATGGAAAACATATTATCAAGGAAGTCGCACTTAATTTTATAATTGTCATTTAGGACTATAACTACAACTAAGTAGACACAAATTATAATAAATTTATCCTTTCCGGTATGGAAAGTTCAAAATAATGAATAAACTTCAGTTAATAATGTAATAGCTTTATTATTAATTCATGTATACAATGATAAAAGAATCAAATGAAATTTTTAACGAAAGAGTTTATTCAGGCTATAGAATGGTAAAATAAATTTCATCAATATTTTTCATACAAGGCTGATCACTTTTTAACGTCTATAAATTGATTTAAAACTTCTACCAGTATGAAATGCGTCCGAATAGTAGATTGTAGAGGTACAAAAAACAGTTGATTTAAAAAATCGGTTACTGAGGCACACACTTCACTACTCTTTCACTGATCTCATACCATTACATAATATACAATATATAATACATATCAACATCTATCATATAAATTATTTTTAATCTAGGAATCGATTTTATATTATATTTATACAGTTTCAAGCGAATATGGTGCAGATGAAACTAAACATAATTTAAAACCGCGAATTAATGTAATAAAATCCAATAATCATAATTGTTTAATAATGATTAACACACACTCTTACATAATTTCGAGAAAAATTTTGGTTAACATAAAATTGAAATATTTTTCAATACTTAATTAGAGAGAAATTTTGCATTTTTTTTAAGCGTAAAAATTAATGCATGAATAAATCAATATTGACAATTCATCAATTTTTGCATTGTTATAGCCTAATAAATAGTATAATTTATGTTGTAATTACTTAAAACTTATATTTTGATAAATAAACCTAATATTATAATAATATAAATAAATTTATTTTTATCGATTGCGAAATTTACTAAGAGAAATTTAAATTCGATATAAATATTCATGTTCACCATATTCTTTTTTGTCGAGCTTTCAGATTGAATCTCAGTAGAAGACTAATCGAGATGAAATAACACTGAGTAAAATCAGATCAATTGGTAGTTGGCTTGTCGAATTAGTTTTTAAAATGACAAATAGCTTAAATAAATAGAAATTCAATAGTTATTGCACTATATCAGTTAAAAATTGAAAAAAAATTATATTAACAATAAATAATGCTATGAACACAACGTTAATATAAAATTTCTTCAATATTTACGTTTTGATAAAATGCAGTAACAATAAATTACAGTTGTATAATTATTCTATTTAATATTCAAATTTTTTTAGAATATTCTAATATACTATTCGTTCTTTTAAAAATCATTTGGTTTTAAAAAATTATTTGATAGTTATGAATTTCATTAATTATGCGAGTTGAAGTCTTTTACATTCTCCTCCTATAATATTACATCTTGATTTAAAATTTACATTGATTCATCTTTAACGGCAAATCGATTTTTCCATATACTATCTCTATGTTCTTTTTTTAAAATAGGTTCAATGATTTGACCCATACCACGTATTCTACCCCGAAATCTTTCTCGGTCTCGTGCGAATTCTTCCCAAGGTCCTTTTCTTGCTGCACGATATGCATAGTCCCACTTGATTATAGTATGAATAGTCGGCTTTAGATTAAAACGAACCTGTTGAAGAAAAATATTTTTTTTAGAATAGATAAGACAGTAGGTCAATAAAGTCGGTTAATTATTATCATTAAATTTATCGTATGATCAAGTAATGTTTTTATTTAAAAAAATTCTCAGAATCGTTAACAACTTTAAGACAATATAAAATATTAAGTTGTTTTTAATGTTATAAATTACACAGAAAACTATATTATGTACAAAATAGAAAACTAACCTGTAGACCAGGCTTTAATCCTCCATCGATTTCATCTTGACCGTCTTCGTCTGAGTCTATAGCATCATCATCGCTGCAATCTGTTGATTTACTGTCTTCTTCGTCTGTTGATTCACTATCATCTTCGTCTGCAGATTCATCTTCAAATACGATAAAACAGCTATCATCAGATTCAACGGAGCATTGAGATAAACGCCGAGAATCGCTATTATAAGTTGAATCAGATTCATCACAAGAATGTGTTAGATTCTCCAAGGATTTCTCCTCTTCTTGATCATTGATCGATAATGAATCCCCTAATCTAAATGATTCAATCAGGGTAGGATACTCTATCTTCATATCACATACATAATCATCATTATTCTGGTTCTCATCATCAGTTGACGACGAAATAATACTGGATTGTTCCTCGGATGAATCATTTTGTTCTTTTTCCCATACATTCAGATCTTCTTGAATATTTGAATAAATATTTTGCTTTATCCGCTCTTTTCTGTGCTTCAGTTGACTCACTCCGGACTTTCTCAGTTGAATTCTATTGCGGTTTTTACCTCGGCAGCGAGCAACAATATTAGACTTTTTTCTCATTTTCAATGACCTTGATTTTTTTGAACATGCTTCCTCATCATTGTCTTCATCGACTAGATTATCAAGTTCTATCCACTGTTCTGAATCAGACTTGTTTTCAAATATATCTTCTGAGTTTATTAACATTTTGTTGCTGTCATTATTTATTAATACGTTCAAATGATTTTTACTCAGATTTGAAAAATTTGAATCTGTTTCATCGTATGAATTATAATTTTTCATGTGTTTTAAACTCTCTTCAATTGCCATTTCTAGATCATTTTTTTCCTTAATTAAATTTTTATAATGTTCTTCATCATGTATAAAATCCATCCTTTCGCTTGATATAGTGTCTGTATTTACAAGGTTAATATTTTTGAATTGATGTGTTGTAAAAACTTGTGTAATGTGATTGTTGACGTCACACATACTTTTGTTTGTCGTGTTTCCAAACATCTTAGCCAAATTATCTTTACTTGATGACAAATCTTGATTATTTACCGTCAAATTTTGTAGAAGGAATTCGGAAGAGACTATATTGTCATTAGGTACAACCGTTACGGATAAGGTATTATTTATTACATTGCTGTAATTTGATATTTTAGAGACCATATTGGTAATTGAATCAAAAACACCAACTATACCCTGAAAGAATGTGTTCTTGCTGGCTTTTTCAATACCGCTGTCATCAATAGAGCTATTCATATTTTCTGAGTGATTCATATCGGATGATGCACTCTTAGATGAAGTTTTCATATTTTGGGTCGACATTTTCTGACCAGTATGTACAAAATTGGATACGGGCGGATAAAATGCTCCGAAAAACAAGTCAGAAACGTTCAGTGGCAGAGATCTCCTTGCAGAATTTTCCATGCTCAATTAATCGAATCAACAGATTAAAAAATTTCTACAAATTCTTCTTGTAGCTCCTTTTTTAAATGTCACTGAAACAATACAATTTCTTATTCTCTGGCCATAAGATATACACGAAATTATAAATTAACGTAAGATAAATTATAAACTATGACCTTCTTGTCATTCTACTAATACTCTTAAGTCTAGAATGTTTTCAAAATGAAAAAAAAATCATGTAACGTAAATAAATTGTTGTGCGTTCCAAATTCCATCATGGCTGATAAAACATTATTAGTAGGCCAATAAATAGTAGACGTTACTTTAATTAAAGACTTAATTTTTTGATATAAGATAAAGAATTAGAAATCAAAATGACTTTTTACTAATTTATGGATGACGTTGATTTATCTATATTCACTAACACATACTTACGACAAGGCCAACTTTTATAAACGTGACAATTACAACGCCAGTTGTTGATTTTTGTGGAAGGTAAATTTTTTCGCTTTCTTCCAATTTCACAGTTCAAAACAGGTCGCACTTTAATAATGTCTTGTTCTAGATTATTGCGCACAACAATTTTTGGAGATTCCATCGTTAAATAACACATTTTATTAACAATTTATCAGAGATCACATTTAAGCAGCCATTTTTAACTCGTAAATAAATGAAGTATGGCTTGAAGTGGCGCTGTTGTGGTTGATGTTCAAGTTATCGTTCTGCGCAGTAACAAAACATCGCAATAATTTTCGAACTCTTCTTTCCCAAGCTATCGAAAATCCTAGAACTTGCCTGAGAATGGTTTGTAGTTTATATGCTTTATGTACCTGTTTTATTTGCTTTTTGCCTAAACAAAAGATCCATACAGAATGCCATACATATGTAAACCTATAATGCAATAATGTTTGAACATTACAACTATTTACATCATAAATTCCTTGAATTCAATGTTGCGTGTCTCATAGGTTTTTTTACGAAGGTTTGTTTATGCAAAAGAAAAGGCACGAAGTTATTTTATAGAATATTTAATTAATATTATAATACTTATGTCTCAAGGAAAAATAAAATTATTCAAAAAATTTTCTATAAGCTTCTAAATTATTTATTTAACAATTTTGTTAAACAAAAAATTATTTTAATTGTACTGTATTTGAAGATTTATACATAAGTATATATTTTTAACGAAAACTAAAAAATGTGTCGAATAGCCAAACAAGGATGACACAATTGGAATTATTTTTTAATTTAATTTACAATTGAAACTCATGCACTATCTGGTAGCGACAATAATTTACAAGTATTGAATACCAACTCCAAATTGATATTGTTGAAATACATCACTTCTAGCCATTGCTAAAGGCATGACAAGATTTAATTCTATTCTCGCTATTCCTCCAAGCCTCATGGCTATTCCCGCACCAGCTGACCATCGAACATTATCAGTGAATATTTTTAAACTTTCGGAAAGATCATCTACAAATTAAACATAATTTTAGTCATAAGCTTATTTTTATAAGAATATGTCGGTAGAAATAATACTACATACTTTTTCGAAGAGATATGTTTCCTAAATTTCCACCATTCACGAAACCATGTAATCTAAATAATTCTCCAAAACTATTTTTTCCAGGCCTAAATGGAAGCGGAGAATAAAGATGCAAAGCCAAAGCCCAAAATGTATTACCCCCTAAGGCATTACCATCATTACGCGGTCCACAACCTCTTCGTGCAAAGCCACGAACATTCATTGGTCCACCAAGGAAAAAATGATCAGCTATATTTATTTCTAAATCATTATTGATCTCTCGTAGAATGCCTGCTTGTGCGCCAATTTGAAAAGTCTGTCGAAATAATAATGTAAAATTAGATGATGTTATTTTATTTAAAATTAATTGAATATTTTTTCTACTTACGAATAGATCCTTCAACGTCCAATTGCTTTGAAGATTAAATTCATACTTCATGAATCCGGTGTCACCACCAAGACCAGCTAATTCTGTAGTAAATTGAACATGACTTCCACCAGTTGGAAATATGGTGTCGTCTCTTTTGTCAATTGAACATATATGCCTTAAGGCCGACTTTAAATTAGGACCACATTGTTCACGAACACGAAAAGAAGCTTGTTTAGCAGCACTGATATGTCTGTAAGTAGCTTCGTACTGAAAATTGTGCTTTAAAGCACCAGGAGTTATTTCTACGTCAAATAATAATCCATGATCTTTCTCCTTATATCCTGACCATGGAACGTCTGTTGTAGTACTGAATACACTAGTGGTAAGTCTAAAAATATTAAAATTATAAATTAATTTTATTCATTCCTAACATAAAGAAATTAAACATATTAAGATGTTCACAAATTTGAATTTAGCTTACACAGTATGCAACCAATTATCCACTAATGGTTTCATTGCTGATACATTAAAATTAGTTGTATTTCTTGATCCATATGAATATTCCATTTGTAATCGTTCTCCTCGTCCAAAAATATTCGGTGCTCTAGCTTGAATTAGAAGTGATCCTTCATTATTTCCTACCATTGTGCTTATTCCACCACTCATTCTACTCATTTCCTTCACATTAAATGTAACTTCAACACCTTCGGGCGTCGCATCTGGTCCTTTACTCGTATCAATACTAACATCAATTTTCTTAAAGCATCCCAATGCCTCCAATTTCGATCTAACTCTCTGGGTGTGATCAATTACCTGATGAAAGTCTTTTGCTTTAAATAAATCATAAACTTGGGCTTTGATGATATCATCTTTTGTACGTTTCAGGCCATCTATATGAATTTTGTCTACCCTAACTGGTTGAAATAAATTTATCGTATATACTGCAGTTGTGGGACTATCTGAATTTTTTGAATAAGCAGAAGCCTAAAAACATTAATTCCTTAAAATGATTTGTTAAAAAAAAAAATAAATAAATGTTTGATATTAGTTCTAACCTGTGAAGGTGATGATTTTTGTCCCTTCATAGCTGAAGAGTGTGATTCTGATGAAGGTATCCCATAGTCTTTGAGTTTTTCAGGTTCCTGGATAAAAAATGAATTTCATCAAGAAATAATTCATTAACTGATAAAAAATAATCATTTCATGCATTGTAATTTTTGACAAATAATTGGTTGTATTATATTACAAGTGAACCATTACATAATGAACGAATAATTTAAAAAAAATTGATTGATTCTCAAGGCTACTTCGAGGAAAAAAATAAGAGTATTTTTAACCACAGTGATTATTGAAGTCAATTTTGTCTAGCTTTCACTAAAATAGTAATAAAATTAGACATTATGAGTGAATAAAGATGTTCTAATTAATCATTTCTCAGAAGTTCTCAATTATTATTAGAAATTACGTTATTCCAAGCATAATCAAAGTGTTAAAAAAAGATGTAGTTATCTTTTATTGCAGGTTATGCCATAAGATGATTAAAATGTTTACCTTAGCATATGCAACACCCATTATTTTTGGAGTATTTAAATTATCCTAATATTTTAAATATAATCACTCATGTTTTTTATAGAATAATTAAACTTTTTGTTAATAACTTTATTAAAGAGTTTGAACTAAACCACACTTGTAGATGGTAACAAAACAAACGAGGTCAGCCGGCACGGTGTTCAAATGCTATAACCTTACTACTAGTCATTTTGGGTTGAATATATTTTATAATAATTTCTATTATCGACAGTTATTGATTATATAATAATATTTGTCTATTTTATTAATAATATTACATAATTTTATTCATATACTCAAACTAAAAACAATTTTATAAAATACAAAAATGTCTATAAAAAGTTATAATTCCATTTATTTTTAAATTTCCGCGCTGAAGTAAAGTGGTTAATAATTAGAACTACAGAGGGAGACTTTAGGTCCTGCCGAAATATCACAAAATTAACAGCGTCGATAACCAATAAACAACTTTATACAAACAAAAATAGTAGCACTTTGTGAAAGAATATTTTCTTTTTTTAGACTTTATTTAATGATGTTTTCGAGTTATTATTAGTGAGTATAAATTAACTTTATATAATCAGTCATCAATACTTTTAATCTTCCATGTACATACAAACTGAACGTCGTATCTTGTTTTCCATATGGTTAGACGTTTGTTTTTTTTCCAATGTTTTTTGTTTAAATCTTTTAATCCAAGTTTATTATATTTTTTTATTACTTTCGTTATCAAACAATATGAAAAATTACATTAACAGCTATCATTTACTGTTTATAATTTCCCGCCTAAACAACTAATGTTCCACGTGTCTACATGATCAAGCTGCACCTAGATTTTTGTCGCATTGTAGTTCGAGGATAATATCGTAATTTCAAAACAGAGCATAATTGATAAATTATACAAGTTGTAATTGATAGAATCAATTTACCTAATATAGTTATAGTTGTGAAGAACCTGGGGAGTTTTTGAAGCACTATGATTTTTTTATAGAGAGTTTTCTGTGTCACCTATGTTTATAAAACCAGACTATTCATTTGACATCATTTTTAGAAGAACGTGCTTATTTATTTAACATCAATATCTTCGTTAATTTATCTAAATTTTTATTAGTGAATGGTAATCTTAGTTGCAAAGTTTTTTGTTTTTCATGTTTCTTTTATGAATTGCACTGATAATTTACAGCTGAAACTTATAAAAGCTGTTAATTCATTTGAAAAAGTAACATATTGGAGATTCAATTTCATGTATTTTAAATTTTTTAATTCCCTTAATCAATCTAATTTGAACTAATTTTATTAATATTAACTTTTTTACAGGCTATCTGGTCTATTTTACTAGTATTTTTTAATGATGGAACCAACCGAATTTAAAAAAAATCAAATGAGTGGTCAAGGTGTTCAGCAATTACATTTATCACTAATTAAATCTCAACCAGATACTGATAATTCACTCATACTTCCTGCAAACGAAAATTCCATGGAAAAATCCACTACAGAAAAAAAGAAACGTTAGTATTAAAAAGAAAAATTTTATAGCACAGTCTAAATAATTTTATTTCTGAACGATTGATGTTTTAATTTTTACGTTATTTCTTTTTTTATTTATCTATCTTAATATTTCATCATTTTTTATGTTAATATTTCTTTATTGCCCGTGAAAGAAAGGATTTAACTTCAAGTGCAGGTAACTTGTGAGGTTTCTCGACATCCATATTAGTACATCTTATCAAATTAGAGTATTTAGAACGTATTGATAAATTTTTTGTCAAATAATTTAGTTCAAAATCATCAACTTTAGAGTAAAAAATGCCTGCTTATTCCCGAAATAAACGGAAAGTAGTTAAAGGTGGAAAATAGTGAAAATTTATTTGAAACAAATTACAAATGTCATCGTTTACGTTGAAATGATAAGCACTTATTAATTTTAGAAGCTGTTCTTGAAGTTGAAAGTGACCATGATAATGCCAATGCTATTCATGATGATTTATCAATTGAACGACCTATAGGACAACCTCGACAGTATGATCCTACAATTGATGATAGATTGCCAGACACTGTTACGTTACTTACTACGCCTGAAGGTGCTAAAGTTTATCTTATAGGAACTGCTCATTTCAGTGAAGAGAGTCAAGATGATGTATCGTTGGTAATTGATGAATATTTTCAGATAAAATTTTTTAAAAATTAAAAAAATAAATTCTTAATTATTTTCAATTAATTTATAGATAATTCAAGCAGTTCAACCTCACATTGTCATGATTGAGTTATGTAAAGCTCGAATACACGTGTTACAATTGGATGAAAAGACTATTCTGGAAGAAGCAAAAAATCTTAATCTACGTGAGTATTTTTATTAATTTTTAAAGTATTAATAAATTAATAATATTTGATGTTTCGATAATTACAGAAAAAATCAGACTTTTAATAAAACAAAATGGCTTTTTTAATGGTTTGATATATATTCTTCTATTAAATATGTCAGCTAATATAACAAAACAGCTAGGAATGGCACCAGGAGGTGAATTCCGTCGTGCCTTCTTAGAGGTATTTTTAATTCATATTTTTCATATATAAAAATGTAACTCAAATAATTTGGACAAGCAATTCTATACATTTATGTTTTTACAGGCTAAACGAATACCAAACTGTTTAGTTCATCTTGGCGATCGTCCAATAAATATAACATTACAACGAGCATTGCATTCTCTTACATGGTGGCAAACAATAACTTTATTTTGGAAATTATTAAGAACAAAAGATCCAATTACTAAAGAAGATGTAGAACGCTGTAAGCATCGAGATTTATTAGAGGAATTATTGGCTGATATGACAGCAAAATTTCCATCACTTGGCGAAACTTTCGTTACTGAACGAGACCTCTTTTTGACCCATTCACTACAACTGGCTGCATCGAGACTTTTTCAAACATCTGATGGTGTTGTGCCTGCCAGAGTTGTGGGTATTGTTGGCATAGGTCATACGCCTGGTATGATAAGAAATTGGGGAAAAGTTAAGTCTTCCGACATTGCTCCACTCATGAAGTAAGTTTTTTATTCTTTAATTTAATTAGTTAATAATAAATATTTACTCATTTATTATTTTTTAGCATACCTCCTCAATCACTGTCAGTGAAAATTCTTCGAATAACTTTTCGGGCGTCACTATTAGGTGCAATAGTATATGCAGGTTACAAATTATTACCACTGCCATCAGGAGCAACATTTCAATCACTCAAGTCATCGGTGGAAGGGCTTGTAAAGGTCAGTGTTAATCGATAGGAATTCTTTGGAAATATCAAAACTTTAAATCAACGATCTACTTGGTATTATTATTAACACACTATCTTTTTTCTTGATCAACGAAAAACATTTTTCTTTTTTTACTTACTTTTTTGCTGCTCATCGCTCAAGTATTGTCTGGAAATCTTCGGTCTTTGATTTAAAAAAAGGACTAATTATGGATACTGGTTGTGGAAAAGAGGATGAATATGAGCATCCAATGTGCAACGTAATGTACGTAGCTAATAATATTCCAGGCAAAGGAATTAATATTGATGAATTTGAATCAGAGTTTTCTGTAGGTTGTATGTGTAAAATTCAATGCTTACATAATTGTCCTTGTGTAAGGGAGCATGTCAATTATATTAATAACCGATTCAACGAAGAAAAATCATCCAAGTTGATCTTAGAATGTAATCCAACATGTTCTTGTTCTAATAATTGTGGCAATAGATTAGTTCAGCATGGTCCACTTGATTGTTTACAAATAATCAAGACTGAGGATAAAGGTTTTGGCCTTATAACATCAAAACGTATTCAAAAAAATCAATTTATATGTGAATATGCTGGAGAAATAATAGGAATTGAAGAAGCTCGACGTAGAGTCGAGGAAAATAAATTGAAAAAAGAGATGAATTATATTTTAATTGTTTCTGAATATGTAGGTGATAAAAAAATGACAACTTGTATAGATCCTAAGTATTTAGGTAATATTGGGCGTTATTGTAATCATAGTTGTCAACCCAGTGCTAAACTTGTACCCGTCCGGGTTGAAAAATTAACTCCTCGGTTGTGTTTATTTGCCTGTCGAGACATAGAAATCGGTGAAGAGATTACATTTAATTATGGAGGTGATATAGAAAAATCTGTAGATAATACCAGTGAAATTCCATGTTTATGTCAATCAAATAATTGTATTGGATTTTTACCACATCATCTATTTTAAGAAAAAAAATTATTTTGCTTTTCATTGTTGACTTGTTTTCTTTATATATTAAGCAATATTCCGGTATAATATTTAATAAAGCCTTTATCGAAATGTGACATGTGATAATAATACCAGTGCATTATTAAAAAATTAACCAACCATTAATTAACAACGATTACTTTATTCAAATAATGCGCTGCAGTATTTGTAAGTAATTATCAGAAAGTGATAGCAAAAATATTAGAAATTTAAGCCTTCAAAACTAAATGCAAATAGCATACAATAATTTTTATTCACAAATTCATTTTATGTATATATATTTTTAATTATTTAAAAAATAGTTGAATGTATGTATTAATGAAAAAAATGAAAAAATAATTGAGCATAATCAATTTTTAGAAAATATGAATAAAATAAGTAACTGTTGGAATCTGTTTTTAAGTCATCTATTTACTTATTATCTATTTGTTTAATAGTTTATCCAAATAATGGTGATAGTTTTTATTTATTTTATTGTTAATCCAAGAAATAAATTATAATTTCACTTTACTAATTAACATTTCTTAATCCATTTATTGTTGAATGACATAAGTTAAAAATTATCTTTTAAAATACGCTTATTAGCACAAAAAAACTATTTACATTTTGAGTAAACAAATAAAATAGGTTTATTTTAATTACTGAAAGTATGTTGAGCAAACTTTTGTTTTCATTAACTCTGAAACTTTTCAAAACTTTCAATTTCGTTAACTAATTACATTAAAATAAATACTACAGTAAGTGATACGACACGAATATTTAGCTAGTAAATAATTATGATGATCCCGCTGTTGATTGTTGATCTTCATTTACTGAATCACTGAATCTCCAACGCCAATATGCTACCTTCATACGATCCCATATATTTTCCCAAGAATCCATCGCTGGCCTTACATCAAGTAGAGCAAATTTGTAATTTTTATCAACATCGCCTCCATCATAGTAATCTATCACGTATCTCACTTCTTTCCCACATCGATCAACTATCCAATCATGCCGATCAAAAGGCAATTCATATCTAAAATTAATGATTTCATTTTATTAATGGCTTACTGTTTCAATTATAATCCATGAATATAATTTAAAATTTCTTTCAAGCTTACCCCATCCAATGACGAATCCTAGCACGTGGTGAATAGTCTTGGGCTTTGCCTCCAAAACTCTTTAATTTTGGCATTCCACATTCTTTAGCATGTAATGCTTCCCACTTGAGTACTTCCAACCATGCTTGCTCATTATTAGCATTATGGATTTTAATGATATCTTCCATGTCTTTTGGCTCAATATCATCATTCTTCCAACGCCATCCTTTTCTTAACATTGCATTCCAAAACATTTGCTGTGATGGATAAACCCAAAACTCTCCTTCTCCTGTTGCTTTAGGAATAGAAGACACTTGTCTTTGAGTTGGTAGAGGAAAAGGTTGACCAGGTGATGGATTTTGGTTTCCTGGTGGCATCTAAAAATATATTTTGTTTTATTTCAGAATAAATAACGATTGAGTGAATAAAAATAGAATAAATTTTCACCATATTCAAAGGATTTACGTCATCCGTACTAGTATGAGCGATAGGACATTCGCTGACATATTGGGTTGGCTCTGTATTTTCTGGCTTATGCATTGGACATCCAGGAGGTGGATTAGCATCCAACGACTTATGGACGTATTGCTGATGATGATGTTTAGGTTTATCCACGTGTTCATGGGGTGCTGCTGCTATTGTATCAGCAGCTAACACAGTGGCAGTTGTAAAAGTGTTACCCATTATTTGTTAGTCCTTTAAACCTGGAAATAATTAGATTTTTAAACCAAAAAACAAATCATTAACTCATCCTACTTGAGGTTATATGATATAATTGAAGGTAGTTAATGTTATATTATAAAAGTATTTTAATTATAAATGCATAAATTCTTTAGGAATTGAGATTCATTCGTTTATCAGATGAATATCATTGTAATTATTTTAAAGTATTGAGATACTGTCAAAGGAAATGACACTTCAACGTTTGAAAATTAAGACAATCCCGCTTACAAAGTTTAAGCAATGTGATATAACAATTGATCAAGCACTTCCACATATATTTACATATTTTATCACAATTAACAAGTTTTTAAAAATTCTTTTTACTGACAATTATTTGTAGATTGATTGATTTTAAGTTACAACGTTTTTTGAGAACTGAAACACCTTAATTTCGAGTTCTCAAGAGATTTGACGAAAATATCTCCTAAACTGAATTGTATTTAGCACATGGTCAGCTGCTACTGAGGGGATTGCAACAGAGAGAATACTGAGAGAGCCCACGCCATAAGGATAATTTTGTTAAAGGAAGTGTCGCCATCTTACCCTATTTTGACCCGGACGAACTAAAATGAACCGAGGTCGTGACTCTGTTCGTAAAACAGGGTAGAATTTTTACAGATAACACATACACCCACACGTATGAATGCCTGGTTCATACCTGAAGAGTAAATACCGACTGAGATGGATTTTTTTTTTAATTAACGGTTCCAATCAAACATTTTTGAGACCGAGATCGAATTTAGAATAATTCATCTGAGTATTAAAATTACAGAAATTGTTAGAATTACTGTGGAAGGCGAAGGAATAGTGTAGTAAGGCGTTAAATAAAACTTTAGAGTACACGCTTTAACATTAACAAGTGGAATATATTGAATGAAGAAATATAAAGATTACATTTACTGAATAGAAAGAAAGCTGACAACCAGCTTGCTTGTTTACACATCAACTTTTACTGACTGACTCGCTTATTACAAAACTGTTAAATTGCTCTTAGGACGACCTTATCCCTCATACATTGATACTCAGTATTGATGAGCCTCGCCCCACTCCAAATTGCCTTACATTTGAATTTGACAGTTACTTGGAGTACGAAAACTCAAATGTCTACAGAAATTACCAAACTTATTGTGTTTTATGAATTATGATAATTTTTTAAATAATTAGAAAATCAGCACATTCTGGTTGAAGTGAGAATTATCTACGAAAATTTGATAGGATATAAATAATTAATGGTCTATTTTTCATGATACAAGATAAAGAAAACAGCGATAGAACTTGAGGAAAAACAAATAAATTACATATTTTTTATCTAATTTTCGTAAATAATTATGATTTTAGTGATGTTCGATCAATATGCGACAAAAACACAGAATGTAAATGTGATATAACACGGAAGTAACAACTTACGTAACTTTTGTGACTTATGGATGACATAAAATTTTATAAAATTTGAGTTTTACGTTATGTACTCAAGTGTTACTTCTATGGTACGTAACAGCTACATAGCATTATGACTGTAATAAAACGCCCCAATAGCCACTCCTCTGATATGTCCTGGTAACTTAACAATGTTACTTTGAACAAGACGTCACAACAGTGACTCACATGTAACTTACAATTTCCCATTCATAAACGTAACAATGTGACGTAACATTGTTATGGTCTTGTTACATTTCAGAAAAATACAACTTTGATGTTACTTATAGACAAAAATATTGTAACATTCCCGGTAAACACTGTAAGATCGTTGTAATATGCATATAATATTACTAACATGACATGCTTATAGTGTAGTAATAGAACATGAAAGTACCGTAGATGTTACTATTGCCTACTCAACAATTGACAATGTGACATCACTGTGATATTAACGTGACATACTCGCTACATTATACAGAAAAAAATGTTTAATAATTGATGTTGCCAATATAATTGAATGATACTTATCTTATTGCATACATACAAATTATTTTTTCAATATTTTTGAAGATTGAAATGAAAATTTGTTCAAATTTCAAGTAAGTGAACTGACACCTTCGACCTAGAGCCCGAGAATTACAAATTTGACGAAAAATTTAAGAATACAATTTTTTTCTAAACATAGGACAGAAATAGAAAGTGGCCGTTGTTCAGCATAAATCGTGCGCTAAACATAATTTTGAGGAGCGAAATCAAAAGCTCTCACCCTCAGGAATCTATTGATATGCTGGTTTTTCATGTGCGGCCAACAGATCAATAGTTATCTTGCTTTGAAAATTTGATGAAACCGGAAAATGAGCCAAATTCAGCATAAATCGTGTGCTAAACATGATTTTAAGAAGTGAATTGGAAGGTTCTCGCTCTCAGGAATCTATTAATATGCTTGTTTCCCATGTGCAGCCAACAGATCAATAGTTATCTAGCTTTGAAAATTTGAGGAAACCGGAAGTTGGGTCAAATTCACCATAAATCGTGTGCTAAACATAATTTTAAGGAGCGAAATAGAAAGCTCATGCTCTCAGGAATCTATTGATATGCTTGTTTCTTATGCGCGCCTCATAGATGCCAAGTTATTCGGTGAAAACGAAGTTATGCTGCAGCAAATCATTAAAAAACCTTTAAACGCTCATAACTCGGAAACTATGCGAGATACGGCATTTTTAACGGGGGTGTAACAATAGGGGGGTACCGAATTTTCCGCTTTTGTCCTGATCTTTCGTATGAGTCCTCGATCACCTCCATAAAAAAATATGTTTCAGAGAAATGCATAGTTTCATGATTTTCAGTTTTTTACGAATATCTTGCGTTCCATGGGACAACCAGAGTCAGTGACTACTGTTCTGGAACCGGCTCGTAGCAAGGTATCCGATGGTGTCATGAGTTTCATGATTTACACATAAAATACGATTTTTTTTTTTGAAAACATAGAATTCCTTCAATAGTTTGGTTTGGAAGTTCAAACAAAGAGTTGAGAAAATAGAAAACAGTAATTTAATCTAAAATCGAAGAAAGCATGAATTTTATTTGAGAATTTAGGAAACCGGAAGTTGAGCCAAATTTAGCATAAATCGTGTGCTAGACATAATTTTGAGGAGCAAAATTAAAAGCTCTCGCTCTGAGGAATCTATTGATATGCTTGTTTTCCATGTGCAGCCAAAAGATCAATAGTTATCTAGCTTTGAAAATTTGATAAAACCGAAAGTTGAGCCAAATTTAGCATAAATCGTGTGCTAAACATAATTTTGAGGAGCAAAATTAAAAGCTCTCGCTCTGAGGAATCTATTGATATGCTTGTTTTTCATGTGCGGCCAACAGATCAATAGTTATCTTGCTTTAAAATTTTGATGAAACCGGAAGTTGAGCCAAATTTAGCATAAATCGTGTGCTAAACATAATTTTGAGGAGCAAAATTAAAAGCTTTTGCTCTCAGGAATCTATTGATATGCTTGTTTTTTATGTGCGGCCAACAGATCAATAGTTATCTTGCTTTAAAATTTGATGAAACCGGAAGTTGAGCCAAATTTAGCATAAATCGTGTGCTAAACATAATTTTGAGGAGCAAAATTAAAAGCTCTCGCTCTGAGGAATCTATTGATATGCTTGTTTTTTATGTGCAGCCAAAAGATCAATAGTTATCTAGCTTTGAAAATTTGATAAAACCGGAAGTTGAGCCAAATTTAGCATAAATCGTGTGCTAAACATAATTTTGAGGAGCAAAATTGAAAGCTCTCGCTCTCAGGAATCTATTGATATGCTTGTTTCTTATGCGCGCCTCATAGATGCCAAGTTATTCGGTGAAAACGAAGTTATGCTGCAGCAAATCATTAAAAAACCTTTAAACGCTCATAACTCGAAAACTATGCGAGATACGGCATTTTTAACGGGGGTGTAACAATAGGGGGGTACTGAATTTTCCGCTTTTGTCCTGATCTTTCGTATGAGTCCTCGATCACCTCCATAAAAAAATATGTTTCAGAGAAATGCATAGTTTCATGATTTTCAGTTTTTTACGAATATCTTGCGTTCCAAAGGACAACCAGAGTCAGTGACTACTGTTCTGGAACCGTCTCGTAGCAAGGTATCCGATGGTGTCATGAGTTTTATGATTTACACATAAAATACGATTTTTTTTTTTTAAAACATAGAATTCCTTCAATAGTTTGGTTCGGAAGTTCAAACAAAGAGTTGAGAAAATAGAAAACAGTAATTTAATCTAAAATCGGAGAAAGCATGAATTTTATTTGAGAATTTGAGAAAACCGGAAGTTGAGTCAAATTTAGCATAAATCGTGTGCTAAACATGATTTTAAGGAGCGAAATAGAAAGCTCATGCTCTCAGGAATCTATTGATATGCTTGTTTTTTATGTGCGGCCAACAGATCAATAGTTATCTTGCTTTGAAAATTTTGATGAAACCGGAAGTTGAGCCAAATTTAGCATAAATCGTGTGCTAAACATAATTTTGAGGAGCAAAATTAAAAGCTTTTGCTCTCAGGAATCTATTGATATGCTTGTTTTTTATGTGCGGCCAACAGATCAATAGTTATCTTGCTTTAAAATTTTGATGAAACCGGAAGTTGAGCCAAATTTAGCATAAATCGTGTGCTAAACATAATTTTGAGGAGCAAAATTAAAAGCTCTCGCTCTGAGGAATCTATTAATATGCTTGTTTTTCATGTGCAGCCAAAAGATCAATAGTTATCTAGCTTTGAAAATTTGATAAAACCGGAAGTTGAGCCAAATTTAGCATAAATCGTGTGCTAAACATAATTTTGAGGAGCAAAATTGAAAGCTCTCGCTCTCAGGAATCTATTGATATGCTTGTTTTTTATGTGCGGCCAACAGATCAATAGTTATCTTGCTTTGAAAATTTTGATGAAACCGGAAGTTGGGTCAAATTCAGCATAAATCGTGTGCTAAACATAATTTTGAGGAGCAAAATTAAAAGCTCTCGCTCTTAGGAATCTATTGATATGCTTGTTTTCCATGTGCGGCCAACAGATCAATAGTTATCTTGCTTTGAAAATTTTGATGAAACCGGAAGTTGAGCCAAATTTAGCATAAATCGTGTGCTAAACATAATTTTGAGGAGCAAAATTAAAAGCTTTTGCTCTCAGGAATCTATTGATATGCTTGTTTTTTATGTGCGGCCAACAGATCAATAGTTATCTTGCTTTAAAATTTTGATGAAACCGGAAGTTGAGCCAAATTTAGCATAAATCGTGTGCTAAACATAATTTTGAGGAGCAAAATTAAAAGCTCTCGCTCTGAGGAATCTATTAATATGCTTGTTTTTCATGTGCAGCCAAAAGATCAATAGTTATCTAGCTTTGAAAATTTGATAAAACCGGAAGTTGAGCCAAATTTAGCATAAATCGTGTGCTAAACATAATTTTGAGGAGCAAAATTAAAAGCTCTCGCTCTTAGGAATCTATTGATATGCTTGTTTTCCATGCGCGGCCAACAGATCAATAGTTATCTTGCTTTGAAAATTTGATGAAACCGGAAGTTGAGCCAAATTTAGCATAAATCGTGTGCTAAACATAATTTTGAGGAGCAAAATTAAAAGCTCTTGCTCTCAAGAATCTATTGATATGCTTGTTTTTTATGTGTGGCCAACAGATCAATAGTTATCTTGCTTTGAAAATTTAATGAAACCGGAAGTTGAGCCAAATTTAGCATAAATCGTGAGCTAAACATAATTTTGAGGAGCAAAATTAAAAGCTCTTGCTCTCAGGAATCTATTGATATGCTTGTTTTTCATGTGCAGCCAACAGATCAATAGTTATCTTGCTTTGAAAATTTGATGAAACCGGAAGTTGGGTCAAATTTAGCATAAATCGTGAGCTAAACATAATTTTGAGGAGCAAAATTGAAAGCTCTCGCTCTCAGGAATCTATTGATATGCTTGTTTCTTATGCGCGCCTCATAGATGCCAAGTTATTCGGTGAAAACGAAGTTATGCTGCAGCAAATCATTAAAAAACCTTTAAACGCTCATAACTCGAAAACTATGCGAGATACGGCATTTTTAACGGGGGTGTAACAATAGGGGGGTACTTAATTTTCCGCTTTTGTCCTGATCTTTCGTATGAGTCCTCGATCACCTCCATAAAAAAATATGTTTCGGAGAAATGCATAGTTTCATGATTTTCAGTTTTTTACGAATATCTTGCGTTCCATGGGACAACCAGAGTCAGTGACTACTGTTCTGGAACCGTCTCGTAGCAAGGTATCCGATGGTGTCATGAGTTTTATGATTTACACATAAAATACGATTTTATTTTTTGAAAACATAGAATTCCTTCAATAGTTTGGTTTGGAAGTTCAAACAAAGAGTTGAGAAAATAGAAAACAGTAATTTAATCTAAAATCGAAGAAAGCATGAATTTTATTTAAGAATTTGAGAAAACCGGAAGTTGAGCCAAATTAAGCATAAATCGTGTGCTTAACATAATTTTAAGGAGTGGATTAAAAAGCTCTCGCTCTCAGGAATCTATTGATATGCTTGTTTTCCATGTGCAGCCAACAGATCAATAGTTATCTTGCTTTGAAAATTTGATGAATCCGGAAGTTGAGCCAAATTTAGCATAAATCGTGCGCTAAACACAATTTTGAGGAGCAAAATTAAAAGCTCTCGCTCTTAGGAATCGATTGATATGCTTGTTTCCCATGCGCGGCCAACGAATCAATAGTTATCTTGCTTTGAAAATTTGATGAAACCGGAAGTTGAGCCAAATTTAGCATAAATCGTGTGCTGAACATAATTTTGAGGAGTGAATTAAAAAGCTCTCGCTCTCAGGAATCTATTAATATGCTTGTTTCTTATGCGCGGCCAACAGATCAATAGTTATCTTGCTTTGAAAATTTGATGAAACCGGAAGTTGAGCCAAATTTAGCATAAATCGTGAGCTAAACATAATTTTGAGGAGCAAAATTAAAAGCTCTTGCTCTCAGGAATCTATTGATATGCTTGTTTTTCATGTGCAGCCAACAGATCAATAGTTATCTTGCTTTGAAAATTTAATGAAACCGGAAGTTGAGCCAAATTTAGCATAAATCGTGTGCTGAACATAATTTTGAGGAGTGAATTAAAAAGCTCTCGCTCTCAGGAATCTATTAATATGCTTGTTTCTTATGCGCGGCCAACAGATCAATAGTTATCTTGCTTTAAAATTTTGATGAAACCGGAAGTTGAGCCAAATTTAGCATAAATCGTGTGCTAAACATAATTTTGAGGAGCAAAATTAAAAGCTCTTGCTCTCAGGAATCTATTGATATGCTTGTTTTTTATGTGCGGCCAACAGATCAATAGTTATCTTGCTTTAAAATTTTGATGAAACCGGAAGTTGAGCCAAATTTAGCATAAATCGTGTGCTAAACATAATTTTGAGGAGCAAAATTAAAAGCTCTCGCTCTGAGGAATCTATTAATATGCTTGTTTTTCATGTGCAGCCAAAAGATCAATAGTTATCTAGCTTTGAAAATTTGATAAAACCGGAAGTTGAGCCAAATTTAGCATAAATCGTGTGCTAAACATAATTTTGAGGAGCAAAATTGAAAGCTCTCGCTCTCAGGAATCTATTGATATGCTTGTTTCTTATGCGCGCCTTATAGATGCCAAGTTATTCGGTGAAAACGAAGTTATGCTGCAGCAAATCATTAAAAAACCTTTAAACGCTCATAACTCGAAAACTATGCGAGATACGGCATTTTTAACGGGGGTGTAACAATAGGGGGGTACCGAATTTCCCGCTTTTGTCCTGATCTTTCGTATGAGTCCCCGATCACCTCCATAAAAAAATATGTTTCAGAGAAATGCATAGTTTCATGATTTTCAGTTTTTTACGAATATCTTGCGTTCCATGGGACAACCAGAGTCAGTGACTACTGTTCTGGAACCGTCTCGTAGCAAGGTATCCGATGGTGTCATGAGTTTTATGATTTACACATAAAATACGATTTTTTTTTTTTAAAACATAGAATTCCTTCAATAGTTTGGTTCGGAAGTTCAAACAAAGAGTTGAGAAAATAGAAAACAGTAATTTAATCTAAAATCGGAGAAAGCATGAATTTTATTTGAGAATTTGAGAAAACCGGAAGTTGAGCCAAATTTAGCATAAATCGTGTGCTAAACATGATTTTAAGGAGCGAAATAGAAAGCTCATGCTCTCAGGAATCTATTGATATGCTTGTTTTTTATGTGCGGCCAACAGATCAATAGTTATCTTGCTTTGAAAATTTAATGAAACCGGAAGTTGAGCCAAATTTAGCATAAATCGTGTGCTAAACATAATTTTGAGGAGCAAAATTAAAAGCTCTCGCTCTTAGGAATCTATTGATATGCTTGTTTTCCATGCGCGGCCAACAGATCAATAGTTATCTTGCTTTAAAATTTTGATGAAACCGGAAGTTGAGCCAAATTTAGCATAAATCGTGTGCTAAACATAATTTTGAGGAGCAAAATTAAAAGCTCTTGCTCTCAAGAATCTATTGATATGCTTGTTTTTTATGTGCGGCCAACAGATCAATAGTTATCTTGCTTTGAAAATTTAATGAAACCGGAAGTTGAGCCAAATTTAGCATAAATCGTGAGCTAAACATAATTTTGAGGAGCAAAATTAAAAGCTCTTGCTCTCAGGAATCTATTGATATGCTTGTTTTTTATGTGCGGCCAACAGATCAATAGTGATCTTGCTTTGAAAATTTAATGAAACCGGAAGTTGAGCCAAATTTAGCATAAATCGTGTGCTAAACATGATTTTGAGGAGCAAAATTAAAAGCTCTTGCTCTCAGGAATCTATTGATATGCTTGTTTTTTATGTGTGGCCAACAGATCAATAGTTATCTTGCTTTGAAAATTTAATGAAACCGGAAGTTGAGCCAAATTTAGCATAAATCGTGAGCTAAACATAATTTTGAGGAGCAAAATTAAAAGCTCTTGCTCTCAGGAATCTATTGATATGCTTGTTTTTCATGTGCAGCCAACAGATCAATAGTTATCTTGCTTTGAAAATTTGATGAAACCGGAAGTTGGGTCAAATTTAGCATAAATCGTGAGCTAAACATAATTTTGAGGAGCAAAATTGAAAGCTCTCGCTCTCAGGAATCTATTGATATGCTTGTTTCTTATGCGCGCCTTATAGATGCCAAGTTATTCGGTGAAAACGAAGTTATGCTGCAGCAAATCATTAAAAAACCTTTAAACGCTCATAACTCGAAAACTATGCGAGATACGGCATTTTTAACGGGGGTGTAACAATAGGGGGGTACCGAATTTTCCGCTTTTGTCCTGATCTTTCGTATGAGTCCTCGATCACCTCCATAAAAAAATATGTTTCAGAGAAATGCATAGTTCCATGATTTTCAGTTTTTTACGAATATCTTGCGTTCCATGGGACAACCAGAGTCAGTGACTACTGTTCTGGAACCGTCTCGTAGCAAGGTATCCGATGGTGTCATGAGTTTTATGATTTACACATAAAATACGATTTTATTTTTTGAAAACATAGAATTCCTTCAATAGTTTAGTTCGGAAGTTCAAACAAAGAGTTGAGAAAATAGAAAACAGTAATTTAATCTAAAATCGGAGAAAGCATGAATTTTATTTGAGAATTTGAGAAAACCGGAAGTTGAGCCAAATTTAGCATAAATCGTGTGCTAAACATGATTTTAAGGAGCGAAATAGAAAGCTCATGCTCTCAGGAATCTATTGATATGCTTGTTTTTTATGTGCGGCCAACAGATCAATAGTTATCTAGCTTTGAAAATTTGATGAAACCGGAAGTTGAGCCAAATTTAGCATAAATCGTGTGCTGAACATAATTTTGAGGAGTGAATTAAAAAGCTCTCGCTCTCAGGAATCTATTAATATGCTTGTTTCTTATGCGCGGCCAACAGATCAATAGTTATCTTGCTTTGAAAATTTGATGAAACCGGAAGTTGAGCCAAATTTAGCATAAATCGTGAGCTAAACATAATTTTGAGGAGCAAAATTAAAAGCTCTTGCTCTCAGGAATCTATTGATATGCTTGTTTTTTATGTGCGGCCAACAGATCAATAGTGATCTTGCTTTGAAAATTTAATGAAACCGGAAGTTGAGCCAAATTTAGCATAAATCGTGTGCTAAACATGATTTTGAGGAGCAAAATTAAAAGCTCTTGCTCTCAGGAATCTATTGATATGCTTGTTTTTTATGTGTGGCAAACAGATCAATAGTTATCTTGCTTTGAAAATTTAATGAAACCGGAAGTTGAGCCAAATTTAGCATAAATCGTGAGCTAAACATAATTTTGAGGAGCAAAATTAAAAGCTCTTGCTCTCAGGAATCTATTGATATGCTTGTTTTTCATGTGCAGCCAACAGATCAATAGTTATCTTGCTTTGAAAATTTAATGAAACCGGAAGTTGAGCCAAATTTAGCATAAATCGTGTGCTGAACATAATTTTGAGGAGTGAATTAAAAAGCTCTCGCTCTCAGGAATCTATTAATATGCTTGTTTCTTATGCGCGGCCAACAGATCAATAGTTATCTTGCTTTGAAAATTTGATGAAACCGGAAGTTGAGCCAAATTTAGCATAAATCGTGAGCTAAACATAATTTTGAGGAGCAAAATTAAAAGCTCTTGCTCTCAGGAATCTATTGATATGCTTGTTTTTCATGTGCAGCCAACAGATCAATAGTTATCTTGCTTTGAAAATTTGATGAAACCGGATGTTGGGTCAAACTTAGCATAAATCGTGTGCTAAACATAATTTTAAGGAGCAAAATTGAAAGCTCTCGCTCTCAGGAATCTATTGATATGCTTGTTTCTTATGCGCGCCTCATAGATTCCAAGTTATTCGGTGAAAACGAAGTTATGCTGCAGCAAATCATTAAAAAACCTTTAAACGCTCATAACTCGAAAACTATGCGAGATACGGCATTTTTAACGGGGGTGTAACAATAGGGGGGTACCGAATTTTCCGCTTTTGTCCTGATCTTTCGTATGAGTCCTCGATCACCTCCATAAAAAAATATGTTTCAGAGAAATGCATAGTTCCATGATTTTCAGTTTTTTACGAATATCTTGCGTTCCATGGGACAACCAGAGTCAGTGACTACTGTTCTGGAACCGTCTCGTAGCAAGGTATCCGATGGTGTCATGAGTTTTATGATTTACACATAAAATACGATTTTATTTTTTGAAAACATAGAATTCCTTCAATAGTTTGGTTCGGAAGTTCAAACAAAGAGTTGAGAAAATAGAAAACAGTAATTTAATCTAAAATCGGAGAAAGCATGAATTTTATTTGAGAATTTGAGAAAACCGGAAGTTGAGCCAAATTTAGCATAAATCGTGTGCTAAACATGATTTTAAGGAGCGAAATAGAAAGCTCATGCTCTCAGGAATCTATTGATATGCTTGTTTTTTATGTGCGGCCAACAGATCAATAGTTATCTTGCATTGAAAATTTGATGAAACCGGAAGTTGAGCCAAATTTAGCATAAATCGTGTGCTCAACAATATTTTGAGGAGCAAAATTGAAAGCTCTCGCTCTCAGGAATCTATTGATATGCTTGTTTTCCATGTGCAGCCAACAGATCAATAGTTATCTTGCTTTGAAAATTTGATGAAACCGGAAGTTGAGCCAAATTTAGCATAAATCGTGTGCTAAACATAATTTTGAGGAGGGAATAAAAAACCCCTGGTCTCAGGAATCTATTAATATGCTTGTTTCTTATGCGTGGCCAACAGATCAATAGTTATCTTGCTTTGAAAATTTGATGAAACCGGAAGTTGAGCCAAATTTAGCATAAATCGTGAGCTAAACATAATTTTGAGGAGCAAAATTAAAAGCTCTTGCTCTCAGGAATCTATTGATATGCTTGTTTTTTATGTGTGGCCAACAGATCAATAGTTATCTTGCTTTGAAAATTTGATGAAACCGGAAGTTGAGCCAAATTTAGCATAAATCGTGTGCTAAACAATATTTTGAGGAGCAAAATTGAAAGCTCTCGCTCTCAGGAATCTATTGATATGCTTGTTTTCCATGTGCAGCCAACAGATCAATAGTTATCTTGCTTTGAAAATTTGATGAAACCGGAAGTTGAGCCAAATTTAGCATAAATCGTGTGCTAAACATAATTTTGAGGAGGGAATAAAAAACCCCTGGTCTCAGGAATCTATTAATATGCTTGTTTCTTATGCGTGGCCAACAGATCAATAGTTATCTTGCTTTGAAAATTTGATGAAACCGGAAGTTGAGCCAAATTTAGCATAAATCCTGAGCTAAACATAATTTTGAGGAGCAAAATTAAAAGCTCTAGCTCTCAGGAATCTATTGATATGCTTGTTTTTTATGTGCGGCGAACAGATCAATAATTATCTTGCTTTGAAAATTTAATGAAACCGGAAGTTGAGCCAAATTTAGCATAAATCGTGTGCTAAACATAATTTTGAGGAGCAAAATTAAAAGCTCTCGCTCTTAGGAATCTATTGATATGCTTGTTTTCCATGTGCAGCCAACAGATCAATAGTTATCTAGCTTTGAAAATTTAATGAAACCGGAAGTTGAGCCAAATTTAGCATAAATCGTGTGCTAAACATAATTTTGAGGAGCAAAATTAAAAGCTCTCGCTCTCAGGAATCTATTGATATGCTTGTTTCTTATGCGCGCCTCATAGATGCCAAGTTATTCGGTGAAAACGAAGTTATGCTGCAGCAAATCATTAAAAAACCTTTAAACGCTCATAACTCGAAAACTATGCGAGATACGGCATTTTTAACGGGGGTGTAACAATAGGGGGGTACTGAATTTTCCGCTTTTGTCCTGATCTTTCGTATGAGTCCTCGATCACCTCCATAAAAAAATATGTTTCGGAGAAATGCATAGTTTCATGATTTTCAGTTTTTTACGAATATCTTGCGTTCCATGGGACAACCAGAGTCAGTGACTACTGTTCTGGAACCGTCTCGTAGCAAGGTATCCGATGGTGTCATGAGTTTTATGATTTACACATAAAATACGATTTTATTTTTTGAAAACATAGAATTCCTTCAATAGTTTGGTTTGGAAGTTCAAACAAAGAGTTGAGAAAATAGAAAACAGTAATTTAATCTAAAATCGAAGAAAGCATGAATTTTATTTAAGAATTTGAGAAAACCGGAAGTTGAGCCAAATTAAGCATAAATCGTGTGCTTAACATAATTTTAAGGAGTGGATTAAAAAGCTCTCGCTCTCAGGAATCTATTGATATGCTTGTTTTCCATGTGCAGCCAACAGATCGATAGTTATCTTGCTTTGAAAATTTGATGAATCCGGAAGTTGAGCCAAATTTAGCATAAATCGTGCGCTAAACACAATTTTGAGGAGCAAAATTAAAAGCTCTCGCTCTTAGGAATCGATTGATATGCTTGTTTTCCATGCGCGGCCAACAGATCAATAGTTATCTAGCTTTGAAAATTTGATGAAACCGGAAGTTGAGCCAAATTTAGCATAAATCGTGTGCTGAACATAATTTTGAGGAGTGAATTAAAAAGCTCTCGCTCTCAGGAATCTATTAATATGCTTGTTTCTTATGCGCGGCCAACAGATCAATAGTTATCTTGCTTTGAAAATTTGATGAAACCGGAAGTTGAGCCAAATTTAGCATAAATCGTGAGCTAAACATTATTTTGAGGAGCAAAATTAAAAGCTCTTGCTCTCAGGAATCTATTGATATGCTTGTTTTTTATGTGCGGCCAACAGATCAATAGTGATCTTGCTTTGAAAATTTAATGAAACCGGAAGTTGAGCCAAATTTAGCATAAATCGTGTGCTAAACATGATTTTGAGGAGCAAAATTAAAAGCTCTTGCTCTCAGGAATCTATTGATATGCTTGTTTTTTATGTGTGGCAAACAGATCAATAGTTATCTTGCTTTGAAAATTTAATGAAACCGGAAGTTGAGCCAAATTTAGCATAAATCGTGAGCTAAACATAATTTTGAGGAGCAAAATTAAAAGCTCTTGCTCTCAGGAATCTATTGATATGCTTGTTTTTCATGTGCAGCCAACAGATCAATAGTTATCTTGCTTTGAAAATTTAATGAAACCGGAAGTTGAGCCAAATTTAGCATAAATCGTGTGCTGAACATAATTTTGAGGAGTGAATTAAAAAGCTCTCGCTCTCAGGAATCTATTAATATGCTTGTTTCTTATGCGCGGCCAACAGATCAATAGTTATCTTGCTTTGAAAATTTGATGAAACCGGAAGTTGAGCCAAATTTAGCATAAATCGTGAGCTAAACATAATTTTGAGGAGCAAAATTAAAAGCTCTTGCTCTCAGAAATCTATTGATATGCTTGTTTTTTATGTGTGGCCAACAGATCAATAGTTATCTTGCTTTGAAAATTTAATGAAACCGGAAGTTGAGCCAAATTTAGCATAAATCGTGAGCTAAACATAATTTTAAGGAGCAAAATTGAAAGCTCTCGCTCTCAGGAATCTATTGATATGCTTGTTTCTTATGCGCGCCTCATAGATGCCAAGTTATTCGGTGAAAACGAAGTTATGCTGCAGCAAATCATTAAAAAACCTTTAAACGCTCATAACTCGAAAACTATGCGAGATACGGCATTTTTAACGGGGGTGTAACAATAGGGGGGTACTGAATTTTCCGCTTTTGTCCTGATCTTTCGTATGAGTCCTCGATCACCTCCATAAAAAAATATGTTTCGGAGAAATGCATAGTTTCATGATTTTCAGTTTTTTACGAATATCTTGCGTTCCATGGGACAACCAGAGTCAGTGACTACTGTTCTGGAACCGTCTCGTAGCAAGGTATCCGATGGTGTTATGAGTTTTATGATTTACACATAAAATACGATTTTATTTTTTGAAAACATAGAATTCCTTCAATAGTTTGGTTTGGAAGTTCAAACAAAGAGTTGAGAAAATAGAAAACAGTAATTTAATCTAAAATCGAAGAAAGCATGAATTTTATTTAAGAATTTGAGAAAACCGGAAGTTGAGCCAAATTAAGCATAAATCGTGTGCTTAACATAATTTTAAGGAGTGGATTAAAAAGCTCTCGCTCTCAGGAATCTATTGATATGCTTGTTTTCCATGTGCAGCCAACAGATCAATAGTTATCTTGCTTTGAAAATTTGATGAATCCGGAAGTTGAGCCAAATTTAGCATAAATCGTGCGCTAAACACAATTTTGAGGAGCAAAATTAAAAGCTCTCGCTCTCAGGAATCTATTAATATGCTTGTTTCTTATGCGCGGCCAACAGATCAATAGTTATCTTGCTTTGAAAATTTGATGAAACCGGAAGTTGAGCCAAATTTAGCATAAATCGTGAGCTAAACATTATTTTGAGGAGCAAAATTAAAAGCTCTTGCTCTCAGGAATCTATTGATATGCTTGTTTTTTATGTGCGGCCAACAGATCAATAGTGATCTTGCTTTGAAAATTTAATGAAACCGGAAGTTGAGCCAAATTTAGCATAAATCGTGTGCTAAACATGATTTTGAGGAGCAAAATTAAAAGCTCTTGCTCTCAGGAATCTATTGATATGCTTGTTTTTTATGTGTGGCAAACAGATCAATAGTTATCTTGCTTTGAAAATTTAATGAAACCGGAAGTTGAGCCAAATTTAGCATAAATCGTGAGCTAAACATAATTTTGAGGAGCAAAATTAAAAGCTCTTGCTCTCAGGAATCTATTGATATGCTTGTTTTTCATGTGCAGCCAACAGATCAATAGTTATCTTGCTTTGAAAATTTGATGAAACCGGAAGTTGAGCCAAATTTAGCATAAATCGTGAGCTAAACATAATTTTGAGGAGCAAAATTAAAAGCTCTTGCTCTCAGGAATCTATTGATATGCTTGTTTTTTATGTGTGGCCAACAGATCAACAGTTATCTTGCTTTGAAAATTTGATGAAACCGGAAGTTGAGCCAAATTTAGCATAAATCGTGAGCTAAACATAATTTTGAGGAGCAAAATTAAAAGCTCTTGCTCTCAGGAATCTATTAATATGCTTGTTTCTTATGCGCGCCTCATAGATGCCAAGTTATTCGGTGAAAACGAAGTTATGCTGCAGCAAATCATTAAAAAACCTTTAAACGCTCATAACTCGAAAACTATGCGAGATATGGCATTTTTAATGGGGGTGTAACAATAGGGGGGTACCGAATTTTCCGCTTTTGTCCTGATCTTTCGTATGAGTCCTCGATCACCTCCATAAAAAAATATGTTTCAGAGAAATGCATAGTTTCATGATTTTGAGTTTTTTACGAATATCTTGCGTTCCATGGGACAACCAGAGTCAGTGACTACTGTTCTGGAACCGTCTCGTAGCAAGGTATCCGATGATGTCATGAGTTTTATGATTTACACATAAAATACGATTTTTTTTTTGAAAACATAGAATTCCTTCAATAGTTTGGTTTGGAAGTTCAAACAAAGAGTTGAGAAAATAGAAAACAGTAATTTAATCTAAAATCGAAGAAAGCATGAATTTTATTTGAGAATTTTAGAAAACTGGAAGTTGAGCCAAATTTAGCATAAATCGTGTGCTAAACATAATTTTGAGGAGCAAAATTGAAAGCTCATGCTCTCAGGAATCTATTGATATGCTTGTTTTTCATGTGCAGCCAACAGATCAATAGTTATCTTGCTTTGAAAATTTAACGAAACCGGAAGTTGAGCCAAATTTAGCATAAATCGTGAGCTAAACATAATTTTGAGGAGCAAAATGAAAAGCTCTTGCTCTCAGGAATCTATTGATATGCTTGTTCTTCATGTGCAGCCAACAGATCAACAGTTATCTTGCTTTGAAAATTTGATGAAACCGGAAGTTGAGCCAAATTTAGCATAAATCGTGAGCTAAACATAATTTTGAGGAGCAAAATTAAAAGCTCTTGCTCTCAGGAATCTATTAATATGCTTGTTTCTTATGCGCGCCTCATAGATGCCAAGTTATTCGGTGAAAACGAAGTTATGCTGCAGCAAATCATTAAAAAACCTTTAAACGCTCATAACTCGAAAACTATGCGAGATACGGCATTTTTAACGGGGGTGTAACAATAGGGGGGTACTGAATTTTCCGCTTTTGTCCTGATCTTTCGTATGAGTCCTCGATCACCTCCATAAAAAAATATGTTTCGGAGAAATGCATAGTTTCATGATTTTCAGTTTTTTACGAATATCTTGCGTTCCATGGGACAACCAGAGTCAGTGACTACTGTTCTGGAACCGTCTCGTAGCAAGGTATCCGATGGTGTCATGAGTTTTATGATTCACACATAAAATACGATTTTTTTTTCTGAAAACATAGAATTCCTTCAATAGTTTGGTTTGGAAGTTCAAACAAAGAGTTGAGAAAATAGAAAACAGTCATTTAATCTAAAATCGAAGAAAGCATGAATTTTATTTGAGAATTTGAGAAAACCGGAAGTTGGGCCAAATTTAGCATAAATCGTGTGCTAAACATGATTTTAAGGAGTGAATTGAAAAGCTCTTGCTCTCAGGAATCTATTGATATGCTTGTTTTTCATGTGTGGCCAACAGAACAATAGTTCTCTTGCTTTGAAAATTTGATGAAACCGGAAGTTCAGCCTAATTTAGCATAAATCACCTGCTAAACATAATTTTGAGGAGCGAAATCAAAAGCTTATGCTCTCAGGAATCTATTGATATGCTTGTTTTTCATGCGCGCCTCATAAATTCCAAGTTATCCGGTGAAAACGAAGTTATGCTGCAGCAAATCATTAAAAAACCTTTAAACGCTCATAACTTGAAAACTATGCGAGATACGGCATTTTTAACGGGGGTGTAACAAAACGGGCGTATCGAATTTTCCGCTTTGGTCCTGAGCTTTCGTATTAGTCTTTGTTTATCTCTACATAAAAATATTTTTCGAAGAAAATCATTATTTTATGTGTCTTTTTTGGAGTAGTAGATGTTGAGATATTCTAAGCAATCAGAAATACATCACACAGGATCTTTTACTTATTACAGAAGTTTGGATCATTGGAGTATGATCTATGCTGAGATTGGGTTGACTCTCCGTTTAATCTTATTTTCAAATTAAAATAATTGTTTTTTCAGATGTTCTATATGGCTCATCGTCACTGGGAGTCGAATGTATGTGTGGCTGAAGCTGTAGCTCTTAGTATTGAAAATAGTTAAAACAAATGCAAACTATTTCCAAACTGTACGGCGACAATAAACTGCGTATTAAGTCTTAAGCGATTTACTACTGTATTATAATAGGAGTTTCTATGCTGGTTTTCTCTTGTATCTATTTATCCGCTGTCTTTTCCTGCTCATCATAATCAAAAGATTCATCTGACTTTTTCGGTCATTGTTTTTACCTGTAGTGCCATCTAATGTTTTATGCTGTAATTTTTTTTTTCGGTCCGTGTAGACTGTTTTTACTATCACTTTTCTTACTTATGTCTGTTCTTGTTCTGTAAACTGTAACCGACATTATTCTAAATTCGATCTCTGTCTCAAAAAGTTCTGATTGGAACTGTTAATTAGAAAAAAAATCCATCTCAGTTGGTATTTACTCTTCAGGTATGAACAAGCCATTCATGCGTGTGGGTGTACTTATGTATTATCTGTAAAAATTCTACCCTGTTTTACGTACAGAGTCATGACTTCGGTTCATTTTAGTTCATCCAGGTCGAAACAGGGTAAGATGGCGACACTTCCTTTAACATAATTATTTTTATGGCGCGGGCTCTCTCAGTTTTCTCTCTGCTTAGTCGTCTTTCTGTCTCTGATTGCACAATGTTACGAATAGAGTCGATTAACTCATACTGATAATGTAGATTTCACCATGCGTATCGATTGAGTTTCCAAACCATTCATTCAATGACTACTCGATGGCAGTATTAGAGAATTCTGCGCAGTAAACATGAATTCAAAATGTTTAATTACAAAAATTGTATATTCATTAATTTACCGATGTATAAATACAGGATGGTTATTGTGCAAAATAGATTTTGACATTAAATAAATTATTTATAATCAAATTGCATAAATGTGATGAATCATGTTGCATTTAAATGTTATTTAAATTCTCTACATAAAGCAAACAAAAGTTTTAATGAAATTTGTAATAATAATGATTTAACAAGGTCATTTATCATTCACCAATCCATGCATATTTCATTAAATTAAATTACAGTTATTATTTATGTCCTAGTGAAATCGCAAAAATATTTATGTGTTAAATTTCACTTGTTATTCTCATTCTCAAGATTTCTCTTCTTATAGACAAAATAACCAATTGATTTTATTTATTATTATTTATCTATGATGAAATGTATAGACTGACTGATTTTTTTAAACAAGTATTTAAACGACTTTTTCTCAAATGAATTATTTTAAACTTTATCAATTGAACATTAAAAATTTCCAATTGATTATTAATTGACTAGATTATAAATGATCAAATTTAACGAATCAATTAGTTTTATTGAAAGTTCAGCAACATAAAAGTGTCGGCACAATAACATTGCGATAGATTTAATTGATGACAATTGATAGGTATACATTCGTTTAGAATCATCGATAATAATAGGTCTATTTTAAATCAAAAAAGTCATCGCACAACAGACGAAACTCGTTTAAGAAAAAAATAAGATATTTTTGTATTCGAAAATTATGAAGATTAATTGTTACGTCATATGGTACCAATTTAAAACGTTTGTTCTTGATCCGAATGACATGACAAAGATGTTATTATGATACATTGAAAGAGAATCAGTAATTTTTGGGAACATGAGGATGATGCCTATCCCGGAAGACGACCCTTCTCAAACTCGGTCAACCGGACCGGTCTTTATCCATGCACTTTCTTATTTTTTATCTTTCTTTCAACCACGAGCATCTCAATTGCTTAGATGTAGTAAAGGCAATGAAAAAAGAATATGGAAAGTAAAGCTGGCTCCTAAAATTTCTTCCGGGTTAGTGGACTGATTTATCATTTGCGAAATAAATGTAAAGATAAGGAATTGGGTGAACATTGATTTGCAATCATTCTTATCAATATATACATTTTTAAAGTATGAAGAATAAATGATAATTTTTTTCATTTAATCTAAAACTTATTGCATAAATTAAATAGTAATTTTTATCGAATAAAAAAATAGCAATGTGATTTTTTTTCATTAAAAATTAAATAAACGAAAACTGATTCAACAAAATAAATATTAAATATATAAATAAACACTTTGCATTGAAGAAACACTTTTCTTGAAAAAGAAAACAGTTTGTTGAACAATTCAATAAAGAATTTCAGCTACACAAATAATAGGAAATTTAATCAATAAACATTTATATGGATTTGATAAAACATCATCTCCCTGCGTTTTATGTTAAAAATATTCAATAAATACTGTTAATGCGATACAATTTATTGAGGTTTTTCGATAAATTCAATAATGCAAAGTTAAAAAGGATGACGTGTCAGAATAATTCGTATATATTCATATAACGAAGTAGTGGAAAAGGTCGCATTATATCTTGGGAACAGAAAATAACGAATAGACTAGTCCACATAGTACCAACGAATTTTCATAGTCAAAAAGACTACTGTCAGATGTGTTGTAGGTATGAGTGAGATACGACTTGAGTACTACGGTTTGCACATACTAAAGTTCCCTGTCCGGCAACATGTATCTAATTTCTCATTGTCCGATTTCATAGGTCGTTGTATCCCTCTTTGTACATTATTTTATTTTCCCTTCGATATTTTTTCTTGGGTTGATCTGCAGTAGCGTCGAAAGAAGAAGAAGAAGAAGAAGAAGAAGGGTCTTCATATCCGAGTGACCCTTACGATGTATCTATATGTACAAAGAATTCTCCAAGGGGTAACTCTTGTGTCCCTTAGAGGATTTATAAGTGAAAATACACGCAATAAAATGCGTATGAGTGGCAACCCTTTTCGGGCAAATGCAATAAGAGTGACAGTCAGTCAGTGCAATTTTAAACCGTGGCTCGATTTAAATATTATCTTGTAAAGGGGTAAGTTTAATGCATTTATAATTGTATAGGGAGGGCGGGGCAGGTCATCGGTCGGACATCACTGACCCTAAGACTGACCCGGTCATCGTGCGTGGATAACCCTGGTCAGACAGCTACTGAAGAAGCGCGAGCCGATCAGGCGGGGTTGACCATCAGTTCCTTGGGCACGGGCCGCACCGGTTTTTCTGCCTTTCGTCTTT
This sequence comes from Chelonus formosanus, assembly GCA_028641665.1. Lineage (NCBI taxonomy): Eukaryota > Metazoa > Arthropoda > Insecta > Hymenoptera > Braconidae > Chelonus > Chelonus formosanus. The sequence continues at coordinate 6,685,501 of CM054003.1, read as the reverse complement.
CGGAAACACCTCTCGGTGTGCCCTCGGACCTTCCAATTGCCTACTTGATCGACGTCATATTTTTTCCTTGTATTATATAGTCCCGGTTGTTACTCTATTATTAACAGCAATAAATATCTGATTATTTTTTTTTGCAAGCATCATTATACCTATTATTAATCTGTAATTGTTGATTATTTTATTTGAAAATGCTTATTTAAGACTAGAGTTAGAAGTTCTAGTGTTATTAATATTTTTGAAGGATAGAAAAAAAATATTTTTCTGCAAATTTTAGATTTCACGCTGTTGCGTGAATCGAATTTCATGATTATTTATTGAAGAGTCATTGTCTAGGTGAATTTAAATAAAGAATAGGAACAATGTAAAGTGATCCTGGTAGTTTACGTAGTAATACACAAGTTAAAAATTGTCCGAGCGTTTTAATTTCTCTAGACATTATAATATAACGGTTCGCACAGAAATTGAAGCGCGACCCTTTCGGGTCTTTTACCCTTTCTTCAAAACACTTGGAGAATAGGTAGGTATAACACTACGATGCCGGACAATTCTAATTGTTCAGGAGGCCACGATGTGGCCGGATCACATATTTCATACATCAGATACTAAAATTTGCAACGTCCATTTAACCGATTTTTTTTCTCTCACTTGGGGTGTGCGGGGTGCAGTAAAGCTGAGTATACTCTGAGGCAAGCATTGTTCTTTCTAATTTATGCCAAAGCAAGAGACGATAGAGAAAGAGAAATGAGAGAAGAGAAGGAGGAAGTTAATTTATGCCCGTCCGGCAACGCTTGCTCGCGTACATCACGCTTGAATAATGCCGTCCACCGCACTAAATTCTCCCGACTAATTGAATTATTGCCGAATCTACGAACTTGCTGTAGGGACTCTAATAATATTGGACGGTACTAGCGCATAGTCCCACACTTGAGCTAGCAGATCGCGGGAATATTACTTTCTACTTTGGCCAGCGGCTATTTCTTTGTCGTTGGCCGACGTCCATTTTATTCAGAGGACGTTTTTCTGAGAAGTAAGTTGCGCAAAAGATCGATCGAGATACTTTTTGAACCAGTAAGCAGACCATCTGAGCCAAAAATCTCTCTTGTTGGTATTTCTACTCCGATTACGTGTGGTAAGCCATATGTCTATTCTCGTGACTGGCTCTCCAAAAAAATGTATATGTATACCTATTAGTTGCGGAAAAAAGAAGAAAAAGAAACAAAAATAATAGGTTCTTATTTTGGATTTTAGGGTTCGACTAAATCCCGTTATTATTCCATGCTGGATTTTAAATTATTTTCTCATCTATTTTTGTATTACTTCGCTTCTTCTTTTTGCTTATAACTGTAGTTGAGTTTATTGAGTAGAGGATTATATTCTGATATAATTACAATGTTTCCTAGCTAACAAATAAAATCAAATCGAAGGGCATAACCGCCCCCACTAACAACGGTACTATCATTATTTTTATTTTTTCAAAATAAATACAACACCGTTTTTAAATACTTCATTTTTTTATTTCTATAGCAGCCAATCCTATCTTTTTTACATTCAAATATTTTTTTTTTCAATCCTTTTTAAACGGGTAAAAATTTTTTTTTATTCATGACAGAATCAATTATTTTGACTTTTAAATATTTTGAATTTACCAAAAAAAATGCTAGTGCATTATTCAAAAGAATTTAATGATAAAATAGTATAGTAATAATTTTTAGAAAGTTAATCTATATAAATGATTTAAATACCAAATATTTTTAAAAATAGCCTCGAGTATTTTAAATTTGGGAAGCTATTAAGTTATATACAGTATCGGAATCACTTCTAGGTAACTTTAAACTTATTTACACCCTCCAGCAATCCTTTCAGCTTGCGATCCTTGAATTAATATTCAAATCTGTATCAACTACACAACTACGAGTTAGGCAGCAACCAAGAACCCTTAATCCACCAGAGTGTGATCTTCTAACGGACGCCTGCTGGAATATAGTGTGGACATAAAATGAAGACGAAGGTAAATCCAACGAATGTCCATTACGAGGACGTTGCCTTTAGGCACAGATTCTATGGATGCCTTTGAGGATCCTTGTGATTTTTTGCTATTCGTCCAAACCCGTCCCCTCCTTCTCGCGTGTCACCCCAATGGCCAGAAACTCGCGATGCCTCGCGTTTATCGTGCGTGAAGTAATTTTTTCCATATCTTTATACCGTTCTTTACATATATGACTACTCTAGGACTTGGTCCGGCTGCTCGATTGGTCGAGCTTTGTCCTGCAACCGACACTGACCTGATTATTTTATTTATCTCACAGGTAAAGGATTCTTTTTGTTGCATATAAAAGGTTGGATGATTTTTTTTTAGTTTTCCCTTTTGATATCATCCAGGTAGAATTAGATTATTGTCCAAGTGACCAACGGTTATTATTTCATGTTACATGTATTCTTCTACTGTTATTTTTAAAACTGTTTAAAGTGATAGCAATCTGTTTTTTTTTTTTTTAATTTTCAGGCAATCGATACATTTTCATATTTTCATGCAAATATTTTATCATAATGTTCTTATTTAAATGCCTCTTTGAAGGATTTTTAAAGGGACTTTTGCTTTAACTAATATTTTATTTTTGGAACATTTAATTAAATTTATTAAAACTAGACTGTGTAAATCAAAAATAATCACTGATAACAATTATTTTTATTAGTTTATTATCAGTTGAGTATCGAGCAAATAATTGACATTTTAAGTAGTCCATTTATTTTGTCAATGAATTTGATTTATTTCCATCAAGAATCTTACGTCAAAGAGAAACTGATATGAAATATAATTTACTTCAAACGAATATCTTTTTCCTTTAACTGAAACTCCCTAACTTGTCATAAGTGACCTATCATTTTCATTAGACTCTCATATTTAATTTTTCGCTCGTAAATTTAATTAAAAAATTTATTTATCCATACATATACGTATATTTCTTTGGTCTGATTGTACATAATTAAAAAAATAATTTAAATGAAAAATTTCCTAATTAAAAAATATCAACCCTTATATGAATAGTGGTGCATTTTATTATGATTAAATAAATTTTAATATTTATTAAATGACTTAGATAGCATCTAAAGGAAATTAATCGAGAATTTTAAGGTTGCACGTGACTAGAATCCGTTGCAAATGCGTCAGAATCCTAAATTTCCACGCTCCTTTATTATAGGTCATGCTATTCGATCCTAGACCGATATATTATCTCTCCAGAATGCCAGTGGTTTTTTTTATGAAGGCATTTTATAAAAAATAAAATTAAAAAAAAATTCTATAGGGAACTATAAAAATTGTTAGATGAGCTACGACTGTATTTCATACTCTGTATATTTTTTTCTTCAATTTGAACAGCATAAATATCCTGCCCTGCTTCATTTTCGGCCAAAATGCGGACAAATGACCGCGTCTCAATACACCTTGGTTGCATGCGCTCTTAATAGTTGGTAAAATCTAGCCTAAAAAAATTTCATCCCCTTTTATATATGTCACGAGAAGTCAGGTTACAATTTCATAATACCCCGGGGTTCGAGAGATGCCAAAATGAGGCAAAAAACGCGCAACGCGCGCGATGAGTATTGTAAACTTTACAAGAGTGAGAATCATAAATGAAATATGATCAGCTTTTAGTAAAATGAGACCAAAATATAGGATATCAAAGGTCTCCTTTCTGTCTTCGTCCAAATCGCGGGAATTCCTAAATCGGGTTCAATAACAGCGAAATGACCATTCGAATTTTTCTGTGTGTTTTTGTATTTTGAGCAACTTCGCGTTTGAAAAAAGATCCCGTCGTCTACAATTTTCAATTTATCCTCAGAAATTTTTTGTACATTTCGTTCATGAGAAGTGTATTATTTACGAGTATAAATTGATCTTTTTTTCATCTTATTGTGTCGTTAGTAGCCTATATAAATTCGTGAGGAATTTATTTCTATTTTCTCTGATCACGATTTCCAGAAATTTCCGATGATTAATGATTTTTTTTTTATTTCCATGGAAAAATGAAGTTTGAGGAATCAATTATTCTTGAATGAATTTATTTCAAAACTAAATTCTCATAACAACCATGTTTCAATTTTTTAAACTCTTTTAATTTTATATCATTAAAAATATTATTAAATACTAGACTTTTTAATTGTGCATTATATAAGTCAATAGCATTCACTGTCCCGTTACCTCATTAAAGACAATCGAATTTTTTTATTTCTTTGTCATCTAACCAACCTTTACCGTTGTTTTCAGCACAAATATCAAGTATCAGCCCGCTTTTTGTTGGAAATAATCGTTCATCACTGCCAATGGATTTCGTGGATCCACCAAGGTCTAGTTTGAAAACCGAAAAGCATATGTTTTAGCATAGAATTTAACTACTAATTTCATGTTGATCAGTATTCTATATCTTCATTTTATACCTAGATGTCTTAAGTAAGATATTAAAGAAAAGACTATTGGTATTCCATGTCTACTTCTCTTGTCTAATTTGTTCAGGCTTTCTGGTGAATACTCGGTCATTCTTTCTCTCATGACTGCAGAAACAAAAAACAAAAATGGTCTGCTCTCGTATTCCTGGGGTCATATAATTACAGGGTAGATACTCAGTGCTGAAGAGATCTGTGGAAACTATCTCTACGTCTTTGAGGATTCCTCATGAGTTCGATGCTCCGATCAAATTTCTAGTTGGTTCAGATTTCTCATTTATTTTTCAAATGTTTTGTATCTCATAGGCATCTACCGTTAACATAATTGTGGTATTTACTTATTTTAACATAATTTTGAAATTATGTTCAATTTAAATATTCTTTTAAAATTCTTAAAAATGAGAGATAAGAATTTTTATGAATGTTGATGGATTAAAAAAATAATTTCTCTAGAATTTTATTTAAATTTAAGAGCAATTCTTGCTTTGCAGAAGATAAAATAATGTTCTTATGTCATGTAAATAAAATTACACATCATCATTACAAATCTTCTTAATTGCTTATGATAATAAATTGAGAAGAAAATAAAAATCATTGACTGAAATATTGACTTATGTTCAAACGAAATTTTTCCAATCGGTTCTAGTCAATTCGATTACTTAACATGATAATAAATGAGTCTATTATTTCTCTATTTAGCCATTCCCGTGATCATAAGTCAAAGAGGAAGGCAAAAAGACGAAAACAAATAAGGAATCTCAGCATGAAGAATGTTTTCAGCATTCTTTCGTTCCTCCTTCTCAATTTTCTCAATATATAATACTTTAAAACAAAAATATTTTTTAATAATTAATTTGACATATTTTTTAATTCAATGTCGCCGATATAATGTTCATAAAATTATTCAACTCCATTCACATGATTTTCACGATACTTTCATGAGAAAAATATTGAAATTTTTTGTTGTTCATTATAAGATTAAAAAGCTTGTTAAAAAATTCCAAGTACGATATACATGGATATAAATTTTCCTTACGATCGTTGGATAACAGATTTTATCATATAAATTATAATTAATAGAATAACTTCCTATGATCTTTATTCTAAATCACTTAATCAGCATCACAACAAGTTTACCCTTGAAAGTTAGCTTATGAATAATAATTTCATTTTCTCTAGATATACACAGTAACTAATTAATTCTTCAATTTTAGAGGCACAAAAGCAGTTAATTGCTATCATTACATAAACTCTTAAATAATTAATTGCTTCGATAAAATTATTTATTTATCCATTTAATGGATACTTTCAAAGATTAGATACTAAAAGTTTTATTTCTTTCCTGAGAGAATCAATTTACTGATAAATAAGCTTTTAGATTTTTTTTGCGTATTCATATGGCCAAAGTTATTTTGTATGATCCCTAAAGATGTGCAAAAGTCAGTTGAAGAGACATCAAAGTTGGTGTGATGGCAAATAATATCATCTAGATACATCGCGTTCAAAACTACCAGGGCGAAATTCCATTTACGAGCTAAATTGATGGCCAAGTGTCGCGTTCAATACGTTTTTTTTTCCTCTTGGGCAGATATCATTACAACGAAAGGGCAGATGCAGAGGTATCTCCCCTCATAAAGAGCTTGGTGTTACTCTCGCATCGTCTCGAGTTCAAACATATCCCCTTCCTTAGCTATTTTCTCCCTCTTTTCCTTACGTGTTCGCTAGGTTTCATCCAATCCTCCCCCTGAACAATCTTCCCTTTATAAGAGACATACGAAGCTATTCGAATCCTGGGAACCGTTTTTTTATCTCTCTTCTATTACTCTCTGTCTTTCGAGCTGTAATTATTTTCACAGCTTGGCTCTTTGCTTAGTTCGAGATTGACAATTGTCAGTTCTTCATGCAGCTGCAACGCTTGAACGTGATGAAAATCTGACTGTAAGATTTAGCTTAGTGTTTGCCGTTTTGTCTTAAATGAGTTCAACAGCTTGTCACATTTTAAAATTTCTAAAATTCTAAATTCAATTATCATTTTTGGAACAAATATGTTCTTGATTAAATTATTTAATTGTGGAAAATATCATTCAAAAGTTGTTTCAAATGAAATTAATTTTTTAAAACAAAATCTCATTATTGAAAACAAATCATTTATTGATAATAAAAAATAGATATTTATTAAACATAGTAATACTTCCGCTTAAAAGTCATTTTGCAGAATCTTTAATCACTTTTGAAATCGTACTACTCATTAAGAAGCATGAAAATACATAAAATAAAAATCTCACTCAATTATAAACATAATAAATAATCAGATTAATTAAAAAGGTGGGACGGTTTCCTGACAAGATATAATATTCGTAATAGAATGTTAAAAATTTCAAACGATAATTGAGTTAGCAAAGTATCACGCATAAAAGCGCGTCGGCGCTGTACTCAACCCATGCAACAAGTGCATTGCATTTTATTTTTATTTTCTTTCCGTCTCCCTTCGGTCCTTCTTCCAGCGAACATAGACTTCAGTCACCAATGCTGCGGTAGCGCTTGTGGGTGTTGGAACGAAACGCTGCAGTGCACCGTAAACCACAACGTGCCAACACAGTATGTTAATGTCGCTCATAAACCTCTGCAACAGGTTCATTTCTCTAAAGCACGTCGTAGCACGCGGCTTGCTCGCGGAAATCCCTGAAGAAACGCATCCCGTTAAGAGTTGGTTATTTGTCAAACCTGACATCCAAAAGATCCGTGTGTGGTCCTTACAGTGTTTCTCGAGGCTCTTTCTCACTCCATTCTTGATCCGGTATTTTGTCAAAAAGTATTTATGGTGAAGATAAAATTCTTTTCTTAAAAATCACGTGTGAAAAAAATTGCATCTGCCAGTTATATTTTTATTTTGTCAGTGAGCCGATTTGTTAGCAGATTTTTAAGAATATTTCTATTGATTCGCAAGCATTTGACGTCAATATTAATGATAGACTGCTGTTATTTCAGCCGAGTCCTCTCAGAGACCACTTGTTATTGTACCTGTCATTTTCAATAAGCATTTCAAATGTCCAACATAATTTCTTTCAGTCTTCTATATTCTCTGACGTATCCATCTACCGCACCATTTCACTGATGGCATTTCATGCAATTAGTCTTTCAAGTTCACTTTGTTTTTCTTCTTTCAAGAAAGATTACCTAAGAGTGACTTGCAGTTATTTGAAAAATATTTGTTATCAGTCTGATGTATAAACTGGACTTTTAAGAATCAAGAAGCTCTGCTAGGAGCAAATATTATTGATAAATTAAAGAAATCATTAACAAAAATAAAAACATATTAAAAATGTCTACAGTATTCTATTCATCAACTTCTATCAAGAATGAAACAATGGAATCCAAAAATATTTATTATATCAGACTAAAACTTTAGTATCCTCACGATTGAATAGCTTCATTAATTATTCAAATAGTTATAGCTGCAACAACGATCTTCAGTATGTTAGATCTTCAGAACATCATGATAACTATCTAAAAGTAACTTAGGAAGTGGTGTAGGAATTAGCTAGATTTATATTTGAAATATTAATGAACTTAATAATGAATGAAAAAAATTTATTACCATTTAAATGGTTATTTTTAATCAAACTTCAGATAGTTAGCTATACTTTTTTCCATTTGAACTTGTTGATACAGAACACGAGCCCATACATCGTTAATTTTATTACCAACACCAAGTCTAATTAAATAAACACCATCATGAAATATTTCTTCATTTCTAGAAGGATATTTTAACACAACACAATGGGATTTCAACTTTTGCACTTGGCTGCTAACGTGCTTTCAGCAAACATAAATCTGAGTAAGGCAGGGAAACAAGTCGAAATGCTAAAAACATTAAAAAGGGTTAGGATACGATGCTGGTTTCCTTTATTAGATTTCCTCGCCCTTCGTTTTCGTTCATCGACGCACATTCATGTAAACCCCCTGGAGCCAAGTACTTAGACTAATCTGGCAATCAATCTTGGGTTAGCTCGGTCAGAAGCCACAGCTGCTTGGTGAGGAGCGATTACGTCACGCCAAAGAGATCAGTCCCGTGCAGCATCATCCTATTCGTAAAAATCAGTATAGCTGACTCTCAGCTATTCTCTTTAGCCCTTTCTTCTTCGGCTTCTTCTCTTTTCATCTAATAGTGAGTATACCCTTTCAAGAAAACAGCTGCACATCCCCATCGTCATCATCATCGTCGTGAAGTACGTAAACTGAAGACTCTCTAGGCGCCTACCTCTTCACTATCATCATGTTTACCTTGTATTCTATTGTTTATTGCTTCAATGCTATGCTTTAGATCTCTCTACCCTTTGGTTCATTCTCCGCTGGATTTTTGAGAAAAAGCATGAAAGATGATGATGAGGTTTATTTGAGATAATTATGTCGGTAGCAAGGTCTATTTTGATGCAGGCAATATACAGTGGTAGTATGTTATTGAATTTATGTTTAGAATTTAATTTTATAGTTTTCTCTAATGAACACATTTTTTCTATCATACTCTAGCTGAAGATGTTGGGCTTGATGAAATATCGGTGGAAGAAGATAACAATTGATTTTAATATTTTATTTTAATTAAGTTAGAAGTCAAAATAAGATAAAAAATTTAATTTATAAAGTTTTTAACTCTAAAAAAAACTTTCAAGTAATTTTAAATTCTATCATCTCAATCATTACAAAACCTTGCTGCAGACGTTTTCTGCAGAAATCGTAGGAACTTCATAAGTAACTTTTCAACTATCACGAAGACTGTTGAGCTGTAATTATGTAAATGTCTTGTTTAACCAACTTGATAGTAACACACTTTTTCAGTACCTGTCTTCCCACTTGAAAAAATTTAACGAATTCATAATGAGTATCAAATCTTCACTACATTATATAACAGCAATTTATTTGATATTTATATCTATATATCCACTTTTACGATTTGTTTAGATAGAGTTCAGGGGTTGGTATACCCTTGAAAAATACTAGCATATTTTTTCCTATATTACACGCTCGTGCGTATCTCACGGGTCAAGCTCACCATTAGGTGCACTCTTCACCTTATAATCCGTTGACACATGACCAGACTGACCAGAACGTTAACCAGATCTCAGTCGACATTTACTAGTTTCTTCTGTTTGAACAATGAGTGTCATAAATGAAGTTGGTATAGCTTGGAAGCGTGCCTAACTTGTCATTGAATTCACAAGTTCAGTTACTGACATCCTTACCTCCAACGTCTATCCTGGTATCACCGGATCAACCAGATATCCACGCGATTGACGGTCAACTTCATGACCTGGAACTCTCGACCCAAAGTCCGTTGGATATATTCATCAAGAACCCGGAAACTCACGCAACGACTTCATCAGGTAGAAATATACATCCGGTTGTTACTGATAGCTTTGGATTTTGAACAGAAAACTTTAATTCAGTCAACAGGTACTAGAGTTACGCGTGCTAACGATTCTATGAGAATGTAGTTGATGAATTAAATGAATTTTTCCTGTTCGACTAGCTTCAACCGGGGCTTATGTTTTTTGATACAGCAAGTTTGTGTCGTGAACAGGTCCACAACTCCGATGACCTGACGATCCCACGGCTGACCCCGATGATGACCCATGCCTCGACTCATTTCGTTTCTTCATTCTATCTGATCGTGTATTCATGGCTGTTACATCCAATGATTGCGATCTAGATTGGTAATCATTGCGATTTTTCTGTGTGATTATTACTTCCGGGGTTAACGTAATACTTTGACAAACCAGTAGGGTTGATAGGTTGTTTTTCAACTTCTTACAGTTATAGTTATGTTTTACATATAAAAATAGGCTGTTATGAGAATTAAGTTTTGGTCTAGACTGGTTGATAGAATAAATAGGATTGTTGGAATGTTGTTACTAACTAGCACCTTTCTAGTTGTAAAACATTGATGATCACCAGAAAATTTTCCCATAGGTATTATTTTAAACCTAGATCTTTCTATTTACATAGGATTCAAATTTTTGTTTATGTATAAATATAAAGTTTGATAAATCTGAGGGTGATTTTTTTCAACACCTGACATCTGGATGAAAGAAGACATTTCAAATTATGAGTTTTTTCTTTTATTTGACATCATTTTATGTAGAGCTTTCTGAGGAGAAAGGACAAATAAAAAAATGTAACCCTTCTACAAAATAACATTTTTTTAAATCACAAAAAAAATAAACTATTATTATATGTTATATACTTTATTTTATAGATTTTTTTGAAATGGAATTCACATTAATTTTATTATTAGATCGTTATCATTTATTCAAGGAAGTCATAATTTAAGGTTGTTATCACATAAACATAAATTTATATCTGGTTTTCTATAATGTGACCAATTTAATTTCTCTAATATCGATATCTTTATTTACTTTTCATTGTTTTCAAAGTAATTTAGAATTTTAAAGTTATTCAAATTATAAACAAATGTAAGTGTTAAACAGTATTTTCTATATAGTTTTATATAACTAAAACATATTTCGAGAGTAATAAATAGTTGTTGAAATAATTATCTTATATTGACATAAAGATACTGCGAAGTAAATTAAAAATTCATATCACAAACATCTTTTAATAATTGATACTTAAATGATGTATGTTTTCATTTAAATACTTATCAACTATTAGATGAACTATGAATAAAATATTTTGCCACCTGTAAAATAAGGTGGGTATATAAATGATCGTAATTAATTAGACCTTACTTATTTTCAATTTCGTTTTAAATCGTTCACTTTTGTCAGTATGTTATTACTTTTGATGCTAATGGCTGGCTTCATAGCCGATGGATGTGTTAACGTAAGTAAAAAAATGCGGAGCAAAACGGATCCTTTTGGCTAAACTCATTTTTTGATATAAAAATTTCTGATACACAATAATATAATTAAAAAAAAATTTTTTTACAAGCATAAACTTTGTTGTTTTGGCGGCTTTACAGAATCTGTTTTACTCTACCAAATCATTTTTAATACTATTATTATTTAATTAATTTTTAAAGCTCATCATTGACAAATCAATCTTAAAACAATTTATGATACTTTAAAAATTCAAATAATTTTTTATTAATTAGTGGTATTTTTTGAAGGGTACTATTCTGAGTATATATCCAGGCACACTTTGGTGTACTTACAATAAAACATCAGTTGGCTGGGATGACAATGGACCACTGGGAACATTAGAAAATGAAGATGCCTGTTGCAGACAGCGTAATCGATGTCCATGGTATATATTGCCTGGTCAATGCCAATATGATATTTGCAATCAAGATTCATATACTCTCTTTCATTGCGCTTGTGATGAGTTATTTCAATTATGCTTAAAAAAAGTTGGTACAACACATGCGAAGAATATTTTTTTTAAATATTTTGATTCAAGTTGCCGTGATGGTATAAAGTGTTCTAAATCAGTTAAGTGTATCCAAGTTTAACAAATACTAAAAAATGTTATGACAAATCAAATTTCATTTTTAACTATCATTTTTATTCAGTAGTCAGATTGAATTATTTAGAAATTTTGGGTTATAATTAAAATACATGTCTTAAAGATATGAAATAAAGAATACTTTGCAGAAAATAAAACTTGCATAATAAAAAAAATTATTCAATGCCTGAAAAGTTAAAATTAGACTTAAACAATCATTGATAAACAAAAGATGTAAAAAATCAAGCGAGCTTCCTTTAAAAGTTGAAATTCTACAGTTGTCAGTTTCTGTATCTAGGACAATGATATCCTGTTGTTCTGATACTCACTTGGATTCCTTTATAGACCAAAATCCTCGACAACCCGGAAGAAATATGCTCCTAACCGTTTCCCATTATTACTGAGACCGATCACAAGCAGGGGTTGAACTTATTTGGTCAGGGGGGTCTCCAGATTGTATAGCACCTTATGGATACACTCATGAAAGTAAAGCGACAAACACACCGGATATTGAAAGCGAATATGAAGGTGAATACGAGAAAGATAGGAATGCGGCTGGGGAAAGGATATGAGGAAGGGGTGAGTAGTCCAAGGGATGCTGTGGGAATTTTCTCACGGTGCGAAGATCACCTGTATCCACTGCAGATCATGTACCCTTCCTTTTTTCTCTTCCTTTGAGTCTCCTATTCCCCACAGATAGATATCCGGATCACTGAAGCTATTTCGAAGTTATTGAGCTGCTTGTGGTCTAGCGGCAACTGTTTGCTGACTTTTGCTTGATACACATCTAAAGTAAAAACTGCTGCTCTTATTAAGTTTTATTAGTCTTTTTAAAAAAAGAGTAAACAAGCTTTACTTTAAAGCTTAGCTACAAAATTTTATCATGAATGTAGACTTAGATTGTAGTTGTGAATTTATATCTAGGTCAGGAAGTTATATGTAGGATAAAACCTACATGTTGATGAATACTATTTCATGTTAAATGAGAGAAAAATTTTTTTATTGATAAATAAACATGAAATATCAATGGAATATGAAACTTTTTTCATTGACAATGTATGAAAGCTACTTTAAAATATTTCAAAACGTTTTTGAAATATAATCTGATATCAACTTGCCTGTCATGTTAAAGTAGAGCAAGAGATATATATCCTCTCTGCTTTATAACATCCAGAAGATGGTTAGCTTATTCTAGAGCACCTCGACATCAGCTTCCGTTGCTTTACACCTTACTTGGTCGCACCCTACTACCCCCATGGTTGTTAATTTTAATTTCCCAGCAAAATCCCTTCTTTGACAGAATAAAAAGAGAGCAAGAGAGTGAAGAGGCGATTGGGCTTCGTTTTTCCACGCACATCATCCCTTTTACATTTTAATTTCTCCCCTTTTGCAAGGGCTTTTCAAAAGTCCGCTTCACCATGGTCTAGGTGGCATCCCTTTAACATTATAATTCTCAGTCTTTCCCTCTCTCTTCGTACTATTTTTCTCTTCTGCACCTTTGTCTCCCCTTTCCTACCGCGTAACGTACCGATTTATAGCCGCGGCCTAAAAATTCTAAGGAAATGTTATGCCATGACCTGAAATCAATGCAAAACCGTTGGCCTGTCTCGTTCTTCTCTTTTTCTTTGGATCGCGAAACTCGTCCAAGTGCAAGGCTTACAGGATTACCAATCTCACGTGGGACTGTAACACTATCGAAACTATAAAGCAGGTACCAAGTTCGCTCATTCACTCTTTTCGTGGTGTTTTTGATATGTATCCTTTTTGGCATACATTATAGAACTAGATCGTACCCCATGTAAGTGATTGATTTCTCGTTGGAATTTTTATTCGCGGGGACTTTGCATCTCATCGATGAAAGGATTGTCAACGGAATATATTATTCGTTTTTTCATTTGATTCTCTATACAAAAAATATCCTTGATAAAAAATCTTATCCAACCGTTAGATTTTTTCAGCTTTACTTTTATATCCAACTAATAACATCCATACCTGTGCTAATACGTAAATGATGATATTCAAAAGAAAAACGTTGCTCACAAACTAACACTTCAATTGTATTATATCCATGGAGAAATTATTTTCCTACACGTCAACATTGACAAAACTGACATTCACAAGCTAGAACGTAAGTATACACTGTCGTATGATAAATGATTTCTGTGATGGACATGACATTCCAAGTTCTGGTCACCACACTCATTCGTTTCCACGAGGGTAGCAAGTCTCTTGTCGTTGACTTATTGCATGTGGTAAACCACGCATTCGTTATCGTACTCGAGCCTTTCTACACGTCAAGTGCTTGCAGCTAAGTGTCAGTAGGTCACGTGACTTGCCAGGGTTTGATAGATTGATCATGACGATGATGATGATGTTATTCTGCCCCACCATATGTTTGCATAATAATGAAATACAAAGAATTTTATTGACTTATAATTTTATTTAAGAAAGTGTTTGACATCTAGTATAAAATCATTTCAACACCTCAATAAATATATTTATCAATGACTAAATTTATCCTATCCCAAAAAGACCTTTTAATAATTAAAACCCAAATGCATCTACTAAAGAACATCAACTATTTTCATTCATATTATTCATTGAATTGTTCACAAGTTTCTTTTATAATCTAGAGCTCCATCATGATCACAAAAGAGTCGAAAAAATACTTACTCATTCTTGAAAACAGTAAACACAAAAATATCTAGAAGATATGGTCATGACACGATTTAATAACAGCTTTGAGAGTGTTTGGTAAACTAATTTTGAATTCATGATCATTGATAAGTTTATCAGATTAAAGAATAGTGACGAAGGTGGTAAAAGGATTTCTAGGTGATGATGAATGAATCATAGGTAGATTTGTCTCGGTCAACGTAGCCTTTGAATGGATACATTATCCTTTAGCAGCTGATGGAGACCCTCCATGAGTGGTCCAGCCTATAAACTGACCATGCTCAATAGGCACAAGAAGAGAGTGCGTGTGACCGCGGCGAATCTTTGGATTAAGACGCGTCTCGTGTGCGTGAAGCTGAATGACCGTCGGTCATTGACGAGTGAATAGAAGGAACCGGTCGTTTGGTTCAACTATATAAGATGTGGCACGCGCTGATCCTCAGTAAGAAGCAGAGAATGCTAAATTTCAAAGCTTCAACATTTGACATATATGTATATTTTAAAGTGATAAATAATCTAGATATTTGTCTCCGATTTTTTTCGCTTTATTGAGCTGTCAGGTGTTTATCAACAATTAAACAAGTGCAGACAGTCGATGACAAGCGTGGATGACTGGTTTATGTGAACATTATTCCTGAAGTCAGAAAGTAGACAAGATTCAAAGGGGGATGGAGAGTAAAAAAAGTGATCTCGGTCATTCTTTGAGTGGAGAATTGACCATCAAAGGCACGTGCTGCGCGTACAGGTCCAGTTGCTGAGGATGCGAGAATAAAAGATAGAAAGTCCAGGGGGGATATTAAAAGACTTACACCTGTGCATGAAAGACCTTACAAATATCAAACCACCAGTTTGATATATCTTTATATAACTTTTAATGCTACATGGCTTTTTACAGACGAACTTCCGTTTATTAAAACCCTTTTTAGCTGCAGATGTGATATTGAATTGCTTGAAATAAATTGTTACAGTATTTAAATAACACAAAATTCACATTGCTTTAGTATTCTTAACCAAATCTTTCGAATAAAATGTTTATTTTGAAACATTAAACAAAATTGATTGAAGTTATTTTTCAGGAGTGACCATGATGCACTATCGACCGGAGATATGGCCTACTTTGATCACAGCTATTAAATTTTTGGAGGTTTTTATTTTGTATTTAGGTTAAAAAAAAGTATGTTAGAATGTCTTGATCGTACGAACTAACAAGATTGACATAATTTCCAATGAATAAATTTGAGATAAACTTTTTTATCGAAACTAGTCTATTTCAATCAATCTTAAGTGTTGAACGGATGCCTGGAGTGCGAGATAAGAAGTATAAAATGTCCGTTGGTTGTTGAGTCGAAATTTCGTAAAGATTTGCATATCCGTTACGAGGACTATGACCACGATGCTCTTCAATGTCCCCACTATTCATTTCCCTCCCTCGATTAACCTCCAATCCTCAGCATCTCCTCTTTCTTCGTCTGGTCACCATCCTTTCTAAGCGAATTCGCTACATTTTACAAAGGTCGTAACGTACATCAGAGCTTACCTCATATGCAGGGTCGCACGTGCCGCACGTCCGAAAGGTTTTTTCCTTCGCGCTTTACACACCACGAAGAAAGAGTCAGAAAGAGAAAAGATGGTGAGTGTGGCCACCGGCCGTTTCTGCAATCAATGGCGCGCGTAACGAACCAAGGTATTACCTGCAAACGATGGAGAGAAAAAAGTAAAAAAATAAATGACCGGGGCTTCCTGTAGGGATGAGGATAGGAGAAGAAAAAGGTGAAGGTCTGCGATCTGGTCGCTTGCGAAATCGGATAGGTCCTGGGCAACGCCCATGCGTGACCCTTGGTCTTTTTCTCTTTCCCTACGTGCGTGTGTGGATACATATATTTTTCTTCATGCTGGACGATCTCTCTCACTGGAAGGGGTAAACAGTAACTCAATTCTATCTTGGATGACATTAGAAGTGGAAGCAGAGGCAGCTTCTCCAAGTTTTGACTTTGTGATTTTGACACATATTCTTACAATTATTTTATATCAAATATGTAATTAATAATTTGCAATCAAAAGTAATTATGAAATTATTTTCAACTAAATTAGGTATTGGGGTAACGAAACAATCATTAATATTCAATATTAAAAACATGGTGGTCTAGTAAATTTTTTAGTGTAAAGTATTAAAATAAAGAAATAACTTCCATTACTGTAATACGTAAATGAATAAATGATTTTTTTATTTTAAAGATAGTGGGTGACTGCATTAGTATTTAATGAAATTCATCAATTATTCAGGTCAATAACTAATATTTCATGTTTTGCAAAAATTGATGTTTACGTATACATGATTTTATGATTAAATAGTGTAAACAGTAAAACTAATTTATTTGAACATTAAACAGACTTACCATTTTTAGAAGCGTTCAATCAAATTCACCGCTGTGCCACATCATGTGGATTCGACCAAATAAAACGAATAAAGCCATTTGAAAGCAAATACAAACATCTACATAAGTTCTTGGCTTAAGTTACTTGTGTGATTAATCATGAAAAGAAGAGTCGACAAACACATATTTAATATATGCTACTCAAAAGGATAAGATTAAAAATTTTTTCCGTTTGTTAATTTGTCAAATTATTAATTAAATATTGAAAAAAGTACGACTTTCAATGCCAATACTATGTTTGTCTATTATCATTTATATTCGTATGTAACAGTAATTGATAAATAGCAAAGTTATTTTATTATCTTGACATGTTATTACTCGATGCTAAAATTCATTAAGAGAATCCATTGTTGTTACGTGATTATAAAAGTATAAAAAATTGTTCGTAACCATTGATTTGACCTTGGATATTATTGAAATATTTCAATACTTATGGCGCTATAAAATAATTATACGACTGTTATTTTATATTGATAACAACTAATTAAATGATAGAAAAACATTTTATAAAAAGAAAATAACAGCTGTTATTACATGATTGTAATCTTTTCGAATTTACACACATGGCATGGAGAATAATTTACTAGTTGTTGTAAAAACATATAAATTGATTATAATTGGTTTGATTTTTTTTGATTAAATAAAAGGAGTATATCGATACGTCGCATTTAATTTTTTCATTATTTTCAGTTTATTTATAGTATTCATCACTTTTAACCGAAGCATGGCTAAAAAGAATCTTCTAGTAGCAGCCATTGTAGCTTTATTATTTTATTCTTATTTATGTGTTCATAAGTCAAATAAATCTGTAAGTAATAATTTTTTCATTACGATGATCATTGCGATTTTCTATCTTTTCTTTTCTTAAACAACCCGTGTCAAAATATAAAACCTATTTTTATCCTAAGACTATCCTTTCTTTAGGTTTAATTCAAGATGAATAAATTCTAATTAAAGTCGGAATACGCAACAAATCAGCGTTTCCAAAGGCTGAAAATTTTTCAATTTTATCTTAAACTCATCCTAATTTTATTTTTCTTTTACCTTAGGTTCATCCTACTTTTATTTAATACTTTTCCTGGTTTCAATCTTATTTTATTTGAGATTCAAGTAATTTTATTTTAACAACAACATACTTTTCTATAATTATTAATTTTATTTTAATTCTAATTGGGCTGTCCATCAGCATTAAAATCATATGTATTATGAAAAAAGTATGAATGTAATGGAAGTTATTCCAAATATTTCCATAAGTACTACTAGATATTAGCAAATCAATAGATGAGGTTGAAATCAGGTTATTCTGTCTATATCCTAATTTTTATCAACTTCAGAAAGATAAAAATAGTATTGAGATTAGAAAGTTAAAATTAGGCTTTATCATCCTAATTTTTATCTACTTAAAAAATGAAACAAAGTAATATTAGAATAAAAAGGTTGAATCTAGTATAGAAAAGATGTGAATAGTATGCAAAGAATAAATGTAGGTGTTATATTTTAAAAACATCTGTCTTAAAATTGAAAAGAACACATTATAATTCATTTTAATATAAGTCTTAGTGTTTAACTATTACTTATTTCTATAAATAGTAAATTTAAGTGATATGATATTGTAATTAATTTTCTAAATTCTTGTAGACTGTGAATGAGTGTACAAAATTTACAGGCACCAATAGATGTGGACAAAACTGTAATAGATCCAACTGCAATGATCTTGAACTCTGCAAATAACAAGATGAATATCATCGAACGTTTTTTTATTGTCTTCCAAAACTAGAGACACAAATACACACACAAATATTTATTTTATAGTTGTGATTGCACAGATAATTTAAGGAATTTTTTAAGCAGCATTAATAACTATGTTGCTCAGCCTATAAGCAATCTCTGCATGAATTCCTTACAAGAATAATGTTTCGTAAGCTTCAATAATTCATTTTCAAATTAGCTGAAAGTAATTAACAATCTTTCTGTGGGGAATCTGTGTTAATATGTTTGTTGAATTGCTTCAATTGTTTTTAACTAATAAAATAATATATTTCAAACTTGATGTAGTTACAGTTTGATTTTCTCATGTAAATGGTAAGTAAACGAATTGTAAGTGATCTGATCTTTGTAGGGTCAGGCGTGTTATTTCCTGTATTTAATAACATTCGTTTGAACATGAGGATAATTATTTCAAGACATCATTCTGACACGATTATGATTAATGATTCAATTACCACAAATTACTTTCCGTGCGAAAACGTTATCAAGTTACTGATAACTTCGCATTATCAATTGATATGTAAATTTAGATATTATTATAATAATTATTAGGAATTTACATGTCAAGAGTACGTGACACATTTATTCAAATCACCAGTGTATATGTGTATTTCAGACTATTATTCTTTAGTAGTTGTGAAAATTAAAATTCATATAACATTTCTATAATGTGGATAAAAGATTGTGTGCTACTCACTTTCTCTTGAACGATATCACAGTCTGTTTGAGAATAGTATATTATTTAGTTCTGAGTTTCGAAGTTCAGAAATGATTTTATCACTTGTGCTACTTTCTTCATTGTTCCTAGTTTCTGCAACTCTTCTTCCTGCAGCGGTATTTTTAATTTATTTTATTACTTATATTTTAAATAAGAATTTATTGAATAATTATAAAGAAAAAAAATACCCAACAATTTCTTTTATATATTAAATTATATGATAGTGGTAATTTTTTTTAGTGACTGGTAAATAGGCTTAAAATATTATCAGTTTGATTAGAAACCTTTAGTACAACTAATAATATTGTCAGCTTATTAACAGAATTTTTCAAGTATAGATTTATTAGACATGATAGTAATGTAAATAAATAATTAATAAAATGAAAACATAGTAAATTTTTTAATTTTTTAAAAAATTTGTAATGTTTTCTTATGACATTTATTGACCATTGACATGATTATTGCTCTTGATAAAACTGTATGTATTTCAAAAATATTTTTACCAGTTGAAGTAAGTTAGATCTTATTACAATTGCATTTATTTTTTCGAGAATATACATGTATAACGAATTTATGTTGAATAATATTATTTTATTGAAATACAAATTTTTTTTATCATTATAGAAGATAAAAGTTAATCTACATATAGTTAATTTGGATGTAGTCAATATATTACTATGCTTCTTAATTACTTGAAAAAATTTTGAAATTTATCTGATGTTTTTCTTAATGTAAGTTTTTGGAGATAAATGAAAATATAAAAAATTTTTTAGCCACCTCAGCCACTTCCATTATACTTGATATATCCAGGAACCAAGTGGTGTGGACCAGGAAACATAGCTCGCAATTATCTAGACCTGGGAACTCTCGTAAATGAAGATCTTTGTTGTCGAGCTCATGATTTGTGTCAACCAGTGATAAAATATCACGAATGTGAGGGTAACTATTGCAACAATCATTTTTATATCATGCACACATGTGCTTGTGATATTCAATTTGAAGATTGTTTACGTCGAGTGAATAGTCAAGCTGCTGATGCGATTCGATATTTTTATTTCACGATATTTGATGTTAAGTGTTTTTATTTCAAGTATTTGCATAATTGGATAATTAACGAGAAATAATAAAAGTTGTGAAAAAAGTACTTGTAAAAAAAAGCAAAGTAATAAAGATGATCGTGAAGGATAATAATCATTGAATGTTTTATTGTTTAATTAGCCAGTCTTGTTATTAATAATTTACATTTAATTATTATATAAACAGCCTTGAAAAGATTAATTGACTTGATGATTAGTTTACTTTACAATTTCTTTTTCTGAATGCAGTATTTATATTGATGTTGTTAATTGGAGAAGAGAGTCGAAATTAATTTAAACATAAAATCGTTAAGCTAATTGAGACTAAATCATTTGACTTGCTCAATAATTTTCAGAATGTTTGGGTTGGGTGGCGGATAAAAAATCAGGTAGTTTTTGCTATGCACGACAATCTCTATGTAGTCTTTGGTAAAAGTCATAAATCACGTGGAATGCATATCTTAGTCTCAGAATTCACCAAGTTCGTGTCGTGAATGTTAATTAACGAGGTGACATCATCTGTGCTTGCATAGTCATCAATTTGACTGGAACCAGAAGTTTCTTTGTTTGCATTTTTTATCTCTACTAGTCGTTTACATCACATGAATAATTATCATTTATTAAAATTTTATGAAATTTTATTGCCTAATTCACCAAAAATTTTTCGCCATTTCTAGAAAGCTGATATAAAATCAATAGCTTTTAATCGCTTTCAAAATATGTTTTTCGAATGATTGAAGTAGAATCTGGTAACCAGCAAGATTTCTTATCTTTATAATAATCTTGTCAAACAGAGATGTATGTTGTGGTATGCTATGCAATTCATTACATTGTTTATATTCATATTGAATAAATTCATTTCAATTAATTTTTTCTCAATAAATGTCCAAAATTATTCATCTCAATAAATAAATAAATTATCAAAAATTATATTTTCCTTTTATTTCAATAAAACTATAAAATTATAATACCAAATAGTTGGTACCTCTCTTGCAAAAAAAATTCTATCCAATTCAATTAATGATTTATTTACACAGCTTTTCAATCAATAGATATTTTTGCTTTTGGAAAAAAAAATTAATTTCAATCGAATAGATTTGTTTTTATATTAGATATTCGTTTCTTCATCTTTTGATATCTATGATAATCTTCAGCACAACATTAGCAAATTTATCAACGAATTAGTTTGAAAGACCAGTACATTTCAGCAACACCACCCCCTTATGTATAGCAAGTTCAAAAGGTATTATATACTATGGAATTTAGTTGCTTAGGTATAATGGCTTTGTCCTCTGACTGTTTGATTCTCGACCTGTGTACTTCGCGATTAATCAAGATTATCAAAAGATTCAAGTGTATACAGGAGAAGGTGGAGGCATGGGGTGAGGGATATGAGTCCCTTGTGTATGTGACCGAAAAGTATCTACTGGTCGTGCGCGCGCTAACCATTCGTCATATAAATCCGCTTGACGGTCGTCACCTCGCATGGATGTACATCTTGTAAGCCGCGGGATCATTATACTGTCATTAACTTTGACGAGCGTATAATCGTGGCGTCCGCTGGGGTCAGCAGACCCAACTACGAACGTGAGGTCAAGCTCTGAGGCCGACTGACGGCCGTTTTAATCGGCATGTGCTCCGGAAAAGATTGCGATTGATTCTCTTGTTTCTTTTTCTTTAATTTTTTCATCCTTTAACGATCGATACGACTCATTATTATCATCAGCAAGACCCATCACGATCTACCCATTTTCTACATCACGAAATCATTCGAGTAAATTGTTGATTGATTATAAGTAATTTTGGATTATCAATACTGGAAGTGGAATTGGAATCAATTTGATTTTGTTGATGATAGAAATAAAAACTTGAGGAAAGATGATGAAATAACATGGTGGAAGGATAAATGTTTCAATAAAATTTTAAATCATTCTAACTGCAGAATATGTGAACGTGATGAGATCATTAATGTTCATGCTATTTTTTAAGAACTTCATTGAACTCGATCGGTGAGAATTTTAATTTTTTAAGTAGTAGTACCGTTAATAACAGACGTGAGAGAACTTGATCAATTTAAATGAATCAAAAAAATACGATTTCTTTTGTAATAATTAAATTTTAATATTTAAATTAACCAAAAAAAATACAAAAATAGTTTGTAATTAAACAGTAAAATGTATCTTTCCAACTGTCAATTTATATTTTTTTAAATTAATCTTTACTAATAAAATTAATCTTTTCAAATGTCAACATCTCATTGTTTTTTTTCTTGTGTCTATTTCAAAGAATGAAGTGACGATTCATCTTCACGAAAATTCTCAGGCTCAACCCTTCATAAAACAAGATAAGAAAGGGATGCTGTCCTCTCGCGAGATACAGGTCATCTTGCTAGTGGATACTCATATAATTTCGTGTCCCCTGATGAGAACCAAGATGACGGTGTATTGTCCTACGTAGCAATGGATGTGCCAGGTGGCCAGAATGAAGGCTATTAAGCTCGTGAATTAATTGTAATGCAAAAATATTTGATGGCCAAGGGCTAATCATCAGACAGTAGCCCTGTCAGTTTCACCACTGGCCAGATTTTTTTGCTGCACAACCGTTAGATAGATCAGGATGGTTAGTCTCTCATAGGATCATTCTTTGTAGGATGCTTACGCTATACATAAGATGAGCGATGGTATGAAAAAGACATTTGACATTGTCTTATGATTAATTTTTTTTCTAAAAATACTTTGCATTGTTCTCCGTGTGAATAATTTTGGAATATAATCATTAACTTCACTGCAAATCCACAAAAATTCAAGTGTTTAGTGATAAATCACTTAAAGTGTTTAAAAATTTAATCTTTAATTAATTAATTAAATGCATTGTTTTCACCGGAACGCGAAAACTGAGTAAAACATTTACAATAATTCAGTAATTTATTAAAATAAACTTAAAAACACTTAAGCCAATTTTTATTTATTAATTTTTTGAGATGTGACTTTATTGAAATTCATTAATTTATTGATGTTCCGCTTCATCCTAGTGTTTCACTTTACCTTTCTTTTTCTTTAATATGTTTCAGTTGTTTTTTTTTTCTTAATTGATAAGCAAAAGCAATCAATATGATGAATATTTGATTTCTGACAACCATAATAAAATAATATCACTGCAAATCGTAGTATCTTATTTCAATGCACTTAAAGTGTTTTAAAATGACGTCACCCATTCGATTAACATTGTAGCCACTTTTTAGATACTTGGAAGTGTTTTTGAAAAGTGACTACAATGTTAATCAAATGGGTGATGTCATCTTAAGACACTTTAAGTGCATTAAAATAAAACACTACCAAATTTGAGATTTACAGAGATAGGATTGACTAAACTTGAATCAAAATCAGAATGAATTCTTATGAAATTGAATGAAGGTAAGTAGTATTTTAAATAGGTAGTTCTACATGATCTTTTTAGCATTCAACCACTCTCATATCACCCTTTTCCTGACAAGTTAAACAATGTTTAAACCCATCGACTCATGTATGCAACTTTATGAAGATGAAGTAAATGAGTGAACGTGTAAAGGTCAAAGAAGGAGGTTTCTCAGTAGTTAAATAAAAGAGGAATGAGCGAGAAAGCGGGAGGAAGGAAGTCCAGGGTTTCCTGGAGTGCTTTGAATATTTATCGCGTGAGAGTCCCGGGCGGACTTTGCGATTACGTTGAGACCACTCTCTTCTCACCAAGCGTTATCTCAGTAGTGTGCGGACACTAGTGGAAGATAGAGGAAAGGCCAAGAGAGAACGGTGCAACGACGAAGGCTTTCTAATACGAGCACATCGCTTTAAAGCATTGGGAGGATGAGTTGAGATGGCTAGTGGTGGGAGAGAACCACTAGCGTGCGATGAGGCAGTGCGGTGAGGGGTCTTTCAGGCTGGGTTTTCGGGGGTTGGTGATTCTAAGAGGTCCGGCGCTCACACACGTGAGGCACCCAGGGGCGAGATGGAAGCAAAGGATGGGAGGATGGCTCTGGTCCAGGGGGTGCGAGTATTGATCTCGGCGTCCACCTCCTTCTTTGCCTCTTCCTCCTTCACCCTCGTATTCCGACTACCGGAAGGGTGGGTAAGATGTCAGCGTGCGTACATACAAAGTAGCCTCTCCCTCATCTCGCTACTTCGTCTGGACTCTACTACTACACATCGTCTCTCTTCTCTCAGAGCTAGATACATAAATTTGCCATATACGCCAACATGTCACGTGCATTTTCTTTCTTTCCCTCTTTTGTCATGTGTCTTCTTTAATGTTTTTCCACGTCATTAGAAAATACACCTGATGCTCGAATAAGACACGTTTTGTTTCTATAAATAATTTTATCACGTTTGTAGGCTAGCTATAGTGGTACATGAGTTTCGAATTAACAGGAGATTGTTTCTTGTGCTGAAATTGGTGAGATGTAATGAGTTTCAGTTGAATAAAATGTATTACTTTAGAGTGGGCCATAATATTTATTTTTAGAGAAATATTTTAACTCTGGTAGCGTGAGTAATATTCTTTCAGTGATAAAGACATTGATGGAATTTATAATTATTAAAGAATATTATTTAAATTAAAAATTTACTTGAAATGAAAATTTGTTAATCAACAATAGTGTAATTAAAGTTATTATCAGCTCAATATCTAAAATCTCTTCTTTTTCCTATTTATATAATTTCCTGATATAAAAAAGAATTTTATACTAATTTATTCAACTTCAAATAAATATAATTTTCAAACAATTTATTTATTTCTTTTTGATATATTTCTAAAAAAAAATATCGTAATCGATACTAATAGCTGACATTTGGTATAAAAGCAAGCAATTTTTCGACAAGTTAGATCAAGATTTATGGGGTGAAACTGTTGCTCTGGGGGTAAAAAAAAAATGCTAGTGACAATGTTGGCTTAGAACGTGGTTAAAATTTCCAAGATTCTTAGTAACCAATGTAATGTAAAAAATTAAACGATTTCTCAATATCGAATATTCCAAATTTTGATGAATTTTATTTTTCTCGTGCAAAAAATGTTTGCTTTCCTATCTGACGTAAATGTTATCGCTTATCGATAGCATGAAGAGGGTGAGAGAAGAGTTATTGGTTTCCGCTTGGATATCTTCAGGTCTTTTTATTTTCTTCTCTTAAGGGTCAGTAGAAGACCGCGGGTCGTTGATCTCGTCGATGTCCATCGATAATCCTCGACTTATCCTTTAGAAGAGACCTTCCGGGTCGCTCTCATATTCCTGTGATTTACACTTTACCATCTGGAAACCGTTAGCATCTTTACAACTCTTTATATCATTATATGTCATTTAAAATTTTTTTCTGTCATTAAAGTCACCCTTTGTGCAAGTAAAGGCTTCAAAACAAAGGCTATAGATCAAAACTAGAAAAGATAATTATTTTCGACTCACGCACACTCACGTCTAACTTTATTATCTTAAACGTGAATCGCTAGATCTGATGAGCAGAATTCGCGCGTGCGCCTGCACACAACGGTGTTTAGAGTACGTGCGTGCTTGCACATACGTGTAACATTTAAAATGAATTAAAAGGATAAGAAAGGTAAGGAGTGAAAAAAAATCGGCTAAAAGAATTATTAAACACTTTGAGAGCAAAACTCCAAAAATAAAACGTGCTTTTTTTGATAATGAGATTTTTTAAGATTTTAAAAGTCTTATCTGCTCTTTAAAGAAAATTACTTTCAGCCTAATATTACTTTTCAACAGATTTATTGATAATTATATTTATTTGCTTATAATAAAAAATATTGATTACTGTTTCAGGCGCTTTTTTGATATATTCATGAGTAACAAATGAGTAATGGTATTGGGGTTAGCATTGTCCCCTTTGTTGGCATCAATTGTAACAGTTGACTCGATGTAATTAGAACGTTTTTTCGACTCGTTAATTTTTCTCCTGACCAATTATAATTTATACAATTCATGAAGTAAAAGAATATTAAAGTAATAAATTGTTGATTATCAACATTGAATTCTCCAAATGAATGAGAGATACTAAAATAATTAAATTACAACTATTTTTATCAACATATGACTGAAGGCAATAGCAAGGATATCTTTGAAACGAAAGTTGAATGTTCACTCTGACATTTATTGATATTTTCAGTGTAAAGCAATTGATTATTAAATGATGGTTAAATGAAAAAGAGAAAAACCTGTAAAGCAAAGCATCGTGCGAAATATCATTAGGTTAATTCTGTCAATTAGCAATAGTGAGGGTGTAACACGCAACCTCAATAAATAAATACAAACAAAGGTCTAGGTTAGAAGCTGTAGGGCGTTTCGTGAATCAGTGGCTGATGTGACCTTTACTCGCTTACCCATCAATTATATCTACGCACGATAACGCGCTGGAATGACCGAGGTAATGAATTTCTCTTGCGCCTAACCAACCTCTGGTCACCCCCGGGCACACTTGGGTCACAGACCAGGCTTTTCCTTCTCTTTCTACACTGATAACTTGTCCTCCTACTTAATGCTCAGTGATAGAATAAGAGGAAGACAGAAATATGCAGGGGTGTATGTCCAGAGGTGGTTGTGCGCACAGAGAAATTACTCGCATACTCATCAAGTGTTCAAGTAAGCATCGTCTTTGCATCTAGACTCACACATGCTCAGATAGGTGGATGTTACTCAGCAGGCCACCCTCATCTCTATGGCGTCCACAATCCCAAACTGGTGTGGCTCTAGAAGCAATTTACATGGCACCATCTCACCACGTAGAGGGATGAGACAACGTCGGAGCATTGTAATTCAAGTAATGTAAGCTTTATGCAAAATACATGTTAGTTAGAAGTGCAGGAGATAGAGCTTCATCCCTTCTTCTCCTTGCCATTGCTGTATCCATTTTCATCCCACTGATGTTTCATCTCACTTCACTACTCCATCGTCTCTTTTACTCTCACGTGTTTTCTTCACCAGAAATCTCCTGAGAGTAGAGCCTGGACAAGGCCACTTTCTCTTCGATCCTCTCACCCTTCTCACGAAAACACGAGACGTCGTGGCCAAGACATGCCTACGTATGTGTGAGTTACAACACACACACCCTCATATGGACATTCGCAAAATTGTACGCATCACCATCATACCACCATACCAAAAGTCCTGCTTACTGTATGAGAATTTCATCCTCGTCCCTCTGGACAAACTCGAGCATGCTCACACGTAAATTTAAGTTACTCCCTCTTGCCTGACTCATTTTTTCTCTTTTTACTTCATGTCTTCTTCTTCTTGCTTCCCCTTTTGTCGTTGCTTCTCATTTCATGTGCGTATATCTAAGCATCTCACTCCTACAACTCTATAGGATTTTCTGCCTCTTCTACAGCTTCTCACTCCTGAAAATATCCTTCTGACCAAGGGTGGACGCACGACATTGGCGTAGAGGTATAGGTTTTGAGAAAGCTTCATGAATATTTTAACTTTTCACGTAAATGTACTGTCGATAGAACCGTCGTATTTTTCAGTATATGGATGACACTAATCTCCTTCAAAGGATCCTGGTCATCTATACTCATTCGTATATGTGTGCTTGGGGAGTATAATACTGGAATGTTATTTTTATAATAGAGGGCGAATGTCAATTAACCGAGAGAAAGTAGGCTGATGAAAATTATTGAACACGACAAAGCTTGTTCGTGAAGCACATGCATTTTTTATACCAAGTATTGATTGGCTTAAAAAAAAAACATATTTAGACTATGAAACATTTTTATAATAATTCATGTTTTCTTTGTTCTTCATAAGTAGTTAAATGCTTGTAATTTGTGATTTTTTTTCATTTTTATTGGAATATTCACTTAACATTAATTATGACATTTTATTTTGTTTAAAAAAAACTTGACTTTGATCAAATAACATTAAAGATTTAAATAATGATGAGATAAATTAAATAAATGATTGACTAAATATTTAATTATTTTTACATCTCCATATTCTGGAGAATATTTATATTTTCCTGATGGCAATAACACAAGGGTAAATTTATGCAGATTAGCAAAGGTAAATATTCGATGAAATCGTCGTCTTTGCTACGCCCTTGGCCAGAAGAGGGTGTTGGTTGGACGCTGAGGCGAAGGGGTTGCTATCTACGACACAGAAACTGTCTAAAGCACGCGAACATTCGACGTCTGGCTGTGTATTTTGTTGAAAAACGTTGGAATGGACTTCGTAAATAAACGCCTGGATTTATCTCATTCTCCCTTTTCAATCTTGAATGCTTGTGAGTAAATCCAGCTCGGCCCTTTCTGCGAATGATAGATAATTTTATCTAGTTTTCTAAAAAAGAAATCTTAACTCGATAATTACACCTTGATGTTTTTAATGAAGTCCAAGTTTTTTTATTCATATTAATAAAGTTAAAAAAAGAAAATGAATAGAGTTGAAAATGAATCTTAAGTTTGCAGAAGTTAATGACAAATTTCTAAAATTATATTCATAGTGTTTAACTATATATTTCTCACTTGTAGCTCACTTTTCACAAACACGTGGTATTCAGCATCGAAAGTTAAGAGAAGTCGAGTAACTTTTCCGACCCTTTATGTTAGCACCTTAACCCTGAAATGTACGTTGAGGGAGAGTTTAAAGGTCTCTTGCGGCAACTGAAGCTT
Organism: Chelonus formosanus; assembly: GCA_028641665.1. Classification (NCBI taxonomy): domain Eukaryota; kingdom Metazoa; phylum Arthropoda; class Insecta; order Hymenoptera; family Braconidae; genus Chelonus; species Chelonus formosanus. The sequence goes on along the minus strand of CM054003.1, from coordinate 6,656,285 downwards.
GTTTTAGAACTTGGCTTTTAAGGTCAATGAAGAAATATGATAAGAAAAATATTATTTATGTTCTAATAGTTTGATAACTTTCATAAATCTTCTTCCAATAATGGAGTCAACTTACTCCTACAATTAATCTGTACATCAAGGCAGCTATTTTGTCAGTATCTTCACCTAATTCAATCTTGCTCCTACTTCTGCACCAAGATACTCCAGTGGTAATAAAATGTTCAATCCAATTGCACTAATAATTGGTATAAAAAAAACTTTTAGCAATTACTACTTTAACAACATAGCTGTAAATCTTTTGTACGAAATAAAAATCTTTTAAGACCAATAACTTTCCAAGAAATGATCAGAAATCGTTTTAATCTTTCGCGTGACTGTTAGTGAGTTTTCTGTTGAAGAAAGAATAATTTAGGTTTTTTGTATGAGCACAAAATGGCTATTTCAACTAAACTGTTTTTTTCCAACTCCATGCTGTTGGAATTTATAAAAGGCATATATTATTACGTGTTATAATGAACTTTTCAATTCTAAAAGAAACCCACGAAATCTACTAAGCCAATGAGAGTATGAATTGAAAACTTCCAGTGATAATAATACATTTGGAGATATGGTAAAATAATGAAAATAATTGAGTAGTAATTAAAAAAATGTAGATATTATGAGGAATATTATGAAGTCAATGGCATATTCAAGAGATGCAGATGATTGATTATATTGAAGAGACTCATGATAGTAGAGAATCCTAATTTGCATGTCGACCAAGGTCTAGAGATGTTTTAACATGTTGGGCTAACTCAGTAGTTGGGCAAGGGAAACGAAGGGTAGCGAGGCTTGAACTAAGATCGTGGAAACGACTTTCGCCGCGGGAGATGCTGTATGTTGAAGTCGCTTGGCCAAGTTGTGAAAGCAAACTAGGGGTAGCTCCGGAGATGAGCTACGGCCAGTTTTGACCCCCTCTTGGTTACCCAGAAATTACCCCTTATCTTTGCCCAGCAAGGCTGTTCTCCCGCGCCGAATCCTAATGTTCAATCTCGAGATAAACGTTCTCAGGTTATTAGAGGCAAGCCCTGTTCCTATATACATACATACGTGTAAACGCGAGTAGACTCGTTAAATCTGATTCTAAAATGATACGATAAGCTAAATTGATTAGAATTTTAATCTACATAAATATTTTAATTTTTTTATCAACGTTCTATGTTGATAATTGTGTCGTAAGAGTCATTGATAAATATTCTATCAATGAAAAGTTTGTATTATAAATTAATTCTAAATACGTTGTAAAAAAAATCGTAACTTAATCATTACTTTGGTAGAACCATAAACAAAATGATGCATATAATTGAAAAAGTTCAATATATTAAAACGATATTTTTAGAAATTGTTTCTTTTTATCGTTAAATTTGATTGAAAACAGACAAATAATATATTGGATTGTTGCATGATACTCTCTAATTTTATATTTTCAATAATGTATGAATTAACGTTTTAAATTGTTCACCTAGTTGGCATAACAATTATTGATATCACTATAAACCCAAGTGCATTCTTGCTGTACATCTAAACGTGTTGAATGTGACGTCACTCATTTGATTAAAATTGTAGTCACTTTTTAAACATTTAGAAACACATTAAGAATGACTATAATTTTAATTACATGGGTAAAGTCATATTCAACACGTTTAGATGTAAAATAATAATGTACTTGAATTTTCAATTATACTTTAAGAATTGTCAATTTTTTTGATCATTCAATTGTTTTTAATGTAATCTATTTTTTCAACTTTTAATAATTAATAATATTTTAAAAATTAATTTCTCACTTATTTCAATTTGAAAATAATTTTTAATTTGGATGAAAAAAATAGAATTTTATTAAAACTCGAGAATTCGATGTTTACATACTTTCTCATTTAGCAGTGCCAAAACAGCTAAAATTGATCAATGCAAGACCCAAAATGTGTATACAGTATTGCTGAAGAAGCTTGCGGATGAGTACAAAATACACTTGTGTACATCAGCCGTTGCACACAAAGGTCTTTTCGATGAGACTACTCGAAGAAATCGATAGCGAAATAAAAAAAATATCATAATATCCTTCGAGAAAAATATAAAACCGCTATGTATCAACTTAAAATATTTACGATGCATTTTACAGTATATGGAAATTTTTATTGCCCTAATTTTAACAATGGAATCAAATTTATTTGCATCAAAGTTATTTTTATTGAGAAAAAAAAACCAAAAGAAACATCTGACGAGGAATACTTAATTAACTCTTTAAATAAATCCAATGACGTTTTTCCATTTATATAGTAGATAATTTAAAAAGCACACTGTTGGCCGTAGGGATAACATGAGATGCTTGACCAGGCCTCCACGAGAATCACAAATCGATCGAGACTCTCTTCTCCTCTATATCCCAGTATATTCCTTACTCTGCATCCATCTCACTCGGTGTTCTCCCCTATTCTGACTAAGTCTACGCTCCTATACTATCAGCAGAATATTCGCGACGCGAAGATTAAACTTCATACACGTATTATACAGCAACCCTGTTGAGAATGTAGATGTGTACGTGGAGTATTCACGTAAAATGCTCTTCAGTATATCGACTGGCCTCTGAGCAGATCTTGTATGATGCTAGCACATATTCAAGCGTATAGAATGTAATTAAGATGAATTAGTGGGCTAGAGAATTGGGTTATAGCTCAACTCAATGGAGGAATAATTACCAACAAATATTTTGAATTATACGAATGTTAATGGTAAACAAATAACTAAGTCTAAATAATTAATGCAATTAACCCAGTAATCATACTGTTATGCTAGATAGTATTGATTGTTATTTTTAACTTAAGATGATTTTTGCATGAACAATAGTATATAAGTAGAAAAAATTTATAGGTAGTTTAAAAATTAAATAAACATTCAAATGTTGAGAAATCTGAAAAATAAGACTATTATTGATAGCATGAAAACACATTGTAAAATTCTATTTTTTAAATCTCAAATTTTATGAGTAGAGGAGACAGTAGAATTATGGGTCACTTTTTATTTTTCTACAATTACATTTTACTCTGTTAAATTATCACCAATAGTTATTTTTTTAAGTTTCTATTATAATCTTACCTTCTCCTCTAATATAAGAAGCCGTAGTAGTTGTGTTTATTTTTAACAGTTTTGAATGAATAGAATTAAAAAAATTAAAGAATAAAAATTTACCAAAATAAAAATTATCTATGGATACTAGCAATTTATTACACAGTAGCTAATACAAGTGATTGCATTTACGAATAGAAAGCAAATTTTCAAACAATATCTTGAAGAAATTTTCACACAAGTGTGGAAATTCTTTCTCAAATACCTATAGGGATTAAATTTACAAAATGCATTTCTAAGTAAATGTCATAAATTATGTGCACGCATTTATACATAAAAGAAAATTACTATTGGCCAACGTATTTACTCATTCGTCATAAAATTTCATAAGCTGTTAAGTACGCAACCTTGAGATTCGGCAGGTAAGTCTCTTATGTGACGTAGTAGAGATCCTCTGAGAAATGATATTTGTAAATTGAAGCCCCTATAGTCATTTAAAAGAAAATTTCAACATCTGTGAGAAAAGATATTGTACGAAAAGTGATTCTTAATTTGTAAATGCATTCATTGGAATCTGCTAGTTTACAATAAATTACTATTATGAATATTTATGAGTTCAGAAGATTTTCCGCAACTATTTCTTAATTTTAATGATTTATTATAGCATAAAATTGTTCATCAGAGTTTTATGGATGATTGTCAACATTCGTTTTGGAGTATATAATAAGAAACATATTTCAAATATAATTTTATTCTTTCAAACTGTAATTTCTGGTTAAATGATGACAAATAGTCAATTTAGTTTATGAGATGTTAATGAAAATTGCACAAAAAAATTGAGTCTTAAAAAAGACATGTACGATTTCTTGAAGGACTTGGCGGAAATTCCTATAGAAATAATTCAAGTAAACAACCAGGAAGTCCATGAAGAATAAGATAATCGAATGTATGTTATTTTGAAGGATTTGAATAAATGAGCTATTGACAAAGTCAAACTTTAAGCTGAAAAAGATGTGCAGTTAAGTGTAATCTGAGAAAAGTCGGCATTGACAAGATCTAACTCCCACTAAGAAAGGATGTCACAACAGTATTATTATTGAGTTGCTGCCTGCGCGTGACTCGACGTCAATACTAGTCTTTACCCCCCACAAAGGAGATACAGTAAATAATATTTTGGAAGCTAGCAACAACGAGATTCGGACATCAAGGTGGAACAATGCCTGAGGGATAGTATGTTGTTGATGGACGCTTCCGATAGTTAAAAGCGCTTGCAACTTGGGTCTCATTCTCCTGTATTATCTCCCCACCGGCTATTGTACTATTTAATTAATCGAATTACTTGCAGGTTCTTTCCTTTATATCTCTGTATAGTTATGTATACCAACACTGCAGTGTTTACATGAGATTAATGGTATTTCTTATAGCTTAAAATTAATTTGAATATTTCATTGCCAACAGCAATTTTAAGTCTAGATGCATGTAAACAGACTAAAAAAAAAACGTTGTCCATCAATAAAATATTTATATGAAAAACTGTAATGAATTATTTTATTAATGAAACCAATATTTTGAATATTTAAAAAGAAGAATTAATAATTTTTTAGAATTACTTATCATAACTCCGATTTTGATAAAATGAAATTATTTATTATTTAGTTAATTTGAATCAAAAAATTTTTATTTATGATTTAAAAAATGTATTTAAATATTACATACATCAAAATCAAATGTATGTTAACAATTAAAGTATTGTGAATACGAAGCAGTTATTGTAAAAAAAAAATAATTTTTTTGTTCTGTAAATATAACGGATGAATATAGAGTGGTTTAAACCAGTGACAATCAAACAAACAAAGTGTAAAAATTTAGATTTATGAGACATATATAAAAGTTTCTCATGATGAATTAGCAGTCAGTTTTTTATAAATAGCGGCTTATGTATATTTCGGAAAGTATAAAAAGGAAAGTGAATGATCTTTCGAAATAGATGTAGCATACTGTTATGTATTATCCTTAGAAAGAATCCCGACCTACCTCGATATGAAATTGACAGCAAAAGCTACCCTTCAGATTAAAAAGAAAAATACTATATCATGTTTTCTTTATTTGAATAAGAATTATTTATTTTCTTATAAGAATAAGGATAAGATAAGTCAGATTGAGGAATTTATCACTAAATAATTTGACAGTTAGCGCGAAGATTAATTTGTTAATCTGAATATCAATTGAGTTCAATAAATAAAGCTGGTTGAAGTTAAAGCTTCTTTGTCAATAGAAGTGTACAGTAAAATTTAAATTACATAGACAAAATTTTATCTCTTTTGGTTTGATTCATCCATTGTAAATTTTGAAATATTTCGTTTACAAATCTATTCCTTTATTAATTTATGTAAGGATTCTACATTTACGGCTTTTATTGAATTAAAATAATGTTCAAATTAAGGTAATTCATTAACTTTAATTCGTCTTTCAATTCACGACTATAATAATTCTGAATAACAAATACTGTGGATGACAGATTCTATTTTCATAAGTCAATGAAATGATAACACACGTTTATTATTAAATGTATGGATTTTAGGTAAATTTCTGGCAATAAAATAGATGTACACTTTATTGAATGTTCGAAATAGAATTGTATTTGAAAATGAAAAAAAAAAAAATTATTTTGCAAAATTCTCGGAATAAAATATTTTGGTTCAAACAATCTATTAAACTATGCAGTTATTTTTCATTGTAGATAAAAATTTATTGTGTACCTTTAGTTATAGATGGGAAGTATAATACTGTCTATGGAGCATATTTCAAATGAAAATTAATAAACTGGAAGATTCGTAAGTCATCTATAACGGGAGAAAGATCTTTATTTCTCACTTCTTTCTAGAGCAGAATGAGAGCATGTTTTTTTTTATTGTTCAATGAAAGAATGGAATATCAATTTTATTTTATAATTTTTGTATTTTTGTACTCACCATAGGCATTGTCATCAACTTCTTGAATTAAATTTTTTAATCTGCAAAAAAAAAATTCAATAGTCATGAAAAAATATAGAATTTAATTATTAAAATTATAACAATGAATACTTGAATAAACCCAATAAAATTGAATGAAAATTTAAAATGAAGAAAAAATAACTGATGTGCATTAAGTATTTCATCGAATGATGACAATAAATTTTTTAATTAACTAGAAAAATGATTAATTTTTTTTTGTTATTGCACAATATATACATATATATAAAAAAAATAAAAAAAAAAGTTTTTTAAATCAAGTATAATTTCAGTCAATAAAAAAGATATTTTATAAACCTATGAAGAGTTCTAAATTCGATTTTTCATGAGAGTGATTTTTTTTTCAATAATTTTTTTACTCATTGTTGAATAAATTGACAAAAATATATTGCAATGTAACCCAGCTGATTCAAATCATCATTAACTTAATAAATAAAATTTCCAACTGTCAATAAGACTGTTCAGTACAAATAACTGATTCTTTGATATACTTCCGCTGTGAATGATGTGGGAAAAGATGAATGATACTCAAAAACCAAAGAATAGAATGTATTTTTTGTTAAAACCAAGTTTTTGTATTTTCTTTCATTTCATTATTCATAACATCAGACAAACGCACCTGCCCGAAGTTCAGCTTGATCATTCGCTGCATTGTCAATGCTCCGAAAACCTCAATACAGCGAAACTTTCATTCTACTCCAAAAACTCATATTTAATAGCAACATTTAACTCAGCCCAAAAAGAGTAGAAACGCATCGTCGGCATAAAGAGGGGGCAGAATGTTTGGACGAGAAGCGAAAAAGGCGTCATTTAGCGATAAATCATCAAGCCGACAGGCTGACTATCTTTACTAGAGACTGTCACATGTATAAAATTTTCTCACACTCTGTTTCTCCAACGTTAGCAGTTTTTGGAGTTTTCTGGAGCCGTCGGATCGTTACGCACAGTATCACTTGGAGCCAAAGAGCTAGTCTAGGTGGAGTGATCGATGACTATAGGAAACGAAATGTAGGTATCTATATATAATATTGAAGGTTTCGACCTTGAAACCGGTGTGTTACGAATACAAATGTAGGAACTGTTATAATGTATGCTGGAATCGTTAGATACTGATTGAAAAAAATCGATAAATAATGAAAATAATGATAGTATTTAATCTGTCATATTTTCACTTTCTAATCAGATAATATTAAGATTGTATAATGAAGAAGGTCTTGGGGTGAATCGTTAACGAATGTAAAATTATGACTCATCAACATCATCAGTTGAAATGTATAAATATGTATATGTAATGAAGTGAAAAAGACGAAGAAAAAAAGAATGTATTTGTATATGTTAGGGACCATTATAGATGAATAAATTAATTATTCACCGGATGCTATGTATTTGACATTATATGGGCGATGTTTTGCAACGGATACAAATTAGGGGAATTCCAGGATTATTACCCACAGAGTATTTCTATAAGCCTTGTCACAAATTAATCTGTAAATTACTGCAATAAAGTAATCGAGTGGAGTACTAAGCTGAGTAGACAACAGATGAAAAGTCTTAGGGTGCAAAGGATTATATTCTATGGCTTTCTGTTTCTATACCTGGGTCAGCGGTGCGCAACAACACAATAAACTTTACGTGCAAGTTTGGTAGTGCATGGTGTACTTTGCGACAGCTTTTCCTGCGCTTACTCTAACCTCACAATGCAACTGAAACACTCGGTATATTCATTGTTTCCAAAACAATGCACCGGACCTACACTCTCGCTTGCTTTTCTCTACCTGTCACCCTTTTCTGTACACCCCCATTTGACTTTCAGTCAGGTATACTTTTGCTAGTCATTATCGGAGCATCTCTGATAAATTAGCATGCACTATTTTTTATTCTTCACTAGTAACCTATTGTTACCATACTGCAAATCCAAGTGTGTTATTGACACTTTTAACACACTGGGCCTCTTCAATAATAAATACCGCAAACTAAATTTCGATTTTCTGCCTACTTAAAATGTGTGAAAATATAATTAATTTATGGACATTTTACATTGAATATACTTTATGGGTGTTATTTTAACACATTCATAAAATCTTGGATTAGCAATGATATACAGGAATATTTAACAAGTAATTTATGTCTATTTTGAGAAGTTATAAATTTCAATAGTTTCTTCTTTTACATTTTCATTGTCACTTCACAATAAGTCATATTTCATGAATAGGATTAAGTTTTAATCCTTACAATGTCACTTGAAAATTATGTCCAGATGTTTCGAATAATATTTAAGACAATTTGTGGTGAAGGTTGGAATTTTCCATGTTCTATTATGTCATGAAATTACTTCATTTACTGCTTATTACCAAATTCTAACCGTAAAATATTCTTTTCAAGAGTGGCAGTAATTTATTAGATAGTTTTGTACAATATTCTGGTAATTCATTTTTTCTCTTTTAATAATAAATAAACTTTAATACTCAATTTAGAGAAAGATTAATAAAACAAAGTATTAGATACATCTTTTTAACAATAAAAATTCAATTTATTAATTTAAATAATCAATTGAATGAATTTTGAAAAATTGTTATTACAATTGTATATAATTCTATGTAATAATTTAATAATCAAAGTAAAAATAAAACATTCGTTGGTTTTTTTAAGATTCCAAGAAGAGCGTTTATCTAGCTCTATCCAAAATTTATTTTCCTTTTTAGAACAACTTTATCATATTGAAGCGCAAAGTCGCTATATTTTATGTAGTGTAGTTGTAAGTAGTTATCACTCATTATCGAGAGGAAGTGATAATCGCGTGTATCAACAAACCGTCCTTCACTCGGTCAAGGGTCGTAAACAAAGCACTAGTGGTCTAGACTTGAGACTATCTACTACCTTACAGACATACATATCTCTACATGTTCAATCTTTAGCACTCTGGGAACAAGTTTAAGATTCATGAATGATCAAGAATATTCATCAAATTGCTCGATTGTGTCATCGTGACTTTTTTTTGGATTCCATGAATTTTTGCTGACTAAAAGGGGGTAAAAAGAAAGAGGAAGAAGAATAACAGTGAAGCATGAGCAGAATAAATGAGCAATGAGAGCTCGAGACAGAGACCGTGGAAAACAATATCCAATATATCGATTATGGGTGTCGTATATTAACATGAATATCAAAAGCATCGATTCTGCCCCGAAGGAAAAGTATTTCTATATTTACCAATAATATCAATGATATTTTTCGGTTGTTTCGGAGATAAAATCTCTCGCGGGACGAAGTTAAAAATTATAGGTTTTCGCAGTTGGAATTATTTCTTTCTGGATGCGACGAGAAAGGAGAGAAGTAGATACCTAGGCGGCGACGACTGGTTCAAGTGAGAAGATGAGTGGTCCATGGACGATAGGAAGGAAAAGAATAAGTAAGAGAAAGATGTGGACGAAAAAAGAGAGATGAACGAAGAAGCGAGAGACCGCCTCGTATCTCGACGCTTCTCAACAGCGATCCTCCCGTGTCGTTTTCGTTCTTCCTTATTTTCTTTTTAATATCTTTCGGTAATCAAGCGACCGAATGAGAAGCCTCTCTATCTCTCCTTGTTTTTCATCATCTTCTTATTTTTTATCTCCTTCTTCATGCAAGATGGATACCGGTTAATCCGACGAAAACGCACCAGCGAACTTTAATTGTGCCGAATGCCAAGGAACAAAAGAAACTACTCTCAAGGTTAAAGCAAATCGCACGCCGTGGGTGACGTCAGGATGCAGTTAGACTAGTTTTAGTTGTTATGGACCCCAAGCATGTTTGAGTTAACTCGTTCAACAGACAAAGAAATAGATGTTGCACTATTTAACATAGTCATGAGTTATTTAATTATAATTAATCAGATTACTCTGAATTAATTTATTCATTTTTTACTCCAAGTTTTTCTTCAATGTTTCATTCAATCCATCAATGATTTTAATTTCATAACTAAAGATATTTTTCATAAAAGAAAAAAACATTCGTTGTTTTTTCATGATTGCATTATTATTATCTATAATTTATATAATACATAGTTCAACGATAACGGAATACATAATATAATAATAGGGATTAATTAGAAAATTTATTTGTCAACGTCATTCTTTTTTTTCTTGTTGAGACAATTAGTGAACTTTCCGGCAGTGTCCGAACAACTATCATTCTCATCAACTGAAATTAAAATTATGTTATCATGTTGAATTAAATACAGTGAATAACTAAGATATTTTTATTGATAATTTACCTTCGTGTTTACAACAAAAGTCTACGGCGTCATGAACCTTGTCAACAGTTGCTTTGTCCACGCCATCAAAATATTTGTTAACGTCGTTATGAATCGCACTGGCTACCATTTTACAGTCCTCCATCTGATATATATTTATTTTTGATGATTGTTAAAGATTTGGTCATTAACAATTAATATAATGGGGAAAGAAATAGTTTGATGTTTTCAAATTCATTTACTTACGTATCCAAGCTTAGCGTAAAGACAAGCTAAAAATTGTCGAACTTCTGGGTTATCGTATTCATTGTCGTCTTCAAAATATGATGCCGTTTCTAGGTAGTTATGAAATAAAGAAAATTATATGATTTTTAGAACTGATTAAAGAAAACATGAATTTTTCAAAATAATCACCACCTTCTGACATGAGATATTTGCACTCTTCATAAGCTGATGCGATTGCTTCTCTCCAGTCAGCATCTGCTTCACTAACAGTTTTAACTTTTTGACCTAATACCGACTGAACATCAACAACAATGTATTTGAATGAGTTGAATCAAGTACTTAAAATAATGGATTTCATTTTCAAACGATTTTAATCAATCACTTACAACTATATTGGCAAGAACCAATACTTCCAACAGTGAAAAGATTGTGCGAGTCATTTTTATATTATATTTAACTTAAAAATAAATTTCAAAGGAAACACTTTGATACTGCAAGTGAGAGTAATTCTTTTTATTTGTAATTCCAAGAAGCAAAACATCTCTATTTATATGGAAAAAAAATCTTTTTTCATTTCCTGTTTTATGTATAATTTTAATTCTCTATGAAGTAATGGTATAAAATTATATAATTGTATGGAAAATTTATAGAAATATTTTATATAATTTCATAAGGTGGTTTGCCACAACGAGAATTCAATTATTATTACTTGAAAATCGTTATCAGAAAATTAAAAAATGATTTCATTTTTGATTAAATTTGGATTAAATATTATGACGTATCTATTTATATACTTTAATTGGCAGGATTACTATTAAAAATCAATTGAAATTTCATTCTCTCTCGCTCTCTCTGATAAATATGTTTGATATTAAATTAAAACTTCCTGTTATTGTATGATATATAGAAGATTATAGAATACATTTGATTGGATAAAAAAATAATTCAGGATTTGAGTTATAGAAATGAATTATTTTGCAACTGAAAACAATTTTAATAAAATAGTAATGTCAGAACATTTTCACTTCTAAAGTTGGTGAAAAGTATAAATTACTTCATTATCCAATCGAAAAGTTTTATAACTAATTTTTCTGTGAGTAAATTTTTCAATTTAATCCACTTGATATAACCACTCACTTGATAATAAAAAGTTTTTCACAGCGTAGGAATTTTATTAAAAAATTTTTTTCTTCATTTTAAAAATGTACAGAAGAATGAATGTCTATTCAATCAAAACGTATTTGAGTATAACGGATTTTTGTATGTGACCTTGTAAGTCAACGCGTATTAAATTCATGTCAAGTTTCCACCTTGACTCTCGCGTCAAAGATCGCACAGATTTCGAATGGCCATGTGTAATCATCATCATCACGATGTATTTTTTCCAGTCGTTCTCTCATTTGCAATTATAATTATAATGCATAATAAAGTGAGATTAGAAAATCAAGGCTTGAGTATCAAATCGAGTACCGAAACGAGTGAATTACCATACAAAAAATATACAAGATTTAAAACCATACATTTTGACTGACGCATGCGGGAGCAAAAGAAGAGAAGTCGTTGTCCTCAAGTCAACACGAAGTGGAAACTAAAGGAATTTCGCGGCTGCTAGCAATCATACTGTGGTCAAATTACCATAAGAAGGGCTCTAATTTCACACAATGCTTCTTTCCTTAGTTCACTTGGGTCTGACCGCGTCTTTTACAATCAAGCACGTGTCGACTCGTAGACCAGATTGGCGTAGCCTAGGGACCACCGATCGTCTTTCATGATTTCTCAATAAATTTTCAATGGTCTCGTATTTACTCCACTGTTCTTTTTCTCTCCACCGACTTCCAAGGGAGTATAGACCATTCGATATAACTCAGTCATTCTAGTTCCTTGTGTACAGCTATCCTATTTCCGATTTTTCTTCTAACTTTTATTCCTTTCAACCCTCCTTTCTATCAGTCTTATTCTCTTTAATAACTCTTTGAGCTTAGTAACGTGTTCTAGAATCTCACCAGTCTGTCAACTTTTTTCTAGGTAAAAAAATTTTCAAAGACTTAAGAAGAATAAATATTAATTAATTTTTATTAAAAGTATGAAATATTTTTTAATTTTTTACTTTATCTTTTTTTTCGAACGATTATGAACACGATGGAATGCATTCATGCATGAGTTCATGGACTGTATTTTTTAAAATGAAAATTAATTATTATAATAAGAAGCCAGAATATCATGCAAGATTTTTTTAGAGTGTTTTATTGAGTGAAATCAACTCTGAAAGTTGGTGACCCACAGACGGGGTTAATAAGTTTCAGAACTAAAAAAAAAAATATAAAATCTAAATTACAATCATTATTTATAATATGTTTAATGTTGAATGAGAAAAATATAATTTTGAAAAATATGTTTACTTACAATAACTAACTAATTGATTTAATTAAAAATCAATTGACTTGATGGATTGTAAGAAACTCTCAAGTGTTAAAAATAAAAAAATCTAATTGATAAATAAATACGGTGAAAATTAATTTTCCATTTGAATTTAAATATCTTTTGTTTCATCATAATGACAGCCGCATAAATGAACGATTCAGCGATTAGTTCATATATGGTGAAGCGAGGGAAAAAATCAAGGATGAGAATGAACGTTATAATATAAAGTCGAAGCAAAAGGGGGTGGAAAAACCAAATGAGGAGCGAAGAGTTCACAAAAAGCACGTCTCGTCCGAGTGGAATGATTAAAATTTCAATTCATTTTCCGCATGAACTGACTCAGCCCTTCAACGTAACATCGCTTTTCTCGACTGTCTCGTCTATAGTCTCCCTGTTTGAGACGACTTTAGTTCATCTAATTCTTTCCTCACTTAACAGACTATTTCTCTTTCTCTTCACTCTATACTTTTCGTGGCACCGAAGTCCACTCGGTTATAATTTTCTCTAATGATACACTTCGGCCTCTCTCTGATTTTAAACTGCCACTGGCTAGATGTTTTTATTTCTTTTACTGCTGATGAAGTAAGTTTGACTCATCTCATTTCTCATTCACTTAAATGGAAGAATATATTGGTTATTTTTTGTCCTTTACTTTACATCAGTAATCAATTTATGAAAACTCTATTTTTCGTTTCTCACATCTTAAATAATTTTTATTTATTTATTCATTTGTAAATAATTATTTCAAGAAAAATTAACTATTAAAAATTTTTTTTTTCAATTCATTATTTTTGATTAATTTCGAAAACTATTAATTATTCATTGAAAAAATTTTTAATTAATTTAAAACATTATTAATTAATGTAAGGTAGTAATAAAATTTTATCATTAATTTTAACGATCATTTGATAAAAGTAACAGTGTTTTTGTGATGCATATAATTATAATTGATTAGGGGGGATTAATAAAAAATTAAAATAGGAAAGAATAAGATAAGAATTATTCTATACATGAAAATTCCAATGAAATGCAAAACGTCACCCGTGTCAGGAGTAAGTAAAAGATATTTTTTTTTTTTTTTTGATGCCAAAGTCCATGCCAAGTAGAAGCAAAAACGAGGGTGAGTAGACACTTGGATTTCCTTAATAAAATGGGGCGCAAACGCCACGCCAGCGAATATCTGGTTGATAGTGGCATGGTCAGCGCGACGTCCACCTCGAGTGTGTTGAGGGGTTGCTAGGGGAGAAAAATCTGGGTGTGCAGGGGTGTTGCTTAGGTTGATTCAATCTGACACAAGATCCCTTTCCCATTCGTATTCTCTATTTCTTATTCTCTCTCTCTCTCTCTCTCTTTTCCCTCTCAGCTTCATATTCACCCTCTTTTTATACGTGACTTTCAATCCCATCTGGAAAAGATTTGACTTGATATTTAAAAAACTGCTTGATGTAAACAAAAAGTAAAGTGGAATTGAGTAGGCGCGTATTTTTATTGAATCCATTTGAGAGTTTAGGAGCATATTTTATGAATATTACATAATTTATAGTATTACAAGAGTTGGATTTATATTTAAAATGATATTTCAAAGTTATATAGGATAAAATTATCAAAATTGAATGCATGAAACTTTGAGAAATGGTAACAATAACTTACTCGTAGGAAATTAATGAATATGGAGATAAATCCAGCGATGTTCTCTGCACGGTTGAATGCCTAATGCAAATTTTATAGTGGGTATATCATCTACTAAATTTACTTTCCATGAACTTTTAGTATAGTATCATTTATTGACTGAGATAAATAAAATATCATCATAATTAAAAATGATATATTTAACATTTTTAAAAAGCATCCTCATATTATTTATCTTGCATTAGCAATTTTTATCATCTAAAAAAAATATCTCTGCGACAGTTATTATTGATAATCACTAATTGAGTAATAATTATGTTAATTGATTAATTTTGTATAATTTATCTGTTTGTTGATATTCAAAGGAAAGAGTGAGAGAAAAGAGATGTGTGAACGAAGAAAAAAATATTTACAAAATACTCGAAAAAAATCTGCTCTAATTGAATTCATCGAATATTAAAGAGTCTGAATAAAATATGTATGCAAGAAAGTCCTCGTGTCCTATCCTGTCTGACTAGCAGACAATTTTTCCCAGAGATTTAAATAATCTCGCGTAAAAAAATTGGCGACCTCGTTCAATCTGTCATCGAGACTTCGCTATTCCATTAAAGCGATTCTTGGCGACTAAGCGTGTTGCCCACACACGAGGTACGTGTTATTATTTTTTTTATTTGACTGGCGATTAAAAGAGAGAACGAAATAGAATAAAAAAGAGGCATACAGTGCAACAGGATAAACATATTCATAGGATAAAGAGTGAAGAGGGGTATGACGTATTCTGTATGCAAAGTGCACGAGTCCGCGACTTGGTTTCACTGCATAGATAAAAAAGTTTGCACGAAAAAACGCAAGGTTACCAACAGTTTTTTTATCTTCACTAAGACATCGAAGGTTATTATGCATCGTCAATATTCGTCAGAGTCTATTCTTCTACATAGTTTTCTTTTAATCATTTATTCAGGTCATTGGCTGTTTGTAAGATAAATACAATAATGATACCTTCATCATCATCATCATTATCATCATCATCATCATCATCATCATCATCATCATTGACTCCTCAACATCAGCAGCTTTTTACCTTCCACGATGTCATCTAACGGATATTAAATCGAAATAATTTTAAAAATTTTTTCATCTATTTTTTAGTGATAATTATATACTTCTTGACATCTCCTATGATCACTTGTCATTATTTCTATTTGTATATGTAAAATTCATCGGCATATTATCTTCGATCAAACTGAGGGTCAAGGTTAAAGGTACACTTGTTTATCGTGATGATGAATGAGAAATAAAGTTTACTAGCTGTATAAATGTGTTGCTTGAATGTATTGAATACTTGTATTAAACGGATATATAGATGTCAGTAAGTAAAAACAAACGAGTTGAAAGTCGTAAAATTGCTTTGCAGTAGTTACAGTGATTCGCTTCACAGCCAGTTATGATTTCTTCCCTCCCTCTGTGTAGCCTGTGGCTATGGAAATTAAATAAGCTCAAAACCAACATAACTGAACGTTTCATTACTTTTATAGTAGAGGCGTCATAAATGTATATCACGTGCTATTCATTCGAAAAAGTTTTAATCAACTTTTCTAACCGATTTTATGAAAAATATTCACATTTCAACAGAGTTTAATTCATTATTTAGCTACCACCAATCATCATAATAATAAATGTTTACAAAGTTTACTATTCAGAGTAGTTTGTAAAGTCTTTTCATGATTTGTTTTATTCAATAAATAGAAAATATTTTCATTTGCAAGTCTAACAGGAACACACGATGAAGAGGAATATCAGAGCGTGTTCCAGTGGGAGGAGAAGACTTTCGGTAAAGGGCCGAGTGTTGTGTAGAAGAATGCTAGGACGTGGTTAGGTGGAGAATGGAGAAGTAATAGAAAGAAGATATGATGTAGAATGAGTGGGAAAGGGACAACATGTTGGTAGAGTCCTGCAGGATTCTCCTTCGTCCTTCGTGACGCTTAGGAGCCCCTGTAGTAGGGGTAAGACTTGTACTGGTGGGGACAAGGAGCGCTCGGCATCTCAAATTTGGTTGGCTGTCTCGAGGCGGTCGCTGGACTACTCGTAGACTCTCGTGGAGGGGAATAAGTGTCGGTAAGGGGAAAGAAGGACGAGGGGTTTAGTGCCTTGGCGCGAGCCCGACAACTCGAAAGTCTGGAATTCCAACCAACAGAACAGTGCCGGCGTTCGTGCGACGCGGGTCTCGAGATACGTGAGTTTTCGAGAGAAGCCAGAGTGGACTTAAATGGAAGAGGGAGGATAGGAAGAAACAGAGACGACAATATCGAAAAGTGAGGGAGGTGTTAGTGGGGAAGTGGGAAGGACAGAGGGAGAGTGCGCAAGATTCGTTGTTTATGAGCGCGAGAGTTGAAAAGACGGTGGAGATCTTTCCTTCTGTACCGTACAATCGGAGTAGTTGATTTTGGAGCGTGTGATAAAGATTGACTGTGAAAATTAAATGGAAAAATAATTGATTAATTAAAATGCGATTGGTGAAGACTGTGGTGATAAGTGGGAGATTATTGTGACGTATAGACTAACATTTGAAGGAACTGTGTCACTAGTGAATTTATAACCGTTGTTTCTTGATTCAGTTTGTGTACAAACGCTGAGCTGAGATTGATCACGATAATGTAATCGGTTGATCAATCCAGCTTTCTATTTTAGTTTGTTATATTTATTTTAACTCATTAAATTTTATATTTATTGTTAGTCATTTTGGCTGATCTGCCAACCGCGCAATCGCGAGAAAATTACGCCGGGTGTTGAAAAACACGCGGAGTTAAGAATGATGCCGTCCTCGTTGGCTGGAAACATCCCCCGATTAAACGCGGCGCCATTGTTCGGGACTTTTATTAAAAAGAATCATTCGATCATATGATCAATGTAGAACGTGAATTTCTTGTATTTTTAGTTTGATTTTTATTTAATTTTTTGATTTATTGGCGCGGGAATATCGCCAACCAGTCAACTGTGGCTTGTGATATATAATATTAATGTGCTCCAAAATATAAACAATAACGTGCTCCGTTTCTAAGCTCTTGAGAGCGCCGGTTGACGCGTTTAAAATTGATATATTAATTTGGAAAACTGTTTACATTATAAAAGACACAAAGTGAGATAGTACAACGCGTGTGGCGATTTGTGAGTAATATTTATGGTTCAATAATATAAATTATTATTTAAAATCGCGTTGTATACGCGATTAAATAAAGTTCGATCAGACAATATGAGTGAAATGACGAGCGTTGAACAGCAACAGCAATACGGTGGTGGAGGATCCAATCCGGAGCATCATTGCAAAGATTGTGGATTATATTTTGAGAGCGGCAAAAGTCTTGAAGTACACCTGCGGTATCATCAAGAAAACCTGCTGAGTCAGTGGGCCAGTCAAGCCCAGCAGGAGGAGAGTAACAATAATAATAGTAAAGCTGGTAACCACAATAGTCACGTGGGTCAAAAACGCGAAAGTGTGACCGCACCTGCAGATTCAAGTGAATCTTCATCACAACCGCCGTCTCTGAGTCCAGCAACTTCTCAACAGCAGCAGCAACAGCAGCAATCACAACAACAGCAACCGGCACAACCATCCGCGTCATCTCAACAGCAGCCACCACCCGGCGCGCAAGGTTACAATCACTTTCCAACACCGATGTTCAGTGAAACGAGCTACTTCATGCATAACGAGCAAGCTTACCTGCTGCCACATCATTATTCACCCACCCACGATGATACTACAAACAACGGTGGCAGTAATTATGCTGCAAGGTATCATCCTTACCAACATCAACAACATTTCTCAAATGAACGAGCCAACTCTGTGAGTTCGACGAGTCCAAGAAGTCCTTTGCAATGTGATAAATGTGGAGGAGTATTTGATGATGCAAATCAGCTTTCTGAACATGTTAGAGCTAATCATCCTACCTCACCAAATACATATCCAGCACAATATCAACAACTTGGTGGTAGTCCACAACATCCTCAACAACAACAACAGCCACAACAACCATCACATCAAGTGCATACTTCGCCTCCACATAATAATCCACCACCACAGCCACCTTCTCAACAACAAAATTTTGATTATAATACTACTGGTGCCATCATTAAACAAGAAACGAAGCAAGAACAAGAAGAACAGGCTGAAATTCTTGATCTTGATTCTCACAAAGTGCAAACTCACAGATATGATGATGAAGTAGTAAGGATTCATCAGCACCATCAAGAATTGCACATGCAACTTCATCAACAACAACAGCAAGCTATTCAACAGCAGAGGAATGCGCCGCATTCGGTGAGTTCTATGTTAGGCTGGCCTCCAGCACAACCTCATGATTATCATCCCGGAATGTCACCCATGGGTCCTATGGACAATGTATCACCAATACCAGAACAAACTTCATTCATGCGTGGTCAGCACATACCTGTAGAATCACCTCGACATTCTGGATCTCCAATAATTACGAGTACTCAGCCTATGCCTGGTCATCCAATGTCAACAAGCATACTTCAACAGCCAACGAAGCCACCATTAATATCAAATCAATCGTGGAAGAGTAACGAAGCGCGGAGACCAAAGACCTACAACTGTACTGCATGCAACAAGTGGTTTACTAGCTCAGGCCATTTAAAGCGGCATTACAACACGACGTTACATAAAAACGCTGTAAAACAAAGTAATCAACCAGATCCAGCGAATATGCCAATTAGTGCTCATCATCACCCAGGTCGAGATGCCAATAATATGACACATTCTACTCGAGGAGGAGGAACTGCGGGGGGAACAGGGAGTGCATCAAGATCTCCAGAACTATCTTCTTCAGGGAGTCCCCCAAACTTGATGGCAGGTCCCTCGGGAGAGGCAGCGAGGGGCCTGCTCAACACGCCTACCAATCTATACACCACCAACAATCATCATTCCAACAGCAACAGCAGCGACTCTTCGGTAACGGTGTGCCCCCAACATCAACAACAGCACCCGGCATCCCAACAGTCGGTACCTACAACGGTGCACATGGGTCAATCAATGGTGAACATCAATTCTCCGGTCCAATCTCCAATGGGGGGCCACCACCACCATCAACAAGGTTCCCCATCGTCCCAGTTGGCACAACACCACCTATCAATGGGTTCACAGTCACCAATATCGGTCCACCATCCCATGACTTCACCCATGTCACCCATGCATCCGCCTCCACCACCCCAGCATCTGAGTTCGCCTTCTCAAATGGCGTCCCATCACATGAATTCGCCGTCACCCATGATGCCGGGGATGCCGCCAATGGCTTCGCCTCCAATGGGGGGTACTTCAATGCCTCATCAGCCGTACCCAAACGCCTTGCCCCCCCACGTTACAACTACTACCAACCTGGGCCTGCTGGGCTCTATCACCAACCAGCTAACTATTATTGGTGAACACAAAAGTGAACATCATCAGCAGACTCAGGAAATGTTACCCGGTTTTGGAACTTTCAGCAACCATCAGAGATCCTTACCGAGCTTTGCTCAGTTCGGTATAACCGAGTTTTTAGTAGGCCACAATCAACCTCAGGCTGTTAACGTGGGGGGGCTAAGCCCAGAGGAAGGAATTCCTCAAGACAGAAATTACAACGTTGACGGAAGTTATACTTCATTTAGTCCATCTCCAAGATATGAATCATTGGCAAACATCAATAGTCAAGAACTTCATCATCCAGAAAACACTGATGGAATAATCATCAAACAATATGAAATTATTCAACATCATTCATTCCTAAGAGATAATCGTCAACCAGAGACAAATAATAATTTACCTCATCATCAAGGTAAAGAAGAGATCAATCCTAATGTTGGCAAAAGCGATAATAATGATGGAAGTGGAAAGAAATCGCCTGTTACTACCAAGGAGCATCAAGTGACCAGTACCGGTTCACACTACATCTCACAAGATGGTTTTCACAAGTGTATCAAGTGCAACAAAGTATTTAATAAAGCTTGCTACTTGACCCAACACAATAAAAGCTTCCACTCTGGTGACAAGCCGTTCAAATGCAATCAGTGCGGCAAGCGGTTTCCCCTCGAGTACATGCACGCCGAGCACCTGCAAAAGCACGCAGGCGACAAACCATACAAATGCGAGATCTGTCCAAAGCAGTTCAACCACAAGACAGACCTTAGACGGCACATGTGCCTCCACACCGGTGAAAAGCCTTACGCCTGTGATACTTGCGGAAAGGGTTTTATCAGAAAGGACCACATGATGAAACACCTCGATACGCACAAAAAGAAGTCTAATAACCAGAATCTCCACCTAAGGGCATAATAAAGGATCATCAAGATGTCGATGTACTCATCCGCTTCGTCGACTTGGAGATCAACATTCCCATAGGTAACAATTAGTCTCCTACAACAAAAAAAAAAAATAATAATCCTAATAAAAATCAAATTCATCTCATTATATTTTTTTCGTATCGATTCAAAACAATAATATAATATTTTTATCTTGTAATAAACAGTCTCACGACCATGATAATAAATAAATAATTATTAGTTTTCGTTGAATAATTCAAGTAATATTCAGATCATTGATTTTTCAATGAAGACTCTCTTCAATAAATTATCACGACCGTGAGTTAAACTATTGCTTTACTTGCTCAATAATATTTATTTCATGACGATTAGAGAATATTCCTGTTATAATATAAATAAAATAAAATCTCAAAAAATCGGGCTTATTGGGAATGCAACGGTGTATTTTAAAATGAAATTAATGTATTAATTTGAAAAATCGCGATATTCAAAATTGAATCCAGTGGATTGTACATGAGAACTCGTTTTGATTCAGTAGATTGCGATTTGATAGCATTTTCCCAGCTCAATACTGAGCTAGCTCTGAATATTGTAAATCACAGGCTAATGAATGAATGAATAATTGATGGATATTGAATCGATATCGAACCTTCGAAGCTTATCGACTGTACAAAATACGTTAAATGTATAGGCATATTATTATTATTATTATATTATTGTAATTATTGAATTAATGTGATCGAATAAGAGATGATGATTGCAAAATCCTACCCATAATACTCGTATTTTATAGCGTACATCATACTTATATTGAGAACAAGAAAAGAGAAGCAAAAATACAAAGAACAAGAATAAATAAATATTATAAATAGGACCAATGTGGAAACGGACGAATAATCGACTGTAACATCATCTTAATTGTTTATATATAATAATAATAATGATATTAATATTAATAATGAAAAGAATGATGATGATAATAATGATAGATTTAAATAAACGAATTTAAAAGAATTTATCCTGTGCTAAAAAAAAAGATAAATTTATCAATATGGATTATTATTTAGGAGTGAGAAATATTTAAAGAAAGTCATGAATTTTTGCCAAATTTAATATTTATGACATTTTCTTTTTCTTAGATTTATATATCTTCTTATACTCACGCATGTAAACAAACGAAAGTATTCCTACACATTCCAAAATGCGATGAACACACAGTTGGTTCTCTCGCACGTTTTCACAGTGGGCTCTCTTTTTTTGTCATCTATGATAGCCTAAGTTCGAACATGTGAGTTACTCGAAGAGAGGATGAAACATAATAAAAAATAAAGAAAGAAGAGAAATAGTAATTTCATTAAAATAAAATTATAGAAAAGAAAATTCATTAGATTCTTAACCCACCTAATATTTCTTCGAGAACTACACAAGGCCATGTGAATAAAGTAAAAATAATACGATAATTAAAAATAGTTAATAACAAAAAAATTCGCCATAATATAAATTACACACAATTATTTCTGTTAATCGTTGATTGATTGAGCCAATTAATCACTTGATTGTTTATAAAACAGACATTGTTATGTTATTGCTCGACGGCAATTAGCCAATTTTGTCTTGTTGTTATTTAGAAGTCGATCTTTTTAATGTTCAATTGTTTCTATATAAAAGTCATTAATTTTTTTTTTGCATTATATTTTTTTTATATTTAATAATTTTTGTCTTCATTGTTTCGGCTTATCTATTATTAGTCTCGCCCCTATCTTTATCAGCTTAACTACCATATACCACAGATGCATTTATTTAGGACGAGATCTGAAATAAATATTGTACATAAACAATTTTTTAGTTTATTATTAAATAAAGAAAAAAAACGAATTATAGCCTCTTGCCATTTTTTACTACGTAAAGTCCCAGAACAGACTACCTCAGAGTTCAGGAATTATCGATGAATGAAAGAAAGGAGATATGAAATGATGAAAAGCCAATGCAATAATAATAATAATTTACAAAAAAAAAAAAAAAAATACAGAGATATATCGTGCGGGCGAGTTGTGATTTTTTTTAAATAAATTGATTTTTTTGTATTAGTTAAAGAAAAAAAAGTCTTTTTTTTAAAGAAAAAAACATTAATTGAGCTAAAATAAAATCGAAATTGTAATTAATAATTTTAGCAATAAAATATCAATATAAATGATTAAGTAAGCAACTAATTTGTAATTATATTAAAAATGAGAGGAGAAAAAAGAAGGTTATTTTAGCTAAAATAATTTTTTTCTCTGAAAAAAAAAATTTTTTTTTGTAAATATTTAATTAAATAACATTAAAGAAAAATAAACATATTGACGTAAAGTAATAAATAAATTGTTTCTATTAAAAATAATAAGTTGTTTAAATCGCCCGCCGACACCATTTAATGAGAGTTATTAAATAGACATACAAAAAAAAATGAAAAATAAAATTTAATATAAATCGATCGACGTACATTAGAGACATATCAAACAGTATTACTGTATATTCAGTTTATAGATAACAAATAAGCGTTGATTAAGAACAAGACGATCAATACATATTTTTACTTCATATCAATAATAAGGTGTTATTAAATTAAGACAAAACACCAGACATTCTATTGAACGAAGCAATTTGTAATTAGAATTTTAAATAATCGGGATTCGTAATACGGGCATTCATACAGAAATAATAAAATATCATTATTGTGTAATTGATGCGCAATCAACTGTAGCGTGTGACAGTAAAATTAAAAAAAAAAAAAAAAAAAACAAAAAAATAATAATGGAATGAAAAGATGAATCATGATCGAGTTGTTGAACGATTATCATGTTAATCTTGAACGCACAGATAGCGTGGAGATTAATATATATAGTACCAAACTACCATTGGTTGTGCCAAAATAATTCTTTATTTGTTCAAACTTTTTTGCTTTTCATCCATGTGAATAATTGTCGCGAAAATTTAAAACGCTCTTCACCATGTCATTTTAATTATAAACACAACGCCGAATTCATTGGAATGATTAATTATATTTTGTATCTATTATTGAATGATGTATGTTCTTTTTTCAATCTAAACTATATGGATCAAAGTTAAGAACAATGTTAAAAATCAAATTACTTTCTTCATTAAATTGTGCCATATTTGTATGTAAAAGTTCATTTTAAAACTTTTTTATCTGTCATGGTGAATGTAATAATTGATATTGAAATTAGGTGAAATAATTTTTGAAGAAGAGTAAAATAAAATGAGCGACACGTGGTTTCAGTTCCTGTATAAAGCCATTGTGACAATAGAAAAAATGAATAGTTATGAAAATGTGTTTTTGTATAATTATTATGCGACTTGTATTATTTTACATGCGTTTAATATTCTGTTTTTATAAATATATTTTATTTCATGAAACATACCTGAATTTATTATTTTATTATTTCCTTTTCCTTTTTAATATTAAGTTTTAATTTAAGTTATAAAAATAATGATTTTCATTTTATTTATTACAAAATTTTTTTTCCATCTTTTGGCTACACGTCAATCGAATGAAAATAATTACAGTTTGATTGTGTGATTATTAAAGATAAAAATAATTATTTCACGAAGCATAAGTGGAGTTTTCATAACAAGGTAACTTTGGGCATTCGTAAATTAATATGTAAATTGTTGATGACTTGGTGAGAATAAAAAATGATTAAATAAATATTCGATGAAATCTGGTAGAATACGATTATAATAATTACAAAAAAAAATCGTGATAATTAAAATAAATTTATTAATAATAATTCAACGTCGTTCAAAAATAATGGAAAAGTTGCCCTTTACCAAGTCTACAGTCTTAACTCTTGTCTTGTTATTATTAGATTTAGGCAACATCTACCTGACGACGAAGCAATATTGAGCGATTTATCTATTATAATAAAAAAGAAAAAGGTAATTAATTGAATAAATAATTGAAGAAATCATGATGTTAGGTGTAGTCCAATATACTGTACTATGCGTTTTCTAGCTAAATTTCTATGTTTTTTAATTCGTTGTGAACGAATTGTTCTTTTGGGATACTAATATATTATATATATTCAAATTTTAGATTAATTAAGTAAAAAAATGATGAAAGAGATGCCAATCATCGAGCTGCGTGGCGGCTAATATTAGCTTCATTAATGGCACTCAGATAACATCAGTCTCGTCAACTCGAAGACAGACTTAATTGTGTCGATTATGCGTCAAAGAAATAAGATTGATTCGAAATAACTTGTAATTAGTTCACAGCATCTCTTCGATCAGAATTTCTTAAGTTTCCTTGTCATCTCAAAAATTCCAAGAATTTCTTTTTTTTATTATTAACAAAAAAAAATTTATCTCTCCCATAATCATTAATTAATTCACAACACAAGGCGTTTTACGTGAAAAAAAAAAATTTTATGCTTGCTAATAAAATTGAGAAAAGTAATTCTTTCGAGCAATTAAAAATAAAAGAACTGGTTAACAAAGAAAACAAAAAAAAAATTTCGTATAAAAATTAAATGTTTTTTCATTGTACTCAGTATAAAAAATCACTGCCGCCACGATGATATAACAGAGAATAAAATATTTAAAAATAAATGAATAAATAAATAAATATGAACGATAAATATTAGAGATACAAGATAATTGATTGAAAGAAAAAAAAGAAAGATGTATGAAAACATTATGAATTATGTATTTTGACGATGCCATACACAAGTACCTCATGATGCAAAACACATGTACAAATGTTCATACGATTTCAGAATAATAGCTAATTAATAAATAATTAATATCCAAAAAATAAATACTAATCGCGAATTAATTACTTTTATCTCCTTTCCAATCCTTTATTTCCTCCTACTACACCCTGATGGTGATACATTCAAAACTAGAATTACGATAAAAGGACAGATTTAATTTGTTAGTAGGAATAATGTGGAGAATGTATTAATGTACACTAACGGCCTCCCTCAATAAACCATAGCCACCTTTGGAAAAACTACGCAAGGATTAACTTGTACACTTTATTGCTCTCCAGCGTCTCTACAGTGTAATGGTGCACATTCTAGCGCATCCTGTGATATATAGTGAGATTACGAGTCTCAGACTCTTGGCTAATGTGAGTCTTTCGTTGCTCGTGGACCATATGTTCTCTTCATACTCAAGGCTGTGAGACCCGATTTCTCCGCAAGCAAACTACAACCATAAGCATATATTCGACCACCGAATAAGTCTCTGGAATTGATACTCTCATCTTATATTACTACTCGCATCAAATATTCATTTATTATAATGAACGATATGCAGTTGGGTAATTTATGAGATTCGTTGTTTAGCTTTGCAGTATTAGCAATTATTTTACTTTTTTCTCAACTGAGATAAAGAAAAAAATTTAGTGATACATTTATTATTTTGATTTATTTAGAGTTTGTTTTTAGAAAGGAAATTGACTTGAGAATGAATTTTATATTTAATTTATTATGGATTATTTTTATAAACAACATTGGTTGTTATTTATTACTGTGAGTGTTTAATCGTGTTAATTAATAATTAAGATTAGAATTTCCATTAATATACAAGTTCTTAATTAATCACACTTGCATGTGTTGTATACTCAAGATAGTAATTTATGTAAGTTACTTACGCAAGTTATCTCACTCAAGCTATTTTAGTATAATTTTCTTCATTTTTTTTGTTCCCAGAAGTACTTGAAAAAATTCTTACTTTATTCTTCCACACAAACTAATACATTATTTAATCATCATAATTGTTTTTCTCTAAAAAAAAACTAATTTAAAAAAATTATTTGGTAGTATTTTAAAAATTCATTGTTTTTTTCATATGATTGAATAAATATTATTATTTAATTTTCATAATAAAAATTAAATAATGATTTATTGTTAAAGTTTAAGAAAAAAAGTATTATTATTCATGATTTTGAATTAAAATTTTTGAATATCTTCTTTTCTATTGGCTCTTAATCAAATATTTAGCAATTTCTCTGAACTCATTGAATAAATAGACGATGACTCTTCAGTCTTCTTTATTCAATTTCCCAGTACTATAATTATTTTTCTCACTACTCATTTTCGTAGATAAATTATACCATTATTATAATCATTTTACCTCAACAGAAATTATTCTAATAATTCTCCACCAAAGTTAAGTGTTTTCGTTCGATGATGTATGACACAAATTAATTACTAGTAATATAAAATTAAAAACTATTTATTCAACAGAAAATAATAATTATAGGTTGGAGCATTGAAAATGGTCTAATAAATGACTGTTAGATATTTTAAAAAGTCAAGTGTGTTTCTATAATACACTGACTGTTTTTACGTTGAATGAATGTTCAACCCCTGTGATTTAGATGAAGTAAAGTTAAACATTATTTGGTGGTCGTCATTGATGCGTAGCAAAGGTTTTCCCACACTAAAGACAGCTGTTGTAATGAGTTGCATCCTCACGTTCTTTGATGCTCAAACGGTCCGCATTAACAATCTACGTGACGATGCAGGAATTTGGTTTCCTCTTAATACATATTGGAATCAGTTGGAGTATGATAAACATTCAAAGTATTGGATTTAAAGAAAAAGGTAAATTTTAGATAGCAAATAAAGAACCGGAAGAGACCAAAATATTATTCAGCAAACGTTAAAAGAATGAAGTAAAAAAATCAAGAATTTGTATATAAAAGAAATAGTTTTTATTATCTCCTCATTCGTGATTGGTTGAGCCTTTTGGAGTTCATAACTCATATGAGAAAAATACAAGTGAGGCAGGTCACGTGAAAGAAAGTTTAAGGAAGGACACGAGAAACTTCTTCGTTGTCTCCCTTGACTGCGTTGAAGAGATATTGAGTTAACGCGGTAGACAAGTTATGTTTCCTATATATACTCACAAATAGATGTGATATAATCCTCACTGTTACATCCCTAACGTAATCCCATGGGGAGAATGATCGAGTGAAGCTCAAGCTCTTTTACTCTTTTGTAATTCTCTTTATTCTATCTGTCATATTTTTTTGTCATGTTATTACACTTTTTAGTGCTTCAATATTTTTATTTACTCACATCCTTTGCTTTGATAATTAATAACTTCACTTGTATTTATTTTTTATGTTATTGTTTAGTTTTTTTGCACATTGAGAAACAAAATGTATTATTATTTACATTATTTATTCAATTACAATTATTTAATAATAATCAATCATCATTTAAAATTATTATTGGAGTCTTCTGATTAAATTTTGTTATAAAAAATTTTTAATAGTATAAATATCTAGTTAATTTCTTAAAAGATTTATATAATATACAATTAATAAAATATTTAATTAATTAAAATTATTTTTCACTCAATCTACTCCCATTATTTCGGAGTAATATTAATAAAATTTTATTAAAACAAATTGTATTTATTAAAAACTGTATTATTAATTTAATTAAATGATTTTCAATATTTTTATTCTATAATATTGACTCTTTTTTTATTTTTGGAGAATTAACCATTATGGAGTAAACAGTTGTGGATGCAGGCGTGAATGCCGTCAAGATTTAATTAGGGATAATAAAGTTGCCAGCAATAAATAAGAAACTCAACTAAATGGCGCGAAATCGGTACAACGAATCGACATATGCGAAGATCCGTTCCCAAGCATTCTCTCTTGCAAAAGCAGGCGTTTGATTCTCCACGGTTTCGAAGCAGAACAAACACCAGATGGTCCACCCTCAATAATAACGAGCTGATCTTAAGTAATACATCTTCAAAGCTTTAGTATATACACTCGATTATCATTTTTCTTTATTCTCATGCGTCCAAGGTATTTTTAAAAATTATCATACATCAAAAAAAGTCGAGATTCATGACTGCGATAACCATTTAAAATCAGAATTACGAATTTTATTGAAAACGTATGACATAAATTTTTTATTACACATCACTTCATCTCGTTTAGTAATAAATGTAATAAAAGACTTCTTTATGTGTTTCGTATTGAACAAAAAAAATCTATATATCTAGCCACCCCCTCTATGTATATGTCTCTCACTCACGGGGAATCGATTTCCTAGAGTCGTCACTCGAAGCATCCGGTCGATCATCTCGCAGCTAAAGCGAGTGGAATTTAAGAAAAGCGTTGACATCAGCCCTGAAGGCCATAGTCAGATAAATCTCTCTGGATGGGACGGGCACTGCGGGATTCTCTATTGAGATTTGGCCCTGGGCCGCAGCTATTCAGGTTCACGAAAGCATGCGACGAGTAAGCAAGAAAGATGGAAGATGTGTGTGCACCAAGAGAGGAACCAGGTGCATCGCATGAGCCTGGGAAGCGCAAACTTTGTCTAGTATATATATATATATATATATATATATATATATATATATATATATATATAAAGTTGTCTTAATGGTGAAGCACAAGCAGATGCTACGCACATCGCTGATGTCTAGCTACGTTCAGTTCTTTCAAGAGTATATTTAATATATAAAATCTCCTGTCATCTTGATGAGTAAACTTTTGTTTGTCCATCCAAAATATCGACGATGCATCAATCTAAATCTCTTTCCGGTCATTTTTCCGACTTCACGCATAAATGAATTCAGTCATATTTGACTTTCCTCTTCAATTTAAATTTTTTGGTTTGAGAGAACAGGAAAATCTTCTATCAACATAATCAAAATTCAGTCGACCACGACAGATGAAGAAATGAATTCAAATGAACGTTTCTGATGTTTTTTTATGACTATTTTTATAAAAGACCGCAAGAAAATATATAGCCGAGTACTCTTTATTCGTAATTCTTTTTCAAGTATATAAAATGAAATGCTTATCGAGTGACAGTTATTTTGCTGCTGACTCTTTAGGTGAATTTATTAAGTGATTCTAGAGTGATGATTTCAGAAATTTTTATGATGAAAAAATATATTCTGATGAATATTTAATTTTCTTTTTACTTTTTTCGTTATTTATTCAAATTATTTAGTTCTATTGAATATTTTATTTACATCAAAACTTGGGAATTGATGTATATTTTTACTGTCAAACATTACACTTGAATTTTTGGAGTGAAGATTGAATTTTCTAGTAATACTGTCAAAACTAAGCGTTTTTAATTTAAATATTAATCTAAGATGAAGGGAGATTTTTTAATCTAAGTCTTTTATAGTTAAAAAATATTGTATAGGCAATTCTACGAATTGATTGAACTGAGGATAGAGTTGAAAATTGACAAGTCATCTCCTTGAATGACGAATGGAGAGATTAGGGATTTCAAGGATCCTTTGTTGTCAAGATAGAAGAATGCGATGATGCATTTTGACTTGACATGATGCTAAATTTTTACTCATTTATACTTTTACTTTTTACCTCATGTTTTTTATCAATGTTCAAATATCACAAGTCATCTATTCCACTGCAATTACTTTTATTTTCATTTGAGTAATAATAAATCGAAACAAAAGCACAAAAAGCATACTATAATTAATGATAGAATATTAAATGAAAAATATTTTAATTTTAATGTGGATGCAACAATGAGATAATTCGTTATTTAACGCTCGGAAGGATATAGTTCCGCAGGGTTGCTTCACCAACGAGCTAAAAATGTAACGAACCCCTTTTATTCGCGATTCACTTGGGGCTCTGGTTACAGGATACCAGAGCATTAGTAAAAACGCGATATTGTCTGACTCAACAGGTTGCCACCCTTCACCCTTCTTTCCCGCCCCCGATATTCCCTGCTGCTCTATATACTCATCTCTCTATTAAACGAATCCAATGATAGAGAGGTTCTTTTCATTTTTTTCTCCTTCTATTTCTTTTTCCCAATAAAATACTCTGATTTTTATCCGAAAAAAAACTAGAAGCCATGTTTTAATAATCCTTATTTTAAAATAATTTTTTACCAAAAATTCATTCATTATTTGAACTTTGTATTTTTAGTAAAACTCTACAATTACATCGAAAAAAATACATTCAATTTTTTAACACTTAGAAAAAATTTTATATATCAAAAAAATGTTTGATTAAATAATTTGAATAAATTATCTTATCAATTTAAGTAATATTTTATTAATTTAAATTATTCTTCTTAATTATCATATGAAAAAAAAACAGTTAAACAATAAAACTTTTAATTTATTATTTTTTAGTCATTAGAGGAATTGTCAAATTGATGAAATTGTTAATTACAATTATCTAATGAAACGTCTTATTAAAGTATACATTATTTTTATCAACGTAAATTTTATACGATTAAAAACTTACTTTAAATAAATTATCATAATTACAATCATTTTTAAATTAAATATAACTCTTTAGATAAAATCTTTCGTTTTTTTTTTAAAATTGTACTTAAAAAGCACTTACTACTATCATTAGAAGCAAACCATTTTTCATTATCTTAATTTTTTTTAAACTTAATTCCACGTTTTTATAAGATGACAGACATATTGCAATAACAATTCTCTTGTCATATACACTATTCCTTTCCTAAAACTTTCATTCTGTGTAGTTTCGTTCATGACCAAGCCATATGTGTAATCCATGTCAAGAAAATCCCAATCAGCTGCTCACCAGATCGTCCAAGAGGATTTCATTCAACAATGGATACCAGCATTCTTGGAGTTTCTTTGCTACGGGTCATAAAGTTGAGCAGTGCACGTGATCCTTACATGTGTAGGTGCATGTACCACAGAATGCAATACATGTCCGGTTCTGTAAGTACAAGAAGTCTTCGCACGTGACACATTTTTTATACAACTGCTTAATATTTTTTGTTAGGGGTGTAAGATTATCCATATTGTTCAATGTTACATGTCAGAATTGATGGATACTTTGATGGATTTGAAGCTAAAAATTTTTTTCAGATCAATGAATCGATTTTCGAAATTCAAATATTTTTCAAGAAGATTGAAAGCTATTGAGACAAAAAAAAATTATACGACTTTCAGTTGCATAACAAACTCCCTGTAATTCTAGAAGACACTGAGATAAAATATATGTACTGGTATGTTTTTTTTCTTTCTTGGAGAGACTATGGATCCATTAAAATATTTTAGAGCATATTCCGCCACTTTTTCTTTTCTTCTAAAAAAGAAAAAATCACCGATCAAGTTTCTCGGACTGTTCAACTCAACAAAACATTGGTCCATATGCGACAGTTACGATATAGAATCTGTGCTCAAAAATCGACAATGGACACATTAAGATACGCAATCGACATCAAGAGAAAGTCACAGAAATATTATTCGTTACAAAACCAAGTTTCTTTTCTTAAAATTTTAACAAAATACGTAACTACAGAAAAAATCATTCTTTTCCCTAAAAAAAAAAACCGTGTGAAATATTTTTAATGAAGGGTTAAAAGCCGAAAGGTTACGTGCATTAAACTGTAGCAAAATATCTCAAATAAATCATAAACGACGTTTTTTTTAGAAGGTAACTCTATGAAAAAAATTAATTTAACCCTTTAGAAAGATATTTTTTACCTCCAATAAGTAAAAGTGCCTGTCCACTCTATACAGACTAGGCTTTTTCCTTGATTCCAAAAATTTACTTTATCCAAGTGGTTCTTTTATCAAACTCATGATCATATGACTTGAAGTAACCCCGAATCCTTTTTAATCTTTTAATCCTTTCTCAACCCTTTATAGAGTTCTTTATATAAAACCAGTCAAAGGTCTCGAGCATTTTATAAATTACATTTCTGAAATATAATAAGTTGATGGTAAAATAGGTAATATCGTCATTTTTCTTTGTAAAAGCATGAAAATTTGCGAGCAACGTGACAGCCGTTTTATATCTTTTAAACCTTCCCCCTTGCTATGTAGTGCGATTTATTTTCTGTTTCTGTCTCAATCATTTTTTATTTTCTCTCTCACCTTCGCTGTAATCTAACTCTTGCTCTCACCCTTCTTTCCCACGGAATATTTTTGAGCTTTCCTGAAATGTGTACACCGGCCGCTGCAACACCAAATGCTGAAATAACCATCATCAGAAGGTTTCAAAGGTTTCTTTTGCAGGGGTTGATATAATTTTCAAAGCGATACGCTTCACGGAAATAACCGGAGCATTGTGATCTCTTAGGACAAATCTTGATGGACGTGAATGATTTTCAAGAATATTTTTTTTTCATTTTTATTTCTTCAATTTGTCTAAGAAGCACTTTTTACAGCTCAGATTAACATTGACAGATCAATTGATGGACATCATTTGGAAGATAAGCAAATGGTAAATATAATAAAGAAATTAAGAATTGAATTAAAACGGTTTTAATATTTAAATGAAGACTTTAATTAATAATAATTATCGATTTGAAATATATTCAATTCTCTTTAAGTTAACTGAATTTGTAAATTATATTTTTTGTTGTTAATTCTTCACCCATTATTGTGTTGACTCAATATTAAATGTTTAATAATAATCGTAGTTTTAAAATTAATTTTGTTATTTCATTATTCACGTTCTTGTTAATTTTATTGGAAGACTTATTTTCCATAATAATAAGAATAGTGTTATAAGATATGGTATTTAAATAGTTTTTCTCTTGAGCGTATTGAGTCTTGAGATCATCCAACCGGAAGAAGGTGTCACCCTGGGCGGTACAACGCAAGTGCACGCGCAGCATCGGCAGGTTTCAGTATTCCATTCATTCACATTATACACTTAGAACGTAGTAAAAACTTATTCTTTTTTTTTCTATTCATTTGTACTCATGATGCGCAATCCATGAGCAGGATATCCTCAGATTTTTAAATCAATGACCTACATCCGATATCCATCTCATTCGTCGTTTTTTATTTCTAAAAAAATAATTATTTCATGAATTGTCATTCTCAAGAAATCGTGAGATACTGACAGCAATTATCGGATTTTTCTTTAACAAAGGAATTTTTTTTCATGATAAAAATATTTCCATTATTGTTATTAGGTGAGGGGAAGTTGAAGTAAACATAGACCAGAAGTAGCTATCACGGCGATAATTTTAGAGTAGTAGAGACAAACAAATTTGAGAGAAATATGTAATCTTAATGAGTAAGCAGAAAAATCGTATACTTAAGGGAAGAGATAAAATATTTAATGGTTGATTTTAAGAGCTTAGTTTTTCAGTTAAAAGTGGGAAATATTTTTTGAATGTTAGCTTACTCCTCACGTCAACAAATTTATTAAAAAAAAATATTTCTTTTTGTATTTTACTTTGAATACGTACATTAATTTTTATTAATCAGCATAAAACATTAAAATAATAATGTTTCTATGTTCATTCTATGTTCAATTCTATGACTTTGAATGTAAATCATGTATTCTGATAAAAAAAATTAATTTATTCATGACTATTTGACCTGAAGAATAATTGGAGCAGTCCTGAAGAAGATAGCAGGTATTTTGAATTCTTTAAGCTCTACGTTTGCCAGAAAAAATGATTACACACCATGTATTTAATGAATTCTTAATCTACCTATCATACAAATGAGACAATTAGTTTAGACTTTCGATCAAAAGAATGAAGATTCACTACCTCAATCCTCAGGTGAATTCCAGTGAGTAGGTCTTGGCATTGTATCCGGATGCATTAGCTACCTGTCGTGCAAGGCACGAGGAAGTTGTTGGGATGGACCCCATCGAGAAGAGAGAGAACGGACAAAGTTGGACCCTGAGTCTCACTCACAAGTTTATGTCAAGGAGGGCACCTTGGCGCTCTTCGCATACATACACGTATGTGATCGGCCGAGGGTACCTTTTTGTCACAACCCTGATGCGGTTCTGGTCGCGTGCCGGACCGGAATCTCTTCGTTTTTTTTTCTTTCCTTTTTTGCAGGTACAGTTGTGTGCACCGGACGAACCTGTACATTGGGTCAATCGGGGATTAACCTGGTTACTCCTGATATGGGATGTGACTGGCGCCATTCACGTGACTCAAGTCACAGGTGTAGTGTATTTCCAGAAAAACAGAAAGCCGGTTACTCTAGATTTATATGTGTACATGTGATAAATGTTTGTGTTATTAAATTGTAATACAATGGCATCAAAAAAGTTGGGTACTGTAAACATGATATACTTTGGTATAATTTTTTTTTCATCAAACTAATTTACAATACGATGCAAATTCTTTGATTGGTATTGAACAAATAGATGGAACGAAAAAACTACAATTTAATAAAACAAGTGATTCAATCCTCCCATTAAATATTTATTATTTTCTCAAAACAATTATTGTACATTAAAAATTTTAGAATTTATAATGCCTATATTTTGTTGACATAAAAGTCATTCTTTTCCATTAAAAAATAAGTTATCGTCAAATTATATTTTGTATGATGTAAAATTAAAAGTTTAATTAAAACTAATGTTTTGTTAAATAATATTTAATGTTTTAAAAAGAATAAAATTGTATTGCAATAAAAGTATTCTTACAATTAATTTCGTTTGCTGCAGGACATAATGTCTATTTTATTGATATAACATCATTCTTTATAAAGAATATAGTTTCTTCCAAATCTAATATTTTTATTGTACCAGCATGTTCAGAACACATTTATTTATGAGAAAAATATTTTTTCAATCTGAAATAATAAAATTTCTCCACTTCTTTATTAGCGGAGCGTTTTTCTAACATCTTGAGTATAATAGTAAATATTGTGTTAAAAATTCCAAAAGTTTAACAGCTTCAGATGAGATGGTATTGCCAGATAAATGATAATAAAATTTGGCTCACAGACGCGAAGAAATATTCCGGATACTATATAATAATTTAGTGAAGCTGCAGTAGAGAAGACATTTCCTTCCGAGCAAAGAAAACTACTTTGTTTTGTACCTCTTAACGTGTACACTAAAGCTATAAAATTTACGATCGACCAAGTAAAATGGCTTCGACAACTTTACTTCGTCGAGTTTGTGAAAAATGCTGGGTTGGCAATAAAACAATTTATAACGTTTCGCCTCGGTTTTATATGCCTCTCTGTGTACTATGAACTTGTACTACGTTAGCCAAAGTAATTTAGAGTTTTTAAAAGAACATGCCGGTCATGACCAAGCTTCTATGAATGCATAGCATGCAAGTATACAAATGTTTGGGATTAAGAGAAAAAATATTTTAACAGTTAAAATAAATAACGCAAATATTTATTTTTATTTTGAATATGCTTTCATCAATTTTAAAAGCAAAATACTTTTTCTCACGGTAAAAATAATATTCATTTTAAATTAATTTTAGATAAAATGTTTTTTTTTTAAATCATTCAAAATATTTTTTTGATAAAACAACAGATATTTGGTCATTGCATAAGTAATGATACGATCATACTATTACCGAACATGTTCTAATGAGTTTCCTTTTGTCGATTCTTCCATTCGTTTGCCTACACTGCAAATCCCAAGATTTCACAAACGTGTTAAAATAACATGCGTAAAGTGTATTCAATGTAAAATGTCCATTAACAAACTATGCATGATTTGTAGACACTTTTTACACGTTTCATAGTTTGTGAAAAATCTATAGTTTGTTTATGGCATTTAGTATTGAAGCAGCTTGGCATGTAAAAGTGTCTACAAGAATAACACACTTAGATTTGCAGTGTATATACCTTCATAGAATAGGCAGTTAAGTAGTGTGTCTTATGTCAAGGCAATTATGTTATTGATTAAATATATATTTTATTATGATTAAGATTTTGTTCATTTCGATGAATCGTATCATCACTTATGCAATGATCCAATATTTTTTAATTAAAAAATTTTTATTTTAAACTAATTATTTGTATTTTTTATTTTTAAAATTATTAGTGTCTTTTATTTTATATTCAAAGGTTAAAATAAATTGTTAAGTATGAACATAAATTTCTTATATTATTTTTAATAAGTTTATAAAATAATTATGAGCCTCATTATACCACCTACCACCTTATTACGAGCCATTACAAAAATCTAGAATCCCAATCTAACCATTGCCCTACCGATCCCTATTTATGTTAACAGTTAACGGTATCTCTAGAAATACCTTCCAAAGCTTTCTAGTCTCCTGATACTTTTACAACACCAAATGACTTTTAAACCCTTTGACGACAACTCCGTCCAGTCATTCTGTCCTTTTCTTTCTACCTGAACTCCTCAGTTTGACCACACCTGCACCAACATCACCATACCATTCTTTAAAATTGATGTCAGTTTTTTATCTTCTGCAGTAAATACGTCAGAAGTTCTGAAAAAAATTGCAAGTAAATGATCTAGATTACTCAGAACTTATAACGGTATTTAATCATTTCCGGTATAAATTTGCACAGACTGTTGCGAGAATTTAAAATTTATTGACAATTAATAATAACCATTGGACTCCACCAATGTATTAATGTTGGTAAATATAGTCGGAGACTTTATAAACTTTTTGTTATGGTTGTTAAGGAA
This sequence comes from Chelonus formosanus, assembly GCA_028641665.1. Taxonomy (NCBI): domain Eukaryota; kingdom Metazoa; phylum Arthropoda; class Insecta; order Hymenoptera; family Braconidae; genus Chelonus; species Chelonus formosanus. Next base: position 6,618,943 of record CM054003.1, on the reverse strand, counting down.
CTCTCGGGCTTAAGCGAAAAGTCCTGATCATGAATCAAATCGCATTAAACTCGCAGATGCATATTCATGGGAAACATATGCAGGATTACACAGATTTCGTTGCGACACGCCTATAACTGAGGGCTCTGTGCATCAGCCAAAAAGGGTTCTTGGTGTATTTATCAAAAGCCTAAAATGATGACTGTAGAAGTGAGAAAGAGAAGAACCTGAAATCGGTCTAGTCGTTTTTTTTACAACGGTTCTTTCATAATAGATGGATTTATGACCTGCAACGAAAGCACTTGTAGAATCGATAGAATATCAATAACTGCAATATACACCACGTGTAATCCGAACTTGAATTAAACATAGTTTAATCCATCGTTTTAATATTTCATCAATTGCTTATAAAACACAACAGCTGTTGATTTGATCATGGGAATGAGCATATCATAAATTACTTCAAAATAATTCCCTGATGCAAGAGGGAATGTGTCTAGTCCACGACAGATGTGATGAAATAGTTTTTCTTTATCAACAAAAAGTGGTATAAATCAAAACTATGGAGCTAAGAAATTTAAATCTGGACATTTATTTATGCGTCTGCAGGAAATGAGAAAATTTTAGGAGTTGATATTGAGCTATTGTAGCTCCTTGGCTCGTGCTATCTAGGAGCTTTGCATTAAAAAAAATCCCTGAGAGTTATTCAAGACGAAAGTGAGAGTCTGGCACACGATCAGAGACCGTGTGTTGTTATTACGTCGTCTGACCGTGAATGCACAGCAAGGATTATGAGGCGCGTGTGTGCTCCAAGTAGGAGGTCCTTCTCCATCTTATATTTGCTTTTCTCTTTTTATGCATCCTCGGATGTTGGAGTAGAGGCCTCGAGGCATCGTCGGTTACGCGAACGTTGTGTCACGCACCGGATTATCCTAGACCGGAAAGGAAACACAAGGGTTGCAGCCGCGGTTTCGCGCCAGAAAGACCGCGCGCGCGCCGTGAGTTGTATACGAATGCTATTCAAATGCAGATCCCCAACAGAGAACCACATGAATGCTGTCGGTCCATAGGACCGCGAAGAAACTCGAAACTACTTTTCGGATGATTGTATGCATACACACATGATGTCGTACGCAAATTCGGTTGAGGGGACAATTTTCGAATTGGAGATATACATTCAAACATGACGTCTTGAATTGTAACGAGCACTTTATTCTTACTGTTGCATCAATGTAGAGAACCGGATACCGACCGTTTTAATTTTAAATTATATACGTGGGATTCATTTGAATACACCTGAATGCTGCTCACAATTCTTTATTTCTTATTTTTGACATACTTGTGTTTGGCAATCATGAAAATAATATCAATTGAGAGTATTGATGGTAATTTTATAGAAAATTTACTTGATGGGGGTTCTGTTTTGTTCAAATTTTCAAATAAATTTATGATTATTGTTAATTTTTTATCCATCTAACAAGCATCAATAAATTCCTACAGTAGACTTCTTTTTTTTTTTAATATTATCTTCATTTTATTAATTATAAATGATTAACAATCAATAATACTTTCTAAAAATTATTTATATTTCGATGTTGATGTAAAAATCATTTCTTGCAAAACATTCAACTGACGAATGTTAATTTTATTTAATCTACGATGTTTTAAGTGAATGTAAAAAAAATGATTGAATCAACATAAATCTTTATTTACAACAATGGTATGTCAAAATAGCCCTCGCTTTACATATTTTCATGTTGCACGTCTCATTATCGATCTCATGGGTGAAATAAAGCCGATAAAAGGAGTTAGAGAAGCAACAAAAAAAGAAAAATCGAACGATAGAAGATTTAGGACCGGATCTAGAGTGCTTCGTTGAGTGGATACTAATCTTGTAAAAAATCTCTCGGATTTTAGATAACAAACTTTACTCCTTCAAAATTTTTTCTATTTTTTTCTACACATTTTCTTCAAATCTGATAAGAAACTGAAATATTCTCAGCCTTGTCTGCATTTTCTGTCTCATTATTTAGCTTCTCTCTATCACACATTCGAAACAAAAATCTCACAGTGTTATATGATCGCTTTAGATATGAAAGAAATAAAAAATAATAGTCGGGACAAAAACTGAAAGGATCAAAGATATATAAGGAAGTTTATGACAATGAACAATTCCTTGTTGTGGTAATAAAAGGACGAGCACAGATATACATATACATATATATATATCGATACGACCAATCAGATGATTCATAATAGGAAAAGTCCTTGACAGCTTACCTGTCAAATTTCTTCCCCTTTCTTAGGCTCATTCACTCATAAATCTACACAGGCACCAAAATGACAACTCTCTAATAGCATCAGTGTGAAAGAGAGAGAGAGAGAAATGTTCCGCATCGTCAAACCGGAACAGTCATGCAGATATTGTGAAGAAGCTTCTTCTATTGCAAACGGCACTAATGCTGAAAAGATGTTGGAAGACAATAGCAGTGAATTTTGCAATTGACGAAAGGAGAGACCTCCTAGGGTGTTTAGAACAAAGAATAAGCAATCCTTGTCAAGTATTGGCGCTGAGGTATTTATGACCAAAATTCTAGTAGTTGATGTTGGTTAGACCAGAATTCGAGGTTACTGAAGTACTCCCTGGTATGCTGGACTGCTTGATTATCAATACAGATTTCGATTTCTACATTTATCTACAGCATATCAGAAGTAGGAGTTTTTGATGATACTGATACATACCCCTTGGAATTACCAAACATCCGTTGAAATGAAAAATGGCTTTCTCAGTCATAAAGTATTTTATTAAGATTTTTTTCGTCAAGAAATTCCATATGGTTTTGGAATATGAGTCACTCAGAGATATACATATTTATTATTTAGATGAAATATTGTTTCAAAATTTTTTTCTCATGGATTTGTATATAAATGTGTATATGTTTTTCTAATTTAATTTAATTTTTATTATAAATTTTGGAAATTTTTTCTTTTTCTATTTCTTACTTTGAAATTCATGTCTATTTCTAGAAAATAAATATTCATTCCTTCTGAGAAGAAACCCTATTATTTTAAATCTATATTTTCTTTTTAAACTAAGGAAATATTTTTTTCGTTATAATAAGCTACTTAGAGAACCAGAATTTCTTGATTCAAGACAATATTTTATTATGTTTATTGAGTATACTTAATACTATAATTACTTTTCGTCAGTATTATTTTTCTTGTGGAAATCATTATTCTCTGGTTTTCGAATAAATATTTGTCTTCAATGAAATACTCAATTATAGTACAAGATGTTAATCTCGACTGGACGACAGCTGTTTTTGTAACTGCAAAATTATTACAATAAATTTAAATACTATTTATACTTTCAAAACCCAACACAATGTTATCACCAATATCATTGAATCTCTGGAGAACATTATTGATATTCTATTGATAAAAGTGTGAATGATTTACTGCCAATAATTATTACCTATGATGAATATTTGTTTGATGAAAATTGAGTCTCTCAGTGAGAAAATAAAATTTTGCTAGTATATAAGTTGCTCTCTGTCCTATACTATCGTCCTTCACCTTCTCTCTGGTCCTTGTAACCCCAGTACGCCCCGTAGGGATGCTAATGAAGCTGGACGTTAATGAATCCATTTGAGAACCATGAAGATTTTAAGATAACTAGTGATAGATTTCTGCTCAGAAACTCTGCCCTTTATATTCTCTCTACATTTATCTGTAAAGATTAGTTTCCCTGCCGAGTTTTTCACTCACTCTCTAGGGAAAACTCTGACATTGAAGTATGTAGATGAATTGTCATACATTGAACACTGTTAAAAATTATTCTGTCATCCCTGTCCTGATAAGAGAAGTCCACTAACATTATTTGTCAAAGTTATAATCAATTTCTAAATCTATTTTAAATGTTAACATTTCTTTTGTTTTATAATTTATCACTGATAAGAACATGGGGAAACTAGGATTTATTCAAATGAGGCTTCGTTAAGAATTGTTGGATAGTTGTTAAGATCAGAGCTTGATTTTACTAAAAAATAATGCGGGTATTTTTCTAATAAATTTAAATAATTTGACGTTAATGATATAAAAAAAAAGAATAAGAAATATCTTATTTTTTAATGGTTTTTTTTTCTTTCAAAAATAAGCTTAAGAAAATAATTAGAAATATTTCCATTTATTTTCCTCAGTGGATAATTGAAGTTATGTATTTTAAAGTGAATAATAAATTATTTTTAATCACGTAATCTTGAATGGTGTGTGAAAAATTAAATTTGCAATAAAGATCAGAATTAAACTCCCTTGACTACTGATCATTAATTATAATAATGATGAAAAATGCAAATAATATTGAAACAAACAATACCATTGACCTCATTGTACTTGTGAAATTTAGGAGTGTTGCATTTCTGTAGAAACGTGTGCTTATTGTCGCTTGTGGCTAATGAGATTATATTGTTTCAAGTAATAAATTACATAGACTTCAAGTCATTTAAAGCAGTTATAAATTTCACTCCGTGGTATTTATTCATTAACAAAATTGTATAGTTACAGACAGTACCATTCCATTTAGCGATTAAAAGCATATCATTTTAAATGAATAATATTAAATTTACTTCATCACACAGTGTATTATACAATCTACTATCCTCTTCTCACAACTATGCTTGTTGTACATAAACCATTGTAATTTTGGTCATGGACAAATCTCAATAGGTAGTTTGACTATAGTGAAAAAGGTTCGGCTTAACCTTCGTTCCACCCCCTCACTCCCTTACGTCTCTTTTCTTTTCCCCCCCTTGTCTATCTTTCCTCTGCTCCTCTCACCTCTCTGCATCGTTGTGTAGCCACGACGAATTTTCTAACGTTCATCACCCGCTGCGTCTCTCTACACCAGGACAATAGCACTCTCCGACTGTTCGACGACAATCGCACGAAAATCGTGACGGTTTTACTGTCGTCGAAAATCCATGCTAAATATACTGCTGTATTCACACAGACTTCTCTGTGGAAAAATGCGCTAGAAAATTCTTAGTAATGCTGTTTACGCCATTCGCCTCTTTCACACATTTTCAACTAGATCTAAAGCTAAGTCGTTAATCACAATTTATTCCAGCAATTTTTTATTCACATTCAATCTGCGGATTTCAAGGGAAATAAATTATTTTCATGCACTATAATAGGTTGCATATTATTCATTGTGTGCAAATATAATCAATTAATGAAAAGTGCATGGTTCTGTTTTAGATTTAATGATACAATTCGATACTAAAATTCTCTTTTATCTATTTCAATTAATTCAAATTGATTCATTTATATTAACAAAGACATCAGATATTTTTAAATCTATTTTGACTTCGAAAAAAATATTTTGCTTCAACTGCATAGGCGTAGCATTGAATTTTTTTTCAATGTTTGAACAGAAAATTTGAATATTTCTTTTAGTTAATTATCCAATGTACTTTATTATTCTAATTACAGTTTTTTTTAAATTTATTCATGAACACGATAAAAATTATTCATGTTTTGTTGAATAATTAAAATAATTATATGTCATAAATTAATGTTTAAATAAAAAATTATGATTTTCTCTCTAATCTATTGATTATAGATAATTGAAAAAAGTAATTTTAAGAAATTTATTTTTTTTCAGTCTCGAAAAAAGCATGTTCCATCAGATGAGAGGGTTTAGAATGATGAAGATATCCGGATATCCGATGGAAAGTGTCCGAATGCCTCGTCCTGTTGACTCTGTTATAAAAGACTATTCGAAAGGTCTTCGATGTCCAAAACAAATCCAAGGGATCGTAACTCCCTTGAGGATTTCTCTTTGGTCCCTCAACCACCAGTGCTACCGCTACAGCCATACTTCAAGTGTATATATACTATGCCTATAATGTTCAACTTGTTCTCCCCTCTAGCACGCCCTTGGCTTTCTCCACTAAAGATGAGCTTCAGTGAGATCTATATACATGTATATATATATATATATATATATTGTAGAGAATTGCAACGCAACGAGAGGAATGTCATGAATAATTTGTTTTCGCGGGATAGTGAAGCGTCTACGACTATGGAGTAGAGGGATAGACGCCACACGAAAAGAGGGTAGTGCTTTCTGCTCTTGTCTCTTTGCTACCTATTCTAATGTCAGCTAACTTAAATTTTGAAGTTTAAAATCACCCTCTGTGCACAAATCTTGTCAAAATATTCAATAAATAATTTTTTAGTTAACCATAATACATTTCTAATATGAATTTATTTATTAAGAATTAATTTTTCAGCATAAAACAAAACAAAAGTAATAATATTTATTTTTTTTTGACGCTTTACTCTAAATTATTGGTTGATGGTACATCAGAAAATTTTGAAAGGTAAATTGGTATTTTCTTTTCAAATGATTTCTTTTTTTCAACGGTTTATTTTTGCAGTCTGCTGTATCTTTGTATAATGGAAAATCTTTATTGAGTTTAATACAATGTCGCAAATAAAATTATACTGTTAAAAGTCTACATAATAAAGTAGAGATTCTACTATTTTATGGTATTTTATATTAATGAGAATGTAATCGCATTATATGATTACCCAATAAAATACGTTCAATGTAAGCTGGAAGTTCGCAGTGAAATTCAGCATGAGATCACGACGTCTCGTCTCTCACATCGTTTATGCAGGAAGCGAAAGCAGACGAACGATAGCAATTTTCGGCTACTCCTACTACTTACCTTCTAGTAATTATAGTTGTGGGATGAGACTAAGTTCATCGACTATTTCTATTGAAATTTACTCGAGTGAGAAAGTTTTAATCAACAATTTAGTTATAGACGATTCACTCTTGCTTATTACCATTTTGATACATTCTTCAACAATGTAATATAGAGTATAAAATTTAACCACTTAAATTTAATTTTGAATTTGAAATTTAAAAATATCTCTAAAATGTTGAAAATAGAGAATGGACCTTCATAAAACATGTCGGTCGCATGTGGTCACCAGTGGTTTTTTTTTTAAAAGCTCAAATGCTCTTTATAACACTTGAGAGTTCCACAGAGTGAATAAGGAACAAGGGTGTACTAGAATGTACAGCTCTAAACTCGGGCTGACGAGAAGTAAAGCTTGCTTGAAAGTATTTTTCCACACCCTCTTTAGTATAAGTACTTGTACAAACTATCTTCATACGGTTGCAATTAGTCGAACTGTCCAAGTCTCACATGGATAGATACTGCAGTAGAAACAAATGTAGAAAAATGTGCTCTTCATTTGTTCTACTTCAAGTCGGTCGACCGTCTAGTTAATTTCTCGACCATTTCACTATTAGCTTGATTCGAGTAGAAAATTAAAGTCAACCTTTGCTAATACGAGCTATTATGAACTTTACGACAATTATTGTAGAGTGAAAGGTAGTTCAAAGATTAATTATGAATTTCTTAATTTGATTCTAACAAAAAAAAAACATACTGATACTGTTTTCATACGATTCCAATTTATAATAATTTCACTTTATTTATTTTAATCATTAGAAATTTTTTAACACATTATTAAATTATCTAAAAATACTTGACATTATTAGGAATGAATTCATTTTTAGTATTATTTAAATAAAATAAAACAAACATAATAATTGATGATAACTAAAAATAATAAGGAAAACAGCCAAGAAAGTAATTTGAATAATCATTTAATATTCTTTAAATCAAGTTGTATTATCAAAAGTTAATGAGAAGTTCTCCTTTTCCCTATCCCTAATTATTTTTCTAATTACTGAAAAGTAGATTCTAATTATTAAACAAAAAATTTAAATAATTTAATCAAAATAGTTGAAGAGTATATTCCTTTTAAATCCAGCTTAATAATTTTTGTCGAGAATAAGTGATCCATTCCTTCATAATCATAAATTGTAACTTCCATAGTCATTCTCAAGATGGCACCATTGACTATAATAAGAGGGGATTAAAGTTATAATTGGGGCTTCGATATGCAAGGGATGATTCAGTAATATCTTAAAGCACATCAAGACTGGGTTTAGCTTAGAGGAAGACTGTCCAGGAGTCTGGGAAAGTTGATGGCGAGTGAGATGTGTGTGCCAATCGATCATTCTATCATCCCCCAGAAGATAGATTTTCCATCTCTGTTAATTCTCTTCGTCTTCCACTCGAAAACTCTTGTCTGTCCTACCCGTTACTCTGAATTTACCTAACGTATAGGCACACTCTCTTCGTTTCTCACCCTTGCAAGTTAGTCGTTTCTCGGCATCCCCCTGACGTCTCGAACCCCTTGTAAAAGAGCCTCGACATCACTCGCGAGGCCTAGGATAGAGAGAGCTCGTTATGGACGTGATGGACCCTTCGTAGCTCACGGGTATGGTGAGAAGAGAAGAGAACGAAGGAAGCGAGACCAAGGGAAGAAGCTTTTAGAGCTTGGAATATTCACGAGGTAAGCCTTGGACAAGCGAAACACATTCACTTCCCTGTTGAGAGACTAGAGAGATGCTCCGATATCCTTTTATGACCAAGATATACTCGCTTTTTGTCTACAAAAAGGAATTACATACGTTATGTCATCAAAATTACGGTCCTTCTAAAAAGGATCAAGTCAATTATTTTATTGAATAGAAATTGAATTTTTCCAAAGATTACCCATTTAAATAATGAGATATTTGTTGAGAGTATAATATGGCCTCTTTTAAATGATAAAGAAGATTTTTTATTTTTTTAGAGTCAAGTTTACTTGGGAATGTCTATCATTATTAAATACCATCAGTAAAAGTTTCAAAGAAATTTTCAATTTTCTGATGATTTAATTCTTTTGAATCAACAAAACTTAAAAAGATCAGTTTATGTATCAGTTTGAAATCAAACTAAATTCCAAACTTTGCACATTTTTATCTCATCCATAATAAAAAAAAAAAAGCATAAATTTTCATTGACCAAATCATTAAATCTTAGCACTGAATATTTCGTTTCTTATAATCTTTAATTACCTTTATTACAAATCTATCATGTTAAATAATTATTAAATTAATTTATAGCTTAAATCACATTCATACTCATTCAATTTTTTGCTCTGGAAAGAAAAGATTTTTTTTCAAAAGGAAAAGGGGATGAAAAACAATGAACTTGGAGGTTGAAGAAAGACAGTAAAAAAAAAAAGTAAAAAAATATTTTTACACATGGAAAAGTTGTAAAAGAACATCATGAGGAAATAGAACGTTTAGCAAGTGAAATTAACTTACACTTTGATAGAATACATTATGAAGTAGACGAGAATGCGGCGATGTCACTCGCCCTGCCGCATTTTGGATCGATTCTCCTTGAGTTTTAGTCGAGGCGTCTCCCAATGGATTTTGGAGCGTAGGCTCATTTCATATATCTATATATACACGTCAAGAAGACGAGAGGAAACAGAAGAGAAGAGAGAACAAGACAGTGCTGGTCTGTCGACTTTGATTTCGTATTCAGGCAACGTCAATGAGTTGTACACACGACGTCCAAGCCACTGGTGCGGACAGAGTACCAAGTCCTAGAAGGACTTCTTCGGCAATCAGTAGTGGTCTACAGACCTTGTTTGTCTTTGCGCGTGATTGGCGCCTTGGACTAACGTACATGCCAAGCTTCTAGACCGATTGCTGTTACGCTTTCTCGCTCCGTCATTTTCTCCCTTTGTGTGTGCGTGTGTTCAAACTCTGCAGGCTTCGAACCACCCTACCTTCACTACGTGAGGTCCTTCCTACATATATCAAACATGTGTATATAGAAAATTAATTTGCTTACATCATCAGTTTGATTTAATTTTACTCCACTAAATTTACGATAAATATTTGATTTTCGTCTAATGCATCTGCTAAACAGTTCAACACTGTCAATTTTATTCTCTTTTTTTTTTACCTCCAATTATGGATTGTTTTCTCGAGATACAAATAAATGATGACTTACTTGAATACTAACAGTGGGTTTCAGTGATTTTAAGGAGATTATTAATTCTCACTGATCATTAAAATTAATGGAACACTAAAAAAGCTGTTTCTCAGAATCATAAAGATTATGGCTGATAAACGTAATTAAAAGATTTTATTTTCATTTTTAATGTTCGATCATTAAACAAATATTTCTTGAAATTGATTCCATTAATAAAATACTATTCAACTGATTCTTTCGAATCATTATAATAAAGACTTTGCTGTAAATTTAATTTTCAAAGCTTTTTATGAAATGAAATAAATTATGAATGAAAATCTCTTGGTTAATTGGATTAAAAATGGATCAAAAAAAATATGTTGGGTGAAAAAAGTTGTTTTATTCAACAGAAATATATGAGTATTATCCTGTAAAATGTGTCAACTAATAAGACAAGGTGTGACATGTAAGAAAGACAAGTAAGACTTAAATAAAAGCAATCTCCAAAAAAATTCGATAAATTCCTTGAAATTTTCTTTTCAGAAATTTTTTAATTTTCTAAAGAAAATTTAGTGGACAGACCGTGCATTCTCCTACGCCTTGTGTATCGAGCGGACGTGGGAGAACTTCGAAAGCTACTGTGGAGTTTGTGTGAGTTCACATACGTGTGATATGAGACCCTGTAGGAATTCACTAGCAGGCGTAAATTTTCCTGCTGCTTTCGCGGAGTCGTGGCTCCCCTACAGTGGACTTTAGAGTCTACCCTAACAACTCAAACCACCTACAATATCTTCCAGCTCTTTCTTCCTTTTATCTCTTTCTATTTCACCATCTCTAACCGTTGCCCTCTCTGCCTCCAGCAACAACATTCTATAGTCCAACGAGGGTGACCATCTCGAAGGGTGAAACGAATAGCTTCAGTGATCCTCACGTTGGTTGTCTTGTCCTCTCCTTAATACATGTCAACTCATATCCAATTACTGGTATTTTTATAATTGTTCACCGATGTTGATGGCTTTGTTAGCATAATTATCTCTTCAAAGACTTATTTTCAGAATAAAAAATACAGTTTTTTTTTTATATTTTAGGATGAACGCACAAAAAAAGGAAATATTCTTTCATCTTTTCTTTTAAAAGAAATTTTTCATTTGAAAATGTTTTTTAATGCAACTTAATGTTATTTATTCAGTCATTTTTTTTAATCAGATATTGATAAAATACTTTTATCAGTATTTATTTTTCAATACAACTGATTTTTATATTTATTAATATAAAGGAAAATAAATTGTTTATAAAGTGAAAAATATTTTTTTTCGATTTTTAAAGCAGCTAAATGATGAAAAAAGCCTTTAAAGAACTATAGTGTAAATATGAATTTGACCTATATAAGTAATTATAGAACAAAAAGGTGAAAAAATGTAAAAATAGATGCGCTCCATTACTCAACTGAAAAGACATGATTGCAAGTGATTATTACGCGCCGGAATTAGTATAGTGGAAGGATCTTCTTGCAACGACATGCTTTCAATTCAAAGCTAGTTGCGACCGCACAGCATGTCCAACAAGAGAACGTGCACAGAGGGAGTCACCTCGATCGAACGTAATTCCCTGAAAGGACTCGATTCTCCCTTTACTTGGGCTCGCGAGAGTATACTCGGGATATTCTCATAGAGAAGCTGGTTGGTCGGATCGGAAAGCAACCGAGCGGAGAACACCCTGAGCTTGGTAAGTGGCGTATGGAGATATCTAGTATAGCGGGGGTTAGATAGCGTTAGGGTGTTGGAACGAGTAGGGCGAGTGAGAAACGTTGGAGGGATGGAATGTGCAAGATGAGAAGCAATAGAGTTTTAGAGTTGAGATGAGAATGAGAATAAGAGATGAAGAGAAAAGCGAGTAAGATGAAAAACCATCAGTGACATGGACATACTACTGATGGCTCTTGTATACAACTTTTTCACATTTTGTGCAATGGGCTTGGATACATAGAAGAATAAAAATTCTGCTGCTACAACAAATCGAAGGTCTTCTCTAGCGAGTCATGATTTCGTTAGACTCCAAAATAAAAAAAATGTCGAATACAAAACAATAGGTTTGTAAAAGCAATAGAAAAGAGTCGCTCGCAACTGTGAACAAGTATTGGACTGCGATGAAAAAAGACTGTTGTAAAACTAAACTGAGTATACAAAAGTAAAAAAAAAACTGTAGATAATTGTTGTAGAGAAAATTCTTTTTGGTAATAAAAAGTTTTTCAAAAAGTTTTTTTACTTTAAAAAACATTAAGTTGAAACTGATAAAATAATTTTGGAAGATATAAAGGTGGATCTTAAGACATAATTACATCAAGGATTCAATATATCTCATATTAGATACACCTTTTTTTTATAAATGGAATAGGGTAAAAAACATGTTATGTTTGAAAATAATGAAAAAAATTAAATAAAATATTTATTCCGAAGATGGAAAATTTCAAATCAATTTTATTTATCATTTTAAAAATTAATCCACATGAGTAATCTCTAATCTTCCTATTTAGAAGTACCTGAAAAATAAATAGAAAGGTTTAACACACACGCACGACAGAATTTCGTAGCTTTTCATATTCTTAGGAGGGAAAAAAATAGAAGAGCTAATTCCACGCTCGAGTGGCATCTACTTCATTCCTTCCACTACTGTACAATCAAAACGATCTATTGCCTTTGTCTCGATTTTCTCTGTACCATATGTGCTTGTCTACCATCCGCGCGCTTCTATTTCAAAAATCCTGAAGAAAGAAAATCGATGAAAAGTGTAAGCTATTTATTTAATGTCAAAACTTGGACATCCATTCTAGTAGAATCAATAAAAATTTCACTACCTTGATTATTAACACTGCTGATGTTATTACAGAATGGAATTCATTCATTTTCAATAACCTTAGAATTAACTATGACCATGGCTGTTGCTTTCATATTTTAAGGCTCCATAATGATCTCTAGAGTATAATGCTGAGAGCACGAAGCTTATTTTTGTAATTTGTATAATATCTTTTATCTTATCTTCATAAATATCTTATGATTTAATAAGCATTTTAGGTTTTATTTTTATTAGTCTAGGACATGGGAATTCTTACAAGGATTATTTTTATCTTTTGATAACAGTAGATTAAATTATCAATAATCAGTAACATAACTTTTTTCAAAGATAAATTTAAAACAATTTTTGTTTTTTTTTACTGAGAAAAAAGATACATTTTGAACCTTTCAGATAATTTTGGTTCTTTAATCATTTTACCCGAAGTAGAGTAATTCATCATAGTTAACTTGATTCATCGTCTAGGCCTATGGAATTTTAATAATTATATATCCCAGATGATAAAATAGTAACAACAAAAATGTGTTAGTCTTCAGACTTTAAGTCAAACAAAATGATAACGACATTTAGTAAATAAAGAGAATGATGAGTCACTGGTTATACTCTGTAAGTCTCGATGAGAAATTTCATGTCACCGAGTGCAAAATTGTCTTGCGGCTTGGCTTGCACGCGGATCAGGCTGGAGGACTTCGGTGTTTGTCCGAGACAAAGAAAGCGTTCATTAAGGAAACGCATTAGCGGCAAACTTCTCTTCCATTTCTCTTCGTCTTTTCGTTTTGTCTGTTGTCTACTCCACTCATTGTGGAATGCAACTGCAAGTCATGGGTCCTGTCAAAAATTTTACAAATAATTCCCAACATCATCATCATCAATATCAAATTCATACTCAACTATGATACTTTGAATGAATCAGATGATTGAATATTACAAGAAAAGCCTCAAAATGACTTTGAAAGCATTCATTTCATTTAAAACGTGTGGAAAATATTTTCACAACAGCTGAGACGAATTTTCTGATAGCACATGAACACGAAGCTGACCCACCATCAACCTCCAACTGATCTTATGTCCCAAGACACTGCACGATCTTCGTGCTGTTGTTTCGATCGCCATAATTTGCTGGCTCCTCTTTTTCCTTTTCATTCTTCTCATTCTCATATTCTACCTCTTCTTCACTCTTGTCTTCTGGCTGATACTTGCTCCACCACGTTCATCCACGTCCCAGAACTGACGATGACCTCTGCCACTATTTTCGAGTTATTATTTTAGTTGGTCCATCTTTCTGGACTTGTTCTTTTTTTGCCTGGCAGTTGATGATCCATCAAGCTGATGAGCTTGCTTCAAGGTTGTAGTATGATTTTAATTCCTAGCTTTATCCACCGACTCTCGTGATCGAAACGTATCATTATAGATGAAAAGCCAGTCATAATTGGATTAAATGACAGGTTAAATAATTCTTCATGATTTTTCCTGCATTTTGTTTGATGAATCGAAAAAATCTTATTAATAGCAATCATAAAGTCCAACTTGATCATCATAATTACATCCATTTTTGATTTTTTTCAACTAATTTATTTCTAATCATGTAATTAACAAACTCCAACTAGCAACAAAAAATTGGAATTAATCAAACTCGATAGTATTATCCATGATGAATGTTCATATACTCTTATATAGAATTCAGCTTCATCAACCACTGGACCTAAATGAAAGAACTAGGGTAGAAAACCTTAAAGTACCTCCAAGCCAATTGGTCTTGCCTGAACTTTAAAATTGGATTCATTTAATATACCAAGTTTTCTTATTTCCAGATTAATAATTCAATCTATTTTTTTGATCACACTTTTGTTACAGGTGACATATAAAAGTTTTGGAATGAAAAAATTGATTTGAAAATATTCAATATTAAGCAAAGTCAAAAACAAGTAGTAAAGAAACAGTAGAGAAGACTTAACAGTTTATTTAATATTATAAGAAGATTTACAGGAATCTTTGAACAAATCCTCTCTATATGCTTCATTGATTAATTGATCCACTAATGAGATAAAGTGAACAGCGTCTTTTTATGTTTGGTTTTAATAATAGGCTTAAATTTAATTTTTCAGTTGATGAATTATTGATTAGCTTTATTGAACACATTAATTGAAAATATCTGTTATAAAAAGGGTGGAAATATATAGAGAATTTGTAATTTTATTTCTTTAACAACATTTTAAAGACATGGAATAATCAGCTAATTAATCAACCGCATTCTTTGTAGCATAGAGATATTGCTTTTCAGTCCATCATTATCATGATTGGTACGTATAAATCATTGTATCACAAGTGACAGTCTATCGTCATGATCAAAAAACAAGTTATATTTATAGACTTCATCACACTCTGACGTGAATGTAGGTTTTTATATGAGTGCATATCTGCTTGCAATTCACGTAAAGACCATGGAGTAAATTTAATCAGTTACGACAACTAGACAAAAAAATATTTTGAAATTAAAATGAGCGATTGTCGGATTTATATATCTATATGCAATAATGGTGTTTTCAAAATATTTATAGCAATTTTCGGAGGTAATCTAAAATTCTATCAGTGTTTAGAATGTATTGTCTGGATAAAATGGATGTTTTTGTCTTTGCTTAAGTATAGATCCTGCTGATAAGACATTCGTTTAAATCGTCGCCGAAACTTCGTATTCAGAAGATAATGAGCTGTGTTCTTATCTTGTGTCTTATACCTATTAGTCTTTAAGTTAGATCATGTTTCAAAGAAAAAATTCAAAATTAATATAATAATATTTTTTCATTGTTTATTATTAACGAAGGATTTGTTTTATTAATGAAAAAATATCAATTCTTAGGGCCTATTAAGAATAAATATTTTTTTTCTCTGATGAGGAACATAAATTAAAGATGGAAAATCAATTTTTTTCAAAGTTCTTTTTTATGTGAAGCCAATTTCATGCATATCAACTTCCGAATGAATTCAATACATTAAAAACCATAAATTATTTTTCTTAACTTGTAATTACGCAATTTCTCTTTCTTTGTGAAGAATCGGTCTCCCAAGAGGACTATATCTAAAGCAAAATATTTCAATAGTTTTAATATAAATGTATAGAATGTGGGCGATAGCTCAGGATGACACTTTGGAATAGATTTGACCTTCCAAGGGTTTTCATACCCTGGGGAGGAAAGTATTATTTTTCTTATTTTGCCTCTCAGCATTCACACACTTGACTTCAAGTTTTGTTTTCCAACTTCTCCAGGGGATTTTAAAATTACAAAAATATAAGTTTAAACATTTTTTTCATTCTCTTCAAAAGATCATTACATATTTCTCGAGAAATACTTACTCAACCAAATGTCACAGCATCTGGAGTAAATTCACGCTCCACCTACCTGTCTAACATTTCTCTCGGGACAAAAGCTTGCCATTTATAGAAAAATAATTTAACGTGAGTCTAGCGTTACCATAACGCGTCTTCTCATTTCTAAATGCAAGATACCGACACGCCCCTTGCTCTGCAGAGAGAACAACCTAAAGACTCTTGAACAAGCGCCAGGGTCTCTCGGGTAATTAAGTCTCGTAGACTGGTTTCACGCGACTATTGTCGGTTCAGGTATTACAAGCACAGAGATAGACAACTTGGATGTCGTTTTTCTTTGCTTGATTTTTATAGTAAAGAGATAGAACGAGAACCGGACATCGGCATAACTGACGTTGATTGACGTCCGACAGACGTTTCCAATTATATTATAAATACGAATAACTCTAAATTCAAAGTATGAAACCTTCAGTTTTTCTTTCATATTGATCAGAAGGTCATACGTTTCATTGTGATTTATATTAATCCATTTATAATTTACCTACTAAAGTAATTCACATTGTTGATTATTATCTCTTAATTGTATTAAATTTTTCACTTTGTCAGATGTCTTTATTACTGCTGGATGTATTTTTTTTTTAGTGTGAGAATATTGGATTTTGAAAAAAAATTTGATAGATTATCGTACATCTTACTATCTATTTTTTATGATCGTTTAGCCATGTTTAACTTTATGTTCTGTATGACGTGTATTTATTATGTCATTCGTTTTTATTATAAAATCATTTTTGAGAGAAATATTTGAATATTTTATCTGAATTGTAAGCTGAAAGAAATTTTTTTAATCTTTCTTTTTTCATGTAATGATATTTATTCGAATTCCAATGACTTCAAACATTTTACATTGAATAGTTAAAAGTATACTGTTGATAAAAGGAATTTTTTTTGACAGATACAAAAAATTGAATAATTATAATTGAATATCTTTTCAAAATAACTAATGCTTTAATAATTTAAGTTTTTTAAGTAGATGAACAATACTTTACATACTGTCTATTACATTATTATTTTTGAATAAAAGATTAATTAAATTAAGAGGCTATTGAGGACGGCAAATTAGTCTCTTAATATTCATTTATTAATATTAACCCTATAAATTCAAGTGTTTAAAAACCAAACACCTGAAGTTTTATAATGTTAAACGCCATAAATAAAATGTAGTAATATTGTACACGAATTTTAAAAGTTTCTAGGTGTTTATAATAATGCTATAGTTTGTTGGTCATACTCAGTATTCATCATAATATCGAATCAAGTTTAAAAATTAATTGTTCAAAATAAATTTAGTAGAATCAATTAAAATATTTTTTGTAAATTTTTAAAACTTCTTTCTAAATGAGTACTTAAAAAATGTGTTCTCAAAGTAATATCGAATTCTAACAAACTCTCCTTGTGGGTAATTGGTTTATTTAGAACTAAAGTCAAAAATATTAGAAAAAGAATGCAATATTCTACCTCCTATAGTGAAACGATTTACAACTTACTTTCCCAATTAACGAACTGCAGGATCCTGTAATAATTTCATCAATTCTTCGGTATATTAAAACCAGTCGATTGAATCTCCAAACCTATTAATCTTGATTTAAACCAAAAGCTTGCCGACGACTGAGTTAATTGTAAATGAGAAAAGAATAAAAAGTGTTGAATATTATTTACTATTTTCGTAATAACCACGAAAGCCGCTTCCGTCTAGCACCAGTACTAGAGTATACGTCTTCTATTGTCTACCAGTAGAGTTTCCTATTGTTTCTAAAATTTATCGCTTCACGGAAAGTTTGGTTGCTCCAAAGAGAGCGGATGCTTTCATCTCATAGCAGAGATAGAGAGTAGAAAAGAGAGACGTAAATATATAGATTCTCTTGAGCCTTAGAGCGATAATTACTACTTCACCAAATTATTTATGCCTGAAATAAATCAAGTGAAAGCTTAATTGCTTTCCTTGAATTCGATAATACGTTGCGTGTACGCGATTCTATGTTTTCTGTTAACATTAGTTGAGAAAAAATGTGTTTCACCATCAATTCCTGCTTACCTTGTTCGCTGAAGAGGGAAATTCTTTTTTTTTCTCTTGACATTTGCAATATTTATTCTCTGTTTTTAATGCCAAAGAGGTGAAATAAAAATAGTTTATCGTGAATGCTTCCCTCGGGATAAATATCGCATTTAAAATATTGAATAGATAACAAACTTCTTTATTATATATAAAAATACGTGAATAGTCTATAAATGTGTTCTATTAAATTTCCCTACATTTTTCATTCATGCCCATTTTATTTTCACATTCTTTTTCCACGATAACAATTGCTGCTCTCATTTTTAAAATAGTTTTTTGACAAAAAAAAATTCTCTAGTAACGATTTTATTAAACAATGATAGATTTTTTCCCTCTGAAACAAGTTTCTGTTGAGTACAATGTATCAAATAAAACCAAAAGTAGTTTCTTCAAAACCACCCTGTTATCGAAAACTATTTTTATCTCTGTTATCGCTTACAAATCACGCAAGTGATATTATTAATAGTCAATATTATTTTTTATATCTCAATACCTATAATTTACTATCTCTTAACATCAAAAAATAATCATTAACTCTACGATCAACGCTTTATTACTTCTTACAGATAAACTGACAACGGGGTTGTCGATAACAAAAATACAAATACTATTGATTAATTGATAGTTTCCATATAATCGTGAGGTGTGAAAAAATATTTAAACTGTCATTTACGGCAGTAATTTGCAGTTTTGAACGTTTATGAAAAAGAAAATGAATAATATGTAATTACAATTCTAGAATGACCTTCAGAGGTACACAGGTTATTACATGAAGACAGTGCAAATCTCCTCACTGTAATCGAAAAAGATATCGCGTGTTCAGTAAAAAGAATTTATTCGATTCAAAAGTTGATTCATTTCGATTTCAGTTATTAAAAATAACTCCGATATCTCAAGACATGTAATCATTGCTCATAAAATGTACTTGAAGTCCGTGTAGATCTGTAACAACCCAGTAATTATATCTCACGTAATTTACATTCCATTCTCGAGGCTTTGATTTTCTTTTCAAAAATTCGAACGAATAAGATAAAAGTTTTCCACGTTGTCGAGTCGTTAAAGTAAGAATGAGTCAAAAATATATAGAGAAGAAACGACTGAGAGCAACGCTGACGGGGCAAGAGGAAAGCTTTGGCAACAGGTTTCCACCCCCCTCAACAGCCACCCGAATCACTGAAGTTTATACGGACTTTTCCGAAAACATTCGTTTTTCTTTACTAGACTACGACATACCTTGAATCTTTTTCCCCACTACAATCTCTAAGAGATGTTCGGTAAAGAGCGTCAACGCCGAATGTTTTGCGGGAAACCGGTTTTCTTCCTTTCCCCTCAAAATTACAAAGCAGTTTCACGTTTCCTTCCCACGCTCAACTCTGCGTCATACTTCTATTCCATATCGCGATACAACGATAACATTATTTTATGCCAATGCAGTTTAACTTCAGCGATGAAATTATTCTGTGAAGATAGACAAGTCGTTTCTTCTTGCATTATATATTTATTTATTAAAAAATATCACGCATCTTTTATTAACCCTACGGGGATTTTATGCTTCTTTAAATCATAACATTCATTTATTTGAATTTAATCTGAATTGATTGAACATAAAAAAAACGTCTTATAAAATTTTAGAGGTACCGCAGTTCAACCTATTGAATTTCTCATTTTTTTATTCTAATATTTGTATTATATATCGTATGGATGACTTCATATGTAAACTTTACTGTATTTAAATGGACAAACGGAGACTGAATTTACGGAAGATAAAATGAAAACATGAATGATAATCTTTTATTCGTGGTGAACTAATATTATTCTCTATTATATTTTTTATTCAAATATTTTTATTAATTATTTGTAATTTTTTCTCAGTAAAGAATCCTTTCCTATTAATTTTAATTAATCAAATAACTTTTGGTAAATTTTAATCGAATCTGAATTTTTTTTATTCAATTATTTTATTTCTTTTTTCAGGACCACCAAGATACTACAGATTTGTGAATGCGGTAATAAATGTATTGACAACAATTAATTTAATTTTTAATCCACCCTCACCAATAGCACATCTAAGCAAAGGATTAGTTGTTTACATCACCAGCTTGAAAAATGGTTTTCCTTCCCAGAATCCTATTTATCCGATCGCCCATAAAGTAAACAATTAGTTAAGGAAACAAGTACTTGCAGAGGGAAATTCTCAATATATCGACCCCTAGATCATGTAAATGTGTAACCTTACAAGGTCATAATTCAGTGGTTTAGAAGACACACAAGAAGAAATTCACTTGTGAGGTGCACCACATTAGAGTCTCTTCAAAAAAATAAATCTCTCGATATTCTCAGAATTTTCTATTATACTTTATTCTTCTTCTTTCTTTTTGAAAACAAGTTGAACAAGTACTAAAGCTATATCTTGCATCCCGATGTAAAATGTACTCGATTGTGACTGGACCAATGGGGGTTGGTTTGCTTGAATATCTCCTTCTCTCTCTCTTTTTATTCTGACTCTTATACTCCTACACTTTTATTCTTTCATCCATACATCTTCTATTCTTCCTCTTTTCTTTAGTTTCGAAAATTGTATTGGTTGAGAACTGTCAGTCGAATGTTTTTAATGTTTTTTTTTTTTTTGAAATTTTCCTAAAATTTCTCTTCGAGTTCTCTTCTTTCGTGGTCATTTATTTTTTAAGCTCGAAATTGATATAGATTTATATAATAGAATCCTTCTATAGTCAGTGAAATTGCAAAGAAATATATCAGGTATTGTTAAACGATGAGAAAAATTTCTAAAGTGCTTTTTTAAAAAGATGGACTTGAAGTAGTGACAGTAGTAAATGGCATTTAATTTTTTTTAATAGATGAAAAATCCTTTTTTACAAATAATAAAAAATCATTTTAATAGTTTCTATTTAAAGTAAATAATTATTTTTAGAAATCAAAACACCTATTGTATCAATAAAAAAAAGTAAAAAGTATTTTTACGAATTGAGAAACTTTTTCTGTGAACTAGAAAGTTATTTCTATGAATCGAACTATTTTTTCTACAAATTACATGAAACAAAGGAAGATTTATATTGAAGAAGAAAAAGGAATCGTTAATACTTTGGGAACAAATCTTTCTGTTTCTCTTGCTCTCAAATACGCACAATTGATGGCTTTGTAATATTCTGCTTGAGAAAGTTTTACGCATGACATATGTAAGAAGTAATATTTACTTCCGGTAGCAAACCATATTTCCGGTCATACGAAATATATTTTCTCTGCTTCTAATATAATAAAACTTTGGCAAAATCCAAACTTGGTTACTACTCCAATATATTCTACGATAACAATGACAATACAAACAAATCAAAATATAGCATGTGTTTAATATATCTTTGTAGGAGAGTTTCCAATATCTCGAGGGTTCTCGTAATTCCTTTCAACCAACTCTTTTTTTCTTTCATCAACCTCACCATCGACACACCCCTTCATGACGACTAAGTAAAAAAAATTACAGGTTACCGCCCCGTGGTCGCGAATGTAACGAAAAAAAATTACATGTCTCTTTTAATATGATTTGAGGTGAATTCTCTTGAACGCGAGCTCCCCTTTTCCTTGAGCTTGAATTGACGATAGTGCTTTTCCACGTGTATCGAGCTATACACTGAGCTGCAACTGTTGCACTTTTACCCTCGCCACGTGGGAGCCCATGCTCCTTCCCGTCGATTTCACCAAACAATTATTTCCAAAGCCTTTTCTGTCAGCACTATTGTCAACCGTTCTAACCAGAATTATTCAAATTATGAATGTAAATATAAATAATAATTCCAAGAATAATTGCCTAGAAGATTGGTCGGAATTGGATCTACGTATTGATGCTGGAGTAAGAAGAAATGAAGAAAAAAGAGAATTGGAGATATAAAAAAAAACGATTAGAGAATAGGAAAAATAAAAAAAAAAAAATGCATAAGATGGTGTAGCTGGCAACAGCGTAGATCTTGTGTAGAGTGAAAAGACCACGTGTTGTTGTGGGCGAACGTTTTTAGGAACGCCAGTAGGACTAGGACGCCGACCAGAGATGAAAGATCCACGCCGGGAGAAAGAAGAACGCGTGGAGATGAGAAGAAAAGAAGTAAGAGACCTTGGGACCCTGTGCACCTATACAAACAACCTCGTCTCGTGAAAGCAAATATTTTGTTGTGATGCAAGAATTCACAACACTGAATGAACGTCGCACCCATACATTACCTAGAAAGTAATGAGCTTTTACTAAAGAATGAAGATCTTTGTTTACCCTTTTTCCAACAATTATCAATGCAGAGCATGAAAAATTAGTCCGTGAAAAGGTTTTCAAAACCCAAATATGGAGTTTTAATTTTTCAGATGCTCTCGAGTGTATCACGTGACTAGAGGGATGCTTTGATAAAAATATTATTGAGATGTCAAATATTTATAGAGTAAAGGTTTATGGATTAATAAGAGCTAGGTAGCTTTACTCTTAATTTATCACTAATTTTATCGAAGGAAATTGCATGATTGAATTAAATTTTGACGAAAGAATTAATTTCCATTTAAAAATACATTTCTGTTAGAATTAAATTGGATTATAATTTCGATTGAAAATTTTTTATTAAAATATTATTTTTAATTTTGACTATTTTTTTATTTGCAGAATAATTAATAATTATGGCAGGAAGTTTTTGATAGAATTTTTGAAAAATGATGCAGAAAACGGAGAAACAGGACATGCAGTGGTAGTTCAATACAAATGAGTTGAAAAAATATAATAATTTAGTACATATTTTTCTTCAAAAAATTGGTACTTAATAATTTAAATAAATATCGACAGTTATTATTAAGAAACCAAAATACCATTATGGCATTTTTTTTTTTAATTCTGTAAAGTATTTAGTGAGTATATTAAGCAAATACCCGTTATTCAAGTATCAATAAATATTCGGAAACCTTGACAACTGTAATAAAATTTATAAAATTCAATAAATATTGAAGTCATAATAAAAAATATATCAAAGACTTTTCTTTTATTCGCTTTATATGACCTTCTGCTATAAAGAAAAATATTAAATAAAACGTCGATAACAATATTTTGTGGAATCATAAAAATTTTTATAAACACTTTGTATCTTCTTGGAAATATAAAAATAAATTTTCATTCAATTGAATGATTTTTTAAACAAAAAAGCAAAATTCTCCTCTGTAAAACAGAATAGTAATTTTTCTTCTTTTTTTTCAACGAGAAAAATTTATTAAAGCTTTATAAGTAAAACATGAAATTTCTGAACATGAGATGTAGATTTTTCAAAGGTTTTTTAATCTCTCAAAGGCGCAAATTTGAATTTTGTACGTCGCAGTAATACTCGTCCATCTTATTCTTTCTGCTCCTCTGATTTTTTTCTTCTCTTGTAACGCCTTGTGAAGACAACAATGGAAGAGGAGAGAGCACAGAGTATCTGCATCAACGTCGACAATGGCTGGTCCTTGTTGTTCAACAGCAGGAGATGAAGGAAAAAAATGATTGAGAAAATGCAATGATAATCATTTACTTCAACAAAATAATCAAATAAAAAATATGACATTTAATTCTCCAAATTTTTTTTTCACACTCACATATAACTTTGTTTTTATCAACCAAAAATAACTTAATCATTGATTTAAGTTGATTTAATTTAATTACTGCTCATTTCGTAAAAGATTTTCTCTATCGTTAGTTAAATAAAATATAATTTCCTCTTTTCTTAGGATGAAAAAAAGAAGGGATAAAAATGATGCACATAAAATAGATGAAAAAAAAAATGAGAAAAAATTCAAAATAAGTCCAAGAAATTCTTTCTGAATCATAATAGTACAGGAATGGGAATAGAAAGAATATTAAACAACTCAACTGAAGAAAATTATGGTAAGAAGACTAGACATGCATGAAGATCTCTAATTCCCGAACTTGGTGTTTCGTCTTCTAGGAAAATGTTCAGTAGATGACGGTATTTGATACTCTTCTCTCTAACAAACACACCACACGTCCAAGAATATTCCCCAACACAGCGTATATACATCCAAAGGTAACTAAGAAGATAGATTCTATCCCAGAATATTCATTAGTACATCGTCGATTTAAAGGTGATTTAATTACTGGTCCGTCTATCGTTAATTAATTCGGCCGATAGTTGAACCATGATTACAACTACACTCCTCGGTTTCGCGGAACAACGTTCATCCTCCTAACGATCAACTTCAAGGATCTCATGATATATTCTGTTATAGATAAAGATATGTTTTCCAGATTAAGGTATGTATAGCAAATCAAATCATGTTAAGCCTTTAACTTTTGCATGAATGACTTAACATTGTTTGATGATCAATTGAGATCAGGTTTAGTGTGATAAATGAATTCGAAGAAGTTTGAGAAATATTTTAGAGTCAGTTGGCTCTTGAGAGACAGGTGAGTCATTTAACAATAAAAATATTCTATTAACGATTGTAAATGAAATAAAAAAAAGAAATGATTTTCCATGTGAATGATAGTGATGAGTAATAAATAATTATCAATTTTATGGTTGGAATGCAGACATATATATTTTACGAGTGGTTCAATTTATAGATATTCAATAAAAGTTTCCTAGTAAACTTGAAATATTTAGTTAAAAAAATATTAGAGCTAAAAAATAAGGATGATCAAGTTGCAAAGTTTTACTTTTTTTATTCTAACTGTTCTAGTTCTTGTGGCAAAAGCTGCAGACTTGTTACACTCAACAAATGGCGTTAATATACCTGTTCAGAACGTGAAGATCCCAAAATCTTTCAATTCAACTCAAGATTTTAATGAATCTGTTCTATTAAACGCAGCAAAATCTAATCTCAATACAAGTAATTAATTTATCAATATTCTTTTAAATATTTTATCTATTCTGTAATGATGTTTGAGTTATGCTTTTCTTAATTGTGATTCAGAGAATAATTTGTTTCCATGCAAATTATCTTTTAAATTATATATAGATATAATTTTTGAACTAATTTTTTTAGCTTTTTAATCATAATTTATTGCATATTTCCAGCCGACACTAAAAAAGGTAATAGCACAATTATTACACCGATCAAAAAACAGAGAGGAGGAAGAAGTCTCTTCCATACTATCATTTAAATAATTATTGATGATATCGACATACGATCACGTATCACATGATCGAAAAAACTGTTATTGTGATAATAATTAGTTTTGATTGTTGCTTGTAATCACAAGATAATAAAATTAATAACAAAATATTTCTGAGAACTTATTACAATCTGGCACACAGAACATTCATTAATAACTCTAAGACTTTATCGAGTATTGTTTAAAAAGCAAATTACGTTATTAATTCACATTATTTATTTACAATACATTTATATATTTATGAATTATAACTATAATTTATTTCATTTTTTTAGATAATATATCAAACACGACTGACTCAGGTATGTAATAAAAAAAAATCAATTGTGAAAATTTTTTAAATAATCATAATTTTTTTTAGTTACTGAAGCATCTACATGGTTCGACACATTGCGTGAATACGCTTCAAAAATTTTGTCTCCAAGAAGTTATAGTATAATCACTTTATCCATAAATGAAATATTTCCTCAGAAAAAATTTAAAATTATATTCATTTATCTTTGTTATATTTAATAGGGGAGAGTGGAAGAAATATTGGTAATTCGTGGTTTATCATTTGAATGATCATAGAGAACATTCTAATATATTGACGTATAATTACTCAACACATGCACTAAATGATAAAAGGAAAATTTTAAGCAATAATAATGTAACAATTGATGCAAAATAATAAATAGAATTGTTAATGATCAATGTTATTAACATAATTTTTAAAGCACCAAATAATCCATGAATTATGAATTGTTGACATTGAAAAGAATATGAAGATAACTCGTTTACTATTGTTAAGGAAATAATTTCATCAACTTACTCATTTAAGACAGTTAAACATTTCAGTGTTGTTTATCAACCACCAAGAAAAAAGGCTCAGTTGATGCAACAGATTAGAAGTTTGTTAAAAAAAAAACAAGGTGTGACTGCAACATGAAAATTGTTGAATTCTTTCAATCAGCTTAGGAAATCAAAACTTTTCCAGAAGCAGGCCTTTAATCTCTTGCAGCAATGAACCATTTTTTTCATGTTGACTAAATTCTGTTTGAAATAAACTTGCAAAAGATGCTAATCGAACATCTGAGATCTGATTTACCAAGTTGAATCTTATGTTCAACCAGTAAAATCTCTACTGCTCATCACTTACCTCCAGGTGAGTTGATGCAATTTCGTCTTAGAATCAAACACAACCTAACATTATAAGCAAACTTGAAGATGAAAGATTCCGAAAATCGTGGCGCACGTTCATGCATACAAGTCTACATCTCGATATGCCTGTGTTATATATGCGGCTAAAAACGTTGTGAGAGAGCTAGCGGCATAACGCACGTGAACATAGTAGGACAATAGCTGTCACCTCATTCACGTCAAGCGGTTCGAAACGACTACCAACTTCATTGGGACCAGGTTACCAAGAGGATCAAATTGCATCCTTGCATCGACTTCTATTCTTAAAACGTAAAGAAGCGTATACACGCACCACCTTGAGCTACGTGGAACTTGATGTGCGCTGTGATTTGGAGATAATTTTTTAACTTATCCATTGGTCAATGTTTATTCTTGTCTTAGTATCTAAATTATATTATAATACATCTACAAACTAGTAAAGAATATTGTACAGTATTCTAAAAATTTATCAACCAATGTTTCCCATCATTCTAGACTTAACAATCTGAAGGTTGAAAAATGTTTTTTCTACATTTATTCAAACATTCTTCTTATTTTTTGATAAATTCCCAGTGAAACCAATTTATATTATTAAATACAAATTTTCACATACATTACAATGTCCAAGGATCCAAGGATGGATACATCAAATTAATGTATTCAACCAAATCGAATTGTTACCAAAGCCTATATTTATAGAAATTCAGCAATAAAATCTTTTCTACATATGCATATGAAATGACAAAAGCTGTGTTATACCTTGAAAAATGATAGAAAATGTGACGTGAAGGCGTCAGAGAGAAAGTGCAACATCTAACAAAACTATTTCACCTCCAAGACTGTAATTCCTCTATTCATCAAAGCTTACTGGAATCCATGGCAACCAAGAATAATATCAAAATGTCACAGAACAGATTTACTATTCAGCCATCATACGTTTGATACGTTTGATTTACTTTTTTCTCATTTCTTACGTTATATTTATTTCCAGCATTTCAACGTCCAAGCACAGAAGTTTGATGATCCGTCATGAGGAGGAAGAGAAGGGATGTACAGAAAGAAAGAAAAGGAGAGGTAATGAAGCATGATGGCGTTCCACGAACACCTATTCATCACCTTAAAATTCTTTCTCCAAAGCAAACACCGCGAATTCTCCAATCAGCGTCGATTCAAATTTCCAGACTGGTTCACCACAGCTTCTTTCTTTCTCTTTAATTCTCTCATACTTCGAGAACGTGCTTTTCCTCTAAGTGTGCAAGGTCCAACAAGGTCCAGTCCATTAATAAAGACATCGATATGCTGCACACTATGATGTGAATATCACGAGGTACTATATCGAGTTACGCGTTGTTCTTGACCAGTGGGCGGTCCAATACGCACTTACGCCGCGAGATGAGTGTTTTAATATTAAATCTAACTCTGTCACACATGTGGATTCTAAAATTGCTTACGAGCAGTTCCAAGTCGTACTACAAGTGGCAATCGTATAATATGTGTGACCACCTGCGTTGCAACCTTTTGTACGACAAATGAACACGTTGACGTATAAAAAATCTTGAAATTTTATAGCCATTGCAACTGACTTTTATTTAATGTAGGAATGAAATTGAAAAATTTATCAAATAATTCCTGATCGGTATGTATCCAATCGATAGAAATTAATTAATCGTCATTTTTAATTTATCTGAATGAGTAACTTGTTTTAACTTTCGATCAAAAATTGATACAATTTATTTATCAACATTTAGCAATCGTGCTTTTAATTATTTATTTTATTTTGCATAAGCTAAACACGGTAATTATTGAGTTGTATCACTTGATTATTCTATGCATGTTAAATCATTCATTTAGGCTTTAAGCTTTATAAGATCTTCTAGGTTTCTAACTAGTTTTAAATGTACTTGTTTAGTAACTTTTAATATTGATTCAAACTTTGATATAAAATATTTAAAAAATTTGATCACAAAACGAAGGCTAGATTGAAGATATTATAAAGGTTAATTCTGCAAAGTTTGTTGAAGATTGGATAATAATTGGAAAAAAAGATGAAAATAAGTCATTTAAGGAAGAGTCTTTGAAACTTGATCTACCATCAACCAAGAGTGACCAGTTTGCAACCGAACTTAACTACTGAATATTAGAAACATTTTTAGCATTATCTCTATCAACATTATCACGTGTATTGTCTTTGGTGCTGCTTAAAGACACTGAAATTTCTGGTCATGCATCGTTCGCGCCATGGTTCTCACACCCAGACAGGGGATACGCCGAATTCCACGACGACGGAGTCCATACTTGACTGTGGCAACAGCGATCGGAAGTCTTTTTTCTTTTTCATTCTAGGTCCATCGGTTTTTTTTATTTCTCATTCACTGCCGCTTGCTGTATAACATCGTATATACAGTGTGCTGCAAAAAGTGCACGACCGCCAAACTGGTTCCACGTCTGAGTCACCGTCTATAATGACGAGCCGCAAGAAGTGCACGGTGGCAATCGTACGAAAATACCCACAGTAACATGATTAACAATAATAAAAGCTGTGGATATGAATTATCAGATGGGGAAAAAATTTGCTGTTCATACTCATTCATATTTATCTTCATCTTTTATTAAATGTTATTTCTACCATTACGTGTAGGAGTATCTCATCTCAAGATGTGCTGCATGTTGAAGAAATATTCTTTCAATTACATTTACCTGGATAATTTGTGAATAAAAAGCGCCAAGTGTATTTGAAATAAGTTAAATTACCTGTAGAATGTACCTCCCATAATGGCCTGAGTACTTATCGCGTCATTAGGTACTTTATCGTTAATTTCTCACCTTTAACTGGTGCTCAACATTCGTAAGAGGACGAAATTATAGGCATTAAGGTATCTCCAAGTGCGATCAGAAGCCAAGAGTCAATGATGTAAGTACATAAACTTGGTGCTGATAATTTTAACTTGAATTTCTACTTAACCTACTGATCTAGAATAATCCATTAGCTCGTTCATCTTACAAGAAAAAATACGGATATAAATTTAATGAATTTATGATCTCCACGAACCTTTAATTCCCACCATTATTCATTTTGAACTTCAGCTCAGATTGCCTCTTTTTAGAAAAAACTATTTTCACGTCAACTGCATTTTACAGTTAGTTTTTAACTTATGTAATGTTTTACTTTTACCTACAGTGTTCAGTTAAACACTAATTGGAAAATAATAATTTCTATAAAAAATAATTGATGTCTTGCTATAGCAATAATCGTTTGATTCCTCTCGCTCATTGAAGCGTGACCATTCTTACCAATTCCAATCTCCATTCATTCTTCACCTTAAACATTAATTAATGATTTATAAATACTTCTCGGTATTACTTCTATTCCAGTATGTTTTATTACTCAACGCATAACTGTAAAATTTATTTTCATAGAGAGCTCAGAGCAAAAATAATATTTCAAAACTTGTATTCTTTATTCCAAGCATAAAATGACCAATTTTATTTTCATTGAAGCAACTTAAATATACCAAGAAGTATCCTTACAGAAGGTCCAAGGTATCTTGGCACGTGGCTCGCGTATTTCAATAATAGTAGGAATTAAAGGCGGCCTGAGCAGGCGTTTTTCTTTCTTTTTCTTCTTTCTTCTCCTCTTTCACGGTGGCGTATCTGGTCTTGGGACACAATCGAGTGTGGACGCGTGCTTGGAGCAGAGAAGAGTAGACTTGTGGCAGGTCGACTCTTCGCGACACCTTCTCGCGTTCTTACAGTAGTGAGTAGAGAGACCCTATCCCGTTTGATCCATTCTCCTTCAGGTATATAACAGTTGTCCTCTTCACCACTCTACTCAGTTCTTTCGGCTACGATCATACTACTATACGCGAAGATGGAAGAACCTGGATCCAGGTAGCTTGAAGAATTTTTATTGCGACAGGTTGCATCTCCACAGTCACTATGCCATAGTGTATCGACCTTTGCCTTTCTCTACACTGTCAAAAAGACACCTGTCAGCGACCTGTTGGTATACCACCCTCGAGGTGGTGAATCCAACCGATGACAGGCTACTACCTTGAGCAGGTCAGTTACCACAAAACCTTTCAATAATGATTCCATCTCAATGATCTACTGTTATAAATTAAAATCACACCTACTTTAGGTGATAATCATTTCAATTAATCGACAGATATTTTATCGATTATGTTTTTTTTAAATTTATTTTTACTATAATAATTTGTTTTGACCATTTTATTGATCGCCTTGAATAAAAACATATCTTTTTTAGCCTGTTAAATTTTTTTAATTAAATTAAAAATGTTTTTTTTTTCTTTTTCTTAAATTATCTAAGTCATCAACCTTCTCACAGCAGCATCTTCTTCTTCTCTAATATAAAATATTTCAAAATCACCCATAAAAATTTAAGTTGATTTCTATAACATCGTTCCAACTTATTGAGAACGTAATCTTCTAAAGGTAAAATTGAACAATACGCTTTTTTTTCACTTAATTGAGCGTGAAAAAAAATTAAATATTTGCAGCTGCTAAATTTTCTAAAACCACGGAATCCTTTTAGGAATAATTCCAACAGGATATAATTTAGACTGATTTTTTATTACTAATAAAAAAGTTATAACATTTTTATCGATATGTTTATGTCTTTTCTAAATAAATACAAAAGCAAGAGGTCACAACACCTCCTCAAACAGTTATTTTAAAATAAAATCTATAGAATAGTTCGAAATTTATGGCACATAAATGAGGCATATAGGTTACGTTCGAGGATTATGCAAATAATTTAAAGATTTAACGTACATCAACATTACAATAATTGCCAAATGGATAGTGGCAAAATTTTTATCTACAATATTCAGAATATTAATAGTTTTTTATTGTCTATCATTGATAGAGTATTATTTTTAATCAAGATAAAAATATTGGTTTGACTAATGATTTATATAAAAAGTATAAATGTTAGAACGTCTGTCTTATATTGAGTTGGAAGATGAAGAGGCGCTCAGAGAAATATTCTTACTGTTGCCAGTCACGATCTGGTAATGACTTGCGATTGGTATCATAAGAGAACGAAGGCGCGATTTCTAAACCCACCCGCGTCATACAAATATATAGGTAAAGGTCGACGCGGCGGCGCGACTGGTGAAATAGAAGGGAGAAAAATTGAGTGAACCAATCGGTTGGGTTTCATTCTCAGAATTGAATCAAACAAGTGTTTCTACCCCTCGTCTTCTTGCTATCATAATTTATTTTTGCAAGATTTCGCGATGTAGAGGCGAGACAATACACGAGTTGGTTCCTGATTTTTTCTTTTTTTTCATAAGTTTTTTTTTCTTTTCAATCGTCTTTCTTTAATTCTTTTCTTCTCTCCCGGCCGCAGGTTCATATTTTGTCATGGTAAAAAAAGACAGAAAAGAACAAATCATAAAAATAACAATAATGAAATAGCTTAGTACACGCCCTGCAGCACAGGGAGGATTGCTGTAGATTTTTCATCGAGCCAAAAATGCTTGCACTAATCGATTCCGAAACGCCATGGTCCCGACAAACCCCTGTAGCGCCGTCATTTGTATCTATCTACCATGACCAGAGATTATTTGAAGAAAAAAAAATAATGATAATACTCAGTAGTTCTTCTCTTACTTTTTTTCTTGGTATTATTTATTCTTCTGATTTTTTTATTCTGCAAACCAGTAACTAAATTATTTTGTCTAATTTTTTTTCGGTGAGATTATGGACCAGTGAACTGTTAAAAATTCATTTTCTATGTTTGGTGAACTTTAACAACCGGAAATTAGAAGAAACACTAAAATTACCAGCCTAAATCTGACCATTCATGTTTATCTTACAATTTTATCTGTAGAAATTAAAAAAAAAAAATGTACCAAATAAATAACACCAATTAATTAGTTCATAATTAAAGAAAAATACTTTTGGAATCAATATCATCATAACATCTAATTTGCTAGAGTATCAAAGAAATTTCTTGTCTTTATTTATTTATTTTTTCTCCCCGAAAGAATTTTTTATTCCTCCACCACAGATGAAGAAGGTAAATTATTTTGTTTAAATCAAAATTTCTTTTTGCTTGTATCGAATGCAGTTTTTCATGATTGGATATGGCTTAGAATCAATCGATCATTATGTCGCTAGAGACGTCCAGTGATTTTATCGATCGACGTTTGAGTTCAGATGGCTTGGCAAGAAGAATAAAGACAAAGATGAAGACGAAGACTAAAAAGGTGTATATAGTTTGAGAAGCTATATAATAGCATGAAACGCAATCTGAGAGTGAGTCAAGAGCCCTCTGGAGGGCGCGGGAGTCGAAGAGGTGAATGGATGAAAGGAGAAATAGTAGAAGTGGCAGGTAAGGAAGTCTATTTTCAAGAGGGATGAGAGAAAGAGGGAATATGTAACATTACAGGTGTATTAAAGTGAGAAAGAAATATGTCGGCGCCTCTGCGATCATTCTTCAGTCTAGCGCAACGACTCTCACATTTTTTGCCGCTTGAGAAGACGTTAAAATTGCTCTAATGGCCACCAAAAGTGGAAAGCCGAGACGTCCGACAGGTACTTATCTTTTCCTTTGCTGCAGTTCAGTTTATTCATTGAACAAATGATTTTTCGACTCAACCCTCGAGACCGCTAATTGTACTGGAGCAAGAACAACTTCTGTGATTGGTCCACTGTCAGAGTAATAATTCACCGAGAAATTGAAAATGAACAGGGAGTATTTGAATGATTGCTAGAGTTTTAAAGTGTCGCCAAAACGTGAAGAACTTTCTACAAGAAAGCTTGAAAAGTTTTCGGAACGAATTTATAATTTACACTGCGTCAAGCTATAAGTCAGTGAAATTTTAATTATCACATCACTTCTCTAAGTCATCATTACTTTACCATCCTCGTTGTAGCACTTTTATTTACCCTCATTTTTTATTACACTTTAATTATTCAATCTGCTTAATTTATATTTTAAAAAAGTTCTTTCAATAAGCAACATTTTTTTTCTTTATATAATATCATTTGTGTGATATTTAGCTAATTTTGCTATTAAACTTGATAAATACTTTGAAGAGAAAAATAATTTTTTATCGATATTCTAAGATGATTATTTCTTCGACACATATTGTTGCATTCTAGAGTTGAACGTCTGACTGGTATGCAATATTTAAATAATTATAATAATTATCCTAATGTATAGAGATGGGAGAGTTATGTACTATTTCCACTTAAAATAATTATCTTTTAAATATGAAAAATGATGAATTACTCTACAGCCATTGAATGAAAAGACCTAAGGCAAAATCGAAAAATAAATCAAAAAATAGTTTGTTGCAAATAAAGCAATAGAAGTCTAAAAACATTGCAAGAATTTTAAAATCAATGCGATCACAGTGTATATAGTAGTAACTGTACTTCATGAACAGCCATTCACAGAGAATAATAACTTGAAAAAATTATTTGATTATCTTTAAACATTATTTCAAAAAAAGTATTTCATAAAATCATAGCAGTACTTCTTCATAATCTTTTGAAGGAAAAAACAATTTACGACAATTTTTTTTTGCTTCAATTCCTTTGATTTCACAAAAATGAGCAGTATAAGAAAAATGAGTAGTTCACATTATTTTTTAACGAGATATATATAATATATATATGGTACTATGGAATGTACAATCTATTTAACGACCCAATGAAAATAATGAAGATTCAGCTGGAATGAAGAGAAAGAGCCACTGGTGGTACTATAATCCGATGGTCGTCGTCATTATGTCTACATCGAGGATACACGAGGGAAGCCTATTATCTTGTTTACGTCACGAAGACATCGTGGTTGAAAGTGGTGCCGACGCGCAATTCAGAAAATCACTAAGAAATAATAATCGAACGATTACCCGCTCGATCTGCGTGCACTATACGACACTAATTATCATCATCTCAGCTACGATCTTGTCATTTATTTTATATTTATTTTTTTTCTGTCATTAGTTGAGTTATAATCATATCTTGAGTATCCTTGCTATTGCTTGCAATTTAGAAACTATTTTCTTCATCAAGTTTTTAAATAAGATTATAAAAAAAATTATGTTAAAATAATTCACGTGAAAATTACTTTTTATCTAAACTTGCTTTTTCCTTAAATCCTGTATATGAGAACCTCTTAATGTCTATTCCTTTCATCCTTAAAAATTCAAAAAAAGTGCACTAGCAAAAAATTCCAGCCTTTTATTTATGGAAATATTACCATATTTTTGTGATATTTGAAATTTCCAACAACAAATTATACTTTCAAAGAAATAAATATTAATATTTATATTCGAAAAGGTATATGAAATATAAATTGAAATTATTGTAGAAGAAATTAAGTGCTTTGGCAGATGATAAAATATTAAAATAATTTTTTTTTCAGTGACAATCCAATTTTGAAAGAAACTCCCACACAAATAAATTTACTCTGGATGAAGTGATGTTGCTGCTTGATTTCTGGTGTCATCGCGTTGGGATTTTTCTTAAAGGGGAGATCGAATACAAGCGAAAGCACTTAATACCAATTCATTTTTTCGTTCTCCACTGACAAATCCGCACCTAATCGAATCGAAGGATGCCGAGGGTTTGCTAACGTGGAAGATAAGAGAGAGTAAAAATATATGAGAAGAAGACAGAGAATCCCAATGTCAATTTGAGAGCATAGAGATCTTTTGAGATGAAAACCGACCTGGGTCAATGACACAACTCCGAAATATCATTATTCATCATCTTTCTCAGATGTCAGTTATATCTATCTGAATCAAGCGATGCAATTCGTCTGATGCATCGTCACTGTGTTACCTTGTCTCGTTCTAGATATTGAAATAAAAATCGATCTAAACAAAAAATACTTTGAAGATTATATCGAATAGTAAGAAACCTTGACTTTGATCAAGACCTTGATTTATTTAACCTTCAAGAACCGTGAAGTTGACAATTTTCGATCAAGTGCAATTTATGTTTCATCATATTGACGTTGCAACATTCTGTCAACAAAAAATGCCAATTTATTTTTAATTAAACTTTTTGGTAATCATTGGAACAGGGTGAGATTTTATTTAATCAGAAGAAATCGATATGCATCATTGCTTAAAGCTAAAGGAATTTGTATGCTTTTTTGAGATACTTATGTAGAGTAATTTTTTATTTTTAATTTGTTCCAGAATTTGTAGTCATTGAGGGATGCAATAAAAATTTTCCCCCAAAAAGATTTTGCATATATTTTTTGTTTATCCCATGTTTCATTATAAATTGTCATAAATTTAAGAGCAACTGATAGATAAATCATTTCAGAGAATAAGGTGACTGTCCCAATTTTCGCTCATGAATCTATTCTCGCTCAGTAAATTTTATTTGGTAATTAAAAAATATTCTTTTGCGTAATGTTGATCATAAAAAATGTTTCGGTATCTTCTTATTAATTCATGAATATTCAACCATTTGAAAATATAATAATGTATCTTTTATAAAAGAAAAAATCAATCTTCAATTTACTGAGCGAGAATAGGTTCATGAGCGACAATTGGGACAGTCACCTTATTATTTTGCAATTTTATATTTTTTACGATAATAAATAAAATATAAAAAGAAAAGTAAAAACTCGTTACTTGCTTACTAAGCAGTAATAATAATTTTTTTGTCCTGCTCATAATAATTATCCTTTATCTTTCAATAAAATAAATTATCATTAATTTTTATGTGCACATGCTAGCATTTATCATTGGCATAATCTTTATTCATACATTTTTTAACTCATAATTTACTATGTGTGAGAATAATAATCTTTCTTTAAAGTATCCAATAACGATTTAAAAAATATAGACCAAGAAGAACCAATGGGAAGAAGAAGACAGTTTAGTGTACTTGGTAAAAATAGCAAATAAATTATTTTTTACCTTTTTTTTTTCTAATGTAATACTAAGAAACTTTATCTGTTCGACAAAGTCTTATTAGCACTATTGAGCCTTATCATTTTTTACGATCATTTTAATTACACACTGCCTGTAAGTTTCTCACATTTTACTATATTGAACCCTTCCCTACCAGAAGTGTCAGAAAAAGATACACTTTTTGTGGGTTTGTAGACCGTTAAAGAGTGAATGAATGAATACAGCTCACCGTAATTCATTCATGTTTTGAGAGGGTATAACCATACCACTTCTCCAAGCTTCTCATTCCTCCACCTTCTGAGGAAAAGGGCAAGAACACTATAAGACCCTTTTGCCTCCAACCTTGCCTTGTTATATTTTGCTCCAGCGCTTCCGTAAAACCCTTCCGAATTTATCCAATCCTGCCTGACACTGATCAGCTACTGTTTGGGTGATCAAGTCAAATTTTATTGGGTAAATATTGTTTTACCAAATTTTCTAATTATACTTCATTCTCAACAATGGGAAATTATTATCACACGTTTTTTCTATCAAAATAATCAGCTTTCACATTAAAACTTTAATTTGCAAGAAAAAAACCAACTTACTCTTTCAATTTGTATCATATGTAGAAAAAAGTTAATTAAAAACTGAATAGATTTTAATTTAACTTTTATCCATTATAAAGAGAAAAATTAAATATACTTTAAATTTCATTAGCTTTGTTCTTTACATTTTTTTATTAGTGTGTATAGAATATTAATATCTGTTGAATATGCATTCTAGATTCTGTTGTTATATTAGAGAGCAAAGAAGGGAACTATTTTCGTAACTCGAGCATACCAGCTCATTTCATTAGGAAGCATTAGAGATTAAAAAATAAACTTTACTTTGAATTCCATAAGTAAAATGATTATTTCTTCTAGTAAAACATTATTTGAATTCAAATAATTCATCTTCAAGATGTCTATAGTTCATTTGTATTCCTTACTAGTATTAATTAAATTAATATTTAAATTTAAGATAAATACATCTTTTTTTTGGAGCTTCTAAGGTAAATACGAAGATGATAAGCAGATAAAATAATAAATTTATGTTACTGTTATTTAATTAGAGTAAGTAAACTAGTAAAAGCTGATGAAATAGAATGAGCTCTTCGACTTAAATGAGAAGTAAAGAACATATGATTCACTCATTAACAGTAAGTAATTTAATGAGCATCACAAAATTGTCTTTACTTGTTTCCGATGTAGATATAATCAGCAGCTATATACAACCACATATGTCGTAATAATCATCAACTTAACTTACAGTCAATTTCACACATGCGAAAACTCATTACAATAATGTGATTGCAATCTTTAAATAGTTAACTGGGGGACGAATTTAATTTTATCATCAATTCTATTTATTTTTTCTTTATTTTCTTTCCTCTTATCTGTAAATAGCAAGAATAAAATTCTTTTGTACGTAAAATTGCTATTTAATGCTTTCTTAGTGAGAATTTTATTCAACATTAATTTACTCTTTGACCTTTTTTTCTTTGTTTACAAGAACTTGGTCGATTCTCAAGTTTGGATTTAATTCTAGGGAGTTAAAAGTGTTGAGCTGGAACAGAAGAAACAACGTTCGAAGCTTATCAGTGTAGAATCGCAAGCGAGTCCAGCCCATCCGGCTCTCGCCACACGTTCCCATCCAATGCAACACCGAAAACTGCATTCCAACGGATCGTCTAGTGATGGTCAATCGTAGGCGTCAGTTAAGTCTCGTGTTAACTAACTACAAACGAGTTATCGAAGCACTTTTTTATTGACCATGTTTCACTATTATTTTTCGTTAATTTATTGCCACTTTGCTGGATGCTTTTAATGCATAAATGAGCAAGATGTGCTTGGAGACTTTTCTCCTCGGTGAGTTTTGAAAAATAAAGACTAGAGAATTAGGAAGAGAACAAATCATAGGATGCAATAAAAATAATTCTATAACACAAGATATTATTTTCAATAAATAATTGAAAATTAGTTTTAACAGCTGTTTCAATCTTAAAAATGTGTTGGTTTTTTTATAAAATCATTATTGATCAAAAACTAAGTAGAATAAA
The DNA here is from genome assembly GCA_028641665.1 of Chelonus formosanus. Lineage (NCBI taxonomy): Eukaryota > Metazoa > Arthropoda > Insecta > Hymenoptera > Braconidae > Chelonus > Chelonus formosanus. The sequence goes on along the minus strand of CM054003.1, from coordinate 6,580,481 downwards.
TAGAAATCAAAATTATTGCTAAAAAATTGAAAAAAATACTTTTTCTGATTATGGCATGCTACTCTAATATGTTTGATTGAAATTATCAATTCAATTTTTTTATCAAAGAGATAATAGTGATTTTTATACTTAAATTATCATGAAGGTCGTCAAAGATACTGAGACCTTCACTTTGACCTTTAAATACCCGGAAATGTTAAAAAAAAATATTACAAAGAACGTAATTATTAATGTAAGAAGATTATGAGTGTCCCAGACATTCATCATTCCCAGACGCACACAATTATAATTCCCCAAACGGCAATTAGTCAAATTATTAATAACAATTCTAATGAGGCTAAATCAACTGTGATAGAAGCCTTCCTGTGTGGCCCATCCTATTGTCAGTTTGATCGTCGTCGTCGACTATAATTGTATGTCAATTGATGTAATTTATATTATCAATGAAAAGGATACACCGCCTTCACATGCAAATAAATCCTAGAGTATTTAAAAAAATGAGCATTCATCCTTTCAATTGACAAAATAGATAATTAATTATGAATATGAAAAAAAATGATCGGCAAGTGTTCATTTAAATTTGAAGAATGGCAAAAGGCTTCCGGAATGGGAATGCGGTTTCTGATGAAAGAAAGACTCATTTTTAACATCTGTCATGAATGAAAAGCAAAATGAAGTTCTTTCAAGTCAACATGATGGTCTAGTAGAGTAGACAAGAAAAAAGGAGATAAGTTATTATAACTGGCTAGGACTCAATGAATGTGAACACTTCTATATCTAAATCGATTTCTAATAATCTTATAATGTCAGGACGAGTGTAATTGGAAGGGAGAACATCCTAGGGGGGGAAACAAAGTTATGGGGGATGATGAGAAATGAACGAGCAAAAGGTACTCAGCAAGGCATTAGTTAGGTTGAATGAGTGAGACCACGCACAAGCAAGATTATATTCTCATCAAGTGGACGATATCCTGGAGAAATTAATCGCCAAGAAATTATACCTCGACGAGTCAAGGATGCTATAATGGATTTGGCACGTTCTCTATATGAAATTTGTTTACTTTTTTTGCCAGGCAAATTTTCGAATGCAATTCCAATTAATTTAACTGGTTAATTTATTATGATTAATTAAAAAAAAAGTTCAGCGAGATTTAATATCGTGGATATAAGGTTATGAATTATACATATTTTATGAAAAAGATTGAAATTAAAAAAGTCCAATCATCATTGGCATTCAATTGCAGTCTTGGCGAAACGTCAAAATAGCTAATTGGTTCAGCTTCTTTAATCTCGTCTAGTTTTTTATCAACTACGCCCCTGAAATTCTTCAAGTTCTCTGGGAGTCTTTGGCTCCATTGTTTTATTCCATCTTTATTGGGCAAATATTCGCGTTGGGACCCATTCATTTGTTCAATATCTATTTTCAGTGGTTAAATCCGGTCCGATATATCTGGTTCGAGTGGTCGAAAAAAGAATACTAAACACTACGAGAGCATGGTCTTGGCCTTGCTGTAGAGAGAAGAATCAGGGAGCGTCTAACAAGCGAGGTCCTGTAAATTCCGCGCGTGGCTCCCACCGCATAATCAAATTATTCCCAGAAATTCACGTCGCCACTAAAAGAAACATGTGCGCGAGAATCAGATGATGTCATCCACCCTCAAGTACAGTCGCCGACAAGTCTCCTTTCTTCATGATGTAGTTATGTCTATACATAAAACATTCTCATCATCTTGAGAGAATAAAGAGTGCAATAATCAATCATTTCAGCTTCGTTTAATCGATCAAGACGAGGAAAAAAAACTGTCGAGTGTCCTTCAGAAATGATTTATCAGTCTCATGATTTTTCTCATTTATTTTTTGTCTTGCCGCGATTTTTGAAACGACTAAGAGAGTAGACCAGCTCTCATATCTTATACCTACAAAGCTAGGCGGCACCGCTCTCTTTCGTTTTGATACAAGTCTTCCTTTGTTCGTGGGTATTATCTCAACAGTCCGCGGGACACTTCATTATCGCATTTTTCACACCGTCATCGTATAAACGCGTTAATCGATCGAGACGTGAAAAAACGATAAGTGAGATTAAAAAAATTTGAAAAATATATAGTAGTCTGGTGAGCAAGGTCGGGAATAAGGTTTAATATACATTTCAAAAGCTTAATATTAAGTAAATAAACAAAGTAAAAGGTTTTTTTATCATTGTCTAGATGTTGAAGTAAAGTTTCACTCGAACATAAAGTCTGTGCTAACTTAATTTGATTGTTGGAAAAAATTTTAACAATATTTATGTAAAGGTTACTTAAATAAATTTATTAAATTCATTCAGAGAAAGTTAGAAGCTAATAATTTAGTCATTTTTTTTAAAAAATAAAATAGAAAAGGGAAGCGAAGAATAGATAACAGAAAAAATTTCGCGATGCAGCTACATCAAAATATAGCCAGTTGGAATGGCCATGAACCATTTTCGCCCTTAGAGGAACGAGCAACAAGACACAAGAGCAGTGTACACCAGACTAAAAGAAATAAAATAAAATTCGGGCGAGCTGAACAAACGGGAGAGCACTACCAGAGAGTGAGGGAGTGAAGAAGATCTAGAAGAGAGCTGAATATAGTTGAAGAACCGGCTAAAAATCCTTTTCGTCAAGTAGAGATTCGATGAGTCTACGCCTGACTATCCTACTTTATTGCCACGACAAAAGTAGACCAATATTTCTCTTTATTCCAAAAGCCAAACGGCTATTTTATTTTATTTCTTCTTCAGCTATCCTACTCTCTTGCGATTTATTAGTTGAGCTAATTAATAGACCGCTGAGTATAACGAAATTACTGCCTGCTTCTTTTCGAGTTTAATGTGGCCGTAGACTATTCCCTGTCACTAAAGTTTTATTTTTGAATAATCTTAATACTTTGCATATTTTAATTAAAAAAAATTTTTTGTAAAAAAATTTTTTTTATTATTAAAAACAATCAAACTTACTTTCTTTTCTCATTATCATTCAACAAATATTTTTTAAAATTTTAATTAATTATATTAATAATAACAAAGCCACTTTTTAACAAATTTTTTTTATAAAACTAAACATCAAATATTATTTTATCAATAAATATTACTATTCAGACAATCTAATTAATTCTTTTTTGAAACATTGTAAGGACAGTTTAATTGGAACGAGCTAGCACCAGAACGAATTGATTTTTATTTAATTTAATTCTGCATTTTGAACAAGGATTAATTTTAAAAAAATTATTAAAATTCTGATTTACATATAACACTCAAGATCAACATATTTAAAACAATTTTACCATCTAGAGATTGTTCAATCCAATATGAATATAACCATCATAACATTAAACCTTAAACTAAATCAATCAGAATTAATCTATGCTTTTGCTATTTTTTGTAACTGGTTTTAGACTGATATCTCGAGAGGTTAATTGAGAACTGTTGCAGTTGAGAGTAAAGTCCAAGGCAACATTAACACCAGAACAACAACCAGTCTCCTTGAATTCGTGGTCCTTCTCTGTCAACTGTCTATCCTCTAGGACATTCGATTGCATTTCATCTAAATCAACATTATTATTTGCACTCTCGACATCATTATTACGATTTACTGGCTGACCCAAGTACTTCATTGCAATCCTTATCGTATGAGTCACTTCCGGACTGGGGCTTCGAGACGATCGGTTCACCTCAGTCTGTTCCTGAATGTTGATGCGTAAGTTCTCTGCTATTTCCGAGCAGATACAATCCTTAACATTTCTTTGGTTTGTGAATATCTTCTGAGGAGATCCTGTAATACGATACACAGCCTTGAAAAAGTCCACTACTTTTTCAGTAGAATGATATTTAAATTTACAAAAAATATCAGCTAGAGGAAAGCAGAAAAAAAAGATTTATGGTGAAAGAAATTGTTCAACAATGAATTGTCGTTCAAGAGGAGACTACGTATTTAATACAAACTATGAATTTGTGAAGCATGTTTGAGGAAAAAATAATTAAAACTGTTTCGAAATGTTTGTAATAAAGCAGAGGTAGTAGAGAAACAAAAATAAAAAAAAATACAAAATTGAATTGTAGCTAAAATTACAAGCTTTTATTCTCGAACGTTTGTTTAATAAAATTTATTTATGACAATTCAGAATTTTAAATATTAAAAATAATGACTGTTTTTGTATTTATTGTAATTGAAAGCAATGTAATTCTAAGCATGAAATTGGAATTCCAAGACGTGGGAAGAGTTTAGTTTCACAAATATACAATTATTCATTTCACTGAAGAAATATTAAAAAATTAACTACTGATGAAACAACATGGTAAACACTAGTTTAGAATTTCTAACTTGATTACTAATAATTATTGTTTGAAAACAAGATAATCAGATATAGGGGGAAGGATTGGATAATTGTGTTTCAAACCATCTGCATCAAACATCCATCGTGCACGTTAGATTTCTGTGTACGACACGACATGCAGCTGCACTTGACTACGTGTAATTTGCAATTCGTGATGTTCATTTAATCTCTCATAATAGGAGTTAATTGTGATTAGATTCAAGATTAAAATAAATTATCGATACCTTCAGCAGTTGTTCTTGACTGATTTGGAAGAGATGTGAATACTTTATCGCATTCTTTTCTATCTACGTATTGCTTTCTTGATCGATCGATTGTTTTCGTGACATTAGCACCTGCACTACGGATACCTTTTCTTCTTCCTACATTTGTTCCTACATTAGCTATGTTCTCGATCAACTCGTCCAATATTTCATTCTTCTCAAAGCTGATGGTTGATGGCTCGGTCGCACGATACCTCGCACTTGCTTGAGAATTAATGAGGGGAATTGGCGATTCGGGAAGCTCCAAGGATGTTATTGTTAAGTAGGCTGGTTTTTCTTTGTTTGAACGATCCAACCAGTATCTGTAACTATTTTTTATGTCTCAAGCATGTTTTAAAATCAACTTTTTCTTTTAAATTAAATTGAGAAAACTGATAAAATTAATGTCTTAATTATCGCTTACATTTTTATTTTCGCTCAGGAAATCCAATTGATTAAATGTGAATAAAAATATATTTTTCTTCATGTCTCATAGTTTTTAACAATTAATTAAATCATTATGTGTATTTTTAATTTCAGAAATTTTTAAGTTAAAAAAATTAATCTATTATTTAAATAAATGAATTAATGTTTTTAATAGAAAAAAATCTTATTTAATATTTCAGATCGGAGATTGAAAACCTACGTAATAGCTTGTCTATCATAGATTCTTGACCGTAATCAACAAAAAACAACTGTATAAAAGTGATTTCTATTATTTCAAGAACATCTGTCTGCTATTGCTCGATATATATAGACAACGTGAAGAGTAAACGAATTGTAAGTAAAAACAAAAAAAAGCTTAGACAAATGGTAAGGAAAAGTAATATCGATCGATTTGTTTCTTGAGAAACCAGAGCGATCTTCGCGTGTTGTCGTGGAATTGCAATAAAGTTGGTAACCTTGCACGTTTTCTCGATAGGGTCAGCTTTGAAATACAATACCAGTTGGGGGTAAAAGGATGATAGTGAAGCCAAAGTATTTTAACAAAAAACAAAGGAATATAAGAAGACTTGAAGAAGAAAAAATGAGAATAAAACAAGGGTAAGTATTTATAAGCAATGGAGATGGAATGTTTAAGATAATACTGTGCAATGCACGAGTTATCGTATAAATAAGCTCATATTTTAATGCAAGGCTTTAATAAACGTGATAATATTTGCCGCGCAAGTGATAGATCAATGCTGAGTCTTTATTAAGTCGTGCAGCAATCATTTGTCCTGTCGGACATTCAAGCTTTAGTACGTTTAATTGCAGCCTTTAAAGTTGAATTATTTATTGAATTTCTTATTATGTTTTCTTTTTCTTTCTCTTTATTTACAGTATTTTTCTGGAGTGAGGCTTCTGATTTGTGTACGAAGTTCTTTGTCTCGGAAATATACTTCACCATTGTTCTGACGCTTGTTAAAAGCTAAAAGGTGTGATCAACATACCAATACAATCATATAAAGAAAAAATATTTCATTGATGAACCTGATTATATAAAAATATTGCAAATATAAATTTTTATGTTTTAAAATTCTTTGGAATTCTTAACAGGCAGCACATGTAGAAAAAGACTATTCCGAACAAAAATAAACATTTAATTAATAAAAAAAAGAAATGTTAATTAAAGAATTTTTTATTGTTTATATTTCAAAGATCATCAATGTCTTTTTTTTAATTTCATAGCAAGTGGAACTATTTTGCTTTAATGTATCTCACAACAATACAAAGATAAAAATGATGAGTAGTAAAATAAACGATAGGTCATCCTAACAAATGATAATCTACAATCTTAATGGAGTAAGCATTATAGTAAAATTGATAACTGATAGTATCCATGTATCTAAAATTATGATCGTTGAAAAAAATGGTAATAGCATTAGAATAAAAACAGAACTCACCCACTACATCATTCGGACACACAACAACTCTTACAAAAATCATTAAAATTCAATAATTACAATCAATTAATTAGAAACAGTTTCAAATCGTAGACCGAGCTCAAGTTTAAGGAGGGTACTCCAAAGATGTCAAAAAATATGTAAAAAAAAATCCAATTTTGTATCTTCTTTGGAACCCATCCAGCTTTATTCTCATCATAAAACGATTATTGATTATTAATTTAAAATTGAAAACAATCTAATAAAGATATTGAGTAAAGTTTTGGATATCTAATATCCTCCATTTCTATAATCATAAAACCTTCATCATGTAATTGGAAATGTGTCTAACTTGTTAACGGATTTATCAGATACAGAAGTAGTATATAAGTAGGTAGTGTGATAAAAAGACAATAACATTAAAATAAAAACTAATTTAATGTATAATAAAAATAAAATAAAATATATAAAATCGTAATTTAAATAACTTTCGTAATGTTTTTGGAAAGTGAGAAATTCTTTTACGATCGACAATAAGAAGGTGTCACTGAGTTTGAATTTGAGGAATAATATACAACTTAGTAATAATCAGTATTAAAAAGTAAATTGGATTTCACGGTACATCCATCTGGCGTGGGAAACGGCATTCGTTTGAACCTAGATTCGTGCGTCGTAATTTATGATTTGCAATCCGCGTCGTGGGCGTTACTTGAATAATTGTATATTAGTAGGATATTTTAGTTTCTTTTTGTTTCTTTATTTTCTTTTAAAATTTTTAAATTTCATTTTGGTGTTGGACAGGTTACCTCGATGATCCTCGCCCAGGGCGAACTTGGCCACTTCGCGGATGACAGATATGACGTACTGGGGACGGTGACCTTGAGTCCAGGCGGTCTTTCTCTCGTGCGATTTTTGGATCCTCGAGCGTCAGGCGCCTAATGTAGAGACCTGGCACCTCCTCCACCAGGAGATGTCTTCTCGTGTAGCCAGCCACAGTGGTGAAGTTGTTTCCTCGATTCGATTGTGCTTCTTCAAGTTCTTACTTCAACTCCACTCTCCTATTCATCAATTTTTAGTGTTTATGTTTTTATTGTTAATAGGAGCAACTAAAAAAAACTATCGAGTAAAAAATAAATTACCATTACGCATTTTTGGAAAATATACAAATTTTCCATCATCATTACCTTAATATTATGGTTGAATTGAGACAGAGGAGAGTGGGGTAAGACGGCCCTCATGAAGCAAGACGAATTTTTAGTAACTTAGTGAGGCAAAACGGATTTTCCGAAGCTGTTGATACGGAAGTTAATAATTGAATTGAGACCATACTTATTGCTCAAATTGAATTATTATGTGTATTAGTCATTTTAACATTCAAAAGTCTGTCTTGTCCTTAAGGGGGCTGTCTTGTCCCACTCTCCGTTAAGTCTTTATTGTAATAAATCATTTCCCAACTTAGAATAAAAATAACTTCTAAAAGAATAATAACGACTACAAGTTGATTTAAAAATATTGTTAAAAAGATAGAATTCAATAAATCTAAAATCATTTGTAGCCTAAGTTGAACAATGTTCGTCACAACTTTGATGTAACTGCAAATCTAAGTGTGTTATTCTCATAAATATTTTCAACATTTTTGAGTCTTGGACTTGCAGTGACGTCTGTTTTCTACAATAATTATTTTCATTCCAAGTAGACAAAATTTTTCAATTCAATCTACGTATTAAGTTTCATCTTTTAAACAACTCCTTTTTCAAAATAAATCACTACGAAATAGTGTATGTTTATTAATTGGCATCGATAAAACCATTACTGTTTAAATTAGTGCTAAAGGAGAAAGTAGGATTATGGTCCAGTCTTTAATATGGTCCATTCATTTATTACGCGGGCACCGTGCATCTTCTATCAGCTTACCCACAAATATATCAAAAAATAACTTCTTGGCAATAAATAGAAACTTTAAGAAATGACAATTGGTGATAATTTAACAGAGTAAAATGTCATTGAATAAAAACAACAAGTGACCCATAATCCTACCTTCTCCTCTATTATTCTCATTCCAAAAAATAAATATTCATTCATTTATTTTTAGGGATTAAACATCGTCTTCTGTTCTTTCTGTATCAATCGAATTTTACATTTTTAAAAAGGTATTTATAATTATATTTGTTGCAACGCAAATGACAAAAAATGACCCAAAATTTTTAAAGACCTCCAGATAAATTATAATTTGCAAGCAATTATCAAATTTTTAATTATATGAATAAATTAAACAATAAATTATTATACAGAAAAAAAAATTATTTTGTTTTTAATTAATTAACGATACAAGTGCCTGTATAAAATGACCAGTAATGATGTGGAGAAAGGGTCATGAAATCTTGATTCAAATTTTGAGAGTAAGTTAAAATGTTATTTAATGGTCTGCTTTGAATTTTTATTCCCTTGTTGGAGTCGGCGTCAAGGTGTGGCATAGATTAGTTTTCGCTCATATGCCTGTCAGCTACTTGCCGCGAGGGCTGATTCTCCTACACTATTCCTGTCCTCACACGCCACTCTCACACTCTTACGTCTGTGTATTATATGACGCGGATTATGAGGACCCACCGCGGCGAGCCGCGACGCCAAGAAGGTACTTTAACGTCTTGTCGTGGTGGTAATTAGTGTGCAATGTTGAATATTAATTTATTGAATCATTACACTCTACCTAAGACATTCAATTAAAGAGTAATAAAACACTGTACGTGACTAGAATATATTTTTACGGATATTAAAAAATAAAAATTATCTATTTTTATAATTAGCTCTATAGTTTATCATTTATTAATGAATAAATTTTTATAGCAATTTTATGTTTAACACAACTCGATTCTCTTCCTTATAAAATTCATTTTATGTAAACAAGTTATTTACATTAATTTTCATTAAATTTTCAGAAAAATCATTTATTTATTTTAAATACATTTTTTTACTAATTTTTTTTTATCTTCATCACTATTAAATATGCTCTTATGATAATTTATGTTTAAGTTAAGTAATTTTTTTTTGTTAATAAAAATATATTGTAAATACTAGGATGTAATATTAAAACAGACATAATTCAAAAACTTTTTCTTTTGTATAAAATAGAGTAAAATAAATGACTCTATGTGGATTTGCATCATGCAGGCATGTTTACATTTTGCTTTGAAAGAGCAAATAACATCTGTCAACAGAAATTTATTTTGCATTTCATCTTTTATATTTATTTACCCATATAGATCTTTTCTAATTACAAAAAAAAAATCGCAACATGTTTGTGAATAAATCTAAAAACAACTGCATACATTTAACAATATTTTTCTTAATGACATTAAAACCTATTTCTCTGAAAATAAAACAGAGAAAGTAACTAAAAATTGTAAGCATAATACAATTGTTTGGAATAATTCAATTATTATAAATTCAGAATCAGTGAATATTCATTAGCCTTTGCTGTGGTTTTCAATGATTTTGATTGTTTCACTTTTAAAGTAATTAATCTTAACTCAATACTTTTTTCCGATGAAATAAGAAAAAAAAATGTATTCCTCTACAAAAATAATCAGTTCTCCAACTTGAGATAATTTTATCTTTAATATAAAACAATTCAAAGTAAATATTTCAGAATGAAATTCTCTTATTTACGTTCGGAAATCTTGTTTAGGTGTACATAAAAAACAAAATTGAATTGAAACAGCAGAAAAATTGTACATTCCTATCTCGAATGAATAAAGGAATCATTTTTTCGACTTTGATTAGATGTTATTCGCGGGAGAAATGACTGCATTGTGAGGTTTATAGTGAACGAACCTTGTAGAATATAAAAATTAAACAAGAGTAAGTGAGAGAGAAAATGAAGAGTTGCGGAGGTGGAAGAATTTCTTCGCGGAATATGTTTACATTAACGGGGCGGTAAAAAAGGTATGAGAAGACCGCAAACTGCTTAACGAGTTCTCAGACGATTTGTCGATTTTTTTTTCTATGCGTGACCGAGCTGCAGTTCATGCCTGCGGGTTCATAGGTCTCAACAAGACGACGATAACGATAATGTACCCTCGACGGATTCATGAACTCTCGAGATCATAAACGGCGAATAATCCGCGTGTCCTACGATCATTTATCCTTCAACGACGAGTTTTTAATTTCTCTAGGTTTCGTGCGCGACTTTAAGCATTCCACAACGATGTTATTCGCCACAGGAAGAAAGTCACGTTGGGGGATGCACTACCCCATCGTTGATTATTGAATTTCTCGCAAATTACTCGAGCGTGTACCATTAACGAGTCCCATCTGTCTAGATTACCAACCACGAGAGTTAGTTTTCGTGAGTCGTCTGCCATTACCAGTAGGCGTCACAGTGGTTTCTTCTTCGTATACTCATCTTATCTTTTTTTTATTTAATTCACTTGTCAAAATTCCAAGTCTTGAATTATTAAAAAAAATCATAATACTAAAAAAAAAAAAAATAAGTAAATAAATAAAATGAAAGAATGAAATGAGATTTCTTGTTTTACGATCAAGCTGAGAAAATTGAATGAGGTTTTTAGTGGAAAATAAGTTGAGAAAAAATATATTATTTGATGTTTCAACAAGGGAATAAAAATGCTCAGACCTTGTGTTACCTTGCGCCTGATGACGCATCGATCTCTCTGCGTGACTGACGACATGAAGGTGTAGACTATGAAACAAAACAATTTTAAGAAATAAGGAAAAATAGAAAAATGTGTAAAAATAAATTTGTACAAGTTTTCGATACAAATATAACCCTCTAGAAATTTATTGTCGATTTTTATTGATAATCCAATATCACCTGATGATGAAAATAAGTGTTCAGTGTCTGACACATTACGACAACAATAAAAAAAATTATTTTTACTCCAAAATGTTTAGAAAAAAAGACAAATTTTTTTCTAGTTTTGTTGGAAATAAATCGAAAATCGAATACACGTGCCAACCTTAAATACGTCAATGGACGATATATAAAAGATAAGGAAAATGTAAATACATTGGTTTTCGAAAGAAGCCTAGTTCTTATCGAGCTAATAATCTTCGAGATAGATGTTCTGAAAATAGTTCCTTTGTACTGAAATTGCCGGAGGATAAAAGAACTAAAAAAGGTACGCGCGAGAGTTTCGACCTCGAGTTTCGCCGAAAATTCGTAAATCAGAATTCGATCGTCGACTCGCCGTCGGCTAGAACCAAAAACGACCGATTCGTTACGTCCTCTTCAAGTCTTCTAGGTGGTACCTATAATTTGATTCAGTATTCCGTGAACCCTATAGCTAACGATAATTGGCCAAATTGGCAATCCTGCCAATCAATCATTAAAAACCAAGGACTTTTAATATTAACCCAAATCACAATGAAACAACAAGTCTTACTACTTAAATAAAAGCCACATTTTTGTCATTTTTTTCTGTCATCACATACCGAATGTACGCGGTGTGTTTTCGAAAAAATAGAGGATAAGATACAGACAACGACGATGGTAGAATAAATTAACGAAATGATTTCCGGGAAATAAAAAATAAAGTAAGAGAAGAGGACCGAGTTGGACACGCAGAGTCGTTGTTGATCCTTATGTTAACCTATTTGTTCATTTTTTTTTCTTCTCTTCAGTTGCTTTTTTCGCACTTTTTTCCCCTCTTTTTCTTTTCACGTAATTCCCTATCCACTACGTTAGTTCTTGTGAAAATCCGCTTACGCAATCGATTTATCTCGAATCTTGATGCCTCAAACTTTTGTTTCGTTCCACGCGAGAGACTTAATCGACTTTAATTTATTTAATCTCATCTCCAACTGTGTTCGACCGACAACAACTTTTATCATGTGTTTAATTCCGTCATTAAAATTTCATTTTTCATCCTAATTAATTAGTAATTACTCTTTACGGCTTTATTTTTCGTTAATGTCGATTGAATAAATAATTAATCCATCTTCTTACGTTAAATAAACAAAGTTTTGTTGATTAAAATAAATATTTATGTCGATCACATTTTTGGGACATATATCAAATAGAAAATACTGTGTAGTAAATATGAATTTTTTAGAATCAACAACGAGTTGTGGCACGAGTCACGTCGAAACATGGACTGGCGTGCGAGGCACCCTCAGGCCTTTCATATCATAGTTTCTAACCACCCTCGCGAGTCTACCGCATTATCGAATCTTGTATACCAACTTTGGTATGTTAGCTTTATGACCCAATATGAATATTGCACCTACAGCCTCGTAAATCTTAAAAATAACTTTCTTCTACTTTTGTATGTAACTATTAAATACTTTTCTATACTGCATTATTTATGATTTCCATTTATTCTTCAGAAAATAGAGCAATGTTATACTATGCTAAAAGTACATTTGAGGTAATTAGAGTCAAATAGAATAGAGATGAAAAATATTACGACAGGAAGAAAATTATAACGCAAATTTCCTTCAAGGAAACGGAGTTTTGCAACCAATTCCGAAAGATTACAATGCAAATTCCAATTTTAAAATTCTAATTTTAAAGTTAGTATGATTTAAAATTCTTACTCCGTCCGTTTTTTCATAGCAGATTGAAAAGATTTTTGAATCATTAATTTTGATCGATTTTTCAATTTCTCTTTTATTGTTTATTGACATTGTACATCATTATTTATTTTACAATCATTTATTGCAACTAAAGAATGTTATTAAAATTTTTCCTATAAGTAAACTACTATTCGTGATTTTTCTAAAATCTTTTGAAAAATTCTAAAATTAATTTAATCAACAAAAATATTAAATTTTTTCCAAATGTTAATGATTTTAAGAAAAAAATTGAAACTTCATAATGAACAAAACCCTTACTTAATTTAATACCTCCAACGCTAATTGTAATCAACGTCAATTTCATTCATTAGAATACATCACATATATCATTAAAGCGAATAATAATATAAATTCTTCGAATTCAACTATTTACTAATAATTAGAATTTTTAAAAAAAAGTCAAAGACAGTAATTCAAGTCAGACAAGACAAATAACTACTTTATACCCCCTCCAGAAATGTTCAAATGATCATAATTATCCTTCTTGCTGATGACAGTGGACTACGAGAAAATGTACGTCACGAAACACCACTGTAACTTGGAGCCATAATTTACGATAAGCTTTTAACGTAAAGAAGAAATAATGTTCACGATGGCTGATGATGACAGTTTAAAATAATTTGTTATATTTACACAACGAAAAATAGTTTCTTTAATATTTCATAAACATCAGAATTTTTTTTTTCTGTTTCTCCAAGAAAAATAACATTAACAACTTATGAGTAAAGTAATTCATTATAATTATATCTAATTTACAGGTATATTTATTCGATGTTTAACCTACTCACGAAGAGAACATGCAGAGAATCGATATGCAACGGAGATTAGTAACGAGTTGGCAGGCAAAGTAGTGGGTTTCGCGCGATAATTGCCCACGTGCGCAAGTTATAACTTGCTTTCTCGTCCATCACTCATGCTCTTTCATTCGCGACGGCTGTTCATTCTCTGACGAATCAGGCGCGGAGCCTGGCACGAAAAGGTTTCGGAGCCAGCACGTCCTTACACGACGCGTTCCAGAGATAACAAGAGGTGAATATAAAATGACCTCAAAAAACTTAACGATATGATTACTCAGCATTAAAATATAATGTGTAATCGATTTTTTTGCATTACCGGACACTCACTTCTTCAAGTAACATTAAATTAAACTTTATCAACTTTTATAATTACGACATGTTTCTGTACCAATGATTCAAGATAAACCAGCTCACATTTTGTAATTTATTGTTATAAGTATACTATATATGATGAAAAAACTTGTTGATTATAATTATGCTGAAAGTTTCTCAATTGAATTTTACTTTTTGTTCATGATGGAAAAATTAAATTATTGTGGTGAAAAATGAAATGAAGAAATTCGTAAATTACGTCAGCTTTGAGGAATAAAAATATTTTCATTGAAGACACTCAGCAATTTCCAAATATTTTAATTCGTTAGTATAATTATTCAATTGAATTGTTTTAAGTTATGAAAATTAAATTGGTATAGTCAAGACTACATGGCAAATCCAAGTGTGTTATTTTCGTAGACACTTTCAACACACAAAGCATCTTCAATGTTAAATGCCATAAACAAACTATAGATTTTTCACACACTATGAAACGTGTAAAAAGAGTTTACAAATCATGTATAATTTGTTTATGGGCATTTTACATTGAAGATGCTTCGTGTGTTGAAAGTGTCTACAACTTGGATTTGCAGTGTAAAGCGCTTCTCTACGGCTGTCTACTCGCCTTATATTTTTTAATACAGTTGTAATAATTAAAATCTATAAAAAAGTCATTTTCCATTGAGTGTTGGCAGACTTAGTTGTCATCATTCGTTCATTACAAAATCATTATTATATCACATTATTTTATCACTCCGTTTTTATCTCAAAACTTTGTATACAACCCTCTATACTATGTTTTGAATTTTTTATAAATATTTTTCCCGTGAAAACACCAATAAATAAATGATATTCTGTAGAAAAAAATTTGAGGTGGTAATATCTGACAACAGCCCAGTCTTAAAAGAAACTGTTGTTAAATTAAATCAAAATTTATTTAAATAAAATAAATTTTAATTGTTGAAAAAAGAGTTTTTCATCATCATTTATTTCCTTGTATTTGAAAAAAGAATTAAAAATTTTTTTCCAAAAGATAAATTTCATAAATTTATTTTCGCGTGCGATTCAAGTATTTCCATATGGAAACCATTGAAAGAACACAATAGATCACATTTTATCTCCGAGTTATAGCGTTTTATTATCTCCTCAGCAAAAAAATAAAATTGACACGAATATCGTGTTCGTTTGAGATTGATGATTTTTTCACCTTATAACTTAAGTTTAAATAAAATAAATATACCTGAAAAATGATTTTAAAATATTTAGCTGTAATTCATTGAAAATAAAAAAAGAAAAAAAAACCAATTGAAATTCTCATCAAGTATTTTATCAATAATTGAAAAGTTGATGCTGTACGTATCAACGCAATTTAATTCATCCCTCGCTTAAGACTTTTTTTATATACTTTTTACTCTTCTTGATTTTTCTCTCATGTCAGTATTGGAATCACGTGAAAGTGAGTGACCTTGTTATCGTTCAGAATCAAACCCTAAAAAATTCTTCTTCAGCTCACGCACTCCCTTTTTTCCGGTATACTCATACTCTTCATTCTTTTTACAAATACATCAGGACAAAATCGTACTTTTAAATATCTTATTTGACCAATACTCTCTCTCTCTCTCTCTCTCTTTCTTTACACCGTAGATTGTTAGAACTAATTGCGGATAAATTGTGAAGAATAATTATGTGAAGTAGAATACAAGAATATCGTAATTAAGCAGAATATCATAACACGAACAGATATTGATTTGTTTGTATTATGCTGTACTGAGGGTTGGACATGTTTATCGTACAACCCACAAGATTGAGGGTTGATCATGATGATTGAACATTAGGTAGAATGCTCAGTTGAATTATATGCTCAATTAATTAATGGTTCAAAGCTTTTATCAATGAAAAAATATTCTTGACGAGATGAGACAATGATGTCCTACAAAATTATCAAAAAAAAATCAAAATAGATATCTACTACAATAATGCCAACATAATAATGATCGTTCAATAAATATATCATTTTTATCCTAAGTATATTTTTTTTGTGACACGTTTATTTTTTTTGCTGAAAATATAGTTCTTTTTTAAAGAAGATATTAATACTGCAAATCTGGAAAAACTCGAGTGTTTAGTGATGAATTACTTAAAGTGTTTAATGATTAAACACCGAAGTGTTTACAATGTGGAACATCATAAACAAACTATAGCATTTTGGTAAACGGCAAGAAACGTTTTAAAGTTGTCTACAAAATTACCATAATTCGTTTATGATGTTTAACATTGTAAACACTTTAAGTGTTTAATTGCTAAACACTTGGGTTTGCAGTTAACAAATTATTGGAAAACTTTCTTATTAATTTAGTAATTAATATTCATATCGTTTAAAAATGATGAGACATTGTGAACATTAAATGTTCTTACTTTGTTTACTGGACTGCATTTATAGCTCGTTTAAAAATAAGCTTTATGAAAATGTGAGAATGCATACATGATTGATTTTGATTATATTTATTAAATGTCCAACAAAAATAATCAAATTATAGAAAAATGAATGATTTTCTAAATTTACTATTGATTTTTTTCTGGATAAAAAATTCCTTCACTCATAAATAACATTAATAAATTGTCAAAACTTTTTTTCTAAGAAAATCGAAAGATTCTAGATTACTGAGTCTCCTATTTACTTAAAGAATACATCAACCATGACACTGTCCACATATATGCAAAGCGGCGAAATATCTTTATAGCAACACAACCCGAATAATCCCACGACCTCACTCATCCTCTTTGGTCAAAACGATCTCATCTCCTTGATCGCGTGATCTAAATTTCATAGCTCCACTAGCCCACAGATCTTATCGAAATTTAGTATAAACATTTCTGAAGTAGCGATTCACATCTTTAGAAAAAAAATCTTTTACTCTTAAACTCATGTGCTAAAAATGATGAAGAACGTGCTAATCAGACAATTAAAACATCCGTAAGTATAGAGACAGAAATCAACTTGTTAATCTCAATATTTATTTTATATCTTAATCAATCATTCTTCCAGAACAAATAATTTCTACCGTCTGATCTGATTGATCCCCAGCCCTAATCCCTTTTGCATTCCTTGTGGAAAGATTTCCGCTCTGAAAATTCCTAGCTATGGGAGTCATGGGAAAAGACGAAGGTTCATACAAAAGAGAGAAAGTGCGGAGGGAAGTGTATCGAACGATACAGTGAGTTAAGCTCGAAGGGTTGCTATTCGGATATAGGTTAACGACCCCTAAACATATTTATTGTTGGGGTAGGTTTCACCCATAAGTTGTTGGTCTGACGAATAGAAGTGAGGGTGGTCTTAATTCGTCATAACGTCGTTTTTGTCTCATACCAATATCATTTCTTGGCGTCCAAATCCCGACCAGTCCTCTTTTTTCCCCATTCAACATCATGCACACCCTGCTTCTTATCTGCTGTCATTTGTATGAGGGGTCAAGTTTTATTGCCTGCTAAATTAGTATGGTGTTAGGATTGATCATTGGCTAAAGTTGACAGGCAAGTGGTAAAGGCGAGAACGAGTTAATGTATAAAAGGATAACATTGAATTTTATGATGCAATTAAGTATCTCCAACACTAATTGCCTTTTTATTATGTTTTTTCTTTATTTTTGTTTTTCACCATTTGAAACTTCATTCGTTCAGTTAAAGAATTCCCATCGAAACAGGATAAAATATCCAAACTGTATAGGCTATTCTCATTCTTTACAAGTGTTCAATTACCTGATTCTACAGCTACAAGTGGTCGATGTTCTGTAATTGAAAAATTAAAAGCCCATTCACTTTTTATTTTACAAACCGTTTCAAACTTGTTTTGCAATGAAAAGTAATACATATTACACATACAAATAAAATTGGGAGAACTGTTTTTAATTGAAAATATTACTTGTACAGTTGTTTTTGTTTTTTGGAATATCATAAGAAAGATTTCGTTAAAATGAACGAATTTAATTAATTATTGTTAGTAAGAAAAAAATAGTAAGGGTCGAGTAAAAAATTTTAATGTAGATCATTTCAAAATAATGAACTTTTTGCAAAAAATTTACAAAATTTTAATGAACCAGAATTATTTTAATGATTTCTCTACTCCTTCTGACATTTGACAATCATGTTTTTGAAATTTAATACTTTATTTTGTTCAACATATTTCTCGTAAACTCATAAATATTTGTTGGTAAATAAAAAAAATAAACCATTTCCATATTAATTCGAAAAAAATCTCACATTTTTTAAATCCAGCAATCATAAATAATTAATAAGACCTCATGAAAAATTAAAAAAATTAATTCTTAAAAACATTTACTCCAATGGATATTATTAATTGAGTCATTTTTCTTCTCTAATACTTCTGGTTTCTTTTAACTCTCAATTATTAAGTAAATAATTAAATTTGAAAATTATTTGCTAAGCACCTTTGCTCTTTAAAAGCCTTTTAAAAATTAAATACTCTTTATTTAATTAAAAAAATTCAATACCGCATCATAAAATTTAAAAAAAAACATACTATCCAATAATTATCATCCCAACAACAACAACTTTCGTAATATTTAATCTATCCATCTATTAAGAACAATTAATAGAAAGTATGTAAATTCAATAGGAAAAATTCCTCCAGCAAACTTAAATAATAAAATTAATACCTCGAATTATAAATAATGTTTTTAAATCAATCAATTT
Organism: Chelonus formosanus; assembly: GCA_028641665.1. Classification (NCBI taxonomy): domain Eukaryota; kingdom Metazoa; phylum Arthropoda; class Insecta; order Hymenoptera; family Braconidae; genus Chelonus; species Chelonus formosanus. The sequence goes on along the minus strand of CM054003.1, from coordinate 6,561,611 downwards.
ATCTTGCATAAAATCAGCGGATAATAGGAGTGATCGGTTAATGGAATTGAGGTTTTGAGATTGCCCGGTTTTGACACACTCACAATTAAAAGCTATAGAGTACACATACCACGAAGGGTATACAAAGTATATGAGTGCTCATTACATGTGGTATTTCCGGCAATTGCTGTGAATTGGAGAGAGTCATGCGAAGCGTGTTAGCGAGCGCCCTTTAATCGGTGTGTGGGATTTCATTCAAAAGCATCCAAAAACGAGCTGTAAATGTTCACATTTATCTGCTTCTTTGTCTATCTTCTTTCTACACTTGCTGAGAAGTTATTTTCTTGTTTCTTTACCTCCCATCTCGAAGTTTAATGTTTAAAGTGTCTGTAAGGATTCCCACCCATAGCATACGCTACTACTTGGAAGTGACATGCGTTTTTTGTCAGTTTTACCGCCCACTTATCCCGGAACTTTTTTTTTTATTCAAGGTCGTTGCTGTTCAGTAGACTAGACTACGAAATTTATTCTTGTTATTCAAATAATGTCCACACGGTTCATTAATCACTTTTTTATTACCCGATCATTTATACATAGAACATTTTTAATACATATTTCTCTTAATTAACTAGACACAAAGAGAGTTGAATAAATTTTTTTACTAATCAATTCATATGTATGTAAAAAAATATCACAGTGAAATGATAAATATTTTAATTACAAAACAATTTCATTTTCGTTTTGTAAACTATTCAGCCTATAGGAAATTCTTCAGACGATCTGGTGAAATATTCTGAGGAAATAATATATGCATACATAGAATAACTCAATAAAGCCGATATACATAATATAATATCAAGACACTGAACTCGTTTGGTCCAGTAAAATGGTGGCGCTCTCTGACGAGCCGTTGGCCAATCGATACGACGTGTGAGGGTGGAAGAGGAAAAGGGAGAGAATGGTTTCTGAAGGGGTGGATGTATTTTCGAGATGGAGGATTAGGGTGCGGTGACGTAGACCGGTGTGGGTCGTCGTAAAGAGGACGCGAGGGCAGTAGCTAAGCAGAGGGAGCAAACACGCGGAAGGGGTATCGAAGCAAGGGGTGAGGTGGTCGATGCAGCAACGCTGGACCCAAGGTCCACTCTCACTTTGCCATCGTCGAGAAGGGAGAGAAAGCGACACGGAGAAGGGCTAGCCAGGGTAAAACACCAAAGAGAGATCGAGATACGACTAAGAGTAAGAAGTACACGAAGCTGAGTGAGATCACTAAGGGGTAGATTTCCAAGCCAAAGGAGGGATAAAAGAGTGAGAGCAAAACGAGAGTGAGAGTGAGATACTTCTGGGAGCACCTAGGGGTGATATGCCAAAGGGTTCTCTTCTCTAAGAGAAAGTGAACAGTGGTGATCAACTTTTTCTTAACTTTTTTTTTTTTAAAGAAAAAAGTTACCTAAATTTCCTTCAGTTTTTTTCCTTGTTTACAAGCATTTATTTATCTACATACTATAATATTAAAATACTTTCAATTACTTTTTAATAAATTTCATTAATTTTTATTATAACGCCAATTATTTGATTGTTAATTATTTACTTCTTTAAAAAAAAGTATTACAGTCAAATATGAATTAAATAAAATTTATTTCTATGTTTTAAAATAATTTTAAACCACAATAGTATTTAAGAAAATATTTTTCTAAAAGCGAATAAATAACCTTTAAAAAGTTATAACTATAATTTAAAAGTTTTTTTTTCCATTCTTTTTAATAATAGTCTTTTAATTTTTATTCAAGTTGTATTATAAGTTTCTAGATAATAGATAAGAATTAAATTAAATATAGTGATTTTAATTAAGTAAAAGGGGATTTTTTTCGTGATTGAAAGTATAGCGAGATCGGAGGGAAGATTAGAAAATTGATTGTAAGAAGAAAGATAGCGACTTTTAGCCTATATATACACAGATACATATATAGAATGATACTGAGTGGTGGTAACCTCGTGGAGTATATGCACGTGCAATGGCCGGCTGACGTGCAATTATCTTGCTTATGACAGACATGCAAATATCAGTAAGGCAATTGCGCTGCTGTCATAACTTTTCTGACACGCGCGCTCGTAATTTTCGCACTAATTAACTGGTAAAAACTGAGATACTTTTTCCTGTACGTGATCACGCAAAATAACAATTTATTCATGAGTTTAAATTTTCGACAAAATATATGTATCTTGATATTATTTATTATTCTTTCTTTTTTTTTAAACTTTTAAAATTTATAATTTATTTAAAAAAATTTATGTACAGTTTTGAATTAAAATTATGAATGATTATTTCAAGTCTTTCATCAATATTTAATAATTTTCTTTCTTCAATATCTTTCTATTTATCAACTCCTCCGAAATAAATAAAAAATTATTGAATAATCAATTGAATTTCTAAGCTAAACTTTCTAAGATTTTTCTAAGAAACTACTCTTAATAGGCGTGAGTCAATTTGACTTAAAATATTTGTTAACGCGATTAGTTTCTTCCAAAACATTGTGTTCCATCTTTACCACTGTCCTACATCTCTCCATGTTTAGAAGGAAAAAAAAGAAGGAAGAAATATTACAGGGTTGAGATAGAGAGTACGACCCTATTAAATGAAGAACAAAAAACCCTCGCGTCTTAACACAGTATGAATCAAGAACGAAAAGTTCAGAGGATCCTCTTTAAGAAAACACAGCCCGGCCACCCGGCGAGAGATCTCCTTGAGATCTTGAAGAGTATCTCATGCTCAGTTGTACATTTTCTCGAGTTTTCCGAGAAGTTAATCGATTTCATGTTACCTTGAAATTCAAGAAAAACCCTCGATTTCATGTGAGAGCACAGATAACTCAAAGAAAAAGGAATAAAATAAGGAATTCTTGAGAATAAAAAACAAAAGCATGCATGAGGCGCGGAAATGAAAATGGTGAAGCCTCTTGTGGTACTCTCTTGGCTTGGAGTTATCAAGTTCCTTTAGTATGCTAGGTTCGTTGCGTGTAAACGTCACGCCGAGCGCGTATTTTCGCGCATGTACATGGTCCATGTACACATAAATTTATGTACGAGCTTCTGGAAAGTGTGTCCATGTAGATGTTAGAACGACAGTGGTAGTCTTACATATGTGTTGAGTATATTTGTGTAAGCACGTAGCTCGGTCGTTCGCTTACTGGTTATATGGACGCAGAGAGAAGTGTATTCGGCAAAGAGAGAAAGAGGCGTCCACCCTTACACCCGTTTCACCTCTTACTTCTCTGCTTCTACACTCCCTCTGCCACCCTCGCGAGAAGTAAAGCCAAGGGGAAATTGACCAGTGAACAGAGGTTCTCGAATATTCCTTCACTTCTCTCTATAGATACATCTCAATAAGTGTGCTAATTTATGTTGTTAAATTAAACTTGATAAGTCATCAGTTATACTAGAGTTTGTTGCAAATTCTGCAAGCATTTGAAGTCGATCTTATTTTTGATTGATTCTACTGAACTTCAATATTTGTTTTAAACTAATGAGAATAGATTAGTATGGGAGTTACTTTAATTTTAAAAGAGATAAATATACCAACACAACTACCTTTCTAATCGATAGAAAAACTTTTTACTAACAGTTTTCACGTTTTTAAATAGGAATAAATTTTTTTTACTATTCTGAAAGACACTATTACTAGTGTTGCTGTTAAATTTACTATCTACTCCAGTAAAAAATTTTATTGCATGTGAGTCAGCAAAGTACTCAGCTTATAAAGAATCTAGTAAAATTAATTAAATTTTCCCTTGTCACTTTTGCATCATTATGAATTTTTTTCTCAACAAAAATATAAAATAAATTTGTTGTTATATCCTAAAGGTAGACATCGACCCTAATTTTGGTGTATATAAATTTGTACGTGATAGTAACTATCATCCTCATTTTCTGTTTGGAATCACATCTAAAAATCATCTAATTATTTTATTGAATTATGATAATAAATATATTTTTAAAAATTTTTCTGAATTTTATTGTTAAATCGTTCTTAATTAATTTACTTATCAAAAAAGATTGCATTGAATTGGTACAAATTTGGAAGTATAAAAATACTAATCTATTTCGATTATTAACTTTCTTCATATGTACATGCAAATTTATTAAAAGATTTGCTCTCGGTTTGAATTTCTTGTATTTTTTTTAACACCATACTTCAACCAATCTCTTTAGCATTAACTCTAGATCATAAGAATCTCTTCCAACATGAAATTATTCTCCACATAAATTTCAACATTTTTGCATAACTTTTTTTAAATGGCAATCATTGTGTTCGTCACTCCTAAAAAAACTTGTATTATTTAAATTTATTGTCCTGATTCTGTTCTTTTGTTAATAAAATGAATTTGTCATTAATGCTAATTAAGAAAAGTTTTCATTGCTAGATTGAGTCCATTTTTCATAAGAAAAAATCCAATAAAACGTTTTGCATTATTCTCGTCTTCTAATTTAAATGACTATTATTCGAAAAAAATATTTCTAAAAGAGAATAACAACGATAAGATATGAAAGAAAACATGAAAATGTTATGTCGTGTGAAGAGAAAGGGGTTGTGTTTTAAGTCTTTGTGTGCTATACTACACAGAGAGAAAGATAACGGATTGAATTGTTTTCGTACCGTTTACTCGGTTCTCTCTACACGGAAGTCATAATCATTATTCTTTTCCGCGCGGATATTTTGTCCACGATCACGCGTCGGTAAAGTCTACCCCTTTAATCTTTTCCTGTCAGAAAATTAAAATTTTTTCTTCAGTTAAATAACTAATTTAAACTTGGCTTATAATTATACTTTAAAACTAAGAATAAGAGCGTGAATATATTAAAATGAAATATCACAGGAACTTATGAAAATGATTGTGTTTTAAGGGGGGGATAACTGTAGCAATCAATTCTAAATATTATTATGGAAAAAAAAGTTATTTCGGTAACACGCTTTTAATTACTTTTACTGATGTAGGGTGAAGTAACAAAGGTAATGATGGCAACATGGTATAAAAATCAAAGAAAAAATATTCGAAGAACAATAACCTGAGTATTTTTTTTTTTGTAAAGCTAAATTTAATTAATTAAAAAATAATTTGAAAGTACTCTTAAAATTATTGGGAGGTAATAGAATAAAATAAAGGAGGAAAATGTACCATTCATGGCTATAGCTGAGTAAAAATGGCCATATTTTTTTCTTTTACCTCTTCTTCTTTTTTGTATTTTCAAGTAATTTTCATTCTTTTATTATCAGTATTATTACTGTTGAAGTGATTTTAACAACTACCATTTATATAAGTTATTATTACGATATTCATTATATGACAATTTTTAAAAAATATTTCATCAGGATTTTTCTCTACAAGTAGATCTAAGATTTATTCTAGATCTAGAATTCAGAAAATTAATTAATTAAATAATTTTTTGTAAATAAATTTTTAATAACAATAAATTGATATATTATGGATAAGACGGTTATTTTTTATTCTCATAATAAAAGCTATTATCTAATTTTAATAAAAAATCATCCAAGAGAATTTTTTTTTCTCTTACACTTTCTCATTCATGATAAAAAAAATATACTTAACAAACACATTTTAAATAATTTTCCACTGATATAAACTGTTTAGCATATACAAGAGAATATATTATCGAGACACGCCTACCTTAGAGATCAACGCGAAAAGGGCAATAAAAAAAGAGCTGAGAGTTTGACCAACAACGTCGAGGAGTCTCGATAAATTTTTACGATAGTATAAGGGAGAGATAATTAAAAGGATTTTTCGGTGGTATGTAAATTGCGTAGAAGGGTGGATATACGAAGGCGAGGAGGTGAATAGGGTTGTGGAGACGATGTGAGGGGCTAAACTTGGTCAGGGAGGGTTGTGATCAGTGAGAAGGTGAGTTTAGGAACGTAATGTCCAGCTTGGTCCGGTCGTCGGAGATACGAGTATTGATCTGGAGAGTTTCCCTCTCCAGAACGACCTCCTTTGCCTCAGCTTCTCCACTGCCACGTCGTGAAACAACCCCTACACGTTTTCGCGGAGTATGGCCGAGGGTGAGCCTCGACGGCAAGGAGTGAAAGAGGGGTGACCAAAGTCCGGCTTTCTCTGAGTTGCCCTAGAGCTACGCACGTTCACTCTCGCTCGACCCTCTCTTCTACATCTCCACCAGCGTCTCTTAGATACTCACCAGTGGTTGTCAATTTTCGGCACCAATTGTTCTCCAAATTTTCTTTAGAATCTATTTTAAAACTACTTAACATTTATTTAAAATAACTTGCTTTATTTAAATAAAGTAACAACAACATGGTTCAAGTTTGAATAATCATCCAACTAAACTGCAGGGAAACTTGATTGAGTTTGTTGTCTCTTAACTACTGGAAAACTTGAGCAAAATATACAGAGAATACGGGAAAAAATTTAATTTGATGCTGATTACTCAATTTAAAATTTTAAACTTTTTTAACAACCGTTAGTCTACTGTCAGACAGTATAATAATCAAAAAAAGTTGATAAAACAGAAAGTTGACTTTCCAATTTTACGGAAGACCAAAAGTTTGCCAAAGTGTAGCCGTGGTTGTAACCCTACCCAGTCGGATTTTCTACTAGAAAGACTATGAACAAAGTGTAGATTAAGATCAAGGAATAGAGATAAAATTCTGGTGACACTTTTTATCGCCTATATAACGTTATCTTATTAGGGGTGTTACTGAAGCTATTGTTCATGGGGTGAAAAGAAAAAATGAACGTTAAGCATCCACCCTACATACTGTATCGTCATATAGAGTCAACTAATATTCCCATGTTGATTGAAGAAATTTATGGAAAGATGTCGAAATAATTCGGATTTATTCCAAGCCAAATCAAATCTCTCTCTTCATCAATAAAAATATTTTCCCTTAGAAATTATTTTATAATAAATCTATCAAACATGCAAATAAATATTTAAACATCGTTATGACAAAAGAAACAACTATTCAAACTAAAAAAGACTTTTCATTATAAATTAGCAAAAAAATTTTTATTAAAAAATATAAAAGGAATAAAATTAAGTTTTCCAAATATCAATGAACGTTTCATCTTCGACAGAAAAACGAAGAGAAGAAAAAAAAACGTTGTAGAAAAATGAAAAAGTTTCTAGAGTTAAAATAAGTAGAGAAATAAACTAGTTCAAGAGTCAATAAACTGAGATAAACGGCTTCAATGATGAAAAGTACGTGTTTAGACCCTTTAGAGAGCAAAAGGTAGACCAAAACGGGATATACTCACGAGTGGATCAGCGACAAGGAAGGAGCCAGCGCGGCGCCCCAGTCCCCGAGACTTTGACCCACATCATATCGCTCGTTTTTGCTTTACCTTCATCCACGTTCCTTCGCAGCCCTCTCGAGACTATTATCTTAATCCTATACATCCGCTTTAAGACGTTCCGCCTTAACAGAAGGAGGAGGACGAGGAGGTGGAGTGGGAGGATGAAGCTGAAGTCGCGTATTTTCCCTTTCCAAGGCCACAGGGTTTACTTTCTAAGGAGAATGGAAAAGGACCGAGAGATGTAGTCGTCGACCCTGAGAATCACCACCCTCTTTTCCATTTCTCGCTTTCCTTCACCCACTTCCGCTTTCACTCTCTACAACTAACCAATTCCGAAAGAAATATATAGACTCATTCGGGGTAAATATGCTCTTCAATGTTTATTTCTCTGCAGATGAGGACAAATATGGATGATGCTGATGACTATGTTGGACGTCAATGAGCAACAGCAGAAATGACGGATGCAATCGACAGTCAGTAATAGATGATCTCATAAATGATAAATTACGTGAAAATTGCATATTTAGCAATAATCAATTAGAGATAAAAAAAAAACAATTACATTTACATTTTTGAGTGATTAAAAATGGGTAATGAGGAGTTTTGGAGTAAAAAGAAATGAATACAATTTTAAATGAAAATTGGAAGGAGACTTTTGTCTAAAGAATTTAGTCCTAATTTTTCACACAAACTTTTCCAACTTAATCGTCATAATTAAAGACAAAAGTCAAAGTTACGTATTTACCCTAAATGTCTCTATAACAAGCTCGTGTTACACTCGACCGAATTCTCTGTATCCCTTTGCTTCCTCGGAAATAAAATAGGAGTGCGTGATGGTCCTTCTCGCCCTTAAAACCACGAAGGTCGTTGGGTGGTTCTGCGAAAATCGCCTAATTAGTTTGGCATTTGGAGACTAACACAATGACTAAACAAGCATTTATACTAATACAGAGAGATACTTTCCCAATTATGCAAGAGGTGATTCTACTGTGAGTCGGTTTGGCCACAAGGTTTGTCTCTCTACCGAGAAAATTCATGAGTGTGTTGGGACTGATTCGCGTGTGGTTTGGATATCGATGATTGGTCGCGCGTAAGCCGCATAAATTAAATTAGCATAAGCCTGTCGAGAAACAACAAAGTAAGCCGCTTGCAGCGTGAGAACTATACGTAAAGGATCTCCTCCTCTTCAATTTTTAAAAAGACTTATTAAATTCATACTTCTTTCGTTTTTAAATTTATAGTCACCGCCGTGGCTGGAGACTCGAGGATACTTTATATAAATAAAATTTATATCTATTCACGAATCATCGCCTGGAAATTTTAAGATTGAGAGAAATTTCCGGAGGACAGGAGGCGCCACTTGAATCTAATCGTCTTTATTCTCAGTCCTAGAGTTTATACACTTTACCTAAATAACCCCGGTATTTTTTAGACACCCGTTCCAGCTCTAATTTTCACGCTTGTCAGAAGTAGAACTGGATTTTTGAAGCTAAGAAGAGATTATCGGAAAATAATTGATGGAATTTCCGGTCTTCTTTTACACGTGAGAACATTTTTAAATCATTATATGTCTTCAAATTTTTTTTTTTTATCATCAGATATTACTGATTATTTTTTAAATAAATTTATAATTTTTTGTCATTATATTTATTCCAGAGAAGAAAAAATTAAATTTATCGTCATAAGTATTTTTTTAATGCCACAAATTCTCATGATCATGGCAATAAATTACCAACAAAGAAAACATTTCCTTGTTATTAAAAAACATACAAAATTGAAAAAAATAAATGTTAATTCATTCCAAGAAAAAAGTTATTTTGGAAATATTTTCAGTCAATTGAGTCGTTTATTCTTACCAATTAAATTTCTATTGTATTATTCATAATCATCTAATGAATTATATGCTTAAAAGTCATTTCGTTAATTTATTCCTATGAATAAAAATTCAGTAACTCTACAAATGATAATCAAAACCATTTTAATTAATTATTCATATTAATAATATTAAATTTCTTTTCAATAAGAATTTTTTTAAATAAAAATCTACTTTGATTGATTAAAATTTATAAAATGCTTTAATAAATAAATAAATAATAAACCTTAGGTGTTTACAAATATGACGACTTACGATTCAAATGAAGTTCAAGTGCAACCACGGATGAATTTCAACTACACAAACAAGAACAATCGTCAGAGATTAATTAGTGTCAAAGTTCAGCTGCACTCTATGATGTAATATAACAAGTAGATCAAAAGGAGCTTACATATTGAATGACATTTTTGTGGTCAAGAAGAACACTAAGAGACCAGAAAAAAGTGAGAACTTAATTGTTCCACGCGAAAGATAAAAGCTCATCATCAAAGTAAAAGATTGTAATGGTTGATGCTTGGGACAAAGACAAATGAAATTCTTGTAGTGTAGATAGAAAAGATCTATAAAAATGATGATAATGATGAAGAGAGGAAAAGAATAATATCCTAAAAAAGAAATGGTATCAAGAGGCGCCGGGTAAGAAAAGTGTTTGTTTTATATTGAATCCCATGAGCAAATTATCTCCTGCTGCGTGAAATTAGTGTAGACCTGTTCCCAAGAGAGTTTTGAGTGGAATTCAATCCTTTAGGCCTTGATCAAGAGACAGTTTGATGGATATAAACATGTTAAGCTGATATATGCTGATTATTATTATTCATAAATCAGCTTATTAAATCCTACTTACAAGTAATATGTGTATTGCAATGTCTATACCAAGAAAAAGATGTCTTTGAAGTTGATAAACTGATTTAGTTGACAAATTCTTGAAAATAAATATCTACTGATTATCCACCGAAAGAATGAGATAATAAATTTTTTTTATATTTACACTAAAATTTGCATCTGGAAAAAGAACTGGTTTTATTACTGTAATTTTTTGAAATCAACCATATCATTTTTGTGGACACACTTTATTTTTTTATAAACGGAAACTTTTTAATTAAAGATATTGTTGATATTCTCTGAGGAAAAATAATTTTGAAAAAACGAAAAAATTTCTAGCGAAAATAAATATTTAATTAAAGTCGTGTGTCACCTGAGTTTTTATTCAGAAATAAAACGAATTTTTTTTAATAAAAGTTTTTTAGTACTTGAATTAATTTAAAAAAGTTTCTTCAATAATATTCATCCTTTAGAAAAAATAATAAAACTATTTAATTAAATCATGAACTTATTATTATAATATTATGTATTTTTAATAACAATTATTTCGTTTTATTTATGCAAAATAATTTTACTTATTGTATTTGAAAAAAAAAAATTTTTCAACTAAAAAGAAGTGGTTAATTTTGAAGTTTTAATTATCTTGAATATTCAATTATTCATCGAGAATAAAAAGAAAGGAAAAATTCTTTATCAATAATGGAAGAAAAGAATAAAAAAAATATTGCATTTACGCTTCGCGAGTTAAGTTCTTGGTAAAAAGAACCGCAGGTGTTACAAAGTATCAACTAGATGTTGGTTTCCTCATCCTCTTCATCTTCTCCTCTTCTTCATTAACTTCTACGTAATTTTACTTTATTTCCTGTTTTTTCATTTCAAACTAAGCATTTCGATTTTTATGATTTTTAATCTAAAAAGATTCCACTGACTTTTCATAATGACAAGTTGGACATTGCGATCGTAAAAGTCAGAACATCGACACTTGCTCGTGCATAGTATCTTGTTCGTGAAAGGATAGGTTTAGAAGACGTGCCATTGGATAAACGAAAATCAACACGCCAACAGACTCTTTGCGTTTTTATAATGATTCTTCTACGAACTTGAGGCAGTGAAACTTAATTGACTCGCGGATGAGAGCTTCAAAGTCGTCGGTTTCTTTTAGACCCTTGAAATTTCGTGTGCGGGAGTGGTCGACGACCTCGTGAATATTTTTTCCATACTGTATGATGATCTCATACCGATTCTCATATGCGAGCATCACTCAAACTATCCTAGTTTCAAAGATCTACTATAAATCACGTATTTTAAATATTTTTACAACTTCATAAAATCATCCTTCCTATTTATTTCTTCTGCGCTACTTTTTATTGATGTTATTGTTTATCTTTCTGTCTATACTTTATAACCTTTTTACTTTACTCAATCTATTTATCATATTTCCGATTAACATTCATTATAAAAATTCTATACCAAAATAAAACTAAACATTTCAAAAATTTTTTCTTGCTCCATAAAATCAAGAAATATCTTTAATTCAAAATTCTTCACATTCTAGGATATTGTATGAATTACTTTAATAGCATATTTTAAAAAAGGTCGATATGTAAAATTATTCACAAAATAAAAATTTAGATCTACATTAAAACCAAGCTTTCAAAACCCATTCCAGTTACTTCCAAAAATTATAAATATTTATATGATATATATCCCATCAAACAAAACTGCGAATTTTATCTTTCTCGAATTTATAACCTTCTTTGATTTATATTTCAATCATACTTCTACCTAAATATATATAAAAATCTCATTACGTTTGTGGAGTTAATTTTTTATGTTATTGGTTAATTATAAAAGCCAATAAAAAACAAAACAAAAAAAATGATAATGACTCTCGAATTAAACATAATTACAAAGTAAACCGAGATTCCGGAAGAATTTGCATCATAAACTCGACCTAACATGATTTCACTCTGTGTCGCTTGTCTGACCTCTTCGTTCTTGAATCACTTGACTCAATTTACCTTGAGCATTTCTTTTTCGATATTTGCCGATGTTTCGCTAATATACTAACGACCGAGGACTATATAACTGGATACGTCGTAGTCTATATACTAAGAATAGGAATAAGACAAACCACAGAAGAGAGAGAGAGTAAAAATCTCAAACTGAATAAGTAGTGGAAGTAGCTTTACACAGCGAGCGATTACAAGTTTAAGGTAGCCGCCATCAGCGATTCGAAGCCGGGCCTCGTAAAATTATCCGTAATAAAAATGTGATTTACACGGCATCTTCTTAGAAAATAGCCAAAATACTCATGACTTGTAAGCCTATACAAGACCTTTTACTCCATACCGTGGCTGACCTTTCAACGGAAATTACTATTTTCGCAAAACCTAGCGACCACAATAAGCTAATCTCTTCCTGCATGCCTTCGAGCTGTTTTTGAATATGTACACACTTAATAAAAGGCTATGTATAATATATAACCGTGCTCAATGGTCTTTCGGTCATCTCCAAAAGCATGTAATAAGCTCTGGCTTATTTTACACTCACTATTTATTTTTTTTCAACGGCTCAGAAATACTCTAAATTACATGTAATTTTGTGAAATGTTTCAGGTGTGAATTATTTTGTAGGGATTAGTAATTATAATAAATTTAATTTGATATTCAATAAGAAAAAATTTAAATATATGTAAATAATTATAGACTTTTATGTAATGATCTTAATATTGATGGAAAATTTTTCAACGAAAAACTGATCAGTGAAAGAACATAAATGAGTAGCATGTTTTCAATAGAAACATTCTATAAAATTATAATGATAATTTCTATAGTATTTTTTGTTTCATTCGTTGACATAATATTCATTAATGTAAATTAGATTCAAATATGAAACTAAGACTGGTAATGCTAGATTCGATGATATAAATTTTATAAGCAATTTGAAAGTGTCTAAAATTAATCAAATAGAGGTATTTTGTTTTACAATAGATAATTCACTGATAAAAAAATGATCAATGACTAATTTATTTTATTTTATTACTGTCAGATGTGACTCATTTTTCAAAGATTAAATTTAGAATTGTGGTATTGAATAAAATATCTAATGAGTAATTTTTTGATGAAATAAAGGTATGATAAAATTTAAAAAAAAAAATTCTTTTATAAAATCAATCATAATTAAAAAAAAAGAAATGAAAAGAATAGATTTTATTTTGACTAAGTTGCCACTTTATTAGGCACATTAAAACATCATAATTATTTTATTGTCTTTTTTCTCAAATCGCACTATATCTACACGGTGATTCAGACACCCGTCATCACAACACCGTGTCATACCGATCAATAAAAATCGTGTCTCGTCCAGTGTAATAAATCATATTCGTAAAATACACTAGTCTATAGCGGATATCTATGGAAATTTTATCGATTGGATAGTCAATACAATTCATATATTCTTCGAGTGTCCTGTCATCCGAGTGCTTCGAACTCGTCAACAATTTTTTGTCTATGTATAGGAATAAATTGAGATACTCGATTCAATCTCTTGTATCGTCGTTGGTGTTCTGTCAAGCCTGCATGAGAACGAGTTATATTATGACGATTGGATATATAAAAAATGTCTAAAGTAAATCTCAAGATTGTGTGTTGCAACTCTCGTTTATAGAGGAAGTATATAATAACATGATTCTATAGAAAACAAGTCATTCAAAAAAAAAAAAAAAGAGAGAATCTCACGATTGACAAGGGGACATTTTCCATTTAAAGGAATGAAAGAATAATAGTAAAAGGTCTACGAAAGATTTCAGGAGCACGTAAAGCACGAATGTAAAATAGAACGCATGACATCCGTGAGTGGTCGTAAAGAGAAACTGTAAAACTAAGCCAACGAAACAGAGACACCAATGTCACACCAATTTTCCGTGTTCCAGTCTCTCCTGGTTACGAAACAGGAACCCTCATGAACTTTCCCATTTTCTATTCCCCTGAGCCTTCTTTGGATTAAAATTGTTTCAATTTCACTTGAAACGTCAACTTTCTTCTTGCTGAATACTTAAAACTGTTCCGTCTTGCACATTGAAAATTAAATTTCATCCGGTTGAAAGTTTTATTAGAGTACTAAGTATAGATTGAAGTCGATAAATAATTGGATAACATAATAAACAAAAGGTTTAAATAATTATCATTTTATTTTAGAATGGGACCTTGGTATTCAAAAGTTATTTCGATCAAATAAAAATCTAAAAATAAAATTTAACTGAGCAAAAATATTACAGTTATTCAATCGACACCGCATAAAAGAAGAATGCGATCGATATCAGATTTATTTCGAGATAATTTTTGATAAAAAAATAATGTGAGTTATAATAGAAATTACTTAAAATCCAAACACGTCATTTATATGATAAATTGAGAAATGTTTCTAGTAATTTTTAGAAAGTAATAAAACATTGATTGACATTTAAAAATTACCGCAGTTTAAATAATACCTATAGGTAAAAACAGACAATTTCCAATTGAATTTTAGTGGTAAAGTACCGTCTGTAAAGTTACCGGTTACAGAAATGCGTACCCACCAAAGCTCTATTATCGACAATAGTTAAAACGCATCAAATTAGTCAGTAATCGACGAAAGATATTCTTCGATAAAAAACATAAAAATGTAGATACAAATAGAAACAACCAATGGACAAAGTAAAAATTATAAAATATTTTTATTTCTAATAATAATAATTCAACAATAAAATCTGTATCTACTAAAAATTTCTAATAAAATGTTTGGATATATACATTTTTCCGTGCGGATTTATATGAGAAGAAATATCCATCGTAGAAATTTTCAATGACAAAGCATGGAAATCTGTTCGATACTCATTATTCCAAAAGCCAATGCCAGTTATAGGCAAAAGTGGATCTACTTTTATAATGTTTGAATCAATGTAAGTATTTAATGATGGTCTTCTTCTCCACCTGTTGGTTGAACTTGAATTGTTATTATTTACTCGTATTTTATCATAAATCGCTCGACTGCTGCTTCTGAATGAGTAACTTTTTATAAATTCTGGATATTGTTGTAGCTCTGGATCATCTTTTGTCCATATTTTGGTGTATGTAATATTGGAGGTGTCAATTTTTCCTGTTGTTGTATTTACTTTTGCGCACCGAAAGTGAAAATAAAGTAGTTTTTTAGATAGTAGCTCTTCCGGATCAAATATGAGTGTCTTAAGACTTGCACCTGTAAAACATTTGATTGAATCAACATGTACATTAAATTTCTTTGAATAAATAATATTTTTTTAGTTTTTTTTGAAGATAAAAGACGATTAAAGTACTCACCAATAATAACATGATTATGAGGAACTTTTGTATGTAAAAAGCTAATATTTTCCCAAAAAAATTTACTAATATTTCTAACATTTAAAAGTGTACCATTTTCCGGTATAACATATCCGGCTGGACCTCGATTTTCTGAATAATGCTTTCTAGAATCCCAATTCTCAGTCGATATTTTTCCATTCTCTAGAAGAGTTCCATCGTGGAGAATTAAGCTTAAAATTCCATTTTTCAATTCTAATTGTACTCCTGTCACAATTCTATATGACAAAAAAGAATATATCCATTAAATCATTAAGTAAGAATTATCAAATTTTTGTAATACTTAACTTGTTCCTATGGTAGTCTACTTTTACTGGTGATAAGTCAATAGCATAAACATATTGTAAGCGATGATAACTTTTATAAGTTGACCGGCAATTGAAGTATTCAGTAGATGTTTTTGCGAGAGCTAGTTTCATTTGTTCAAAATAAGAGCTACATCTTGATAAAAAATAAACTTTTAATTGTTTTATGGCTGATAAATAATGTAAATTATCACTTGATAAAATAGAATTCAACTTGTAAGCTGAAGATAACATAAGAAATGCTCTAAATTGAGTTTTGATAATAAAAGAATAAAATGAAATCAGAAATTGCTGTCGTGTAGAATTACTTTTACAAAGTTGATCAAAATCTCTCTGTTAAAAAAAATTTTTTCCATCATTAAAACATTTTTCATTAATCCTATTTACAGGCACATTGATTATTGATATTCACTTACGTTTAATTTATGGCTAATTCTGTCAAAAAAATTATTCTTTTCTGTTTCCAGAGGATGCGAGAAAATGTTATCTTTAATTAGAGCAGTCATTTTGAAAAGACTATCTGGACCTGGGTAAATAGCTTGATTAATAAAAGTTTTAATTTCACTATTTGTATAGAAACCATCCAGAAAATCTGTGTAATATGATGCAAAAATTTCATTTATATTATGAGTTGCTATAAGAATATCATTCACATCATCACGGATTTGTCTAGGTATTTCCCAGTATAAAGAAAAACTGATACTTTCCAAGTTGAACCGAAGATCTATATTGTTTTTTGCTAAATCCTTTGTGAAATTATTCATTTCAGCAAAAAAATTCTGTATTAACCTTGACTTATCGAGTCCAGAATTTGGCTTATTAGTATCATATATCTTCATAAGCTTAACTGTATAAATTTCTAAATTTTCCATTTGAAGAAATGAATCTTCTGTTGCTATTTCAGAATATCGTAGACTTGAAATGAGTAAAATTAGTAACGTCGTTGGTTTCATAGTTCTAAAAAATAATTTTCATTTAATATAGATCAAATGTAAGTCAATTAAATTAATATAAGTAGTTTGTTCAGAGAAACATTTTTGAACTCACCGGTTTTCTAATACGTATTGAACAAAACTAAAATAATACATCGAGTTCATTACTATTTATAATATGTTGTACAAAGTACTTACTCAGTTGTACTAACACTGAATTTACTTTCAAAAGAATCACATGACATATATTTTTTCAATAATGTTAGCTTTGACATAAAAAAAACATCTGTTAAAAATTTGTCTAACAGTATGACCTTTTGTGTGAATTTATAAAATACTTTTAAAAAAAAATAACTTTATGATAATTTATGAAATTCAATTAATAAAATCAGTAAAAATCAATATTCAGAACATAAACGGATAGGATTCATAATGATATAATATCGTTATATATTGATACAATTGTATATTATGAGAAAAAAATAAAATAATAAGAAGTTAATCTCGCAAAAATTATTTCGGTGTAAAATGAAAGTTTATTTTCGTTTCTGAAACAAAATGATAACACTTGAGGTATGCTATTGAAATTTTATTTGACGTAAATTAGTGCAAACATTATTGACACTTCTACAATAAAATTTTATTCTTTAATTCTAATTATTAATTTTAAAAAACTCGAAACAGAAAAAAGTTGGTAGTCATGCTAATGCACGAATAGTCTGGTATTTTTTAATTATCAGTAAAATTGTAATATGCATCAATTACATTCAATGTCCCTCCAGGATCGTGAAATTATGGATCAATACAAATGCAATAGTTTTGAAAAATTGTAAAGTTATTCGCAGAAAACTGGATAATTGATAGTCATTGTTAGCAGCAAAAATTATTAATTACTCATTAATAATGACCAATGGCCAACCGAACATAGATCCATAAAATAATAAGAACCATAAAAATGTAGATTTAAAGTAATTCATTTATTTCGAGTCAGGTCTTCGATATCTCATTTTTCATTTGTCTATATAATGAACTAACTATAGTATTATTTTAAATTGTTAATATCATATTAATATGGCTTAAGAATACTTTTATAAATCTGAAGTAATTATAATACGTATTTTTATTGATTAACACTGTGATGAGGCGAATTTATAATATGAAATATATGTTATTTATACAATAAAATATGGGTTCTTTTTTAGTATACAATTATTTATTTTTAAGTCAAATGAAAAAAAGATAACAATTAATTTAAATATTTTAATTAACCGATCAACGGTCATTCACTGGACGTTTTATCCTAATTTCTGTGTAATTCGATTCAGATATTTTCCACTAGCTTTTTTACGTATTGATTGTCTATATTCTGCAGGAGACATATAGAATGGATTATGCCAAATAATTTGACCTCCAAAGCTACCTGCAAAAATCTTGACAGGATTAAGAACAAATCGTGGTCCAATCTCAGCTAATCCACCATCTTCTGTTAATATTTGGAAATTTCTGAACCAGATTCTGTTGTCCAACACATTAAACGTATAAATGTGATCAAAAAAAGGTTGACTTTTAGGATGATGATTTGGAACTCCAAAAATTTGGGTGAATAATTCTTTCAATAGATTATAATGTGGATTTGTTGAAAAGTTTTCATCAAAAGAAAGTAAAGGTCGTGAACCTTTCAAACAATTGCCAGTTAATTTCAGCTCACCCATTGTATGAACTAAAAACAAACAATTAATTGTGAATTACATTCATCGATTGATATGGACATATTAGGATACTTACTATTTTCGACAAGAAATTTTGCAGAGGGACCTGAAGGCACATTAGCAAACCACATATAGAGATCTTTTTTGCGTCTTCCTTCAAAAAGGATTGCTTTGTTACAATTTTTTAACTCACAAATTTCATTAACTATTTGGAAATTCTTTTGTCGTTCTATTTTAGCTTCAGGTCGATGGTGAGGCATTAATTTTTTCAAATCTTCCATAAGATGACGATCTCGATGATTGATTCCTCTTGCAGCAAATACTAAAACTCGTTGGCGGTTGATCCATTTTACCTGGTTTTAAAGAAAAATAATTGATAATTACGAGGTATGGAAATTTGTTTTTATTGATTATTAAACAAATTAAAAAAATAAATATTCTATAGTATTCGTCTTTTGATAATACTTTCTTAAGATTTGTCTAATAACAACAAATTGATTGTCATTTTTTAGGTTACCTTCTTAACTGGAGGCTCATTTGATGTCCTTTTAGCAGGTAAGATTACTTGTTTTTCTTCATCTTCTGTAGTTTTATTTGCTTTTTTTCTTTTTAAGTCTTTTTTTAGCATTTTTAATAATTAATTTAACTGAATTACAGTATAATAATCGTTTCAATAAACACGTGCTAACATACCACAATACACAACACTCTGTTTCCCCAAAACACGGTTTCCCCACTGTAAGGTCCCGTTTGTACTGACAACAGTAACGCCACCTTCTGTTAAAGTGAAACATTTTTTCTATTCTCAATAATTAAAATATTACAAACACTGGGAGATTTAAAATTTAAAATATCAAATTTTTATTAAAGTTATTTTCTATAATTCTAATTTCAAGATTAAACTCTTTATAATTTGACTGAATTATATAATATAAGGCTTGTTTTCGCTTATAACCGTAATTTAACTGCTATCATATACAGAAAAAGTAAATTAATCATAGTCTTTAATTTACATAGCTTGGTAAAAAATACTTTTCCGAAAAATTAAGAATTAGATTGATGCAAATATCTCTGCTGAAAAAATATTTAATCACGAATGTGGTTAGAAAAATTTGTTTGTGCCACAAGTTCAGGCACAAATACTTTAAATAAAGTGCAAAAGTATTTGTATCAACCCAATATATAAAATACTGCAAGGCACAGATTTAACTTTTTCGTATTCACGATTTTAAAAATTGCACACTATTTTGTACCTTAGATGATTAAATGAAATGAAAAATTAACACGATCATTCAATTAATTGAATACAATAGTAGGCGTTGTACTTAAAATTTGTGCGTTTTTTAGATACAAAAATTAATATTAACATAATTAATGAGTATAAGTAAAATATACATAATGTAAAATTGATTAAAACATAAGCATGAATTATTGCACTTAATTAAATTAACCTAAGTGATTTGTTTTTCATGCATATTAGTTTGCATGATTCCGAAAAATTTACAAATATATAATTCATGCATTAAATTCATTATTATTAATTATTTAGCCAAATTCAGAAAAATAATCGCTAGAACTTGGTATATAAAATATAATAAAATTTGTTAGGCCTTTTAAAACTTGAAGACACTTTTGTTCGATAACTGTGAATATTTTAAAAATATTTTGTATAGCTTATATATAAAACTAACCAGATTGATTCATAGGAGACAATTCATGTTGCCCATTACTATTAGGGTTACTCGATCCTATATGAGCGAGACTTGACTGTTTCCATTTACCATTTTCACCATTAAGATTTTTATCTTCACAAATACATAAAAATAATGTGTCGATCACTGTCTCATAAAGAGATATTACACAATGAGCGATAAAGAAAGCGAATATGCATATCACAAGGATTGGAGCTGCATAAAAATGTAGTCGAGGATCTTGCTTCATAAATAATAAAGCAATACTTCCTGTAGCTGCAGTGACGAAGACTTTTCCTAAAAATAGAATAAAGTCTCCTATTCCATTAATAACTGCTAATTGTACAGCATTGCTGACAATCGTTGTAAAAGCCTACAATTAATAAATTATTTAAAGATTATTATCTTTGATAGTAAGTCATCAACATTAAAACTTACAATTCTGGCAGCGCGGCAAAAGTTGGTACCTTCAATAGCAACAACTGTATAAGCATTATGATTCATGAATCGAATAAATCTTTCAAGACACCAGAAGCAACAAATGCAGCTTTTCAAACCACATTGAGAACATGGTGATGTTTCTTTAGTCCTTTCAAATCTTAAATAAAATTTATAAAAGAAATGTAATTTGATCAATCTTTTCATATAATTTAATTCAATTTTTAACTGGATACTTACTTTTGATGTAAATAAGTTAAAATTAGACGTGGCAGTTTGAATAGCGTAATCAAGAAAGAGCCACATGCTACGGAACCTAAATGATAGGCAACCAACTTTCCCATTGATGAACATACTGGTGAAACACTTGCATCTTTGCCTCTGTAAATAATTAAAGGCAATAATAATGATAACCTGAATAAATTTCACAACTAAATATTATAACAAATGTTAATGAATAACTACCTGAAGTACCAATGAGCTACAGAACCAGCAATAACGAGACATTGACAAGCAGTAATGAATTCTGAGACCCAGATTAACGCAATTACATAAACCCACCACATATATTTGATTAAAACTGGATCAATATACTCTACTAAAAATCCTGCAAGTATATCAAGTACTGTCACAAATTTTTAATTGATAAAAAATTTAGATTAGAAATACTTACGAGGAAGTTCGCTATTGGTTAAGTTTCTTTTTGCTTGATTTACTGAAGTTACTGCGGTAGAATTAGTAAAATGAATATTTCCAGTGGAATTAAACATAAACATTGAATTGTTGTTCGGATGATCTGCAATTTGTTATTTTTATTATCATAAAATATTTTCATTTTATTAGTTATAAAATGAAACTTTTTAATACTTACTTGTAGTGACAAGACTTAAAATAACGATGACCCAAAAAGTATAAAACAATAATAAAGCAATGAAGGTTAATAGCGGTTGAAAAAATAATCCTGGTAACTGAGCCAAGCATTTAGCACTTTCTCTAAAGAGTTCAGTCATAAAACTTATTCTTCGTCTTAAGAAACACACCAAGAAGAGTAAAATTATGGTAATAATTGTAGCAATTATTGCGAATACAAGAAAAGCTCTTTCATTTCTCACAGATTTTTCTAAAAGTTCACTGGAATCGGTAGCATCTAGGGTTTTTTTAATGTCTATATATGTCCACCATAATAAACCACTGCCAGCTGCAATTCATAATTGAATTAGAATTATTATGCTCTCAATGTACATTTCTAAATGACGATAAATAAAATTAATTAGATTAATATTAGTAATACGTACAAATACATGCAACGCTAACAAGAATCATGACAATCCATGTGACTAGACTTGCAAGTAAATGGAAAATAGCAATCATGAACAATGATAACACTGTAAAATAAAGGGATGTAAGAATTAAAATGTACTTCAATTGTTTAGAAAACATTAAATGAGTAATGTATATAATAATATACCAAAGGCAAGAAATGATAATGCCAGTATTTCCTTCCAAGTGTTATATAAGTCTCCAAGGATTTGTTCAAGAACATCCCATGAGTTAAGAATTCCATACAAATTATAAATTAAACCTGACGTAACATCTTTAACAGCTCGTGGCACACATCGATTCAAAATCGGTATACTGTCATAAACAGGAAGCTGAGGACAGTGCCCAGTAGTATTTTTTCTATTTTCACTGCACGCACTGAATCCAAGCTTTGGATCTTCATAGCATAATTGCGAACCAGTATCTTTATAAAACTTACATAACTCACTTATTGTATTCATAGTGCGATCAGGACATTTCTTCACACATATTTTTAGCGTTCGTTTAATATCTTTAAGATCGAAGAAAAATAAAAATCTGTGCAAAGACAAAAGAAATTTATTTAAGATAATAAAAAAATTCTAGTGTCTTGTTAAAAATATAAAGCAATTCTTACGGTTTATCAGTATTGTCTAAACCATATAAATCCAATTCATGGGCCTCAGGATGATTAGTTTTCATCCCACAAGTATTTCCAAAGCTGTCATAGCCATAAATTAGTCTCATAGGACTACCATAAACTAAAGCGAAGGCAGCAATCATAATCTGCGTTATCAAAAAGTGAAAATCAATAACATAGTGAGGTATTAGTACTGATTATTCATATCAATGTAAAATGATCTTTTTTTACCAATAAAAACCAGAATCCTATGAAAAGACACAACCAAAAAATATCTGTGCATCCTCGAACTCTAGTAGGTTCTGGTTGTTGTTCTTCTTCATCTTCACCATCGCAACAAGACATTTTTTAAACTATTTTTTCTACTTCTAGAACACTTAAATAGTTGCTAACTCAGTAACGATTACTAATAGGATCAATTTTTTAGTTTAATTATTAACGTTAAACAAACACAGTTACTGTATGTTGAGTATGAAACTGACAGCGGCTTTTTAACGCCAAATTATTATTATTATTTTTGTTATTATTATTAGTTACAGAAATCATTAAATAGATAGATGTCTCTTACATCTTAAAACAAACAGAGCGCGCCCCCAAAAACTCGCGGGAAACTCAAAATCTTAAATTACTCAATCATCAATTAATTTGTTTTAAATGACTTATTTGGACTTTTAAAAGAATTTTTACTAATTCAGCAAAAATCTTTATTTTTTATTCTATTTATTAAATAATAAAAATACGTAGCATTCTTAATTCAACACAAAACATTTAAAATTTGAATGTTAGGAAAAATGAAACTATTTCTCCGTGAAACAAAGTATAGATTACAGAAAGCTTGGTGTGTGGTAGTGAGTGTGTTTAATAATTATGATGATTGTTGACAATGCATTTTGAGTAAATGCTGAATGTTTATGTAAATATAATTGTAAATAATAACTTAAGGTAATAGGTTTATATACTAATCAATGTTAGGTTAATTAAAAATACACAGTTCATCTAAATAACTTTATTTCTATACTACTACTTAAGTTTAATGATGTAACCTCAAAGTATCAATAGTTCAACGAAGTTCAATTATAATAATAACGTTTTTCACCAAGTGAAAAGCGTACTTTATTTAAAAATTATTTAAGAATACTATGGATGAAGAAAGTGGAAAAAGGATGAGAGGTAGAACACGTGGAAGAGCTCGAGGTAGAGCTCGTGGACGAGTTAGAGGTCGTACAAAGAAGGCTGTGAAGGTATTATCTTTAAGTTTGGTTGAAAGATGAATTACATTTTTGAAATTTTAATCGATAAATTATATTACTCATTAAGACACATTATAAATGATTATTATCTTGTCCAAGATTATCGAGAGTGATGAAGAAGATACTCCCCAACCTCCAGAAGAAATTTCAAAAGAACCAACAGAGACAAGTACTGAGCAACCCGTAACTGAGGAACCTCAACAACAGCAATCAATTATAGAACATCAATTTGATTTAGAGGCTGATATATCACAATTAGAAGCTCCCACATTTACTACTATAAATCGTGGGCCACCAGAACCTATGTTACGACTAAGGTGGGATCATCGGGTCAATCTCATAGGAGAAAAAGTTCTCAACCCAATGATTCACTGTTGTGATAAATGTCTCAAACCTATTCTTATTTATGGTCGAATGGTAATTAACTGATTACCTTTATTATGATATCGTCGGATTAAAAAATAATCATTTTTTAATATATTTATAATTATTTGATTTTAGATACCATGTAAACATGTATTTTGTTTATCTTGTGGAAAACGAGAAGACAAAGTATGTCCTCGATGTATGGAAAAAGTATCAAGGGTTGAACAAACTGGTCTTGGTACTGTTTTTATGTGTACCCATGGCGGTACTAGGTATGGTAATGCAGGATGTCGGAGAACATATCTGAGTCAACGAGATTTACAAGTAATTAAATGATATTAATAATTTTATTCTTTTTCATTTAATTAATAATTACATTGTGTAACTATAACTTTACTTTTTAGGCACACATTAATCATCGACATATCTCTGGCCCCCCTCAACCGGTGCAAGGAATGCAAGTAGATCCTCCTCAATATATCCACGCTAAGACAGAAATTGATCCTCAAATTAGTAAAACCTCTTCCACATCGATGTCAGGTGTTCGTATGAAGCAAATGTCTTCTCACCTAGTACAACCCATCATAGGAAATGATCCTCGAGTCAACTCGATGGTGAACCAGTCACCTGTGGAACACCGTCAGCAGCATAGATCTCAACAGCTGATATCTATACAAAATTATTCTCAAAACGCAGCTCCTCTTCCTCCAACTAACCCTCAGATGAGGACAAACCTTATCACCGTACCTATTCAAGATACCACAATGGCTTCTCATGAAATACATCCTCAGCAAAGTCACCATTATTATCCTCCACCTCCAACTCAAGTCAATTATGGAGGCTATAATGTTCCACCCCCAGTGTCTCAAACCCCAAATTATTATACCACTCCTCAACATTCTACTCAAGTGTCCTATCCCGCAACAGCACCTCAACAACAACAATACGTAGCCTCAGGTCCACCGTCCATACGTCCATCACCGAATGGCTACATACAGGACACGCAATATCCACAACAACAAGTTCCTGCACCGCAGTCTCAATGGTCACACCAACAGTTTTATAGATGAATTCTTCCAATTAATAAAATTCTTTTTTTTTTTTTTTTTCATTAAGTCATAAACAAAATTAGAAAATATATATTCATTTTCATAGAAATTATTTATGACAGCAGGTAATAAAATCACACCAACATTAATAGTTTGATAAAAATCTAATTAAAAACTTATCTTGACACCAATAACTTTTATTTCTCTATTAAATTAAATCGATTTCCTGTACGAGTCCAATAAATTAACAATGAATAGTAATGCCCTGTTAATTTCCACTATTTTTTTTTTGATACATATTGAATTATTGCTAAACATACTTAATTATTTATAAACCATTAAGAATAATAAACACAAAAAATTTGTAATTTTATTGTATATATTTTGATGTAAAAATAATAAATATTTCGAGAAGTTAAATTGAGTTGATAAGATATAATAATAATCAATAATAATATACTTTAGTTTCTATTATTTTTTTATTTCAAATATTTTTATTTAACATTTTCATTGAATATAATTAATAGAGCATTTTCAAAATTGTGTTCGTTAACTGGACAATCATTTACGCTAGGATTTAATCGACCAGTTTAATTGATAAATTGATGGACTAAAATATTAAATGTGACTTTTTATTATTGTATAACAATAAATATCTTTTTTAAACATGTTATCAAGTCTCTTTATTTAACTCTTTGAGTTTACCACAACGTGCAAATAAATGATGAAAGTGACAACTAATAACGTATATACAATTAATCGATTACATTGATTCATTTACTTGTATTGTATATGAAAATAAATTTTTGAAATCGAGTTTTTATTCTTATTGAATTTTTTTATTCTTAGGCATCGAGATCAAAAATTTATTTAACATCTAAATTTTTATTTATATATAGATTTCTTTATTTTATAACATAAAAATATTTATCTTTCTCTCCACTTCTGTGATTGATAATAGAATAGTTTCTTTTTTTAAATATATTTAAATTATTGTTCCCCATCGCTCTTTTTTAAATCATTTATTATTCTCCCATCAGTCTACTGTAACTTTCCAATTTATTAACTTTTCAATAGACTATAAACTACGATCATTATCTCACATGAGTGAAAATATGTCAGATGTCGGAAGACAAAGAGTCATTCATATAAGATTCTATACATATATGAGATAAATCCCTACATATTTAGACATTTATTCTTATCTTACATGATAAAATCACTTATGTAAATTACTATTTACATTTCATTCTTATTATCCATACACAATCATATTTCATTGATGATAATTTTTCTGTATTTTTAAGCTTTTTTTATTATTATTTTTTTTTTAATAATTAAATATTTTAAGTATTTAGTATTTATCAAAATATAGAAGTAATAATGCACAAAATTGTTCGTAGTTTTCTAAATAAAATATTATGTTTTCATAAGATAACTTCTAAGCAATACAAATATGTCAAAAAGCTATCCATAGAAAACAAAAGTATCGAGTAATTTTTTTTACATTGAAAAAGCTTTTAAATTATTATTTCTTACAAGTATACATCAATAAATTTGCTTGTTATTAAAATAATGGTTGAATTTCATAAAAATGCATTTTCTAAATTACATATACTTTAAAATGCTTCAATTAATAATAGATAATATTTTAATGAAAATACATAAATAAAAAAATTTTGTCAAAATTCGAATGTTTTTTTTTTCTTGATATTTTTCAAAGTTTCATTGATAAATTTTTTTTTCTCATTAAGAATAAACTGCTTTAATCACATAATCATCACTACGATAATTTTTATAGTAAAATTTATGCTCATAATAAAAGGAGATTACGCACTTAAACCATGTAATATGAAAGCAGACAGTCTTGATATCAAGTTGTTGCATCGAACGTTTCATTTTCGATATAAATTCGATTCAATATGAAATCATTTCCCTTTTCTTATTATTAATGAATTACTGTAATGTATTTTTTAAGTTATTTATCGTAATTCTAAGATACATCCTTTGATCACGTACTTGTTGATGGTTGATTATGAATATTTGCATTAATTTGAGGAATAAGAGGAGATACTAGTGGCTTAGGTGCTGCTGACTCGGGTATTGATATTGATACTGCTGCTGGAGTAGGAGAATGTTTTTTGCTTCTATCTTGTTGCCATGGTCTTGCATGATCTTTATTTAAGCGTTCGGTCAGTGCTTTCAATGCAATTTGTCTATAAATTAATTAATAAGACCAATTGAAGAAGAAATTCAAAAACTTAACAGTTTAAATGCATAAAAATATCTTTCTAAATGTTCTAGTAATCGAGAAAAATGCAAACCTTCTCCTTTCACTGTCTTGAGGATCAATCCCAGGTAAATTGATGACTAGACCAGGTGGAGCATTTGACATATCAAATCGCCGAACCACTTTTTTACAAAGACCAATACGAACGAAGAATCCGTGTATTGTATTACTCACTACTGCAATTGGTGGTTGTAAAACATTTGGGAAGAAGCTTCAAAAAAATATTTTTTTATGATTCATTAATTATTCATTATCATTATTGCAATATAAATGGTATGATGGATATTGGAAATAATTACTACATTCGTGACTGGAGTTATTGTAATCAGTGAATATAAATAAGAAAATTGGTTTGATAAGTAAAAATAAGAAGTTCATTAAAAGCACTGATTATCTATAAATATATAATTTAATGAAAATATCGCACTAGATTTAAACAAATAAAAGTAATTAAAAATAATCACGCTAGTCTTTACATGGACTATTTTTCATCTAAATTAACTGAGTGTTAATGGACTATAAAAATAAACTATCTACTTTAATGTCAACTCATAAACCAATGTGCGACGATAAAAGATCAAGAACAAAATAACTAAAATATGATTAGGTGCAAATCAATTCAATATTACCTAGCAAATGTAAAATTATCAGCCATATCTCCCCTGGTTCCATTTGTGTGTCTTTGGTAAAATCTTAAATAAACCCAAGACACAAGTAGACCGTTTAAAAACATCGTAGGATGAGTTCCTTCTACCAGTCCAACAACCCATAACAATAAACTGACTATCCACACCATTAGTGGAATATTTCTGTTAGTAATTTTGCCAATTGGAGTTTTTAATAAAATATGATCTGGCATTATTTGTTTAACAGCAACACTGACACCTGCAAGAATGTAAAAGTTTTTATTTTTAGCTCTTAAAATACCTTGCAGAACCCTATGTTACGTGGCTCTGCGAATAGTAATAAAACTTATATAAATAAAGTTGCATTTTAGTGTAAAAAACTCTTGAATATAGATGCATTATAGTTACCAGCAATATAGCCCGTCAATCCATGAATATGAACATGAAACAAGAGATCTGTATCCCCTGTACACATGTAAAGAAATAGATAAAATAATGCAGAAAAAACTGCAACACCAATATTAACAATTGCAAAAAAAGTCATCATTTCCATAGCACCCCATAGTGGTTCAATAAGTTTACCACACAACCCCACTGTTATTATATCAACATACACTTCCCAGAAGTGAATTTCAAGAAAACAAAATGTAAATGCTGTCCAAATCCAGAAAGATGGTGATAACAGATAACCTGGAGTGACACTTAGTGTAATAATTGCCTGCTCCATAAAGGAGAGGCAATACGTTAATAACACAACAATACATATGAACTTGACACTGGTACTTGTGTTGCCAAGTAACGCGGCAAATTGTTGTTGCAGGTAAGGGATATCTTTTCCCAGACCCTTCATTGCTGCCATTTCTACACCTTCAACACACTCTGCAACTGTTGCAGATGCACAATTTCGTATCCTAACCTTGTTTAATTAAATTGAAGCTACCCTCTGTCGCTGAATACGTGTTCTCACTCTAATTTCACCACATCCCAGAAAAAACTGAGGGAGAACCTATGCCTTGGAGGGATAAATGTAAACGGAGAATAGCGCCAAACGACCTGGAAGTTTGATAATAGCACTAAAGTAACGGCATCACAACAAAATGTCGGTATCACTCATTCATATTTGATAATACAGAGATTATTTGATTTTTTTTTTACCGTCAACCAATTGATTATGAAAAAATGTTGTTTACATATCATTAGTCGGTAATAGCAAGTCGAACTGATGCTTTGAGAAGCTTTTTTTATTGCGCATTATTTCTTCGAGATACAATGGGTGAAGGAACGGGTAGAAAAGAGGTATATTGAATTTTTGTTGTATTTTTTCTTTTATCAGTTATTCATTTCATTCAAAATAAATATTATTACGATAATTTAGGTAATAATAAAAAGTTTTAATACGTAAAATGTATTTATTAAATATTATAATATAAATTAAATCAAGTATTATTCAGAATACATATAATGCATTTAATTGCTTTACAAAACATCTAATTGATAAGTAAATAAATTCGCCGTGTTTCATGTACTGCATTTGCGATACAAAATAATCTATGAAATTAAAATATACATAGCATTCTTTCATTCAAGAACACTAAAAAAGAAGTTCATTAAGTTATAACTATAATTATGATTAGGAAGAACTTTGTTGTTAGAAATTACAATAAATAATATTGTTATTTACAAAGATATGAAAATAATAGCAGTATTTTCGTCTGATTTATATTTTTGTAATTGACTCTTACTAAAGCTTTTTGCTTCTCCGTTATACTACGATCAACAATTAAAATGGAATTTGTTCAAGTATTTACTGTTTCCTACAATTTAGCAGTATTCCTATTATAATTATATTACTAACTGAAGCCAGACAGGCAAGTGATGAGAATACATGGTAAAAATTCAACGAGAAATTATATGATGAAGGTAAAATAAAGCATAACACCAACTGCAAACTTTGCCCTCGAGGTTAAACTTTACAAATTTCAATTTAATTTAACTTTAAATCCAGTTACATTGATGTATATATCATTCATTTATCCTGTTATTCGTTTAAAATATGTTCAATCAACATTACTTTTAATATTTGATTGTCATTATTATTTATTTAATTACTTTTATTCTTTACTTTAAATCAAACTATCAATTATTTACTTAATTAGTTAATTGAATTTTCTTTTTAAAATAATATCTATTGGAATTTTCTGAAAAAGATATTTAAGCGAAAAAATAAAATAATTTCAAATTAAATGAAACAAAACTAAAAGAAACATTTTTTTAATCAATCACAAGAATTGGAAATATACGTGAAATGATAATTGATAAAATCATCATTAGACAGAAAATCAATGTTTGGATGTGTATTTCAGATATTAGTTATGCTCGGAGTGTATTGTAAAAGTGGCTGATGTCGAGAAAGGTCCGCAACCAAATCACAACAATTAACTTGCCAAACTTTGTTCAACTTAACCAACTTCATCTTTTGCTAGAACATCAAAATTCGTTCTAACTAGAAGTATTGGTATAAATGTTGCCACAAGATGTGAGTTGATAGCCGTTGATACCTCAACGAGATCCGTCGGAATTAATCATTTTTTAAACTGTGAGTATAATTTCATTATTTAATATAATATTAATATTAACAAAATTAGTGTATAAAATTTTTCGCTGCTATAATTGATTTTTTATTCAGTGCTGTTTTTAATTAACTTTAAATCAATCATGGGATTCAATCAAAATGACAGAAACTTTTGTAAACTAAATTGATTTTATCAAAATGAAGATAGATATTTTTTTTGTTCATTAAAAAGGTTATTTGAATTGTAATTTTCTACAATATTGGATAAAAAATAGTTAAATACAGGATAAATTAAGTATCATACATATGGCTATTAATTAATTATTGTAAGGATATTACACAAATTGAAGTTTGAAAGCCTCAAGTTTTGATTATTCCAGTGCTTCTCAATATCGATGTAATTTTCATCGAATTTATTTAATAGAATTTATGGAATAATTCAACCAAGCGTACAAATAAATTTTACGACAGAATCACAGAGCGTATAGTGTACGTACATAGAAATCTCACAACAGCGGCGGGTCATTTATACAGCCTTCAAGTACAGAAGCTTAATCTAATTCCGTATAAATCCTCTGCCATTCTCCCCGTCTCTTTTATTCGTTCTTTCTCTTAAAGCTTTCTGGACAGCTTTTGACATGACGTAGCTAACTTTTATCCATCAAAAAGTACATAAATAAAATTGTTATATACATTTGCTGTCATTTATCGACCTATAAGAAATCGTTTCCTACTAAAAGTTCCCCTAAACTACTTGAACATCAAATTTATTCAAATACATTAATACATTTTATATATCAAAAACATCCGTGTACTTTAAAAACTAATTTTTTATTAATTAACTTTTATTCTTTCAAAAAACAATTTATCTTCATATTAAAAGGTGAACTTTATTAATAAATCTTTGAAGAAATTTCAAAATTTATTTAGAAAATATAAGACTGATGTTATTGTATTTTTCAATAGATAAAAGTCGATGATGTCAAGAGTATCCATATTCGATGTTGCCCGATATGTTTCCCATCAAAAGCCTTGGTAACTCAAGAATGAGAGAACTAAATTGGTAAGGGATTCAACAGAGACAACACGTGGTAAGTCAGAATACAAATCCAGACCCCAAACACCCCTGAATACTGTCACAACACGCCCAGATGTAACAGGGGAGATTCATTGACGACCTATATTAATAGCATGTTTATGGATTAGTGATTTGTAACACGACAGGTAGGCCATCCTTCTTGCCAGAAGCATTCCGTTGACAATTATGCCAATATTGTATCCTATTAGCCCTATTTAGGAAGTTCAATGTCGTTCGATATTTTTTAAATAGTGAAAAATTACTTTGTAGTGATAAATATACTTTTGTAGGTCTTGACAGTAGGGTCTTATGTAATTCACAGTTATATAGGAATGAACAATTTAATAAGAATCTTTTAAAATTAATCATTTCAATTTTTAAATATGAATAAACGACAAAAAATTTGTTATAGTAGTAATCGAAAAAAGACTACGATTTTGATAGCTTTTTTATTACTCATTTTCATGAGCAAGAAATCTTACAGAAAGTAGTTATAAGCGGTACTAAACTGGACAATTAACTGAGTTCTAACTCCAACGTCGAGAAGTAAATGACCAGATGAAAAAGAAAGAAATGTGAATATTTAACAGAAGCTTGCCACAGAGCGGTTCGTACACATTTAATTTGCATCGTATAAATTGTATTTCCGGTTGAGCACGCAAGACAAACACGTGTACGTTTTGGCAATCCCTCCATGCTTCTCGCGGCTCGGTAAACGCCTGCTATGCTCGACCACTCTCGTCGCTTTACTAATTTATGATTCGATATATAAACATTTCTACGTATCTGTATAATACAATTTGCATTCTATTCTAAACGCAAGAGTTATTGTCATAATACGAGCATTGAGCCAAGAGAATTCATATCAAGAATATTTGTATATGTACGTACATTTACTATAACTGATTTACTCATGCGTAGGTTTATAATAAGCATGATATTAATTATGAAGATTGATTGCTCTTGATACCTGCAATGACGTATAAATTGGTAATTAAGTTACCAAGTGGGTTATTATAATGATTTGATGCTTAAATTATTATTAACTCATTAATTTATTATGTACAATTGACTTATTTTATCGAACAGAATTATTGATTTAATTTTTGGAATAGCGACACTAACTGAATGTTTTTATAGATGCAGTTGCAGCAGTTTATGGAATAGAAACATTCAAAAACATGGACATGGATGGTGCTATAAAATACCTCAACAACTTGGTAAAAAATTTTCTATAAAATTTTTCTTAATTCATCATAGAGAATGACTGATAAATTAAATTAATAAAAAATGTAAATTCATCATATTTGCTAAAAGGTCAATGAATAATGATTTATCTAAAAGAAAAAAAGGATTGATAAATTGCTAGAAATAAATGCGCACAATAATTCTCATGTGTGAATAGTTTCAGTATAAAAACAGAAATAAATGATTTCAATATGTATTTTGTAAATATGTGACATGTAGCGTAAACCTATGTACACAGGTATGATATAATAGTGTGAGAAAGGGGTTGAGATGTGAAGTGCGAGTATAACCGCGGTATATACAGAGAAAGAAAGGATTATGTATAGTGAGGTATACAGAAATATGTGTGAGAAGGAGCAAGAGGCGACCGAGGTAAAATAAAATCAGAATGGTGTCATATGCGCCTGCTTGCATGATAAATGTAGCGATTTAAAATCGAAATTTCTCTTTCGTGTGCACGAGCCCGGACGTTTGACTAATGGTCCCACATTAACTATTGGAGCATTATAGAATGACGGGTTTAAAATTTTGAAAAATATATATCCCCAACACCCGACAAGAGATTGATATTTTCGATGTATGACCCCGCTTACTTTCGTCTCTTCTTTTTTGATTTCGTTCATGGCTTCATGCAATATCGAAGCGCGAGCAACTTTTTTACAAAGAGGCGTTGATGACACTAATCGTTTTTTCTGCTCGCTGGGTTGCATCTTCACAATAAACTCTATCATTAAGCTTTATTCTTTACTCAGTCAATACTCTATAAATACTTCATAATGTGCACTTTATTTTCAAATGTTTACTGACAACATAAATTTAATTAAAAACCCCTTTATTCAATAAAAATCATTCCAATAATTTATTATTAAGTTCGAAAAATGAAGCATGAAATAGAACAATAGTAAATCTGTTTGGCATGGGATAATAATCTTGAAATGTAAAGCATCATGAAACATAAAACATTAGGGTAGTGACAGCATGAATAAAATATACTTAGCTTCTTAACTACTGCAAGTTATTGATGCATATTATTCGTTCCAGTTTTATAGTTGAATTAATGTTTATTATCATCAGATGTCCAATTTAAAAAGTTCCAATCAGTGAATTGAATAAATATTTTTTGTTTTACAATGATTAAAACTATCTTCTCGAATAATCTAAATATTAATTTGAATTTTTAGTTTATCACTTTTCAAAATATTTTTGCAATAAAATACAGAAAATATTGAAATTGAATATTTCAGAGTTTTTGTTAAATTGTTTTTGTATGGTAAAAACACAATTTGTTAATAAGTTCTTTTATTAAGACTTTTATTAAGAAAATATCTTACAATATTCTGAAAAAACATTTTTATATTTCATTCATTATTACTATAACTTGTATTTGAATGTAATTTGAAATTTATTCCAGGTACAAAGAGTCAATAAAAATAATCAGAAGGACGACAATGTAACGCCTCGTTGAGGAAATAAATTATAAAATGTAGAGAAAAATAATAATGTGGAGCAAAAGGGGTGAGTAAGAAGAAAAAAAAGACAGAAAGAACTGGTTGACGCTCTTTATATTATATTAGTTTGTCTGGCTGTTATATTTGTCTGCATGTACACTTTTCTGCGCCTATGGCTATTGTCATTGTGCTAAGCTACCATGCTTTGCGAAGCGTGAAACACTTCTATTCTTTAACAGGCCGTGAAACGCCCGGACGGAAAGTGACACCTCTTCTTTTTGAGTATGAGATATGAGCTCGTATTTGGGAGTGCTCATTAAGTCTTATGTAACATTAATAATATTCATAATAATCATAACAATAAAGGTAATACATTATATTAAAAAATCACTAGATAGGTTTTATAATAATAAGTTTGAAATGAAATTAAAAATCGAAGTGATTAAACGAGTGAGAGAATAAAAAGAAATGAAGGGAAAAGAGGAAATGAAGCTGAAATGAGGGAATGGTTATATGCAAAAGTCAGTCTGCGTGACCGAATCATAATCCCTCGAGGCTTTGCGCTCTATTATCATATTATTAAAAAATCTCCGTGAAATGAAATGAAAATCGGCTAAATGCCGCGTGCCACAGCTTACTATTGTCCTTTAATTTAATAATATTAAGCGAGAACTTTTGCGGCGGGGGGAGGGGGGCGTATAGATCGTTTAAGTCAAGAGAGACAGAAAAAACTGGATTGACGTAGTTCAGGGGTTACTACTTCAACCTATCACACGACGGTTAGAATATATTTTTCATTATGTTTTCACGAAAAGTAGTTTTTATCTTAAATTTATTAACTGTTATGCACAGAGATGGTAAAAATTAGTAATTTTATTTAGTAGTTTAAACCAGTCTACTCCTTTTCCCTTGATGTATAACTTTTCTCTGTAAATTCGATCAAGTTTGATGGAATATTTTTTCCATTTTTTTTTTATAAAAATGGCATTCAATTTATGCTCTGTACAAAGTCTACACTTGTTTGCTGGTTAATTGAATCCACTTTTTTTTACATAGTACACGTTAAAATTTCGTTGCTTTTTTTTACATTTGACACAAAGCAATTGATATAAAAGCTTTTTCAACATTTATAGCTTATTTTTTGTTTCAGATTTTATATTTAATTCTCTATTGTTGTTACTATCAATCAAGTTAAAGAAATAATCATTTAATTTATTTATAAATGAATATATGAATGTAATCAAGATAAAAAAGCTATTCATCGACATTAATGATTTTAGAGAGTTCCACATAACAATACATAAGATATGATTTTCGTGATGTCTATGAAGAAAAGGTCCAATTTAAACGCTCGCAACGAAACTCGATGACAGATCGTACCGTTATACGAGACACTTCGAAAACGGAAGTAAGCGTGTGATGATGGATTATAGAGTACGGTCCATGTGTTGATTCTGAATTTCGTGCAAACGGCTGGGCCGCCACCGCCACCTTTATATGTCGTATTGCACTAGAAGAGAAACGGCTCCATTGTCCTCCTATTGTCATCCCTACGATGGAATAATTCGCCAATTTTACGGGAATCGTCTGCGGATCGTTAGCCAATATCACTGATGACTTCGAGAAATATATCTATATTTTTTCATCGTAGAAATAATGCTGCTGTAAAATAGTAAAATAGATTATTGGAGAATAAATGATAGGCATTTATTATTTACCGTGAAGACTGATTGACGATCGAAAGGCGCAATCGTTACGTATATGAATTGATTGAATCGACTAGTCACGTCCGGCCAGGTTGACTTGATTCCCTTTTGCTTTCAAGTGTGACAATATAAGGGTACACGTCCCTCCAGCAGATACATACGAGCTACTTTCGCTCTCAAACCCGACAATTAGTCGCTCGCTTACATGCTAGTGATTAATGGTTTTCAGTAGGCTGAGGCAATCACACTTGATGAAATGCTTTATAACATATATTTATCTGGATATAGGTGTGTGAAAATAGTGCCTGATCTTGGTAAAGTTAACTTTAAAAATCTTTTGCTTGAGGTTTAGTTGTTGAGATAGCTTTCTCTTGACAGACAACATTTTACCAGCAAAAAAGTTCCCCAAGTTTTTAGACTATTTTTTGATGTATGTGTAAAGTTAATTTATTTTAAAAGCTTTTCATTCTTTTTAGTATTTCTGGTTATTTTTGATATAAACATCTAACTTAGAAATCATTAAACAAGTCGCCTTTTTTAATAATAATGAATAATAATTAATTTTCTTTTTTAGCATAAAATGATATCTGCAATAAATGTTTCTATAAACCGTTTCACCTTTAACATTAATAAATACACAAAATCATCAATTTTCTGGTGTTTATTTTTTACTAAACAGACGGACAGATGAATGGAGAACATTTAAAATATCATTTTAATCCAATAAAGTGAATTATGAAATATGAAAAGTACAAAAGAGTAAAAAAATATTGTGAAGCTGAAAAATAGACAAAGCTATATAAATCTCAGTAAAGAAACAAGTCTATGACAGCTCTTCAAGAGTGTACATTAAACTTTTCCCGTGGCCACAATGTTTGGTCAGATTAGTTCCCGTAAGTGTCTTTTAATCCCGTTAAAATGTTTGCCAACAGGGTGCCTACCCGGCTGCCTTGCTATGGGACTCTAGTATATGTATATGTAGTGCTGGAGCGTATTAGATCTCGTAATGCATCTCATCCCATCACTGTGTGTATATCGATACAACATGCTCAGTTCATATTTGCACAGCTTGGTCAAATATTGGAGTGTGCCTTTTGCGGGCTCCAAGCTACAGCACACGACGCCTCGGGTGAAAAATTTAGTGATACCACTGTTATACATCGTTTGAATGAGATTATATTTAACATGACATATGCATATCATGTAAATTCAATACTACCTTGTCATTTTGTCGACGTTAAATTGAATAAAACGTCACAAGTATGGGAAGACATCTATTTTTCCATCATTATTGTGTACAAATTGTATATACTGATGTCAAAAATTGCCAGTTTAATACAAAAACTACTGTTATTCTATGGAAAAATGACTGATGACTTGAACGATTCGACCTGGCAATGACGCACATTGCATCGATGAAAACTATTTCTAAAGAATCCTGCCAAGTGGGCGGAATAATACAGCCGTTTACAGAAAATCGAAAAGTCCCATGAGTTTCTGAAATTTAGGGAGCCAAAAATAAGTCTAACTTTCATACCCTATTTTATTTCTTTTTTATACACTTTTTTACCAAAAAATTACCTATCGTTTCGCTCATTTTTATTGTTAGATGGAGTCAATCACGCCCATTATTACAGTTCGATTAATGATTTATTGATCGAATAAACGCAAGACACGCGTAGGATTTATTTTAATAGGGAAAAAAACAGGTATCAAATACATTTAACGTTCAAAATTGTTATTTTATCTTACAAGTACTTGGAATCAATTTACGGATATATATTTATATAAAAAGCCTCAATTTTATTTTAACATTTACTAATTATCTCAAATAAATAATGAAAACTATTAAATTACTTATTTATCATAATGAGTTCAATTTCATAAAAAAAAAATTCTTAATAAATTGCATTCAAATCAGCTACAAAAGTTGCTTTAAAATGTGAACATATAATAAATGAAACTGACACTTCAAAATTAAAAAAAAAAACCGAATAATTATGAATATCCTGAAGGCAGTCCTTTTCTCACTTTGTCACTTTCTATCTGTGTGGTATTGCGTTATTATAGCCTAGTGTTAACCGACGCCTTTAACGAAGCAAAGGAGGGAAATTCTGTAGTTTCTCTCTCTTGATTCTGTTGCACTCGGACGCGTTGGTTAAGTGAGAGAGTGACAAGTGGGTAGTTCTCTTGGTATGGATCCTATATCCCAGACGCTATATGTAACAGTGTTGAGTAAAGTTACTGTGTGAGCTTAGCGAAGCAGAGATGAGAGAAACGGAAGAGGACGAAGAGAAGGAAGAGCTTAAGGGTAAAAGTAGGATCGCGCGTGTCGTACTGCTAGCACGTTATTCCTATAGCCGCTATTACGAAAGAGGAGAGTTTGCAAGCACCCGTTCTCTCTTACCAACCCCCGCGAGGTCGAGAGGTGTGTCTCAACGCCTGGCCACGACATGACCAATTAGTCAGCGACGCTTAAAAACAGCAGGGTGCTCGCTTGCCCGCCCGGCCTCATACTACTATCATTTCATCGTTTATTTTCTTCTTTATAACATGCGTGAACACTCTGAGATACTTATTGCTTAATTTTTTATTTTTATCAAAGATTTATTAGACTTTTTTCTATTAATTTATGCTATTGAAAATTAATAAAAGGCATATAGCACCATGTAGAATCTTGATCCAAGTTTTTCTATAATGATATAATTTTTTCGTCATAAGAAATTTTGTTCATTCGTTGAGATAAATGGTGATACTCAATAATATCTGTAAGAATTATTATAATGACTCTAGTATACTTCAGGTATTTATAGGTAATAATTTTTTCTCGCTAGAAATGAATTCATTTTTACACTCCATTACACAACAATAATAATTTGAAGATAAATTGAAACGAATTTAAATAATTTTTTCGCTTCTATAGAATTCATACTACTTTCTTTTTAGCATAAATTATTACACAACAACAATCTACTTTACTTCCAAAAATTTTTTTACTTCAATTATTCTGACTTACTTTGCAGCTATACTTGTTTGTTATACTTTGTAAAACTATAATTCAGTTCAAATAACATATAATACAATCACTCATCAATTAAGAGTTAAAGATGTTTTCTATTGTTTTTCATCATTCGAAGCAATCTACAATGATTTATACTTAAGAATTTGTTTGGAATTGCAGGATCATCTTGAAGGAGAAGAAAGAAAAAGAAAAGGGCAGAACTCGAAACTGGGAATGAGATAAGGACGTAGAAAGGGCGAGGAACAAGGAATGGAGGGCTTTTGTTGTGCAGCAGCTGCTATTGACACCTCGATACTCTGACTCAAATGAAAGGACTGGTGTAGAGATCGTGGTGACGTATAGATTATATAGCTTTATACATTGTTAGTTATACGTAATGTAACTAGTATAAGTACATGCTCATGGCTCAGTGAGATCATTCAAGATGATTATGTTATTGGCACACAGCCATATGGAATGTGCCTCTTGCTCTTAACCCTTGAAATAAATTCGCGGAGCTACTCTCTCCCATGGAATGCCACACAAATTGAACTCGTCTTCAGCACCAGATGTGAACTCCCCTCACTCCTCTAACGAGTATTAATGAGCAATTATACTTGGGTACTCAACATTAATTATCCAGTGAGAAAAGTCAGACCTTTGTATTTGCCATGGAATAATCCTACCGTCGGATTCACTCGATTGAACAATTAAGTCTTAAATGGCTGAATATAATGTGTGCTTTAGTATGAATTTATATCAATTCAATTCATATGTAACTCGTACACTCCTCCCCACTCTAGAATAATTTCATTTCATCACCATAATTCCTGTTCAAAAAGTCGTCTTGAAACAACCAGTTGAAATATTGGTCGAGTCTGAATTACCATCGCCAATTTCAATGCCCCTAATAGGTCGACTAATTCTCTTAGGACACCTTGAATGGCTGTTTCTAAAAAGGAAATTAGATTCATCTTTTAAATAAATTCATTAGCCTCAATAAGGTAAGTTTTTTAATTTTATTCTATGGATATTGATAGTTGATAATTGAAATTAATTTATTTGATGATAAATGTAAAACATTTAAAGAATTCTGCTATTTTAGCTTGATTATTTGATGATAAGTAATTTTTATTTGTAAATCTTGAATGAATATTGACAAATGATTATGATTTTTTTCAGATGCACTATTTACCCTTACGATTTATGATATGTAATCCATTGAAAGTACAAGACAAACGATGGGATTCTTAGCAACCAATGGTTGTTCCATGGCACGCGACAAACGAACGATTCCCTTCAGGATACAACCTACATGGGCGATACAAATCGTATGGTAGTGACACGTGAGACGAGTGTTTCTGATTGTCGTACGACGTGCCATACTCAAAGACAGATACGCTGAGTTTCTGTATACTAAACGCTGACTTTGCTCACCCTCACACTCAATCTGGGTATTCACAGCGCCATATAAGACTGAGAGCTGGCAGGATGCAAGATAGATTGAGGTATATCCGTTGTAACAAATTATATTCTCTGTGGTTTTAATCAATCCTCTTGTTGATATCTGCTTGCATAAATTCCTTAACATGTCTTCATTAATATCGCAGGTCAAATTCTGTACAAAGGATCATTAATTCAATCAACAATTACTAAGAAACATTTGTTATCCACACGGGAATATGCTTATGCTATAAACTTGTACAGCACAGTTTAAAACTTAAAGAGTCTTGCTGTCAAGGTTTGAAATAATGATTTATATTAATACTAAATAAATCACAATTCGATTGATATTAATTAAGAGATTATCAGTTTCATAAAAAATTATAAAAAACAGAAGAATATATTTACTTTTTTATTCAAGTAATTGTAAAAATAGATAAACGTGTAGATTAGTTCGTGTATGTATTCTGTAAGTGATGAATTATGATAGGTAAAAAATCGTAATCAATAACACACATCAATGATTTAGCATAGCCTGAAAGCATAGCTAAAGTTTCATTCATTTATCAAAACATTCAGACTGCTTGTCAATTAACAATAAAAAGAATTCTCTAGTCCTAAAATATTCTTATCAATCGAACCAAAACGTATTAAACAAAAAAAGGTTGTATTCCTTATTTACAGAATCAAATCATTTAACAATCAGTCCTACATTTATGTTCTCTAAATATATTTTAATATTATTTTTTTTTTTTTTTGACTAACAAAAATAGAATAACAAATGATAACTTTTATAATTCCGTCATAAAATAATAGTTCAATCATTTTAAAAGTGAAATTAGTATTCATTCGTAATTTCTGAGCAAGTTGTAGGAATATTTAAGGTTGAAAAACACAACTGAAATGATGATACGCGGCTCAGAAAGTTCTCCACCCTTATTCAAGATCGTTATTATCGCATTACGTTGTGCTCGGACGTATCCAACAATACCAAAGCAGGTCTATAGCTTGGATATAAGAGCTTCGAGGCTCTTTCATCTTATCGTGGTATCAACGTCAAACGCACCAGCCGCTGCTACCACCGCCAACGTTCGTATCGCTTGCTCTCCGACTCTCGGGTTACCACCCATTCTCATCCCTGAAGCGCAGTCAACCCAGAGAAGCCAGAAGCCAACCGCGGATCTAACCATCTCGCCGTACGTTGCAACATGTATGAGGTACCCAAAGCTCGTAGTGTATCTGACTTAAGTACTTCTAGAGTGCAGATATATCTAGATCGTGTATGTACTATTTTACACAATAGCATATACATGTGTTCAAGTCTATATAAATACCTTGAGCAATCGTATACAAGTTGATAGAACATACACCCCTTCAAATATGCTTTCAAGAGCTTTTTATGCTTTTACTATTTCATGTCATTCGGTAGATCTCACTGATATTGGCTCGAGAATTCCCGGGGCCATCGAGTTCAGGGGAATTGAGATTCTTGGCACGTGACCAAATATCCCTCGAGGATTATCAACTGTTGGAGCGCGTAATTTCGTTAGCAAACATGCGTTCAGGCAAATTAATTGATCCCAGCTCCTATTTCATGATCTCTGTATTGATGAGTTTTCTTTTAGATTAGCATTTAAAATTCAAATCTAAATAAATTTATTCTGTTGACATTCCTGGTATAATTATCTGTCAACAATGTACTTCAGATATATTTTTCATGATTATCATTTATTTGATGAGATTCAGTTGAATTTAATGGAATAAAATCTTATTTTTGTAGAATTTTTTGTTAAGTATTTTCTGTTGAAGTATGAATTTTAATTTAAAAACTTTGAGGTATTAAAAAAATTATTTTAATTAATAGTTTAATTTTTAGTATTAAAATCCCTTTGTGTGGTATTTAATGTTAAAGCGAGCCCTTTATTACATAGTATTATCAAGGATAATATCAAAAGGTGGTCGATTTATCTCAAGCTCTGTTACAGGCATTATAAAATGTTCTTCATTATCCTTGTAAAATTGATTTCTGTTATAGAAACATGCAAGTAAAATTTTATTTTTTATTTTATATCAATTTTAAAAATATCAAGGATATTTCCAATCAATATTTCTTTTATCAAAAACAAAAATAAATAAATAATATACAGACTATAAATTAAAATGTCATTTTATAAAAAATAATTGAAAATTTTTGCTTTTAAACATTTGTTTATGCATTATTTTCTCATGATTATAAATTGAAATAAAAATTAAACTGAATTTATTTAATAATCCTAATTAACAAGTTAAATGAAAAATATATCTGTTTATTGCTTTTTTAGTATTTAATATCATATTCCAAGTATTTAATAAATTGATAAAGTAACATATTGCATATTTCTTTCACTCCTTGCTCGCAGAAATAATTCAGACCATTTTTCAGCTGCCATTTTACCGTTTTATTTCAAACCTAAACAAACCCTTTTTTAATATGTGAAGCCGAATACACCCTTAAGTACGTAAGTACTCGTGACAGCATGAGTAGTATCACGAAGAAGTAGTAAATCTATCGTCGACTGGATCAACGTGAGGGTTACACACGCACATATATCGGCCGCCGAGATTTGGCTCCCCCGCCCCAAGCTCGACTCGACTTGCGATTATTCAATTCATCGGCCTGTCAAAAACACCAGTGCACGCCGGCTTTCCTCGCTGTTCGTTCTCTTCTCTCCCTCCTTTATTTTCCGCTATCCCTTTCTCTCTTCTTCGCCCTTTTTCTCCCCCGCATGAGCAAACCAGCAGAAGCTTCGCGCTATATTCCACCCTCGTTTTCTCGTTCCTCTGTCTCGCTTCATATATACAGTCCTCATCTCCCTTTGCCCCGGCACTTGCGGCTCCCTTCCGTGGCAAACGATTAGGAGCAATACGCTGCGATAACAGCCTTTAATATCTTCTATCTACCTCTCTTTGTCTTTTTCTATATTTTTCTCACTTTTTCCTGTATCTGATACTAATTACATATAATCTACACACTGAACCTTGTTATTGGACCTATCAACGAGTAAAAAATATAATTTATTTTTACAAGCTTTTCAATTTCCTAGAGTGAAAAGATTGTTGATTCAATTACTGTGATTTTTTAATCCTTTGCTATTTTGTAGGCGTGCTATTATGACATTTTTATTATTATAGTTTTTGATCATTGCGATTGGGAAATTGTAGACTTCGTTATATTTAATTTAATTGAGAAATTATTTCATGTCATTTTGATAGTTGCAATTTATTTTGGACGTACAAGAAACAATAGATATAATTGAATGATAAATTATAAAGTGATTTTATTTTATAATTTGTTTTTATTATTTGAATAATTTTTCAATTATTATTTAACATTTTATTGACACGAGAAGCACTTTTGTACAAAAAATAAAATTGTAATGAGGTAATGAAGTATATTCTTCAACAATATAAATAATCATCATTCAAATTAAAAATAATCACATTCAATTGAAATAAAATCAAACTGAGGAAAAATATGTTATATCAATACTGTTCGATTATTTAATAAATTACTAGTTATTCTTAATATCAACTTATAATAAATTTATAGAAAGGTAATCATGAACAGAAACTCTCTAAAACAGTTAATAGCTAGAATTAATTATTTATTATTATGTTAATAAAACAATTATTTAGTTCTATGATTCTATGATCATTTCAAATTCTAACTGATGAAAAAAATTCATTAAAG
Source organism: Chelonus formosanus (assembly GCA_028641665.1). NCBI lineage: Eukaryota > Metazoa > Arthropoda > Insecta > Hymenoptera > Braconidae > Chelonus > Chelonus formosanus. Next base: position 6,517,413 of record CM054003.1, on the reverse strand, counting down.
CTTCAACTTTTTTTATATACAAATTTAAATGACCAATATAGAAATCAAATTTATAGTAATTAAACATAATTGTCATTTTATTCCTATAATAATACTAATTAGATAAATTTTATTTTTCAGATTGGTCATCACTTCTAATGAATTATCTAATATATCAAGCATGAAATTTCTAAAAGCCTAGTTAAGCAAGAAAACTAAAGAGGATTTAATAAATTAGATGGAAACACGTGGCAATGAGATGGATTTGACGACTATCACAAAGCATCCTAACAATTGATTTGCCGGAAAAAATTCAGATCTGTTGTGTAGCCTATTTGACACGGTTACATATATGGTAACTGAGCTGTATCATATGATATAAGAGAAACGATATAAGACGAGCGTCACGTGTTCATAACTGCTCCCTATTGATATAATAATATTATTGGCCATCTCACTACTCTCGTCTTCACCCTCTGCCACATCATTGCATCTATATCTCCGCGAATTTTTTGCTATCATTTTTTATGAATATTTCCAATTCTCGATCGAATATTTTTTATTTCAATCCTCTCCATTAAAGATAAATCTGCTCATCTGCACTGAAATAATTATTAACTCTTCATTGGGCGATAAAAAAATTATGAATTTATTATTTTATAATAAAAATTCATTGAGAATAATTTAAAATATGCTTGAAAGTTAACAGATTATCTTTTCAAATATGAACTAGAATAAGTGAGAAATTTATTTAGCAAAAAAATGATTTATCGTAATTTCTGTTCAGCTTTTAACCAATAAATTTGTCAATATTTTTACAAAATGTACTATCACAAAAACGGCACGATAAATTATTAGAATTCTTGATTTAAAAGTGAAAAAAACTCTCAGCTGGCTTTGAGCCAAAGAAAGCACATTTCCAATTAAAACTCAATTTTTCTCCAATAAATAATAGCAAAAAGTTAATTCACTTGCAAAAAAAAAACTATCAATTTCAAGAAAAGATGCATTTTCACCAATAAAATCATCCCGGTAGTTGCATATAATTTTCACCAGAAATCTCTTCATTAAAGAAGGATTTGCAGATCAGAATTGGTGCGGATGAGTAGAACTGATAATAAAGATTGCAGATGACAAAGGCCAATTTCAGAAGCGAGAGGCAAACGAGTAAAAGAGAAGAAGAGAGTCAGAGAGATGAAGAGAGAAAGGGCGCTTGAGTATATATTCGTTCGCTTTCAATTTATATAAGCGATAACCCGCTGCCGGCTCTTATAATAATTCTCGACTACTCGCTCGACTCCCGATGTTCATTTCATTATTTTTCCTTGCTTTCATCGGTTTTTTTCCCTTTATACGCCGCTTTCAACCATACACTCACTGTCTCTTTTCCTTTCTATTTATCTCCCTCACACTCACATTAAATTTCTCGAGTCCCAACATCCGCATATCGGGCGAGAGGGTGATAAGTAGCGACGCCGTAGCACCAGCCGGCCAGCAACCCTCTCACTCTCTTCTTGTTCACCAAAGCGATTCCAACGCGGGGGCGTGGTCCCTCTCCCTCTACGATAACGCTGTTGGTTCTCGTTGGTTCCGTGTTTGCCACGGCCTTATTCGTGGACCACCACCTACGAAGAGTCAAAGAAAAACTTAAGAGATATAAGTATATCTATATACTAAAAAAGTAGAAAAAGCGTAGAAAAAAAAATCCAGAAGAATAAGAATTAGGAAGAAGAGAAGTCGATTTGTCTGGAGGCGACGTACGACGTCTCCACCACTGATTGTCAATTCTGTGGGTCTTCAATGACAATGTAAAGGACTGAATAGAAAATTTTTCACAATCATTTGGATAACTTATTAAATGATTAACTCATTAATTACTTGAATCATTCTAATTATCACAAATATGGGATATATAGAGTTGCGGAGTTTAATCATGTGCGAGTAAACAATATCCTATGACGCGTTAATAGCTCATTGACTTTAATATAATTGCTTAGTGATGTGTAAATGCGTTGGAATATTGTGTATATAAACGATCTAAAGTCCCGCAAAATGAATATCTTTTCGAATAAAAAATGTATGAAGATATAAATTGTACAGGAATGGGGTATAAGTATGGGGTGTTTGAAAGCATATACATAGATAGCTTTTTCATTCAGGGAGAAAATGACGTCGCGCTAAACGGCTAAGCATTACATAGAGATGACTATAGGTGGCAAAGATAATAAAGTTGATAAGGGTGTAGAAGCTGTGCTACAAACCCTACCCTCTAAGTTGCAGGAGGGTGGTAGAGTTGGGCGTGGTCGACTTCACCCCCGTAGCTCGAGGATTGGTCGGTAGAGCGCGAGGTATCGTCAAATAAAATCCAATCGTTGACTAAAGGAATGCGAATTCTGGGCTTTTTTCGTTATCTCTTTCTCACTTAATATCTCACTCGTTTACGTTCTCTTTTCCCTCGTAGCTATCGTTGAGTAGCCCCTCCACGTGCATCCCTTTGCTCTCACAGCCACCCTGGCGTGCGCGCGCTCGCCGTTTCTCCGTTTTAAGGGGTGTGCAGTATCGTTTGATGGGAGTATGATTTTATTACGGCATTACCGAGTGAGCCAAACCTCGAATTGCTCGGCTTATAGTCTGCATTATCTCTACTTCTCAGGAGGGGGAAGGTCTAGAGAGAGACGAAAAGAGTAAGAAGTCAAGCTTTGGTATAAAGCTCCCAACATTTCCCCCTTCTTCATCATCCCTTCATTTCTGCCGGCTCGCGAGCTGAATCTAGGGTAGGGATATCACTGGAGTGACAGAGAGAAACGTCCTGACCACCCTATTCATTTGCAGCCTGCACATTCACGTCACACTACTCCTGTCATACCGATTCATATACCGATCAGTGGTGTTCACAGTTTGTGCTTTCTGTCGACTTACTGTCTCATCATAAGTGTACTATATTTATTATATTATTATTGTATGTTAGGTGATGAAATTGTGAATAAGTGTTTGCTCCAGGAGACATGTAATAGTCTCCTGCTGATTAATTACCATAACTGTTTCTAAATTTATCATTTAACTGTTGTTATAGTCTGTCATAGAGGATTAATAGTCATAATAATCTTTAAAAATTAGTGAGTGAAGTGAGTATTATAAATAGTTATGATACCTTCTTCTGCAGCAGCGATGTTAAAGAATCTGGAGCAAAGAACAGCTTCTAATTTTCTTATGGAGAATCTTCTTCAAAGCAAAGGTACACCTAGTCCTGAATTTAGTCTGACCTTGAACTGGGCTGCAAGTTTGATGGCCAGACAGAGAGAGAAAGAAGCTACAAGTAACCTTGGGCTGAATAAAAAATTGGGAAGAGATATTGATGATGTGGAGGAAGATAATTCTGTCAGAATAGATGTAGATTTAGGAACTGAAACAGAACCAGAGACTGATGGTGAAGACAGAGTGACACCAATTCGAGATAATTTAAGGAGGATTAAAATTGAAGAAGATCGTTTTCATGAAGATGAAAGGACTAGAGATATGGAAGTTGACAGAGACTGGATAGGTTTTGATCACTTGAATGATTCAAACAGAATGACAACCAGAACAGATGATAGGATAGGTGCTGAGGAAAATTGTAACAATGATGATCAGTGTAGTCGACCAAGTCCAGTGCATCCTTTTACATCTTCAAGCACAGAATCACGAGGTATCCAAGCGAAAGAGAGGCTGGAACTCAAGTTTGGTGTGAAGGCGATTCTAGCGGATAATTACATGCCGCGTAGAAACACGGGTTGGTAAAATACAGTAATATATTTTAGGTTAACTAGTGGTACGTAATATTACATTATAAAAGTCTTTAGAGCCCTTTGCTCGAGCCGGCGGCTGCTTTCACGCTGGAAACAAAGCTCGCTACAAATCAGTGTCGAGGGCAGACTTGCAGCCGACGCTCCCTAAATCTCATCCGCACACCCTCAAGACGAGTCACAGCATGCGTGCGGGTTAGACAACTCTCTCACTTACTCATTCAGTCTCTCGCCTTGCACTCATCCCTGTAGGATTTTACCATCCTGGGGTGGAGTCCGTGGCGTCAGCTGTTCCGCCACTTAGCTTCACCCTAATATTAAGCTCTTACGATTGGTGCCTATAATATTAGACAAGCGTCAGAATCCAATGACGTATCAAAACCCCACTCGACAACCATATATTTCTCTCTTGCCTCCAATTATTTCTGTTGAATAACAATTTAACCAAGACAATTTATTTTATTCATCAATGTTACCATATCGGTTATTTTTATTTCCAATTTTATTTCAACAGTTTATTTTCATTTTTTTTTTTTTTGCCCTCCAATGAAAATCCATTGTTTTGTTTTCCTTGTTTTCAATCCCTCCTACTCTTCTTGCCATTTCTCTTCGCTTGTTGATTGACATCAGTCGATAGATTCTATACAGTTGGACGATAAACGCGTGCGATGAAATGTTTGGTGCACGCGGATCGTGCAAATGTTGCATTTAACATTGACGGAATTGCTTGCGTACAGTGGTAGCAATATACTGACGAAAGGGTGAGGATGAGTGGGGAGTATGATGGGAGGAGAGCTCTATGTACTGCTGCAATTCTGGAGGGCGTGTATGTGTATACATAGATGCTAACTTCTCATGCATTTGTCGGCTAGCGGATGCATTGACCGTGCCACGTGCATGTGTTACATGTCCCTCCCGCGATTCGTCCGATGCCTCCACCTCCTCAACATCTACTCTCCTCTCGTCAGCGAGTGTACAACCACCATTTCAATACGCTATTGCGATACATGTATAACTACCCTTCCAGTCCATACATTCAGCAAACAATCCTCATGTTATTTTATCTCTTTTTTTACTGACTTCTCGCTTACTCTGAAGCCGTCATGTCGAAAAACCGCTCCGAAATAATTGCGTGCGAAAAAACTGATTGGTAAATAACTTTAATGGTTATTTTGCTGCAGAAAAGATCCGGGAAAATAAATATCTTGAAAAATTTTTTATCCCAATTATTGAAAACTTCGTCTTTTATCATCACTTTGAAGTATTTTTCTTTTCTTGGAGAATTTTATTTAAAGTTGAACATGAATTGTAGTTTTCAATGAAGGGAAAGATACTTTGGAGGGGTTAATTATAAATAGATCATCCAGAATATCATGAGAATATATATTTTCTGTGCAATTTATATGAAAATATCAAAAAGTGATTATAATTGAGACCCATTACTACTAGAAATATTTATCATTACTTGAATTAACTTTCTTTTATTACATCTTTCAAACGTCAGATCAAAAATAGACTCTTCTACTTACAAAAATTTTTAAAAAGTTTATTCTTTATTTAATAAAAAAAATTTCAACTATCTTTTCTCTAAAAATATTATGATTAAGTTGAAGAATATTTAAAAAAATAACATGATTTAAACTGGTAAAAATATAGATGTTATAATCACTCATTCATGCTAAAAAAATAACACCGAACTTGGTAATCAATTAAATTGTTTCCCCTCACGAACTGTATTTCAGAAGATTAATTTATATTTTCTTTCCTCTCGAGAGATCAAACTTCTTTCGTCTAAAAAATAAATCCACCCAAGATGATCCTCTAAAAAAATATCCGCCTAATCTTAGTTCGATAATAAACATCATATATCAAAATAGTCTTCAATTTTGATGATGTCTTAGAGCTCAAAATCCCTTGTAATAACTATATGATGTGGTCAGACTATGAGCTAGAAAAAGGCCCATGCATGGTGAAAACAATGAGATGCCGAGCGAGCTCTTGATAGAAGAGAATTAAATTTAACATGGGTAACAACTGTAACAACATATTGCATGAAGAACATTTGGGTGATGAGTAAAAAAGTGTTTTATATTTTCTATTCAATGTTTCCGTTAAGGCTTGAGCCCGAGGTTCTAAGTTTGCTCATTGGTCGGTTGGCAAAACAACGATAAAACCCGATGAGTATTTTATAGGGTTCACGAATACAATGGGATGCCATTGTTACCGCCCTGGATCTTCGGGATAAACTCTAGGCACGCCTGTTCACCACCATTATTTCATTATTTTCAAACGCGGGCAATGTTTTCCTTGGATTTTTTTATGCTTTAGTCTTTTATGCACAGGCAAATGGGCGTGAACAGCAAAGTGTCACAAATAAATGCTCTTTTATTCGTCATTTTATCTTGAGATTACTGCTGTTATGTCCTGTGATCTATTGCACTTCGCGCTAAATTTATTTCTCTCCTATTATAAAATCTAAAAAAAATTCTGTACTACATGATACAAATAGAGAGTAATTTTAATTGGAAAAAAAACACTAGATTGATTTATGTTTTTACTGTTTTGTTCAATGGACAGTTTTTGAGGTACTTTTAAAAGACAATTAATCAAAAACAACATTTATTAGTAGAACAGTTGTTTTTCAAATTTTATTCTAATATTTCGAAATATTTCATTCAATAGTATGACATTACTTGAAATTAAAGGACTGACAAAATCAGATTTAAAAATGTTTTCCAACATAACTTGAATATCATAATTTTTTATTTATATAAAAAATGTCCCCGTCATAATTGATTTGATTAAAATTCTTGACAGAATAAAAAAATTTTATTTCACCTTCATATAAGTCAATCAAATAACATTAAACTTTTCATAAAAATCTCTAGTATAGTTACATTTTTCGGACATTGCCGAAACATTTGTGGCATTTATTCGACGGTAACATTGTCTCTGTAATAAATGTTATCCAATATTATCGGTTTTATTGAAAAAAAAAAGTTTAATGATTTTTTATAAACCAAAATTAAAGATTTGAATTTGAATTTAAGTCAGTCATTTTTAACATCAGCATAATTAATTGTATTTAACTTTTTCAGACAATTTACAAGCATTGCAACAAGTAAGTGGATTGTCAACAGCGAGCACACCAGGATTTTCACACAGTCTCCAAAGTTCGCCACCAATTCAAGCAGCTTATGCAGCTGGAATAGCTAAACCTATTGCACGACCAACGGCATATCATCCTCATCACCCACCGCACCCAAGTCATCCATCAGGACCAACGCAGCACCACTTCACAGCCCATGCACATCATACTCTTCAGCTACTAGCTTGTCGAGGACCTTATTTAACCAGTAAGTACCTGCTAGAACAAAGAAGATTCATCAGATAATCATATTTGATGTTGATAAAAGTGATGTTATGCAGATAATAGAGTTGTTTGTACGCAAATGCATGTGTGTATAATGTACATACCACTTGGTTATCAGTAATCTTGTTGAATGGCGTGTAGAATAGAGGTGTAGACTCACGGCCCGGGACATGGAGTGCATATCAAGTGCAGTGAAAGCACCCGTTTTGCGTTGTGCGTACATTATGTATAGGCGTGTGCTGCATAGGCCATAGCTACTGGCCGTAGCTGCTGGCTCACTGGATATGTGGCTGCACGAGCCGATGTGTATACGCATGCAACAAGTGCATGCGTGCAAATATCATTGGTCGAAATAATGTTCTCATGCTCAACTTGGCAATATAACCGCGAGAACATGAACAGGAATTCCATTGCTCAATTTTCATCTGTTCTGTTGCAATATGAGCTTATTAATTTCGTAAAGGAGACTAGATCATGTAGAAATATTATTCACCGTTAGAGGTGTATATTTCTTTCTTCATGAATTGATAGATCGTTAAAAATTTTTATGCGGTCTTTTGATTGGATTTGAAAAAAATGAATTGAACATATGTCAACTTTTATTTTCATTTCTATCATTAAGTTCATTCTATATATATATATTCATTTTCATAATAGTTCAAAAGGGAGATACAGTTTGATTTATTTAGAATAATTTTGCAATAATTCAATTAAAACTTTAATGAATAAAAATTTTTGAAAGTCACAATTAATGAGATTAGACATTTCTGCTATTTTATGTTAAAAAATTTGTCAAGAATGAATTAAAATTTTTGAAGAAAAAACTTTGAAGTTTATTTTAAACAAAAAATATTTGTATATTAAATTTAATGTTATAATTTTTCATTCATTTATTACATAACTTTTGTGTTTGTTATTTTTAGCAAACAATCCAGCTAGTGGTCATTTATCAGGAACAACTACAGTAGTTGGAGGATCATTTGCAAGTGGAATGCAACCAGGAATCGGTGATCTCGCCGGAATGAGTGCAATGTGTTTTCCATGGGCTACAAGTGCTCGTGGAAGACCTCGAAAAGGTATGATGAGAAGAGCCGTTTTCTCCGACACCCAAAGACAAGGTCTAGAAAAACGATTTCAGCTTCAAAAGTACATCAGCAAACCTGACCGAAAAAAATTAGCGGAAAGACTAGGACTCAAAGACTCCCAGGTTTGTTTGCTTCAAAATTTTTTAAATGTATTGACAGTGTTTATTGCATGCCTTTTTTAAATCTTTTTGTCAACTTATGCACTTAGATGTAAATACAGAATACTACTAGAGCTAAGGGATGAGTTGTGTTATCTAGTGAAAGAGATCAAATAAATCATATAGCAGGGATTACAGTTGGGGTATAATGGGTTAGTAAGAGAAGATATCCAGGAGAGAATGAAGACAAAGAGAGAGAATTCCCTCATGTATAATTTACACCTCGAGCGCCATGACTCGACTACCATTGGTGGAGCTTTACTTTGCCTCATCCTCGCTATTTCTTCGTACTCCTTCTGTTTTTCCCCTTGTCCTTTCCTCTTCACTGTTTTACGAGATACTAAGCTATCGCACATATCGCGTCTATGGCGAATGTTCAAACCAAACTTGGCCTACAAATTACCGCATCAACATTTCAATCTTATTTATCACTATTTATATGAATGTCAATGCAAAAAAGAATACTCACATTCAATTTCTAAAAATTCTTTTTTATAAAACTCAAAATTTATTCTTTATAAAAACGTTCATGAGAAGACATAAATTCTAACTGTTGTAACTATTTGAAGCTGTTCTTTTAAGCAAGCTGCAGATAAAAAATCAAAATGGAAAATCATAAATGGTTATCAGTCATAAAGTAAAAATGTTGGAAAAGAACGGGAAAAATGAAGGAAGAATGAACAAAACCATGGGGTGGTTCGTTATCTTTTTAATAATCAGAACAGACTTTATGCCAGCTTTTTCCTTCCTTCCTTCCTTCCTGATTTTGTCGAGAGCCCGGATGCCAACTTGTCAGCGTCACTTAGCAGCCTCAATTCAAGAAGTAAATTAAAAAATTATTAAATGTATAAATGCTTACAGTGCTATTTTTTGTCATCAATAATAAGTATCAGCAGGTTGTGAACTGATATATAAAATAATCGATTAATGAATACTTGATAACAATAATTACATCAACAAAACGAAATTAATGTTATATTCTAGTTCAAAATCTCAATTAGCCAGGAATACTCTTGCGGTTGGTACATAAAGCTAAATGTACTGCTCATTCGGTCAATTTCGAGTTAAATGCAGCCGCTTGCATGTTCCCACGAGAGGCTGATGCTGACACACGTTAGACAGATCGACCATTAGGGTTTGTGTTTTGTTGGGGTTGGAATAGTATAGAGTTTCCTGAATTCCATAGGTCAAATCAATTTGCAGCCATTAGTCTTCCTGATATTTCCTTTCACAGTTCCCCTATCTTCTTTCAGAAAGATCACTTTAGCAAAGAACTCTTCATTTTCCACATCTCTCAAATATCTTCTTATTTTTTCTTACTACTTTTCATTGATACATACAGACTATATGAGAATTATTTAAACAGCATATAAAACACAAAAAAAGCTCTATAAATTTTATAGACCCAAATCTCAAATTACTTGAGAGGCAAAGTGCTTTGTTGAAGTCTGATATTATTAAATAAAAACAAAGCAATATTCCTTGTCGACGAGCATAATATGAATTTAGCGTCGCCGCAATATCTTGCAGCTTCCAAAGCACCGTTCGCGCATAGCCGTGGGCCTTCTCTCATGCATTATGGATTTAACTTCGAGACGCCGCGTGCTTTCAAAGGTGGTAGCTAAGAAACCATGAATATACAATACTCTGATCTAAATGCATATATAAAACATTTTCATTGAAGTAGATAAACTTTAATGCATCTTGACAATATTGCTTCTAGTTATTCCCTCTGTTTAGAAAAATATCATATTTCAGTAACAATATTTAGAATAATCAGCCTCAAGAAAATTAAATCAATCATGAGAAATGAATTTTACCAAAATTTTGTCATGTATTTAAATAAACTTACATATTACTCCTTAGCTTGGGCCATCGTTCAAAATATATCTACAAAAAACCAATCTCTATATCGATATTTGCTTAGAGTCAAGGAAATGTCACGTTTAAACTCAACATTTGCCAAAGAGATGTCACGTTAAAATCCCTCATACATTGAAAGTAAACTCTTCAAGTTGGCACACTCGTTTGGTATAAGCACAATAAATATGGAATCTACCAGTTGGCATATTAACATGGGAATCCCACAAGTCCCTCTTTTACAGAATACATCAAAGCTGGTGCAGGGTTAGAGCAACGATAGGGAATTTTTACATTTGATCCTCTCGTAATTCCTCTTATTCTCAACACTCTGTGGGTCGGGTACCTTTTTCCTCCTCAGTTTCTCCATTTCCCTCAACTCATCGAGGGTAGTTCTGAAGCCGACGTCATAATCGATCGTCTTTTATTAAACAGCGCCAGATGGCGCGTTGCCGCCACGGGCCACGGCCCGAAAGCGGCATCACAAAACACGTTATCCCATTCTACTCTCTGGAAAAGCGGGGGTGCAAGAGGAAGAGAAGTTAGCTTCTGGTTTCTCCAGGTTGTTGGGAGGGATTAAACGATGAACGAGCGCGAGATTCTGTAGGCGACGGTAACAGTGGGGTCTGGATGGGCTAAGGGTGCTGGGGTTACAGCCAATCGTTTAACGATTACCCACTCGCTTATTCTATAACGCGTTTCAGATGTCATTATGCCTAATCCACGAAAGCTCCACTCATGATTAACTATCCTAAAGTGTATTTCGCTTGAGTTTATATTCATCCATTGTTTCAATTCATCCATTGCTATTCATAGAATCATGATATTTGGCATCTAATTAATTCAATTATGATAGGATAATCGCTGGATAAATACTCATAACTTAGATTGAATTGATATCACAATAAAACATTGTTAAAAAGAATATTTAACAATGTAAAATTATAAAATTCATTTAATTGCAAGTTTTGTCTAGTTTCTTTTGGATTGATTTTAAAGTTTAAAAATTCGATTTAGCTAAATGAGTTCTTCAATTAATCATCAGAAGTTAGCTAATCAATAATAACACATTGCATCAAGGTCAGCATATGATTAACCGTATTTGCAAAATTTTGCAAGTCCAATAATTAATGGATATCATAAAAACACGATTTTTTTGCTGGACTAGATGATAAAAAAATTAATCCAAATTTTATCTTCAAAATAAATTCATTATAAAGTTATTTTGTACCATGAAATTGATATAAAAAGGTCATTATCATATTCAACAACTTTTTAATATCACGAAAAAAAACTAATATCGATTTATTCGGTCGTCTTTTATTTCTATCTTAATATTTCATACTCTTTCTCGTCTATATTTCACAAAGAATCATTTAAAAATCATTTTTTCATGAGTTCATAATAATTAATATTTCAAGAAGCAATTGTGAAACATAAATTACTCTATTTAAACGAGTATTTAATTTTTTTCTTGGAAAGAATGATTCTATTATGAAAGAATTTAATTGTCTGGAGAAGTGAATTTGAAGTTTCTAACTGAACTCAGTATCATTTCTCTCCCCCTGAATAAAAATCTTCCGACACGCTGACTCTTCGTTACTTTTGTTACTCCTCGTTGCCTTGGGCATGCCACTGACGGGACAATCAATCACAGCCTTCGGCACTTCCAAACGTTTAGTATAGAAAAGGAAGGATGAGGTGCTGCCGGAAATAATGTCAGCTTTCGCACCGATTTGCGACACCTAATTTACCCTCGAGATAATTCTCTCAACTCCCGTCCAGTCAACCTTAATTCTTGTTTTGATCGTTATTACGTTTATTTTCATAACTTCCTTTTTTTTTTTAGATAAAATTATTTCACTGTTAGTCAAATTATTTTACCATATAAAATTTTTTAAATATTTTTTTTTTTAGAAAAAATGTTATGTTATTTGTATAGTTTTAGCTGGAAGCATACAAATATAACGTACGAACGACGTGGACGTCCGAAAGTACGAATGTATTGCTCGCGCATCGAGGTGTCATCTGCACTCTACACTCTCACCCCTCGAAATGAAAATTCGTTAAGTAATTTAGTAAAATCAATTTGCTTAACCCCTGGGGTTGGTGATCAAGCTGAAAGCTACCAAAATTGTCAATTCATATAAGTTATATTTGATATAATTGATGTAAATGAAAAATTATACGAATTGAATGAACTTATTTGACATGATTACATTTTAATGACATATTTAAAAAAAATAAAATAAAATTATATTCGTGGGTGAAAGATTCCAAATAAATTATCATAAATAATGTTTTATTATTAAACAAATTATTTGTATCATTACACGGAGAGAATTTTTTCACTAAATCTAAATGCAAAAATGACAAGTGCACGTTTCGAAATTTATAAGAAAAAATATTTCCATTCGATAGTAAATTTTGAGTTCTTGTAAGTTAATTTTGTACTTAAGAGGTGTCTTAGTAAAATATCTTCTTAGGATAACTCAAAAATTACTTAAAACAACCCAAAATTCACTGTTGAACAGAAATATTTTTGCTTATAAATTTCGAAACGTGGACTTGTCATTTTTGCACTTAGATTTAGTGAAAAAATTCTCTCAGTGTAGGAAAATATTCTGTGATATTTTACAAACTCAACTCTGATCATTCTCTATAACAACAAAACTTTCAGTTATGTGTTTAATGAGAAAAAGAGAGAGTCTGTTATTAAAGAAATTAAATTTTATTTTTCACCAAATCATGGATTGATATATTATTGTAATTATTCAGTAGTACTATAATCATTTAGTTCTACCTGACTATGTTTTGGCATCTTCATTCTTTATATTGTACAATTTAAATGGAAAAGAACGATTTATTCAGTACAGATGTATCCAATCTGTCATAAATACAAAATAATAATCCACCTAAATTCCTTTCATCCATTGTAAACGAATAATACATGAGCTAAAAAAATATTTAATTTTAAACGCATATGAAATTGTATACAAGAAGGGAAAGGGCACTGAAAAAAGCACGTCGTGCATTTGACGTTTGGTTGTTTGATAATGCATGCTCTTTAATCCCGGAAATAAGGGCGCTGTCTCCAAGTAAACTAGAGGGTTGAGATTAGGTAGGTGCAGAGGGTGAAAGCAATTGCCCTAAGGGTGTACTTTCTAGATTCAATTGAATTCGTGCTTTCTTTCTTTATTTTTCTCTGGTTTCAGATAATCGTTATCTCATACTTGTAATCGTACTAATAAGATGCTTATCATTCTATTATCATCATCGCATTACTATAAAATTTTCATTGCGGTCGTTTTTATTTTTCTTTAATTCTTGCTATCATTTATAGGTGAAGATCTGGTTCCAAAACCGTCGGATGAAATGGAGGAATAACAAAGAGAGGGAACTGATGGCATCAGGTGGTTCTCGTGAACAAACACTTCCAAACAAAAACAATCCAAATCCAGATTTAAGTGATACTAATAATGATCGAACACGAATTGATCTCAATAATGCCAGTCCTTTATCGAGCCCACGACGAGCTGAAGAATTTACTGACAATGAAGAGAATGAGGAAATAAACGTCACGTGATAGAAAAAAAATTTTATTTTATAGGGAAACCATTTCAAATAATTTTTATAAATCGTGAATGAAATTTACGAGATAAAATAAAATTTTTGAGCAGTGGGAAAAAGTGAAGTCGATAAATAATGTGTAATATATTGTAATTATTATATAGTATTTAATTTAATTCTAAAAATATCTTAATTTATCTTTAAAAAAAATTTAAATTTTAAAAAAGGGCAATCCTTGTACTTTTGTCGCAAATGTCCAATTTCAACTAAATCTAATTCTTAAGATTATTATGATGAATGTGATTATTCGAGAAAGAAATGATACCAAATTTAAATATTCATCGTGATATAATCCATGTAATATAATGCAATAAATAACAACAAAAATGAACAAAAAAAATAACAATCTTTATTACTATTATTAATGATATTTTACAGTTCTTATTTAATCTTTTATTGTTTAATAATATTTTAGTTTCCCTCTTCTAAGCTTTAAAGATAATATCTACATTTTTTGAATATTCACCATCAGCGATTATCTCATCTCAAGATTTTTTGAGCTTTCTTATTTAATTACTTTGGATCAGAAGCACTCATTCTTATTCTTTGAATCATCGAATTTCCTAATGGCACTTCATCACTATTAGTTTTTGGCATGTCTTTACTCCACTTCAACAGCCAATTGCTGTCATTATTATTCTAAAAAAGGTAAATTCAAACATTATTTAGTAATCAAATTATTATTTAATTATTATTTTTAACTAATAAATGAACCTTATCTTGATTGTCCACAGGTTTTATTTGTTTGTTAACTTGTTCTTCATTGATTTTTTGTCTTTGCTTCATCTTTGCAATATTAAATTGAGCAACAGATTTAGCCCAAGGGCCATAATCACCCCTCATAGCAGACTCTAGCATTATAGCTCTCCGTCTCTTTGATTCTTCAGTTCCGATTGGATCTGTTTCTTTTTGAGGTCCAAGCTCCATCATTACTTGAAAATCTGCATGCTCACCAAGTCTAAAGCCAACACCAACTCTCGAGTCGGTTCCTGCATAAAAAGATATAGATTTATTCTTTGAATTAACATGAAAAAATATATGCGGGCATAGTTGAACGACCTAAGATAGCCAAGGAAGTCATCGCGTGTCAATAGCTGCGTGTATGAACTCTACAGAAGTATAAAATTGTCGTGTCTAAAATTATATAGGAAAAACGATGCGTTCCACTGATCAACAGCAAGACAACGATGTAGTGAAAGTTTGTTCGTTTTCTCTGACGTAAAATTACGCAAAGAACTGAGTCCACTTACCTTTTCTTATAGGTGGAATGTTAGCCCAGACAAGTGAGAGAATAGATGTTAATTCTTCAGGAATAATTAACCCGGTCACATCTAGAAGCATCATAAAATCATTGCGAAATTTGTAATGCACATTATAATGAATAGAGTTCTTAGGTTGAATATGATATATATGAAGGACTCTAAACAGTCTGAGTGGCGTAATAACATCATGAGCATACGCTTGATAGAACAATCAGGTGAAGGCCGAAATCACAATACTCACAGTAACTACTGAGCAAAATGCTCAAAAAACATAACCACGCTCTCATCTTGGCCCTGTGATTTTTAACTTAAAACTTTTTTTCTTCAAGCATATTCTTGGAGTTATGAAATGTCCAAATGTTTTTTCGTCAACGAGAAAGTGAAGAGTAAATGATTAAACGAACAAATGGAGCTAAAGAAATGGAAATCTGGGTTACTTCGTTCACGACAACCGATCGACTAAAGCTAGCCACCAGGTATTCTGTCTCCAATGTCTAAATATGCGTGGCGGGAAGAAGTTTTTCAAGTGAAAGGACTTATGAATCGGGGATCGAGGTCAGTTTGTCCGAGTAGGCTATAGTATAATCACTATAAGACTCTCTCCAGTTTCCCGCACGCGATGGATCGATGATTTGATGTTTGTATTGATGCGTTGGTCAGTGTCTACTACCTGAACAGGTGGAAGAATTTTACTAGAACAGAGTGAGTTGAATGCTTACTTGAACTACAGCATTTCTGATGTTAACTGCTGGCTATACTTCAAGAATTTTTCAAAAAAACAAAAAACACAATCATGCATGATAATAATTGAAAATCATTTGTTAGAAAAGAAATAAGTAAGTAATGAGTACATTCATCCATGACAGTTTTTGAATTTGTTTTTTTAATAAGATTTAAAAAAGTATTGCTATGCATAATTATTTTTAACATAATTTATTTAATAATTATGTAAAATTTAGCAATACCTCATTTTTAATTCTCACTTTTAAATAAGTGATATATTTAAATTGTCACGTTGGTATAGTAAATTTTTAAATACAGGCCAAAGAAAAAAAAATGTCACATTAATAGATATTTTGGCTTTTTAACAGCAGCAATAAATGTCTTTAACATGGCATGCACGTACAAGACAATCAGTTTTTTTCTAAAGATATCTCGTTAAAACTACTATTATTCTTTTAATTTATTTCCAAAAACAATTTTCTTCCATTGGAGGGGAATATAAATACATTTCTAAATTACAAACAATAAGTCCTTGATGATTAATACTGCTACATTTTATAAAAAAAATTTAATAAAAAAAACTAATAATTAACAAAACACCTAGCAAATTAAAAAAAAATTTCAATGTCTCTATGATTTTTTATTAATAAATTATTGGTAAATAATCAAGTCAAAACCTTCTTGAAAGCTTGGAGTTATAGATCTGACTATTTATATACAAATAGCCAATGTATCCATTAATTCATCATTACTATTAATCATACTCTGAATAATTTATTTCTGATTTTTATCATTGAGTAGTAATTGATAACCATAGTTGTTTGATTTTTATATATCCTCCGTTTCTAAAATTTATGTTTTTATTTTATATTCTTGTCTTCTGTTATTATGATATATGACTTCATGTAGCATAGTTGAATACTCAAGCAAACAAAAGCCTAGCACACTTGGTGTCCGCTTGGCAGTGAATTATCAACGATAAGAAGGTGTAACGGTGTGGGCTCGCCCGCACAACTGTGCAATCGTCAATATATACATTCACACGTAATACAAAACGCGTTCGCGGGATTGCCTGTGGCGACACGAATAGTCGTACGCAGAGCTTGAATGTCTCGTGAATACATCGTTACTTCAAGACACTCATCGCAGGCTCTTCAAGGATTTTTCTTACTTACCTGCATCGTTTTGCGCATAACAACGCATCAGTAGTTGAAGTACTTCATTCTTTTTCATCACAAGCCTTGTCCGATTAACCATTGTCCTTTGACAGCCGATTGTTCGTTAAGTTTATTAGACCGGAATTCCTTGGCCATCAAGAAACAATATTGAACCAATTCTAAATGATTTAAATAAGTGACATAACAGCATTCACGTAAGTAAAGGTTTAAAATACCTGCCACTCCAAATTTTTGTGATGAAAAAATAAATATTTTTGTTTTATTCAACCTGTTTCTTGATTTCAGGTATTGAAATTCCATATAGTTTTACTCGTGGAAAGAAGGGTCAGAGGAGGAAATGATAACGAATGAAGAAAGACAGCTGTAGATTGTGATAATCGAGGTTTTGAAATATTTATATTAATAGTAAAAAGAGATCGCAAGTGTTTTCCTTGACTCGTGCATATTTTTATCATCATAAAACATGCGATGACGGTTCGTGACACGTGTACAGTCCTTCAGAATGACAATGTAAACACAGTACATCATCATCATCCTGGTGATTCTTCATTTTCTATAACATAAATGCGTCAGTGAATTAATTAGTGAATGATTCTCGAGGAGATATTTGGACCGTGGAGCCGGATCATATTGGTGGGAATTGGTATTGGAGTTATCCTTTTAATCCTGTTTGTGATTGTGTGCTTCCTCGTGCCAGGATGCTTAGGATACAAGTGTCTACAACGACAAAGTAAGATGACTGATATTATTATACATTATCCTGCATATTGAAAGAGTTGATTGATGTATTAGACTATTAATATAAAGCTATTCAACATACCACCTGTGGTATGTTGAATGTGTCCCCCTGCTGACGTATTCAGTCTGCCCATAAACATTTCCGTTGGCTTATAAGTTATATACAACTTATTATGAACAGTCATGTGATTGCGGTTCACTTTTTATCGCTCATGGAGTCTATTAAAAAAGGTCGGAATTATAGACAAAAAAAATTTGTGGAATAAAAACTTGAATTGTTTAATACGTAGTTTAAGATGTTAAAGGCTTGGATTGATGGTTAATTTTTTTTTTTAATACAATAACTTTCCTATAAGTAATTTTTAATAGATATACACAGATGAAGAAGGATGCTTATGAAGTTTTTTCCTCTTATGATTAAAGCAAAATAATCATTATAATCAGTATAAATAGAAGAAAAATCTTTTTTAAGATAATTTTATGCTAAATTGATTATTGATTTAAGTTACATAAATTAGTTGTAAATCACGATGAAAAGTTATTTTAAGTATTCAATTATAGATAAAATAAGATATGAAACATAAGAATACACTTATTCTATAATTTCTATTCAATTTTGATTAGAAAACCGAAGAGATAAAGCAGTTACTGAACACTCAACAGACCAACATAATAGAAATATCAAGTTGGGTGATGTCAGCTACCGATCCTGGCGATTAGGGAGTCTTTATGATAATGGTAGTATTTGTGAAAATGGAGAGTCGCCGAGAGATCCATATGGTCCTCATTATACAGAGTTTGATCCTCGAAGAACATCATCAACTCTGGTGAGTAATTAAATGAGTAATCAAAGAAAACTTTCAATTGAAATTTCATGTTTATTCTCAGTCTTTTTGCCTTTATTCTAATAAAGTTTAATAGAAAATCTGTTTGAATACTTAATGAACCAGCTAATTGATTTATTAGTTAGTTATAAAATTACATTGAGTATAAATTGAAATGCTAATAATTATTTTCAGAATTTAGTGAATATTGAGAAACCAAAGAATGGAAAAAAAACAAAAGAATTTCCAACAGAATTAACACTAAGTCTTCAATTTTTACCGAATGTTGACGAACCACGAAGTGTTCAAGGAAAACTTGTCATTGGCATTGAAGTAATTTACTTGCTCAATATTATCGCTTTAAATAGTTGTTAATTATTGACGACATCATTAATTATGTTTCTAATTACATAAAATATCTTGTACATAATTAAACAATTTAATTGTTATAGGCCTTATCGGGTCTTCCACCAAAGCAGTATAATTGTACAATAGAACCTTATGTAGTAGTTGAAATTGTTAAACAATCTTGGACACAACGAAAACGAGAAGTGCTGCATAGTTTTAGAACACGTGGCATCAGACATACTGCCAGCCCAATTTATCGTGAAACTTTTATCATCGCAGATGTTAATTCATACGAAACAAAGGTAGATAACTATTTCATAATTCCAACATGACTATTATGAACAATTTCATTGTTTAAATACTTAATTGTTTTTTTAGGAATGGCTTTTAGATATTCGTGCACATGATCATGATCGATATGCAAATCATACTGAATTATGTCACTTAAAAATTCATCTGAAAGATGTTCGAAAAGTATTTGCAAGTCCAGAGATACATTTATTTAATTATAAAATGAAACCATCTCATAAGGTAATCTACATGTATCGACTCACTATGAATTCATTAACTAATCACAAGATTAATATAAATAATTTTAATTGTTTCAGGAGTATGGAAGTATTCTACTCGGGATAAGTTATCTACCAACTGCTCAACGACTGACGATCACCGTAATGAAGCTACGAGATTTAAAATATCCACCAGCTATAAATTCATCGACTGAGTTCAGTATGTAGTTTCAGAGTCTATTAATTTGTTATTTAAATTAAAATTCAAAAAGATTATTGCTTTGAATAAATAATTACAGATCCATATATAAGAATTTTCATGCTCAATGGCAAAACCGGACGAAAAATAAAAAAGAAGAAAACAATGGTTCTTAAATCAGCGACTAATTTGGAATTTAATGAAACATTAACATTCGAATTATCTTATAATCAACTTGATACAGTGCAATTTCTCGTGGTACTATGTAATAAGGTAAAGAATATAACTAATATTATTTTCTAAAATAATTGTATCATTAATATTATTATTTATGGTAGACTGTGTTTGACATACCGGCTAATGATCATCCAAGTGATAGTGAAGATTCAGTCAACTCCAATAAGAAATCTAAAGACATATTTATCGGAAAGGTAGCGTTTGGAAAAGGTGTTAGAGGTAATACCGAGAGACTTCACTGGTTTTCTGTTCTTCAAAATCCTCGAAAGCTCGTTACTGTTTGGCATGCACTTAAATGAGTTAGTTGTGTAATAGATCTTTCACTTAATAAAATGTGCGGTACTTACATAATATTATTAAATATTAATTACCTCATGTAAAATTTAAGTATGAATATATTTTATTTATAATAACTTCAATAGAAGAAGATTCAGTAATAATAACATTATAAGTGCAATAAGTTTATTT
The DNA here is from genome assembly GCA_028641665.1 of Chelonus formosanus. Lineage (NCBI taxonomy): Eukaryota > Metazoa > Arthropoda > Insecta > Hymenoptera > Braconidae > Chelonus > Chelonus formosanus. The sequence goes on along the minus strand of CM054003.1, from coordinate 6,497,060 downwards.
TTTTTTTATGGAACATCAATATTTTCCGACGGATCATACAGAGATGCTTTTAAAGATAAATAGTAAATGTTTTTATTTTGACGATTCGATTTCCAGAAACTTAAAGCAGTTAAAGGCCGAAGAGGTGTTGGGCTCAAAGGGTCACAATCTACACGATAATTAATATATTGTTTTTGACGCATTCGTACTCTAAAATCTCTAGGTAATCTGTTGATTTTTTCATTTCCTCGTGCATCTGTCTCTGGTATTTCTATATTTTTTTTAAATGAACCGTCAGTAGATTCATTTATTAAGATCCTGACGGAAAAAAGTAATATTGTTATTTATGCATCATGCAATGTATATAAAGAAATGAATTTGGATAAAATATACCTCGCCAACTCAAGATCATTTAGCGTCCATAAATTGGTGAATGTTACACTGTTTGGGTCGATCGTACCAGCAATTCGATCAAATTTTGCATATTGTAGTCGTAAATAAATTAATTTTTCCTTCGAATTTAAGTGTAAGATTTCAATCTTAGCACCTAGGAAAATATAAAGATCAATTATTTTGATCAATAGATATTTATATGTTAACTTACCAACCACTACACAATCTTTAGGAACTGATGTAGGTAAAAATTTGACTTCATTCCAAAAATTTTTTGTGACGTCTTCAACGATATGACAATTTTCATCGTATTCAGATTCGAAATCTTCAATATATGGATTCCAATAATTGATATTATTCGAAAAAACGAATCGTTGTTGGTCAGCATCTTCTAAGATTTCGCCATAAGGGAGAATCGGAGCTTCTAAAGCATAAAGGGTAAGGATTGTATTGGTTACCTTAAGTCCTATTTTCGTTACCACCCTGTAAGAAAAAAAAATAGTTTTGATAAATGTTAAAAATAAACTAAAATAATTTTGGTAAACATTTTTTTAGTTTAGAAGTATTAAATTATGTGTTCATATTTTGAGAAAAAGAAAAATACATGCAAATGTAAATAAATGTATACTCAGCTTGTTACTTGAATAATTAACATGTATTGGTAATAGATCAATGATATGCACCTCAGATAAAAAAGCTTCAGAAGTTATCTGGAAGCAGTTGTGAAACTTAGTAGATAAGTTTTTGAAATATTTTTTCATTATCTTCAAATGGTTACTCCATGTCTCTATGCAATTATTTATTATTGAGAACACAGTTTTCTCATAATTATCTGAAAATCAAAATTTCATCAATTAAATAATGCATATTTATTTAGTAGAGTAATCATTAAAAACAATATTTACTTCCCGTTCGAGCTCTTGAAAGTTCATATACCGAAATGGTTATTGTCATTACTTGTAATTCAGCTTTCATAACATGCTCATAAAATTGGCTCAAAAATAATTGATGATTTATGTCGCTTGAGCAGTTGACATGAGCTACCTAATTAAACAATATATATTGAATTTAATGTTTGAAACACATTAATAATACAAAAAACTTTTATTAAACTTACATTCAGTTCGTCGACTAATTTTTGAAGTAAAGTTGAATTATCAGAAACAAATTTATCGAAAAGACTGTGACGAATTTGTGATAAATGATTGAACGGATTTTTGAGAAAGATATTTGTGTCAACATCTTCACTTATGTTGTAACTCTGATATTTATGAGAATCAGACTCATAATGATATAAAGCAGGTAAAAATATTTTATTGAAAATTATATCTATATTTTGAATATGATTGATGATGAGTTGGAAAACTTGGTTAACTTCTACAGATTGTAAATAATAGTTTTTTGCAACCATTGTATTTGTACTGTAGAGAATGATGCCATTTTTAGCAGCAGCATCACGTAAAATTAATCTTATCTGAATCAACATTTCATGCTCTCTATCAGTAGTAGAATTTAAATTTGGAAATTGCTTATCTAAAATTACGAAATTCTCAGTGAAGTTTTTTAAATTTTCTAATGAAAGAAGGGCGAATTGAACTGATTTTTCTGCTTTAGTATAAAGTACTCCAAATATAAAAATAATAATGCCAAATTTCCACTTCATGATCCTAGAAATATTATGTCAAATATCTTAAATATTCAATTTTGATAATTATTTCAAAATAAATTTAACAAGAAAAAATTCTCACCTATTCTTATTCTTGAATTAAGCTCAAAAATTAAAATTCATCTAGTTTAAGCTAGAAATGTTGAACTTATATACAGTACTTATAGACTTATCAGAGATAAAAAAACATCTGTATATATATTTTCATAAGTTATTAATACTATGAATTTTTTGGATAATTATAATTCCAAGGTTATTATGAACAGAACAGTAAACTAACAATATTAATCCAGCGATAACTGTACATATTAAATTAGCTTAATAGTCGAATTATCGATGCAATATTCATTTTTAAAGAAATTTATAAAATTTTTATCTAAAATAAATTCAAAACTTTTATACTATAACAGTTATATTTTGTATAAATAAATAACGATAATGAATTAATTTGAAAATTTTAAGACAATAAAAGAAATTTGATTTGGTAAAGAAAATCATTTCTACATGAAAAACTCAAAATAAAGTCTTCTTTTATGATATACAATTAATAGTTATAAGATATATTATTTATATTCCAAGTGACATAATTATTGAAGATATTATTTCTAATCATCCTGTTTCGAATCATCTTTTATTCGAGAAGAAATATCTATTGTGGAAATTTGCAGTGATAAATATTTATAATTTTTTCCATAATTATTTTGCCAAAAACCAATACTGGTTATAGGCAGAGGGGGATATACTTTTATAACATTTGAATCAATGTAAGAATTTAATGGTGGTTTTCTTCGCCATCTTTCTGTTCTACTTGAATTGCTAACGTTTACTAGTATTCTATTATAAATCGATTTCCGGTTATTTTTAAATGAGTAAGTTTTGTTGATTTCCGAATGCTGTTGTAGTTCTGGATCATCTTTCGTCCATACTTTAGTATATGTTATATTAGAAGTGTCAATTTGACCTGTTGAAATATTTACTTTTGCACAGTGAAGTCGGAAATAAAGTACTTTTTTATTATTAAAATGGTCTGGATCGAACCTCAACACTTCTAAATTCGCACCTACACAAATTTTATTAGATAAATATGTGAATTATATTTTCAGATAATATAAACAATATCTTTCAGCGTCTCGAAGATGGGAGACGATTAAATTACTCACCAATTATAAGATGGTTTTTAGGAACTTCTGTGTGTAAAAAGCTGATATTTTTCCAAAAATTTTTATGAACATATTCAACATTAGAGAGTTTATAATCGAATTTTCTATTTTTAGGAAAAGTATATCCAACAGGACGCCATTGTGATGGAAATTTTTTGCCAAAACCCCTACTCTGAATCGCTATCTTTCCATTTTTCATAAGTTTCCCACTATAGAGAATCAAATTAAGGAATCCATCTCTCAGTTCTAATTGTGCTCCTGTTACAACGCTATATAATCAAAAAAGATCCAGCCATTAGATTATCAGAAAAAAAACTAATGTTTTACAATTCATAATGACCCTAGTAGCCATTAGGAAGCAGACTGTCGTCAGACTTACGTATGTAGCTGTCTTTTGGTTTCCTAACATAAGATCAACGTAAGATCAGCGGCAGAAAGGAAACAGACGTACGTAAGTCTGTCGAAAATTCTGACGTCAGATCGTGGCTACTGGGGGACTATAAGAGAAATATCATATTTATGAAAGTTTATATATATGTACTTAACTTGTTCCATTTGTAGTCTAATATTGTTGGTGATAAGTCAATAGCATATACATTATTTATGCCATATCTATATCCATGAGTTGCTCGGCAATCATAATATTTAGTAGATGTTGATGCTAAAGCTGATTTTATTTTTAATAAATAATAATAATCCCATATCGACAAATAATGCGATCTCAATTGATTTAAATTTATTTTTAAGTTCGATGAAGGATCATTTGATAAGATGGAATTTAACTTGTAAGCTGAGGTAAACATGACAAATGCTCTGAACTGAGTTTTAATAATGAAAGAATACAATGAAATCAGAAACTGCTGTCGTGTAGAATGGCTTTCACAAAGGTCATCGAAATTCTTCTAATAAAGAAATATAATTATTATTAAAAGAATTGGCAATTGTATAGTTAAACCCTCACAGCTCCGATAATCTTGAGGGTTAAACTATACAATTACCAAATATTTTTGTATGATTCTATTTACAGATAAATTGATTAAAGACTTTTACTTACGTTCAATTTATCACTAATTCTGTCAAAGAAATTATTTTCATTTGCTTTCAAAGGTTGTTGAGAAAAAATAATATCATTAATTTTAGCAGTGCTATTGTAAAGACCATCTGAAGCTGGGTTAACAGTCATAGCAATGAAATGTTTAATTAGACGATTTGTATAAAAACCATCTAGAAAATAGACGTAGTATGATTCGAAAAATTCATTTATATTCCTGGCTTCTGTGAGAATTTCATCTAGATCATCATGGATTTGTCTAGGTATTTCCCAGTATGAAGAAAAACTGATACTTTCTGATCTGAACCGAAGATCTACATTGTTTTTTGCTAAATTATTTATAAAATTATTTACTTCAGCAAAAAAATTTTGTATTGATATCGATGTATTCAGTTTAGGATTTATATTTATAGTATCATATACATTTAGAAGATTAGCAGTGTAAATTTTCAAATTTTCTATTTGAAGAAATGAATCATCTGATGTTACTTCAACATAAAGTAAATTTGAAATAAGAAAAATTAGTAATCCAGATTGTTTCATAGTTCTGAAAAATAATTTCCATTAATTACAGATCAAGTATAAGTCAACCAAGTTGTCATAGGTAGTTTGATAAAAGAAATATATTTATACTCACCTGTTTTCCAATACGTATTGAAAAAAACTAACATAATACTTGAGTTATAACTATTTATATTACTTATACATTTATGATATTTCAAAAAAATACTTGCTCAGTTGTATCAACATTATGTTTTCTGTGAAAAGAACCATATTACAGATATTTTTTTACTATTGTTATCTTCATTAAGTTTTTAGCATAAAAGATTATCTACTGATAATCTACCCAAAAAAAATCTTCCATGTACATTTATAAAATGCTAAAAATAAAAAGACGATAATTTTATGATAATCTAGTACTTATAATTAGCAAAAATTATGTAGATATATGTTTTGATCTTTTTCCAAATGTTGATACAACTGTATATTTAGAGAAGAAATGTATATAAATAAAAAAGTAGCCTGAAAAAATTCTGTTGGAGTTAAAATTCTAACACTTGAAGTATATTATTAGAAAGTTTCTTTTGAACTACGTTGCTTTAAGTATTATTAATATTATTAAAATTACTACATATAAAAATCGTGGTAATTTTAATCATTAAGAAAATATTACAATTTGAAAAATAATTTTAGTGAAGCAATTGTGCAAATAACCAGGCATTCATAATTGTGTTTAAAATTGTACATTACTTTCATCAAAATTCATTTTTTTCAGGACCATGATATCGCACATTTTTGTTATTTTCTTATTTTTAAATATGCTTCATTCTGAAGTAAATTCGGTTTTGACACCAAATCCTACTTTTGACATGACAAATGCAGCTACCTTGGCGTACAATCTCTTAAGAATATATAATCATAAGAACCAAGATAATTCAGATGTTATGAAAACATTGAACAAAATGTCAATTAAAATAATTAATTTACTCTATGACTCCGCTGATTCAATCATTCATCTGAAAAAGACTGAAAAAAGTCTAAGTTTACCGTTCAATTTCCATACTCCTGATGATATTAAAAATAGTTTAGAAGAAATTGATATGGCAATAGAACGAGTAAATCGATTATTTCGACCATTTTTGTATCAATATTTAGATCAAAATATTTCTATGATTTCATTAAAAGCTATTATGGTAAAAGCTATAGACGTAGATCCTAATAGTCCCCGAGACAGTGTGCAAAGAATTTATGAGAAAATTCATCCTAAAATGAATAATATTGACGGATTTTTTATCAAACTGATTCAATACATGAATGTAAGTAGATCTATTTTGAATGTTAAGAATTTTACAACAGAAAAAAATTCATGAAAATTCTTTACTTATTAGACGAATCTCCTTTCATTTTGTTTGTTTATGAATCCAAGACATTATATGGTTGAAGTGTATGAAAATATTGTCACTATGGAACTGAGAATGTTTGTGATAAACACATTCGCTTATAAGTTACAATCTATTTTAACAAATGGTAAATCAATAAACATTTCTGTCATCATTAAAAAAAATTTGATTGAATTTATTATCAACACTAAAATATTAATTTTTATTTCAACTTACAGGTGATTGTGTCAAAGATCTGGAGCAAATGAAAACTGAACATCTAGAAAGGAGAAAAAATTATATAGCAGAAATGCGAAAGGCATTATCACAAGAATCTAATGAATTTTTTCACTGTAATCCAACATATGATCCTGATTATACTCCAGATCAGGTTTTTGCTGTGAATTTATTATTGAAGGAAAGTAATTATCAAAATAATTGGTAAGTGTGAAACATTGTAACATTAAAAAATGGCGTTTCTTACTTGTTGTTTTAACATCAGTTACCAATCATAAATAAATATTTTTCGATATGATTAGGGTAGTTACAGGAGCAAAATTTGTTGCAAAAAATAAAATACTTCATTTTCAAATTGAAGAAGGTCAATTAATGCCTGATGGTCAGATAGATCCTGGAAGTGAACGGTGGATTCCAGTGGATGATATGAACTATGACTTGGGCACATTTAATCAAAGCAACAGTCAAATGCCATTACGTGATGATATTGAAATACACTATATTGGTCTATGGGATTATCTTCAGTACTCAACATTTAAAGCCCCTGAAAATTATGTCGTAATTGGTAAATAATTGTTAATTGCAAACATAACTCTAATAGATTAATATATTTTTTTTATCTGCAGGTGCAAAATTCGACATTCATTATATTTATCCAGGGGATTATCTAAATAAAACAATTATTCATCTTCGACTTAAATATGCTGAAATTAATCCGACCACAAGGCAAATTTACTCTTCAAATGTGAAGTTCAGTGAAACATTCTGTGAAAAAAAATCAGAATTAGAACGGTATAAAATTATTATAATTAATGTATTACATTTTTATAAAAATTATGTTAAATTTAATATTAAATTTGTTCTTTAGACGGTTTCAACAATTTCAACTTGGCACTGATAGAGATAAACAATATGTCAATATTGGATATGCAGGATTTAGAATAGCTGAATCAAAAAAAATATTAACTCATATAGATTCACGAGCCGTCAATGTACCTATAAGAACTGCCCTTTCTGGCATTGGACTTTACGAAAATCATCTGTTTGTGGATAGAAAAGTTGCATCCTTGAAAATATTTGCGCTTAATGAAACTCCTTTCTATGATCGCGCAACACCAGCTTTTTACAAACATGTGGATGAAAAAGAAAAATTATTTACTTGTCATGTATGTAAGTTGAAATAATTCAAACAAATCTGCAATCTGTATCATTTACAATTTAGAAGTCGCAGCTGAATAAATATAAAAATCAATAAGATTTCTTTTGATTTTCAACGATATGTTTATAAATAAATTTATCGAATACATATCAGACATGCCTATGTTTCATGTAGTACATAAGGATGTCAATATTAATAAATTAACAACTGTGTAGTAACTAAATTAACATTAATTATTGCTTTTATTATCGTAAATACGAGTTTTTAATAATTGATAGTTATCAACACCAGTAAAAATTTTATAATCATTCAAATCAAATGAAAGAATGGAAAAGAAATAGAACTTAATTCCCTCTAGCTACAATAACAATGCCTTGTATTATCAATTCGATTCTTAACCGGTATAAGTATCATTCAGAGAGAAGTCTGAGAAAGCCCACGCCATAAGATAAATTTGTTGAAGAAAGTGTCGCCAACTTACCCTGTTTCGACCCGGAGGAACTAAAATGAGCCGAGGTCATGACTCTGTTCGTGAAACAGGGTAGAATTTTTACAGATAGTACACCCAAACGCATAAATGCCTGGTTCATACCGTAAGAGTAATTACCGACTGAAATAGATTTTTTTTTTGAAATAAAGTTTCTACTCATAAATTTTTAAATCATAGGTCATATTTAAAATGATGAACCTGAGTAATGAAATTACTAAATTTAACAAACTCATTGGGTTTTATGAGTTGTAATTACTTTTTTTATAATTAGAAAATCAGCAAATACGAGTGAAAGTAAAAATTATCTACAGAAATTCGATAGAAAATAAATAACTTATCATTTTTTAATGGAGTTCCATAGCTGTCATCTTAATCTTATATGATGAAAAATAACACATTAATTATTTATAATTTACCAAGATTTCATAGATAATTTTTACTTTAACCAGTATTTGCTGATTTTCTAATTATAGGAAAAATAATTACAACTCATAAAACATAATAAGTTTGTTAAATTTAGTAATTTTATTACTCAGGTTCATCATTTTAAATATGACCCATGACTAAAAAATTTATGAGTAGAAACTTTATTTCAAAAACAAATCCATCTCAGTCGGTAATTACTCTTAAGGTATAAACAATGCCTTTATGCGTTTGGGTGTACACTCGGCGTCATTAATGCCTGGTCCACCAAAAATTTTGATACCATCCGAGCAATGATCAATGGGGTAATTTTTTTTCTTAATTGGGATTCTACATCTAATGTAATTCAAATAGTTTATGATTGAACATCTTTTAGGTGGTCCTTTTGACAATCGAGACTATCCCTACTTAATAATTTTTGAATAAGAAATTCAAATAATAACAATAATTTTAATTTATTTATAAACTTGAGACTGGAATTACTATAATTAAACTAACATAAATGGGGACGATTATATCGTAATGACTGGAAAGATAAATTAAAAGTAAAAAAAAAAACTCAACAGGTTTAATTATATTTTGGACGATTACAAATGGTAAGTTGTAAATAGTAATTTTATAAAAATAATGAACGGTAAAAGTCTACTATTAAATTATTGTGTAGGTCCAATATCAACGACCACAGGATTACACGATCATGATTTTAATTGATAATCTCGGAAAGTAGACTCCCACTGTGCATTATTTTGAAAAAAGTACTATTTACAAATTACGATGTGTAATCATCCAAAATATAATAAAAATTTTTGGGTTTTTTTATAAATCTAAACTTTTTTTTTTCAGTCATCACAACATAATCGTCTCCATTAATGTTAGTTTGAGTAGAATAATTATAAACTTAAGTTTATAATTAAATTAGCATTATTCTTATTATTTGAATTTATTATTCAAATTCATTATTCAAAATATTTAAGTGAGAACAGTCTCAAATGTTAAAAGGACTATTAGCAAGTTCGGACTATTGCTCGGAGCAGAGCCGAAGATACCCGAACGGTGTTGAGCACAGAAAAATTTTGAGATGGGCAAAATTTATCGCGAATGTATCAATCTAAAATCGGAAGAGGCATTAATTTCCCTGAAAAATTCAAAAAAACCGGAAGTTGGTCCAAATTTAGCCCAAATCGTGTGCTAAACATAATTTTGAGGAGCGGAATTGAAAGCACTCGGTCTGAGGAATCTAATGATATGCTTGTTTCCTATGTATGACCAACAGAACGATAGTTATCTTGCTTCGAAAATTTGATAAAACCGGAAGTTGGTCCAAATTTCGCCCAAATCGTGTGCTAAACATAATTTTGAGGAGCGGAATTGAAAGCTCTCGGTCCCAGAAATCTAACGATATGCTCGTTTTCAATGTATGGCAGACAGAACGATAGTTACTTTGCTTTAAAAATTTGATGAAACCGGAAGTTGGTCCAAATTTAGCCCAAATCGTGTGCTAAACATAATTTTGAGGAGCGGAATTGAAAGCTCTCGGTCTCAGGAATCCAACGATTTGCTTGTTTTCTATGTATGTCCAAGAGAACGATAGTTATCTTGCTTCGAAAATTTGATAAAACCGGAAGTTGGTCCAAATTTAGCCCAGATCGTGTGCTAAACATAATTTTGATGAGCGGAATTGAAAGCTCTCGGTCTGAGGAATTCAATGATATGCTTCTTTTTTATGTGCGCCTTTTAGATCCCGAGTTATAGGGTGAAAACGAAGTTATGCTGCAGCAAATCATTAAAAAATCTTTAAACGCTCATAACTCGAAAACTATGCGAGATACGGCATTTTTAACGGGGGTGTACCAATAGGGGGGCCTGGAATTTTCTGCGTTGGTCCTGATCGTTCGTATGAGTCCTTGATCAACTCCATAAAAAAATATGTTTCGGAGAAAAGCATAGTTTCATAATTTTTGGTTTTTTACGAATATCCACCTTTCTATAGGACAACCAGAGTAAATGACTACTGTTCTGAAACCCTCTCCTGGCAAGGTATCTGATGGTGTTATGAGTTTTATGATTTACGCATAAAATATGATTTTTTCCGTTGAAAACAAGGAATTCCTCCAATACTGCGGTTTTGAAATTTAAACCACGAGTTAATACACCTAAGAACGGTAACTTCGATCTGAAGTCGGTAGAGGCATTAATTTCACTTAAAAATTCGGTAAACCGGGAGTTGGTCCAAATTTAGCCCAAATCGTGTGCTAAACATAATTTTGAGGAGCGGAATTGAAAGCTCTCGGTCTAAGGAATCCAACGATATGCTTGTTTTCTATGTATGGCCAACAGAACGATAGTTATCTTGCTTCGAGAATTTGATAAAACCGGAAGTTGGTCAAAATTTAGCCCAAATCGTGTGCAAAACATAATTTTGAGGAGCGGAATTGAAAGCTCTCAGTCCCAGAAATCTAACGATATGCTCGTTTTCTATGTATGACCAACAGAACGATAGTTATCTTGCTTTGAAAATTTGATGAAACCGGAAGTTGGTCCAAATTTAGCCCAAATCGTGTGCTAAACATAATTTTGAGGAGCGGAATTGAAAGCTCTCGGTCTAAGGAATCCAACGATATGCTTGTTTTCTATGTATGGCCAACAGAACGATAGTTATCTTGCTTCGAAAATTTGATAAAACCGGAAGTTGGTCCAAATTTCGCCCAAATCGTGTGCAAAACATAATTTTGAGGAGCGGAATTGAAAGCTCTCAGTCCCAGAAATCTAACGATATGCTCGTTTTCTATGTATGACCAACAGAACGATAGTTATCTTGCTTTGAAAATTTGATGAAACCGGAAGTTGGTCCAAATTTCGCCCAAATCGTGTGCTAAACATAATTTTGAGGAGCGGAATTGAAAGCTCTCGGTCTGAGGAATCCAATGATATGCTTGTTTTCTATGTATGGCCAACAGAACGATAGTTATCTTGCTTCGAAAATTTGATAAAACCGGAAGTTGGTCCAAATTCAGCCCAGATCGTGTGCTAAACATAATTTTGAGGAGCGGAATTAAAAGCTCTCGGTCTGAGGAATTCAATGATATGCTTCTTTTTTATGTGCGCCTTTTAGATCCCGAGTTATAAGGTGAAAACGAAGTTATGCTGCAGCAAATCATTAAAAAATCTTTAAACGCTCATAACTCGAAAACTATGCGAGATACGGCATTTTTAACGGGGGTGTACCAATAGGGGGGCCTGGAATTTTCTGCGTTGGTCCTGATCGTTCGTATGAGTCCTTGATCAACTCCATAAAAAAATATGTTTCGGAGAAAAGCATAGTTTCATAATTTTTGGTTTTTTACGAATATCCTCCTTTCTATAGGACAACCAGAGTAAATGACTACTGTTCTGAAACCCTCTCCTGGCAAGGTATCTGATGGTGTTATGAGTTTTATGATTTACGCATAAAATATGATTTTTTCCGTTGAAAACAAAGAATTCCTCCAATACTGCGGTTTTGAAATTTAAACCACGAGTTAATACACCTAAGAACGGTAACTTCGATCTGACGTCGGTAGAGGCATTAATTTTACTTAGAAATTCAATAAAACCGGAAGTTGGTCCAAATTTAGCCCAAATCGTGTGCTAAACATAATTTTGAGGAGCGGAATTGAAAGCTCTCGGTCTGAGGAATCCAATGATATGCTTGTTTTCTATGTATGGCCAACAGAACGATAGTTATCTTGCTTCGAAAATTTGATAAAACCGGAAGTTAGTCCAAATTCAGCCCAGATCGTGTGCTAAACATAATTTTGAGGAGCGGAATTAAAAGCTCTCGGTCTAAGGAATCCAACGATATGCTCGTTTTCTATGTATGACCAACAGAACGATAGTTATCTTGCTTTGAAAATTTGATGAAACCGGAAGTTGGTCCAAATTTCGCCCAAATCGTGTGCAAAACATAATTTTGAGGAGCGGAATTAAAAGCTCTCGGTCTCAGGAATCCAACGATATGCTTCTTTTTTATGTGCGCCTTTTAGATCCCGAGTTATTAGGTGAAAACGAAGTTATGCTGCAGCAAATCATTAAAAAACCTTTAAACGCTCATAACTCGAAAACTATGCGAGATACGGCATTTTTAACGGGGGTGTACCAATAGGGGGGCCTCGAATTTTCTGCTTTGGTCCTGATCTTTCGTATGAGTCCTTGATCAACTCCATAAAAAAATATGTTTCGGAGAATAGCATAGTTTCATAATTTTGGGTTTTTTACGAATATCCTCCTTTCTATAGGACAACCAGAGTCAATGACTACTGTTCTGAAACCCTCTCCTGGCAAGGTATCTGATGGTGTTATGAGTTTTATGATTTACGCATAAAATATGATTTTTTCCGTTGAAAACAAAGAATTCCTCCAATAATGCTGTTTTGAAATTTGAACCACGAGTTAATACGCCTAAAACCGGTAACTTCGATCTAAAATCGAGAAAGGCATCAATTTCACGTAAAAATTCAATAAAACTGGAAGTTGGTCCAAATTTAGCCCAAATCGTGTGCAAAACATAATTTTGAGGAGCGGAATTAAAAGCTCTCGGTCTAAGGAATCCAACGATATGATTGTTTTCTATGCATGGCCGACAGAACGATAGTTATCTTGCTTTGAAAATTTGATAAAACCGGAAGTTGGTCAAAATTTAGCCCAAATCGTGTGCAAAACATAATTTTGAGGAGCAGAATTGAAAGCTCTCAGTCCCAGAAATCTAACGATATGCTCGTTTTCTATGTCACGTGTACTGCGTAAACAGTAAATTCATTTGACGAGCGGAATGAGCTCTCGGGAATCCATATCTTGTTTTCTATGTTGGCAACAGAACGATAGTTATCTTGCTTTAAAGATTTGATGAAACCGGAAGTTGGTCCAAATTTCGCCCAAATCGTGTGCTAAACATAATTTTGAGGAGCGGAATTAAAAGCTCTCGGTCATAGGAATTCAATGATATGCTTCTTTTTTATGTGCGCCTTTTAGATCCCGAGTTATTAGGTGAAAACGAAGTTATGCTGCAGCAAATCATTAAAAAACCTTTAAACGCTCATAACTCGAAAACTATGCGAGATACGGCATTTTTAACGGGGGTGTACCAATAGGGGGGCCTCGAATTTTCTGCTTTGGTCCTGATCTTTCGTATGAGTCCTTGATCAACTCCATAAAAAAATATGTTTCGGAGAAAAGCATAGTTTCATAATTTTGGGTTTTTTACGAATATCCTCCTTTCTATAGGACAACCAGAGTCAATGACTACTGTTCTGAAACCCTCTCCTGGCAAGGTATCTGATGGTGTTATGAGTTTTATGATTTACGCATAAAATATGATTTTTTCCGTTGAAAACAAGGAATTCCTCCGATACTGCGGTTTTGAAATTTGAACCACGAGTTAATACACCTAAGAACGGTAACTTCGATCTGAAGTCGGTAGAGGCATTAATTTCACTTAAAAATTCGGTAAAACCGGGAGTTGGTCCAAATTTAGCCCAAATCGTGTGCTAAACATAATTTTGAGGACCGGAATTGAAAGCTCTCGGTCTGAGGAATCCAATGATATGCTTGTTTTCTATGTATGGCCAACAGAACGATAGTTATCTTGCTTCGAAAATTTGATAAAACCGGAAGTTGGTCCAAATTTCGCCCAAATCGTGTGCTAAACATAATTTTGAGGAGCGGAATTAAAAGCTCTCGGTCTCAGGAATCCAACGATATGCTTCTTTTTTATGTGCGCCTTTTAGATCCCGAGTTATTAGGTGAAAACGAAGTTATGCTGCAGCAAATCATTAAAAAACCTTTAAACGCTCATAACTCGAAAACTATGCGAGATACGGCATTTTTAACGGGGGTGTACCAATAGGGGGGCCTCGAATTTTCTGCTTTGGTCCTGATCTTTCGTATGAGTCCTTGATCAACTCCATAAAAAAATATGTTTCGGAGAATAGCATAGTTTCATAATTTTGGGTTTTTTACGAATATCCTCCTTTCTATAGGACAACCAGAGTCAATGACTAGTGTTCTGAAACCCTCTCCTGGCAAGGTATCTGATGGTGTTATGAGTTTTATGATTTACGCATAAAATATGATTTTTTTTGTTGAACACAAGGAATTCCTCCAATAATGCTGTTTTGAAATTTGAACCACGAGTTAATACGCCTAAAACCGGTAACTTCGATCTAAAATCGAGAAAGGCATCAATTTCACGTAAAAATTCAATAAAACTGGAAGTTGGTCCAAATTTAGCCCAAATCGTGTGCAAAACATAATTTTGAGGAGCGGAATTAAAAGCTCTCGGTCTAAGGAATCCAACGATATGCTTGTTTTCTATGTATGGCCAACAGAACGATAGTTATCTTGCTTCGAAAATTTGATAAAACCGGAAGTTGGTCCAAATTTAGCCCAAATCGTGTGCAAAACATAATTTTGAGGAGCGGAATTAAAAGCTCTCGGTCTAAGGAATCCAACGATATGATTGTTTTCTATGCATGGCCGACAGAACGATAGTTATCTTGCTTTGAAAATTTGATAAAACCGGAAGTTGGTCCAAATTTCGCCCAAATCGTGTGCAAAACATAATTTTGAGGAGCGGAATTGGAAGCTCTCGGTCTAAGGAATCCAACGATATGCTTGTTTTCTATGTATGGCCAACAGAACGATAGTTATCTTGCTTCGAAAATTTGATAAAACCGGAAGTTGGTCCAAATTTCGCCCAAATCGTGTGCTAAACATAATTTTGAGGAGCGGAATTGAAAGCTCTCGGTCTAAGGAATCTAATGATATGCTTGTTTTCTATGTATGGCCAACAGAACGATAGTTATCTTGCTTCGAAAATTTGATAAAACCGGAAGTTGGTCCAAATTCAGCCCAGATCGTGTGCTAAACATAATTTTGAGGAGCGGAATTAAAAGCTCTCGGTCTGAGGAATTCAATGATATGCTTCTTTTTTATGTGCGCCTTTTAGATCCCGAGTTATTAGGTGAAAACGAAGTTATGCTGCAGCAAATCATTAAAAAACCTTTAAACGCTCATAACTCGAAAACTATGCGAGATACGGCATTTTTAACGGGGGTGTACCAATAGGGGGGCCTCGAATTTTCTGCTTTGGTCCTGATCTTTCGTATGAGTCCTTGATCAACTCCATAAAAAAATATGTTTCGGAGAAAAGCATAGTTTCATAATTTTGGGTTTTTTACGAATATCCTCCTTTCTATAGGACAACCAGAGTCAATGACTACTGTTCTGAAACCCTCTCCTGGCAAGGTATCTGATGGTGTTATGAGTTTTATGATTTACGCATAAAATATGATTTTTTCCGTTGAAAACAAGGAATTCCTCCGATACTGCGGTTTTGAAATTTGAACCACGAGTTAATACACCTAAGGACGGTAACTTCGATCGGAAATCGAAATAGGCATTAATTTTACTTAGAAATTCAATAAAACCGGAAGTTGGTCCAAATTTAGCCCAAATCGTGTGCTAAACATAATTTTGAGGAGCGGAATTAAAAGCTCTCGGTCTGAGGAATCCAATGATATGCTTGTTTTCTATGTATGGCCAACAGAACGATAGTTATCTTGCTTTAAAGATTTGATGAAACCGGAAGTTGGTCCAAATTTCGCCCAAATCGTGTGCTAAACATAATTTTGAGGAGCGGAATTGAAAGCTCTCGGTCTAAGGAATCCAACGATATGCTCGTTTTCTATGTATGACCAACAGAACGATAGTTATCTTGCTTTGAAAATTTGATGAAACCGGAAGTTGGTCCAAATTTCGCCCAAATCGTGTGCTAAACATAATTTTGAGGAGCGGAATTGAAAGCTCTCGGTCTAAGGAATCCAACGATATGCTTGTTTTCTATGTATGGCCAACAGAACGATAGTTATCTTGCTTCGAAAATTTGATAAAACCGGAAGTTGGTCCAAATTTCGCCCAAATCGTGTGCTAAACATAATTTTGAGGAGCGGAATTGAAAGCTTTCGGTCTAAGGAATCCAACGATATGCTTGTTTTCTATGTATGGCCAACAGAACGATAGTTATCTTGCTTCGAAAATTTGATAAAACCGGAAGTTGGTCCAAATTTAGCCCAAATCGTGTGCAAAACATAATTTTGAGGAGCGGAATTAAAAGCTCTCGGTCTCAGGAATCCAACGATATGCTCGTTTTCTATGTATGACCAACAGAACGATAGTTATCTTGCTTTGAAAATTTGATAAAACCGGAAGTTGGTCCAAATTTAGCCCAAATCGTGTGCTAAACATAATTTTGAGGACCGGAATTGAAAGTTCTCAGTCCCAGGAATCCAATGATATGCTCGTTTTCTATGTATGGCCAACAGAACGATAGTTATCTTGCTTTAAAGATTTGATGAAACCGGAAGTTGGTCCAAATTTAGCCCAAATCGTGTGCAAAACATAATTTTGAGGAGCGGAATTAAAAGCTCTCGGTCTCAGGAATCCAACGATATGCTTCTTTTTTATGTGCGCCTTTTAGATCCCGAGTTATTAGGTGAAAACGAAGTTATGCTGCAGCAAATCATTAAAAAACCTTTAAACGCTCATAACTCGAAAACTATGCGAGATACGGCATTTTTAACGGGGGTGTACCAATAGGGGGGCCTCGAATTTTCTGCTTTGGTCCTGATCTTTCGTATGAGTCCTTGATCAACTCCATAAAAAAATATGTTTCGGAGAAAAGCATAGTTTCATAATTTTTGGTTTTTCACGAATATCCTCCTTTCTATAGGACAACCAGAGTAAATGACTACTGTTCTGAAACCCTCTCCTGGCAAGGTATCTGATGGTGTTATGAGTTTTATGATTTACGCATAAAATATGATTTTTTTTGTTGAACACAAGGAATTCCTCCAATAATGCTGTTTTGAAATTTGAACCACGAGTTAATACACCTAAAGACGGTAACTTCGATCGGAAATCGAAATAGGCATTAATTTTACTTAGAAATTCAATAAAACCGGAAGTTGGTCCAAATTTCGCCCAAATCGTGTGCTAAACATAATTTTGAGGAGCGGAATTAAAAGCTCTCGGTCTGAGGAATCCAATGATATGCTTGTTTTCTATGTATGGCCAACAGAACGATAGTTATCTTGCTTTAAAAATTTGATGAAACCGGAAGTTGGTCCAAATTTAGCCCAAATCGTGTGCTAAACATAATTTTGAGGACCGGAATTGAAAGTTCTCAGTCCCAGGAATCCAATGATATGCTCGTTTTCTATGTATGGCCAACAGAACGATAGTTATCTTGCTTTAAAGATTTGATGAAACCGGAAGTTGGTCCAAATTTAGCCCAAATCGTGTGCAAAACATAATTTTGAGGAGCGGAATTAAAAGCTCTCGGTCTCAGGAATCCAACGATATGCTTCTTTTTTATGTGCGCCTTTTAGATCCCGAGTTATTAGGTGAAAACGAAGTTATGCTGCAGCAAATCATTAAAAAACCTTTAAACGCTCATAACTCGAAAACTATGCGAGATACGGCATTTTTAACGGGGGTGTACCAATAGGGGGGCCTCGAATTTTCTGCTTTGGTCCTGATCTTTCGTATGAGTCCTTGATCAACTCCATAAAAAAATATGTTTCGGAGAAAAGCATAGTTTCATAATTTTTGGTTTTTCACGAATATCCTCCTTTCTATAGGACAACCAGAGTAAATGACTACTGTTCTGAAACCCTCTCCTGGCAAGGTATCTGATGGTGTTATGAGTTTTATGATTTACGCATAAAATATGATTTTTTCCGTTGAAAACAAGGAATTCCTCCGATACTGCGGTTTTGAAATTTGAACCACGAGTTAATACACCTAAGGACGGTAACTTCGATCGGAAATCGAAATAGGCATTAATTTTACTTAGAAATTCAATAAAACCGGAAGTTGGTCCAAATTTAGCCCAAATCGTGTGCTAAACATAATTTTGAGGAGCGGAATTGAAAGCTCTCGGTCTAAGGAATCCAACGATATGCTTGTTTTCTATGTATGGCCAACAGAACGATAGTTATCTTGCTTCGAAAATTTGATGAAACCGGAAGTTGGTCCAAATTTAGCCCAAATCGTGTGCTAAACATAATTTTGAGGAGCGGAATTAAAAGCTCTCGGTCTCAGGAATCCAACGATATGCTCGTTTTCTATGTATGACCAACAGAACGATAGTTATCTTGCTTTGAAAATTTGATAAAACCGGAAGTTGGTCCAAATTTAGCCCAAATCGTGTGCTAAACATAATTTTGAGGAGCGGAATTGAAAGCTCTCGGTCTAAGGAATCCAACGATATGCTCGTTTTCTATGTATGGCCAACAGAACGATAGTTATCTTGCTTTGAAAATTTGATGAAACCGGAAGTTGGTCCAAATTTCGCCCAAATCGTGTGCTAAACATAATTTTGAGGAGCGGAATTGAAAGCTCTCGGTCTCAGGAATCCAACGATATGCTTCTTTTTTATGTGCGCCTTTTAGATCCCGAGTTATTAGGTGAAAACGAAGTTATGCTGCAGCAAATCATTAAAAAACCTTTAAACGCTCATAACTCGAAAACTATGCGAGATACGGCATTTTTAACGGGGGTGTACCAATAGGGGGGCCTCGAATTTTCTGCTTTGGTCCTGATCTTTCGTATGAGTCCTTGATCAACTCCATAAAAAAATATGTTTCGGAGAAAAGCATAGTTTCATAATTTTTGGTTTTTCACGAATATCCTCCTTTCTATAGGACAACCAGAGTAAATGACTACTGTTCTGAAACCCTCTCCTGGCAAGGTATCTGATGGTGTTATGAGTTTTATGATTTACGCATAAAATATGATTTTTTCCGTTGAAAACAAGGAATTCCTCCGATACTGCGGTTTTGAAATTTGAACCACGAGTTAATACACCTAAGGACGGTAACTTCGATCGGAAATCGAAATAGGCATTAATTTTACTTAGAAATTCAATAAAACCGGAAGTTGGTCCAAATTTAGCCCAAATCGTGTGCTAAACATAATTTTGAGGAGCGGAATTGAAAGCTCTCGGTCTAAGGAATCCAACGATATGCTTGTTTTCTATGTATGGCCAACAGAACGATAGTTATCTTGCTTCGAAAATTTGATAAAACCGGAAGTTGGTCCAAATTTCGCCCAAATCGTGTGCAAAACATAATTTTGAGGAGCGGAATTAAAAGCTCTCGGTCTCAGGAATCCAACGATATGCTTCTTTTTTATGTGCGCCTTTTAGATCCCGAGTTATTAGGTGAAAACGGAGTTATGCTGCAGCAAATCATTAAAAAACCTTTAAACGCTCATAACTCGAAAACTATGCGAGATACGGCATTTTTAACGGGGGTGTAACAATAGGGGCGTATCGAATTTTCCGCTTCGGTCTTGATCTTTTGTATTAGTTTTTGATTATCTCTATGTAAAAATATTTTTCGAAGAAAATCATTATTTTATGTGTCTACTTAGGAGTAGTAGATGTTTAGTTATTCTGAGCAATCAGAAATACATCACAAATGATCTTCACTTATTACAGAAGTTTGGATTATTGGAGTATGATCTATGTTGAGATTGGGTTGACTCTCCGTTTAATCTTATTTTCAAATTAAAATAATTGTTTCTCCAGATGTTCTATATCATTCATCGTCCCTGGGAGTTGAATTTATATGTGTCTGAAAATTTAGCTCTGAATTTTGAAATAGTTAAAAAAAATGCAAACTATTTCCAAACAGTACGGAGACAATGAACTGCGTATAAAGTCTTAAGCGATACAGTACTGTATTATAATAGGAGTTTCTATGCTGGTCTTCTCTTGTATCTATTTATCCACTGTCTTTTTCTGCTTATCACAATCAAAAGATTTATCTGACTTTCTCGGCAATTGTTTTTACCTGTAGTGC